>CM070770.1:107592323-108192323 GCA_036346955.1 Dipus sagitta | reverse complement strand
AAAATTAAAACAAAAAAAAAAGACACATTAAAAAAAAAAAACTCAACATGCATCTTAGAAGTCTGTTGCAAAAGCAGAATGGTGCAGGAAGAGCTCTGGAGTCAGAGCTAATGGATACAAAGAAAAGAGGGCCCTGGCCCATTCCTTGGAGTGAATGGAGCAATTCTATTTGGAGTATCATATCTGAGGCAATTATTGCATTCCTCCTATAGCCCTTATTCTCATCAACCAGCGGTGGCAGGGGTTTCTGCAGGCCAAACCAATGGGTACCCAAGGCAACAGGTACTCTCACAAGTGGAAAAAGAATTGCCATACCCCAAGGCAGAGCAAGCCTCTCTTTTTCAAGACATGTACACATCCCCTTATACATACCCAACTGGCACATTCTACTCCTCCTGTAAAATTGCTATAGTTTGATTAGTAAGAAGAATAGACAAGAACTAGAATGCACAATTAAAAAGTGAACTGGTGGGGGGGAGGGTGTGCTGGAGAGATGGCTTAGCGGTTAAGCGCTTGCCTGTGAAGCCTAAGGACCCCGGTTCGGGGCTGGATTCGCCAGTACCCATGTAAGCCAGCTGCACAAGGTGGCACATGCATCTGGAGTTCGTTTGCAGTGGCTGGAGGCCCTGGCATGACCATTCTCTCTCTCTTTCTGACTCTTTCTCGGTCTGTTGCTCTCAAATAAATAAAAATAAACAAAAAAAATTTTTAAGTGAACAGGGGGTCTGGGGAAATGGCTTAGCGGTTAAGGCATTTGCCTCTGAAGCCTAAGGACCACAGTTCAATTCCCCAGGACCCACATAAATCAGATGCACAAGGGGGCACATGTGTCTGGAGCTTGTTTACAGTGGCTGGAGGCCCTGACATGCCCATTCTCTCTATCTGCCTCTTTCTCTCTCTCTCAAATAAATAAATAATAAATTTTAAAAAATACTGAACAAGGGAGCCAGGCATGGTGGTGCACACCTTTAATCCCAGCACTCAGGAGGCAGAGGTAGGAGAATCACCAAGAGTTCCAGGCCACCCTGAGACTACATAGTGAATTCCAGGTCAGCCTAGGCTGGAGTGAGACCCTTACCTCGAAAAACAAAAAACAAATAAAAATAAAAGTGAGCAGAGGCTAGAGATATGGCTCAGTGGTAAGGCACTTGCCTAAAAACCTAAGGACCCAGGTTCAATTCCCCAGTACCCATGTAAAGCCAGAAGCACAAAGTAGTACATGCATCTGGAGTGTCTGCAGTGCAGACACCCTAGTGTGCCCATTCTCTCTCTCTCTCTCTGCTTGCAAATAAATAAATAACTTTTTTGTGTATTTTTTTTTTTTTGAGGTAGGGTCTCACTCTAGCTCAGGCGGACCTGTAATTCACTATGTATTCTCAGGGTGGCCTGGAACTCACAGCAATCTTCCTACTTCTGCTGGGATTAAAAGCATGTGCCACCACGCCCATGCCTAGCTCTAAAATATATTTTTTAATTTTTTGTTTATTTTTATTTATTTATTTGAGAGCAACAGAGAGAGAGAATGGGTGCACCAGGGCCCCCAGCCACTGCAAAAGAACTCCAGATGCATGTGCTACCTTGTGCATCCGGCTTACATGGGTCCTGGGGAATGGAGCCTTGAACCAGGGTCCTTAGGCTTTACAGGCAAGCACTTAACCACTAAGCCATCTCTCCAGCCCTAAAGTATTTTTTAAAAGTGAACAGGAGCTAAGGGTGAGGCTCATCTTTTTTTTTTTTTTGTGTGTGTGTGTGTGTGTGTGTGGTTTGAGGCAGGGTCTCACTCTCAAACTGACCTGGAACTGACTCTATAGCCCAGACTATCCTTGAACACACATGTGCTGGGGTTGTAGGTATGAGTCACCATGTCCAGCTTATGGGTCCAACTCAGAGGTAGAGCACTTGCCTAGCATGCAACAGGCCTTGGGTTGGCTGCCCAGAACCCCCACTAAAATGTCTAGAATTACTAAATATTTGAATAAAATTAGCACTATGAAACATGGCCATGAAAACCCACTGTGTCAGAACAGAATGTACTATTCCAAATTTTGATTCTTTGGCATTGGGATCATTTTGAGCTGATGACAACTAAGAAGTAGCAAACGTAAGACAATTTCTCTCTTCTCCTCCCATTGGCCTAGAGGCAGGGCATAGATTCATAAGGAGAAAGCACCCTCTTCCCTCTCTACCAGAAAGGTCAAAGGTTAACCACGGAAAGCAGCTGTGGAGTGGGACAGCCCTGAGACGCACCAGAGGAATCCATGTCACAAGCATCCTAACTCTACATGCCAAATATGTGTAACAGGCCTCGCTAGCTTTATTTATTTTATTTTTCTTTTGTTTGTTCATGGTAGGGTTTCACTCTAGCCCAGGCTGACCTGGAATTCACTATGTAGTCTCAGGGTGGCCTCAAACTCATGGAGATCCTCCTACCTCTGCCTCCTGAGTACTGGGATTAAAGGTGTGTGCCACCATGCCCTGCTGTCACTAGCATTATATGCATGTAGTTATATGCCTTCCCATGGTGCACTGCCCCTACAGACTAGAAGTCCTATTTCTTGGTTACTTTTCTAAAAGTTCATTTTTCTTCATTGAAGATGCTATGAAAATTAGAATTCGGATCCACCTCTTCAAGAATTACTCATCCCTTGGTATATCCCATGTACCTCTGAAATATTCACATTAATAAATGTTTATTTGGTTTTCTTGGAATAGCCTATTGTTTGGTACAGAGATCCATTCAAACTGAAAACAGAAAAATGAATGAGAGTTGAGGGGGAAAAATGTGTTTTCTCTCGTACACTGCCAGTAGAAAAAGCTAACACCTAGCCAGGTTTAGTGTTGCACACCTGCAATCCCAGAACTTTGGAGGTAGAAGCAGTAGGATAAGAAGTTCAAGGACAAGGGGATCTTGTGATCAGATTCCAGTATGCCAAATATCAAAGGAAATACCAAATAATGACATTCTATCCCTTTACATTTGTAAGTGCCTTTTCTTTTTTTTTTTTTTTTTTTTTTTTTTTGGTTTTTCGAGGTAGGGTCTCACTCTAGTTCAGGCTGACCTGGAATTCACTATGTCGTCTCAGGGTGGCCTCGAACTCATGGCAATCCTCCTACCTCTGCCTCCCAAGTGCTGGGATTAAAGGCGTGCGCCACCATGCCCGGTATAAGTGCCTTTTTAAAGGAAGAGGATTCCCAAAATTATCTAACTCTCAAATGAGCCACCAGAAGGGAAGCCCAAGAACCGGCAGCTACTTCAAACAGGGGTCTGCAAGGGCTCGGTGCCTCAGGAAACCTTTCTCTGAAGATGACTCCACATCTGGCTCCCTTCGCGTCTTTCATTTCTCCTCGCCTCCCCTCCCCGCCACCCTTTAGGAGGGAAAACCTGGCCACGCTCACAAGCAGCCTTTTGTAGACAACACTTCAGTACACTCTCTCCTCCCTGGAAGAAAGATCTACAAAGGTGACTCTTCAGCAGCGCGCCTGTTTTTGAGTCTTGAAGCCTCGAGAACACTAACGTTTGGTGCACTGAAGAGCTAGCCAGGGAAATGGGGAGAGGGAGTCATGACAACCTTTCAGTGTTGGAGACACCGAGCCAGGACTGGGAGGCTAGAGACCTGGGTTGGAGCCCTGACTCCACTCTTTCCATCTTGGGATCCCAGCAGCTCACTTTTTCTATCTGAGTTTCTGTTTTCCAGCCAGTGAAATGGGATCACACTTGCCCAGCTCACAGGACAGTTCTGGGGCTAAGATGATAAAATAGTGAAACTACTATCTGAGGCTACAAGTTCTAAACCAAGGATCAATACTACGAACTCCTTCAAGGGCCAGAAAGGCAATACAATTTCGTAAAGTGGCCAGCGTAGACACAAGGAGCGGGAAGGACTCTGTTCTAACAACGTGGCTTTAGTTCACCAGCCCAGCTCTAAACAAAAACAAGGGTAATTAGAGCAAAGCAGCTCTTGAAACTGATGCAATAGAAAATTGTTTTCTCCCTGCTGTGGGTTGAATTTTGTCCACAACTTTTTTTTTTTTTTTAAATAAAAAAGACATGTTGAGCTCACAAAACCTCAGAATGTGACTTTATTTGGAAACAGGGCCATTGCAGATATAATTACTTGTCAGTTGAACTGAGGTCATACTGGAATAGTCTCGTAATCTACTTTAACTGGCCATATAGAGACATAGTGAGAGGCCACGTGAAGATGAAAGCAAGCAGACATTGGAGTGAATATCTATCAGCCAAGAATTGCCAAGGCTTGGGGGGGGGGGTCTCGAACCTGGGAGAGAGTTATGGCATAGAGTCTTCCCTGGAGCCATCAAAAGCAGCCAACCCTACTGGTATCTTTTTTTTTTTTCTTTTTAATTATCCAGGGGCTAGAGAGATGGCTTAGTGGTTAAGGCATTTGCCTGCAAAACCAAAGGACCCAGGTTCGATTCCCCAGGACCCACGTAAGCCAGATGCACAAGGGGGCACATGCATCTGGAGTTCCTTTGCAGTGGCTGGAAGCCCTGGCATGCCCATTCTCTCTCTCTCTTTCAAGTAAATAAATAAATAAATAAATAAATAAATAAAAATTATCCTTTTATTTGCACTGTGTACACAGGGTCTCTTGCCCCTGCAAATGAATGCTCATCCAGCTTCATGTGGGTGGGTGGCTAGGAAATTGAACCTGGGTCCAGGAGACTTTGCAAGCTAGCACTTTTAAACACTGAGCCTTCTCCCCAGCCCCCATATTGGTATCTTTATTTATTTATTTATTTACTTACTTACTTACTTATTTATTTTGAGGTAGGGTCTTGCTGTAGCCCCGGCTAACCTGGAATTTACTATGTAGTCTCTGGCTGACCTGGAATTCACTATGCAGTCTCAGGCTGACCTCGAACTCAAGGCAATCCTCCTATCTCTGCCTCCCAAATTGTAGGATTAAAGGTGTGCACCACCACCCCCAGCCTGCCCTTTCCTCCTTTTTTTTAATTTAAATTAAATTTTATTTTATTTTTTGGCTTTTTAAGGTAGTGTCTTACTCTGTCTCAGGCTGACCTGGAATTCACTATGGAGTCTCAGGATGGCCTTGAACTCACGATGATCCTCCTACCTCTGCCTCCCGAGTGCTGGGATAAAAGGCATGTGTCACCATGCCTAGCCTCCTTTCCCCCTTTTTATACTGTTCATCTTGGTTATTTGTTATAGTAACGGAAAGCTGACTAACAGAGACCCTATCATGTGATCAAGCTATAGCAACCAGATTTGTGTAAGCACAGTTTATGAAGTTGCACAACAATGACATGGCCTAATGATGCATTGGGAGAATTGTCATTAAGTAACATATGATTATGCTTTGTTATGGCAGTCCTAGCAAACTAATACACTCCTCTATATGGAACTTTGTATTACGTCAGGTAGAAACTTCTGATTTCCAGTGTGAGTCAGTGGGTGTCTCTCAGCTCAAGTCTTGGCAAAACCAGGACAAGGGTGAGGAGAACACAGTGCCTCAGGCCCAAAATTTTAAAAAGGCAGTGATACTAGTTTCCTGCAAGTACCAGTCCTGAATGCACCCTGAAGAGGGAGGCACCTAAAACTGATGGCGAACACACAGATGTCCCGCTTGCATGTTCCATCTAAAATCAGTCAGTGATCCTTTATAGCAGGTTGTAAGATACACTACTAAATGTAGTTAGTAGTCAGCCACCTGAACCCAGGACAGGATAGACAAACATTTCTCATCATCTCAGAATTCTTCCTTGTTTCTTAAGGTAGAGAATTTAAGCTTTAATGTTTCTCTTTCACTCTCTTATACACACACATACCTTTTCCTGTCCATTTGCCAATGAGCTAATCCTCTATACTACCTGTGATTTAAGCTGAACAAGACCTACAAAATGATGGAGAAGAAAGAGTGTTTAAAAAAACAAAATCAACTGGGGGCTGGAGAAGATGGTTTAATGGTTAAGATGTTTGCCTGTAAAGCCAAAGGACCCCAGTTCGATTCCCCAGGACCCATGTAAGCCAGATGCACAAGGAGGTACATGCATCTGGAGTTCATTTGCAGCACACCAATTTTCTCTCTTTCTCTCTCTCTCATAAATAAGTAATTAAAAACTAAAAATAAAAAACTAAAAAAAAAAAATCAATTGGGAGCCAGGCGTGGTGGTGCATGCCTTTAATACCAGAACTTGGGAGGCAGAGGTAGGAGAACTGCCATGAGTTCAGGCCATCTTGAGACTACACAGTGAATTCTAGGTCAGCCTGAGCTAGATTGAGACCCTACCTCAAAAAACCAAAAAAAAAAAAAAAAAAAAAAATCAACTGGCTAGGCTTTTTAATCCTAGCACTCAGCACTCAGGAGGCAGAAGTAGGAGGATCACCAGGAGTTCAAGGCCACCCTGAGACTACATACTGAATTCTAGGTCAGCCTGGGCTAGAGTGAGACCTTACTTCAAAAAACCAAAATAAATAAAATAAGCCCTTCTTTAAAAAAAAGTCAATTGCCATTAAACATGATATGTTTTGGGCTGGAAAGATGGCTTAGTTGTTAAGGTGCTTGCCTGCAAAGCCAGAGGACCCAGGTTTGATTCCCCAGGACCCACATAAGCCAGATATACAAGGTGGTACATGCATCTGGAGTTTGTTTCGCTGGGCTAGAAGCCCTAGAATTTCCAAAGAAATAACTTTTTTTTTTTTTTTTTTTTGGTTTTTCGAGGTGGGTTTCATTCTAGCTCAGGCTGACCTAGAATTCACTATGCAGTCATGTAGTCTCAGGGTAGCCTCGAACTCAGGGCAATTCTCCTACCTCTGCCCCCTGAATGCTGGCATTAAAGGTATGAACCAGCATGCCCAGTTTAAATAAAATATTTTTAAGAGCTGGAGAGATGACTTCGCAGTTAAAATGTTTGCCTGCAAAGCCAAAGGATCCTGGTTCAACTCTCCAGGACCCACGGAAGCCAGATAGATGCACAAGGGGCATATGCAT
Organism: Dipus sagitta; assembly: GCA_036346955.1. Classification (NCBI taxonomy): domain Eukaryota; kingdom Metazoa; phylum Chordata; class Mammalia; order Rodentia; family Dipodidae; genus Dipus; species Dipus sagitta. Next base: position 108,185,352 of record CM070770.1, on the reverse strand, counting down.
CTGGAATTCGTTTTCAGTGGCTGAAGGCCCTGGTGTGCCCATTCTCTTTCTCTCTCCCTGCCTCTCTCTCTCTCTCTCAAATAAATAAATACATATATTTTTTAAAATTTTTAAAAAGAATGTAAGAGCCAAAGGGAGGGTAGGACTGCTTACAATGCAATCTTCCAGACACAAAATGGCCTTGATATTCATGACCTCTCAATGCCTGACACTACCTACACAAGACCATCATACTAGGAGGAAAAGATGATGACCTCAAAATAAAAGAGAGACTTATTGAGGGGGATGGGGAATTTGCTGGAGGCTGGATTCAAGAGGGGGAAAATAGGAGTGTGGGAGGGAATTATTGTGGTCTACCTATCTATCTATATGCCTTAGTCACTCCCTCTCTTTCTTAAATAAATAAACAAAATATTTAAAGCCGGGCGTGGTGGCTCATGCCTTTAATCCCAACACTTGGGAGGCAGAGGTAGGAGGATCACCGTGAGCTCGAGGCCACCCTGAAACTACATAGTGAATTCCAGGTCAGCCTGGGCCAGAGTGAGACCCTACCTCGGAAATAAATAAATAAATAAATAAATAAATAAATAAATAAGGTTGCCGTGTGTGGTGGCACATGACTTTAATCCCAGCACTCAGGAGGCAGAACTAGGAGGACTACCATGAGTTCAAGGCTGCCCTGAAGCATTGACCTCTGGCCTCCAGACAAGTGAATGTGTATATGCCCCCACACACATACAAGTATGCATACATGCACACCACATACACAACACATATGTACATGTAACCACATACATACAAACATGCATACCACATACACATATACACACCAAAGAAAGAAAGAAAGAAAGGAAGAAAGAAAAAGAAAGAGGACCTAGGAGAACAAACAGACAAAAGACAGAACATATACTGCCCTTTTTGTGTATCTATGGTGTGTGTGTATGCTTGTTTGTAGGTGTGTGGGTATGTGTGTGTGCAGATGTTCATGCATGTGTGTGCATGTGCCTGTTTAGGCCACAGACAACCTCTGGTATTATACTCAGGAGCATCACCTTTTTTTTTTTTTTTTTTTTTTGAGACAGGGTCTCTCATTGGCCTGGAGCTCAGTAATTAAGCTAGTCTAGTTAGCCAATGAGATCTTCCTACCTCTGCATCCCTAGTGCTGGGAATACAGATGTATGCCACCATGCCCTGCATTTCGCATGGGTACTGAGCATCAAACTTGAAGATAATACTTTACTTGCTACACTATCTCTCAGGGGCCACCATTTTTTTTTTAATTATTTTGTTATTTTTATTTATCTATTTAAGAGCGACAGACAGAAAGAGAAAGAGGCAGATAGAGAGAGAGAATGGGCGCACTAGGGCCTCCAGCCACTGCAAACGAACTCCAGACACGTGCGCCCCCTTGTGCATCTGGCTAACATAGATCCTGGGGAATCGAGCCTCAAACCGGGGTCCTTAGGCTTCACAGGCAAGCGCTTAACCGCTAAGCCATCTCTCCAGCCCAATGGCCCCCTTTTTGAGACAGGCTCTCACTCTATAGCCCATGCAGTGTGAGGTGCCGTGCCTGGCTCATACACTTCTTCTTTACCAATGAAGAATGTTAATTAGTCAGGGGACAGAAAGAAAGAAGGAAAAGCGATATGTTGGGTGACAGGGGAAAGGAGTTAAGAAGGACACTGGCTGGGCATGGTGACTGCCACCGGTAACCCCGGCACTGAAGAGATAGAAGCAGGAGGATCATTCCAAGTTAAAAGCCATCCAGATCTACACAGTTCCAGGCCAGCAAGGGCTGCACAGAGAGAACTTATTTAAAAGACCAAAACACAAGCCAAGCATGGTGGCACACACAGTTAATCCCAGTACTCAGGAAGCCGAGGTAGGAGGATCACTGTGAATTCAAGGACATCCTGAAACTACAGAGTGAATTTGAGGTCAGCCTGCACTAGAGTGAGACCCTACCTCAATTAAAAAAAAAAAAACAACAACAAAAAAAAAACAGGTGTTGGGGCTGGAGAGATGGCTTAGCTGTTAAGGTGCTTTGCCTGCAAAACCAAAGGACCTTGGTTCGGTTCTCCAGCACCCATGTAAGCCAGATGCACAAGGGGGCGCATGCATCTGGAGTTTGTTTGCAGTGGCTGGAGGCCCTGGCTGCACCCATTCTCTCTCTCTGCCTCTCTCTATCTCTCTCTCTCAAATAAATAAATAAATAAAAATAAAGCTTTGGGGGGGGCGGCAAGAGGGATGGCTTAGCACTTAAGGCGTTTGTCTGCAAACCCAAAGGACCCAGGTTCGATTCCCCAGGACCCATGTTAAGCAGATGCACAAGGGGGTGCACACATCTGGAGTTCATTTGAAGTTGCTGGAGCCCTGGTGCGCCCATTCTCTCTTCCTCCCTCTCTTTCTTCCTCTTTCTCTCTGTCAAATAAATAAAGATAAAATATTTTTAAAAAATAAAAAAATAAAGTTTTTTTTAAAAGACATACTAAGAGATGGGAGTCATCCCCTTAATGAGATAATGTACTATGCCCAAGAACTGATGAGATTATCACTTGTTCTTCAGAGATCATACTGTGTTAGCTAGGGCTATCGGTCAGTAGCAGAGTACTTGCATAGCATGTGTAATCCTCTGGAAGAGAAGGAAGGAGGAGAGAGAGAGAGAGAGAACGTTCATGGGACATAGACTACATTTCTAGACCCCTCTTACGTGTAGGTATAGCATGTGATTGAGTTCAGCCAATAGAAGATGAGTGGAAGAGATGAATGCTACTTTACCATCTGTTCATAAGATATTTGAAGGCTGGTGTGGCGGCATGTGCCTTTAATTCCAGCACTTGGGAGGCAGAGTTAGGAGAGTCACTGTGAGTTCAAGGCCAGCCTGGAACTACAGAGTGAGTTCTAGGTCAGCCTGGGCTAGAGTGAGACCCTACCTCAAAAAAAAAAAAAAAAAAGAAAGAAAGAAAGATATCTAAAATACTGTCAACTTCCACCGTCCACCCCCCCCCCCCACACACACACAAAGTGCTAGGGGCAAATCCTTCTCTGTCTGTTCCAGCTTCTGGCGGTTTCCAGTGTTTCTTGGCTTGTGACTGTAGTAGGTCTGACCTCTGTCTTTAGCTTCTCTGTCTTCGATAGACATGTGATTAGATTCAGCACCCACATGATCAGTCATTTGGCAGGTCTCACTTTAATTATATCTGCAAAGATCTTTTTCTCAAACTAGGTCACAATCAAGGGTATGGGAATCAGAATGTAGATGAATCTTTGGGGGTGGGCTTTCAGCCCACCACAGCACCTAAAGAGAGGCCCATTGATCTTGGTGTCAGCAGAAGCAGGAATGGGAGTCACAGCTCCACACTGCCACCTACAGCAGCCTGAGGAGCTCTTTTCAGAGACCTCTACTCAGGTGCAGCTGGGATTCTTGACTTCACTACAGAAAAAGAATTTATGGATCTAAAGAGATGACTTAGCAGTTAAGGTGCTTGCCTGCAAAGCCAAAGGACCCAGGTTAATTCCCCAGGACCCATGTTAACCAGATGCACAAGGGGGTGCATGCATCTGGAGTTCATTTGCAGTGGCTGGAAGCCCTGGTGTACCCATTCTCTCTCTCTCTCTCTCTCTCTCTTTCCCCTCCCTCTTTCTCTGTCAGATGAATAAATAATAATAAAATAGATATTTATGTATGGGTGTTAATAGAAAGACTCTTAGGAAAAGGATAGTACATACCTAAGTGTGAGCATGGGCTTCTTAAGAGAGTCCTATATGTGTGATTCTGGTAGATTCTGAAGTTACATTGTTCAAAGGATTTCTAAGGTACCCTTCCCCTTTTCCCTGTCATTTTGGAGAATGAGGTACATTAGATAGTATTACAGCTGATAAGGTAAAATCAAGGGTCACATGGGTTGAACAGGGGAGTTAAGACCCTTTTTTGGGGGGGTAGGGTTTCACTCTAGCCCAGGAATTCACTATGTAGTCTCAGGGTCACCTTCAACTCACAGCAATCCTTCTATGCCCCCCAAGTGCTGGGATTAAAGGTGTGCACCAGCACACCCTGGCTAAGACACATTTTTTAAAGATTTTTATTTATTTATTAGAGACAGGGAAAGAGAGAGAGAATAGACATAGCAAGGCCTCTAGCCACTGCAAACAAACTCCAGATGCATGCACCACCATCTGCATCTTGCTTACATGGGACCTGAAGAATTGAACCTGGGTCCTTGGGCTTTGCAGGCATGTGCCTTAACCACTAAGCCATCTCTCTAGCCCCCCCCCAAGACATATGTTTTAAATATTTTTTATTGACAACTTCCATAATTATGAACAATATCCCATGGTAATTCCCCTAAGACATTATTTTTATATTTTATTAATTTATTTATTTGACAGAGAGAAAGAGGGAGAGGGAGGGAGAGAGAGAATGGGCATGCCAGGGCCTCCAGCCACTGCAAATGAACTCCAGACACATGAGCCCCCTTGTGTATCCAGCTAACATAGGTCCTGGGGAATCGAACCTGGGTCCTTTGGCTTTGCAGGCAAACACCTTAACCGCTAAGCCATTCCTCCAGCCCCCTAAGACATATTTTTAATTCTTTTTTATTTATTTTTTATTTTTTTATTTTTATTTATTTGAGAGTGACAGAGAGAGAGAGAGAGAAAGAGGCAGATAGAGAGAGAGAATGGGCGCACCAGGGCCTCCAGCCACTGCAAACAAACTCCAGGTGCGTGCGTCCCCTTGTGCATCTGGCTAACGTGGGTCCTGGGGAATTGAGCCTCGAACCGGGGTCCATAGGCTTCACAGGCAAGTGCTCAACCACTAAGCCATCTCTCCAGCCCATTTTTAATTCTTTTTAATTTTGAGAGAGAAAGAAAATTGGCACACCAGGGCCTCAGCCACTACAATTGAACTCCAGATGCTTGTGCCACCTACTGGGCATGTGTGACCTTGCACTTGCCCACCTTTGTGTGTTGGCTTACATGGGATCTGGAAAGTTGAACATGGGTCCTCAGGCTTCGCAAGTAAGTGTCTTAAGGGCTAAACCATCTCTCCAATCCTTTTTTTTTTTTTTTTCTCAAGGTAGGGTTTCACTCTAGCCCAGGCTGACCTGGAATTCACTATGGAGTCTCAGGGTGGCCTTGAACTCACAGTGATCCTCCTACCTCTGCTTCCTGACTGCTGAGATTAAAGGCATGTGCCACCATGCCCAGCTTTCTATATTTTTAATTGTAGGAGAAATTTATAGTCTTGCTTGCAAATTTACAGCTTGGGAGAGTAAGATTAACTCAAAGGTAATATGTGCTTATATCTTAAGCATAGTTCATTGCTATTTTAACATTTATTTTATTTTATTTATTTGCAAGGAGAGAGAAATGGGTTACCCAGGGCCTCTAGCCACTGCAAATGAACTCCAGATTCATGCACCACTTTGTTTATCTGGCTTTACATGGCTCCTGGGGAATCAAACCCCAGTCATTAGGCATTGCAGGCAAGTACCTTAGCCACTGAGCAATCTCTCCAGCCGCCCCCCCCCCTTTTTGAGGTAAAGTATTGCTCTAGCCCAGGCTGACCTGGAATTCACCATGCAGTCTCAGGGTAGCCTTGAACTCACGGCAATCCTCCTACCTCTGCCTCCCCAATGCTGGGATTAAAGGTGTGCACCACCACGCCCAGCTATCTATTTTAACATTTTAATTTGAAATATTTCTATGCAAAAGGATATTGTCTCTATGTAGGCAATCTTCACAGCAAATTTTCTAATAGTGTTTGAATTCTTTTAAAAAATTTATTTATTAAGCCGGGCATGGTGGTACATGCCTTTAATCCCAGCATTCGGGAGGGAGAGGGTAGGAGGATTGCTGTGAGTTTTGAGGCCACCCTGAGACTCCATAGTGAATTTCAGGTCAGCCTGGACTACAGTGAGACCCTACCTCGAAAAACCTAAATAAATAAATAAATAAATAAAAATTACATATATATATATATGCATATATATATATATATATGCAGAGAGAGACAGAGAGAAAATGGACATGCCAGGGCCACAAACTCCAGATACATGTGCTACTTTGTACATCTGGCTTTATGTGGGGTGGGTACTGGGGAATTAAACCCAGGTTGTTAGGCTTTGCAGGCAAGTGGCTTAACCACTGAGCCACCTCTCCAGCTCCTAAATTCTTTTTTCTTTTTCTTTTTTTTTATTAACAACTCTGAATTCTTTCTTTCTTTTCTTTTTTGTTTTTATTAGTTAGTTTTGTATTCAACAAATACAGTCAGTTTGGAACCATTATTAGGCTCATCCGTGACCCACCCCCTCCCCTACAACTCTGAATTCTTTACTCTCAGAAGACAATAGACTTCAACTGAACTCTGAGGTGAGGGGCTCTTCTCTTTTCTTTTCCTACGTCCCCTTAATTTTCCATGTTTTTCTATCCTGCTTTATCAGGCTAAAGGAAATGGGTAAGGAAAGTGTAAATAAATCAATATCCCAATATACTTCTTTTCCTTTATCCATCTCCTGCCAAGGTTCCCATTGGCCAAACATGACTGGAAACCAGACAGAAGGTATATGATTGGTTTATCAGGCCCCCACGGGCTATCAGAAGAAAGAAGGGCAGGAACATGCATCTGAAGGGACAAACAAAAGATAGGTGGCACACCACGTAAGTCAAAGAAGGCTGTACTGTTTTAATTTGCTCTTTAGGATAGATAGTTCTTCATGGCAGAAAGTGATAATCAAATGACAACAGTGCTGGTGGCAATTACCAAGTCTGTTACACACCTGTGTCAGTCTACATTTGAAACGGCTAGGCTGTCTCACCCATAGAAGGGAGAAGAGGAAGAGGCAGGGCACTACTGGGAAGGCTGGTCTGGGAAAGGAAGCCCAGGGAAGCCTGACTCAGAAAAGGCAAAACAGATGTGGAGAGAAGGGGTGAGACGCATGTATCCTCCCTGATTAACACCTCACTTTGAGACCCCTGTCTTCACCTTCATCCTTATTGCATCTCACGCTGTCCTCTGCCACGCTCAACTCTCCCCAAGAACTGCTAAAATATACATCTTTTCAAAGGCCAGGCAAATCTGTGGCTGTGTGTCTCTGGCTATATACTTTTTTTTTTTTAATTTCAAGGTAGGGTCTCACTCTAGCCCAGGCTGACCTGGAATTCACTATGTAGTCTCAGGGTGACCTCAAACTCATGACAATCCTCCTACCTCTGCCTTCCAAGTGCTGGGATTAAAGACATGCTCCACCATGCCCAGCGGCTATATACTTTTCTGCCTCCATGACTTTTCTATGGTCTATCTAGCTGGAAGCTTCCTGGAAAAATATCACCTTCTCCGTTCATCAGTTCAGACAGAATTATACTTGCCTCTGTGTTAAAAATCCATAAGTGTCTAAGGCACACTAAAATGGCCAGTTATTAATTTACTACAGTGTTCTTGAACTTTAGCGGCATCTAAACCACCCAGAAGGCTTGTTAAAACACAGATTGCTGGCACTGGTTCTGAGTTTCTATTCTGATTCTGGTCTGAGGTTGGGCCAAGAATTTTCACTTCTAACAAGTTCACAGATGTTATTAATCCTGCTGGTCCAAGGATCACACTTGAGAATCACTAGTTTAGTGCAAGAAACTATCAAACTGTCAAACACAGAGCATGTTAACTCATGCAGTGCCATGAACCAGGTGTAACATACTGAATAAGGAACAGAGTGGGCAGAGAATGTATCCCCATGGAACTTTCAATCTACTGGAGGAGATATAATAAACAAATGAAGCCAGATATGGTGGTACCTATCTTTAATTCCAGCACTAGGGAGGCTGCAAGTTTGAGGCCACCCTGAAAGTACAGAGTGAATCCCAGGTCAGCCCAGGCTAGTGAGACTCTACCTTGAAAACTCCTTTCTCCCAAAAAAAATGTAGATTTATTTTTTTATTTTTATTTTTTATTGTTTGGCTATCCGAGGTAGGGTCTCACTCTAGCCCAGGCTGACCTGGAAATCACTATGTATTCTCAGGGTGGCCTTGGAACTCATGGCAATCCACCTACCTCTGCCTCCCGAGTGCTGGGGTTAAAGGCATGCGCCACCATGCCTGACCAAAATTGTACATTTAGCATGCTAGAGAATAGGACCTTGATAGATGGTGAAAGAACAGGTGGAAAGATGATGAGATCATGGAAAGAATAAATAAATGTACGAGTGAATGAAATATAGTAATTCATGCATGCATTCATTTGTGCATGGGTAAGTGGGTGGATGGATGGATGGATGACTACAGTATAAACATATAGAACCAGGGTTCCTGGTGGTATCAGTGAGACAGAGTTGAAACTTAGCTCACTACATTAGTACATTTCTAAATCCTGTCCATCATATCAGGTGACTTCCAAAGTCCCCGGGATTATCATTGCCAAGCCCCCGTGAACACATGATTGCTGTCACCTCCTGTACTTCCACACATGCCACAGCACACTTATTTCAATGCACGTAACTATCACAAGTGCTTTTCACCTACAAAGCAACTACATGCAGGCTACTCAAGGCAAACCAAACTCTCCGTCAGACAGAGAAGGTACACAGCGCAGCAAGTAATGAGATTCTTGTTATGAGGATTGATCACATGATTTCAAAAAGCGTTTGTTAATATTTTTATTTATTTACTAGAGAGAGAGTATTATGTATGGGTACTCCAGGGCCTCTTGCCAAGGCAAAATAACTTCAGACTCATTCAGCACTTTGTGCATCTGGCTTTATGTGGGTACTGGAGAATCAAACCTGAGCCAGAAGGTTTTGTAAGAAAGCACCTTTAACTGTTGGACCATCTCCTCAGCCCATCAAAAATCATTTTCCAGCCAGGCCAAATGAGCCAACAGGTGCAAAAGTGGAACATCTGTTATGGGGGAAACCAACCGCCCTCTAATTTGACTGTAGGCCCGCTCCATGGGAGGGAACACATCCCTGATACTGAAAACTTGCAACAGGGTTAGTCATGAGCCCTAGGAGTGTAATGTCTGCTGCTGTCTGGCTAAAAGTATATACTATGCTCACCAAACTGCCCAGTAAGCACTTCTGTTAATGTTCATACCCATATATTAATGCTACTCTCACTTTTGGTTAGAGAAGCTTCTCTTTTCAGATGGCAGTGACTTTGGGATGACTCAGGAGGCACCATGGTACTGAGAAGAAGTGACAGAGGAGTGCTCAGCACTGAAATATCTCAGTCATACCTTCCATGGCTCAGGGTCCACTGTGGAAGAAGTGGAGGAAAGAATGTAAGAGCCAAAGGAAGGGTAGGGCTCCTTACAACGTGCTCCTCCAGACACAAAATGGCCTGGATATCTATGACCTCACAGTGCCTGACACTACCTACACAAGACCATCATAATAGGAGGAAAAGATCATGACATCAAAATAAAAGAGAACTGATTGAGAAGGGGAGGGGATATGATGGAGAGTGGAGTTTCAAAGGGGAAAGTGGGGGGAGAGAGTGAATTACCATGGGATATTGTTTCTAATTATGGAAGTTGTCAATAAAAAAAAGTATTTTAAAAAATCACTTTTTGGCCAGGCGTGGTGGCACACACCTTTAATCCCAGCACTCAGGAGGCAGAGGTAGGAGGATCACCTACCTGAGTAGGTGAGTTCAAGGCCACCCTGAGACTACATAATGAATTCCAGGTGAACCTGAGCTAGAGTGAGACCCTACCTTTAAAACAAACAAACAAACAAGCAAATAAACATTTTTTGGAGCCTCGTGCAGTAGCATACAACTTTAATTCCAGCACTCAGGAGGCAGAGGTAGGAGGATCACCACGAGTTTGAGGTCACCTTGAAACTACATAGTGAATTCCAGATCAGCCTGGGCTAAAGCAAGACCCTACACTGAAAAAAAAAAAAAAGGAAAAGAAAAGTATACAGAGACTATCTCTTCCCTCAAAGGAATCTCAACCTAAGAATACAAGCTCACTTGTTTTTCTTTGTGACAGTATATACAGACCACCTTTTCTTCAGATTGGTATTGGAACTCCTTTTGTTCAAATAAATTCATGTTACTGCTGGACGCGCACCTTTAATCCCAGCACGCAGGAGGCAGAGGTAGGAGTATCGCTGAGAGTTCGAGGCCACCTTGAGACTACAGAGTGAATTCCAGGCCAGCCTGGGCTAGAGCGAGACCCTACCTCAAAAAAAAAAAAAAAATCACGTTACTCTCTTGACCTTTAGATATGATGGGGAAGAAATTGATATCCTAATGTATGGGGGCTGGATGGCATAGCAGTCAAGGCACTTGCCTAGTGTATGAACTGTTTTCTCCCTGGGCGGAGGGGGGGAATATATATATATATTTGGTTTTTTCAAGGTAGGGTCTCACTCTAGCTCAGGCTGACCTGGAATTCACTATGTGGTCTCAGGGTGGCCTTGAACTCACAGTGATCCTCCTACCTCAGCCTCCCAAGTGTTGGGATTAAAGGTGTGTGCCACCACGCCCAATTTAGAAAAATAATTTTTCAATATTTTTATTTATTTATTTATTTATTTATTTATTTAATAGAGAAAGAGAGGGAGAGAGTAAGAGAGAGAATGGGTGTGCCAGGGCCTCCAGTCACTGCAAACGAACTCCAGATGCATGCGCCCCCTTCTGCATCTGGCTAACGTGGGTCCTGGGGAATTGAACCACAGTCCTTTGGCTTTGCAGGCAAACGCCTTAACCATTAAGCCATCCCTCCAGCCCAGAAAAAAAATTTTTCTAATACTTTATTTGGAAAAGAGAAAGAAGTGCTAGAGAGATGGCACAGTGATTGAGGTGCTTACCTGCAAAGCCTAACAACCCAAGTTCAATTCCCCAGTGCCCATGTAAGCCAAAGGCATGCCCATACTCTCTCTCTTTATCTCTCTGCTTGTAAACAAATTAATTAATTAATAAAACATTTTAAATAAATTATAGATAGAGAAAGAGGCAGATAGAGAGAGCGAGAGAATGGGCATGCTAAGGCCTCCAGCTACTGCAAACAACTCCAGATGCATATGCCACCTTGTGCATCTGGCTTATGTAGGTTCTAGGTAATCAAACCTGGGTCCTTAGTCTTCACAGGCAAGCACCTTAACTGCTAAGCCATCTTTTCAGCCCTAGAAAAATATTAAATGTATTATGACATTGCTCTATAGAAAGGAAGGTGAAAAAACAAAGGCTCACCTGGCTGGGCGCACTGGGGACTCCTGTGCACTTATTTACAGTCTCATCCAAGCCACTAGCCACTCAAATGTGGTTTTGCTATGTCAAAGAAACACAAATTCAATATGGGATTTCTAAAGGATTTGGAGGTTGGAGCCAAAAGAGGCAGAGAAAAGAATCTAGGACACGCAATTCCCTAGAGAATGAAATAAACACTTCTTAACTGTGAAGAACTTCAAGAGACAGATCTCAAAAGAGGGCAAGAAATTAACAAATGTGAACATGAATATCTAACCCTAATAGTAGCTAAAAAATAATGCAAACCAGGTGTGGTGGTGCATACCTTTAATCCCAGCACTTGGGAGGCAGAGATAGGAAGATCACCATGAGTTCAAGGCCAGCCTGAGACTACATAGGGAATTCCAGGTCAGCCTGAGCTAGAGTGAGACCCTACCTTGAAAAACAAAACAACAACAGCAACAACAAAAAAAAGGCAAATAAATCTGGGTGAGGTGGCTCATCTACAATCCCATACTTGGGAGGCAGGGGTAGGAGGAGCGTTGTGAGTTCAAGTCACCATGAGACTACATAGTGAATTCCAGGTCAGCCTGGGCTAGACTAAGACCCTACCTTGAAAAAAGAAAAAAGAAAAAAAAAAAAAAAAAAGGCTGGAAGGATGGCTTAGCTGTTAAGGCATTTGCCTGTAAGGCCAAAGAACCTAGGTTCAATTCCCCAGGACCTACATTAGCCAGATGCACAGGGGGGCACATGTATCAGGAGTTCATTTGCAGTAGCTGGAGGCCCTGGGGTGCCCATTCTCTCACTCTCTCTCTCCCGCTTTCTCTGTCAAATAAATAAAATAAAATAAAATAAAATAGGAGGAATCTTATAATCCCAGCACTAGGGAGGCCTGAGGTAGGAGGATCACCCCTCATAAGTCTACCCTGGACTACTAATGAGTCCAGGTCAGGCTGGGCTGGAGTAAGATCCTACCTCAAAACACACAAATAGGTCGGGCGTGGTGGCGGACGCCTTTAATCCCAGCATTTGGGAGGCCACTCCAGATACATGTGCCACCTTGTACATCAGGCTTACGTGGGTCCTGGGGAATCAAACCTGGGCCCTTTGGCTTTGCAGGCATGTGCCATAACCGCTAAGCCATCTCTCCAGCCTTATTTGCATGTTTTTTTTGTTGTTGTTGTTGTTGTTGTTTTTTAGGCAAGCCCAACAGATTGGCTTTTTGTTGTTGTTGTTGTTGTTTTTGAAGTAGGGTTTCACTCTAGCTGAATTCATTATGTAGTCTCAGGGTGGCCTCGAACTCATGGAGATCCTCCTATCTCTGCTTCCCAAGTGCTGGGATTAAATGTGTGCACCATCAGCCGGGCGTGGTGGCGCACGCCTTTAATCCCAGCACTCGGGAGGCAGAGGTAGGAGGATTGCCGTGAGTTCGAGGCCACCCTGAGACTCCATAGTGAATTCCAGGTCAGCCTGGGCTAGAGTGAGACCCTACCTCGAAAAACCAAAAAAAAAAAAAAAAAAAAATGTGTGCACCATCAAGCCTGGAAACTGGCCTTTTTTTTTTTTTTTTTTTTTAATGCCGGAGAGAGAGAAAGAGAGCACAAGAGAGAGTGACAGAGAATTGGTGCTCCAGGACCTCCAGCCACTACAAACAAACACTAGACGAATGTGCCACCTTGTGCGCATGTGTTACCTTGCACACTTGTGTCACTTTGTGCGTCTGGCTTACATGGGACCCAAAGAGTCAAACATGGGTCCTTAGGCTTCATAGGCAAGTGCCTTAACCACTAAACCAACCCCCTATTTGTGTGGGTTTTTCTTGTTGTTGTTGTTGTTTGTTTGTTTCATTGTTTTTTTTTTTTTTTCGAGGTAGGGTCTCACTCTGGTCCAGACTGACCTGGAATTAACTCTGTAGTCTCAGGGTGGCCTTGAACTCATGGTGATCCTCCTACCTCTACCTCCCGAGTGCTAGGTTAAAGGTGTGCGCCACCATGCCTGGAGCCTCACCTTTGTGCGTCTGGCTTACGTAGGATCTGGAGAGTCGAACATGGGTCCTTAGGCTTCGCAAGCAAGCTCCTTAACCGCTAAGCCATCTGTCCAACCCAAGAACATTTTTTTCTGACTAGAACAACTTGTTTCTGTTAAGACAGTGCCCCTCCCACATTTGTTTTCATGTGCCTGCTTTTCCATGTTCACTGCTTCCTCTTTTATTAATCCAGTTTAATTTTTTAAAAATTAAATATATTTTATTTGCAAGCAGAGAGAGAGAGAGAGAGAGAGGAGACAGAGGCCAGGGCAGAGCTATTACAAACGAACTCCAGACACATGTGCCCCCTTATCCACCTGGCTTATGTGGGTCCTGGGGAATCCAACCTCAGTCCTTTGGCTTCACAGGCAAGTGCCTTAACTGCTAAGCCATCTCTCCAGCCCCTCCAGTTTAATTTTTAACGCAGGTGACTGAGTAATCCAGGGATGTCAGCAACTAAATCAGCCATTGTCCCTTCATTGGCCGTATGGCTTTGGGATTTTGCCAATTATTAAACTACTGGCCCCAGCTCTAAATTTCGCTTTCATGGCCTGCTCTAGAGAAAAAGAAACATGTGGGAAGAAGGAATATCTCTTTTCCTTCCTTCCTTCTTTCCTTCCCTCCTTCCTTCCTACCTTCTTCTGGTATGACCCACTCTGCAGACTCTTAGAGTTTACAACTGTCTCCTACAGCATGGAGAACTTCTCTAGCAACCAGCTCTTGCAGAGCAAGCAACTTTGTCACCACCATGTTCTCCAACATCTGCTCCCTCAAGCACCTTGTGGCCAATGTCATCCAAAGGCCAATAACTTCCCCACATACTCTCCCTGGTTTTGTAGAAGAGTAAGTCTGGTAGACCCTCCCAAGTGCCTAGAAGGTGGATTTCCAGCAAGGTCAACCAACATGGTACACAGTGGTTTCTCTACCATCCAGTGGGGCACCACCACACTCTCTCCAACAAAGTGTGACTCTCAGCCATGGATTCTCTACCTCAGCCCCAGGAATAGTAGCTGCTCCTTCCGGCTGCTCCTCATCTTTACTGGTCTTCCTTTCTCTAACTCTTCCTTTCTCTAATCCCTGAAATAGTGAATATTTATGTTCAACCTTCCTTATTAAATTATAGTACGGTTTCTCTCCTGATTTCATCCTCACAAACAGAAGAACCAAGATGTAAGATTTACTCTTTCTCCATGAAGGTACTAGGTTTTATAGTGGAAGTATCAAGTGGCCACCTCTTCTGCTGTGTGGTCTGAAAACTGTAAACACTGAGCTATAGAGGAAAGGAGAAGAAAATAGGTGCAGAAACTCCCTGGTATCTTAATAATGCTAATCATAGTATGTTCCCTCCACCCTCTGCTGCCACTTTAAGCTAGCTCTAGTGTGTTTCTAAAAAAAAAAAATTTTTTTTTTTCTTTCGAGGTAGGGTTTCCCTCTAGTCCAGGCTGACTTGGAATTCACTATGTAGTCTCAGGGTGGCCTCGAACTCACAGAGATCCTCCTACCTCTGCCTCATGAGTGCTGGGATTAAAGGTGTGTGCCACCATGCCTGGCTGTTTCTATAATTTTCAAAAAATTTTTGTTCGGGGGGTTGCTGGAGAAGATGGCTTAGTGGTTAAGGCATTTGCCTGCAAAGCCAAAGGACCCCAGTTCGATTCCCCAGGACCATGTAAGCCAGAAGAACAAAGAGGTGCATGCATCTGGAATTCATTTGCAGTGGCTGGAGGCCCTGGCATACCCATTCTATCTCTCAAATAAATAAATAATACTTTTAAAAATTATTTTATTTCTTTATGTGCAATCAGAGAGAGATAGAGAGAAGAGAGACAGACAGACAAAGAATGGCTGCATCACAGCCTCTAGCCACTGCAAAGGAACTCCAGACCGCATGCACCCCTTGTGCATCTGGTTTACATGGGTACTGGGGATTCAAACCTGGGTCCTTTGGCTTCGCAGGCAAATGCCTTAACCGCTAAGCCATCTCTCTAGCTCTGTTTCTCTGATTTCTTTTGTTGTTGTTTGTTTGATTGATTTTATTTTTTTGAGGTAGAGTCTTACTCTAGCTCAGGCTGACCTGGAATTCACTATGTAGTCTCAGGGTGTCCTTGAACTCATGGCGATCCTCCTACCTCTGCCTCCTGAGTGCTGGGATTAAAGGTATGCACCACCATACCCGGCTTGTTTCTATGATGTTTTTAATATATATTATTTATTTATTTATTTATTTATTTATTTATTTATTTATTTATTTAATAGAGAGAGAGAGACTTATTTATATCCTCTTAGATTTTTTTGTTTGTTTGTTTTTTTGAGGCAGGGTCTCACTCTAGCCCAGGCTGACCTGAAATTCACTATGGAGTCTCAGGGTGGCCTCCAACTCACGGTGATCCTCCTACCTCTGCCTCCTGAGTGCTGGGATTAAAGGCGTGCGCCACCACGACTGGCTTCCTCTTAGATTTTGATTAGCCCTCCCTCCACCTTTCCTTTACTCAAATTCTTCCCCTCACCTCACTTAGGCCTTTCACTCTCATTAATTTCCTCTTCCATTTACATATGTACAATGCCATCCTATTAAGTTCCCCTCCCCTTTCGATTCCCTTTATATCTCCTTTCTAGCTTACTGGCCTCTGCTACTGAATTTTCTTCCTACTCACACAGAAGTCCAATCATTTGTAGCTAGGACTCACATATGAGAGAGAACATGCAACGCTTGGCTTTCTGGGCCTGGGTTACCTCACTTAATATAATCCTTTCCAGACCCATCCATTTTCCTGAAAAAATTTCATAACTTCATTTTTCTTTACCGATGAGTAGAACTCCAGTGTGTAAATGTATCATATCTTCAGTATCCACTCATCAGTTGAGGGACATCTAGACTGGTTCCATTTCCTAGCTATTGTGAATAGAGCAGCAATAAATATGGTTGAGCAAGTATCTCTAAGGTAACAAGATGGGTCCTTAGGATATATGCCTAGGAGTGCTATAACTGGGTCACATGGTAGATTCTTTTACCTCTGCCTCCCAAGTACTGAGATTAAAGATGTGCACCACCACTCCCGGCTTTTTTTTTTTTTTTTTTTTTTTTTTTTTTTTTTTTTTTTTTGAGGTAAGATCTCACTCTAGCCTGGCTGACCTATATATAATTGACTATGTAGTCTCAGGTTGGTCTTGAACTCATGGTGATTTTCCTACCTCTGCCTCCCAAGTGCGGGGATTACAGGTGTGAGCCACTGTTGCAGTCAGCTCCTGGTTGCTGGGACAAACACCTGACCAGAAACAGTTTATGGAAGGAAGGGGTTTATTTTAGACTTTATTTCAGGTTTATACATTCCACCAATGGTGGGAGAAGCTGGCCCATTTCCATAGATCTAAGCAGAGAGACACCATCAAAAAACCAGCAAAGAGCTGGAGGGATGGCTTAGCTGTTAAGGCGTTTGCCTGCAAAACCAAAGGACCCTGGTTTGATTCCCCAGGACCCATGTTAGCCAGATGCACGAGGGGGCACATGCATCTGGAGTTCATTTGCAGTAGCTGGAGGCCCTGGCATGCCCATTCTCTCTCTCTCTCTCTCTCTCCCTCTTTCTCTGTCAAATAAATAAATAAATAATAATTTTTTAAAAAAAAAAAAAACTTTT
The DNA here is from genome assembly GCA_036346955.1 of Dipus sagitta. Lineage (NCBI taxonomy): Eukaryota > Metazoa > Chordata > Mammalia > Rodentia > Dipodidae > Dipus > Dipus sagitta. Next base: position 108,168,507 of record CM070770.1, on the reverse strand, counting down.
TTTTTTTTTTGAGGTAGGGTTTCACCGTAGCCCAGACTGACCTGGAATTCACTATGTAGTCTCAGGCTGGCCTTGAACTCACAGTGATCCTCCTACCTCTGCCTCCCAAGTGCTGGGATTAAAGGCATGTGCTACCATGCCCGTGCAATAATAATTTTTTTTTTTTTTTTTGGTTTTTCGAGGTAGGTTCTCACTATGGTCTGGGCTGACCTGGAATTAACTATGCAGTCTCAAGGTAGCCTCAAACTCATGGCGATCCTCCTACCTCTGCCTCTCAAGTGCTGGGATTAAAGGTGTGTGCCACTATGTCCAGCAATAAATATTTTTTTTCAAATTTTTATTAACAACTTCCATGATTATAAAAAATATCCCATGGTAATACCCCCCCTCCCCCCACTTTCCCCTTTGAAACTCCATTCTCCATCATATCCCCTCCCCCTCTCAATCAGTCTCTCTTTTATTTTGATGTCATGATCTTTTCCTCCTCTTATGGTGGTCTTGTGTAGGTAGTGTCGGACACTGTGAGGTCATAGATATCCAGGCCATTTTGTGTCTAGAGGAGCACATTGTAAGGAGTCCTACCCTTCCTTTGGCTCTTACGTTCTTTCTGCCACCTCTTCCACAACAGACCCTGAGCCTTGGAAGGTATGATACCGATATTACATACTGAGCATTCCGGTCACTTCTTTCCAGCACCATGATGCCTTCTGAGTCATCCCAAGGTCACTGCCATCTGAAAAGAGAAGATTCTCTAACCAAAAGTGAGAATAGCATTAATATATGGGTATGAACATTAAGAGAAGTGCTTACTGGACAGTTTGATAAGCATAGTATATACATTTAGCCAGACAGCAGCAGACGTTACACCCCTAGGGCTCATGACTACCCCTGTTTTAAGTTTTCAGTATCAGGGATGTATTCCCTCCCATGGAGCGGGTCTCCAGTCCAATTAGAAGGCAATTGGGTTCCACCATGACAAATGTTCCACTATTGCACCCGTTGGCTCATTTGGCCTGGCTGGCCAAGTATAAGGCTTGCAGTGTCCACTGTTGAGTAACTTCACTGGTGATTTCTCTTTCTCCCATTGAACTGCATGCAGAATGGCTTCTTCCAGCTTTCTGTCAGCTGGTCTACATGGAGGAGGTTATCAGCTCAGTTCCAGCAGGATTTCTCAGTGGCCTTGCAGCCCAAGTATGTGGAGTTTTCAGCAATAGGGTCTTACCATGTATTCCTGGTGGGAAACCAAGGGCCTCGGCATGGCCTATAATGTTTCAGGGGCACCGGGGACCTCCCTAGCCAACAACTCACTGGCAGGTATCCCATCCCTGGCGCTGAAATTTTTCTAGCAACAATCTACGGCTCCTGAATGTTCCATTGTCCAAAAAGTAGGATTCCATATGATTTATTTATATCCTCTTAGATTTTGATTATCCCTCCCTCCACCTTTCCTTTACTCAATCTCTTCTCCTGACCTCATTTGGCCTTTTTACCCCCATTAATCTATTCTTCTACTTACATATATACAATACCATCCTATTAGGTACTGCCCTCCCTTCCTTTCTCTTCCCTTTATATCTCTTTTCTAGTTTACTGGCCTTTGCTACTGCGTTTTCTTCCTACTCACACAGAAGTCCAATCATCTGTAAAATATGTATCTTTTTTAAAAACCAGCGAACAACAAAAAGCACAAGCAGCCAGAGCTCTGGACTGCTCTTGACATACCCTGGGAAGGACTTAAGGTCTGCCTCCAAACACATCTTAACACTGGACTGCAAGATCAGCCCCCAATAAGATTCAAGCCTGAGTCTATGGGGTCACATGTTTAAACCACTATAGCCATTTTATTTATTTATTTTTTTTATTTTTTTAGTTTTTCGAGGTAGGGTCTCACTTTGGTTCAGGCTGACCTGGAATTCACTATGTAGTCTCAGGGTGGCCTCGAACTCTCGGTGATCCTCCTACCTCTGCCTCCCGAGTGCTGGGATTAAAGGCGTGCGCCACCATGCCCGGCTTTAATTATAGCCATTTTATTAGACTGAACTCCTGCACTAGGTCCCACTAGATCAGATCAAACTAAAATGGAGTCTTCCATGCTAAATGCAGTATAATCAAGCTGAAACTTTACTGAAATAAATAGTCCCCCAAACACACCAGTTTTTCTTGGAAACAGGAGATCAGCACTTGCCTAGCATGTGAGGAAAGATGCGATCCCTAGCACCACCAAAAGAAAAGGATTCCTGTGTAACTGAGACAGCATAAGGAAGTCCTCTCTACTTTAACCCTTCTAAAAAAGTAACTTTGGGGCTGGAGGGATGGCTTAGCAGTTAAGGTGTTTGCCTGCAAAGCCAAAGGTTCAATTCTCCAGGAACCACGTTATCCAGATGCACAAGGGGGCGCACATGACTAGAGTTCATTTGCAGTGGCTGAAGGCCCTGGCATCCCTATTCTCTCTCTCCCTACCTCTCTCTCTCTCTCTCTCTCTTTCCCTCTCCTTCTTTCTCTGTCAAATAAATGAAATATTTTTAAAAATAAAGAAAATAAATTTAAAAAGTAACTTTTATTCATTTTTCCCACCTTATAAAACCCACCATCCCATTGTTGCCCAGGGTGAGTTCTCATTCTCAGGCAGGATAGACATATGGGGAAAATTAAAGGGATGGGCATGGAAAGGAAAATGTCCCTCATTCCAGAGTTGGCTGAAGTCTTTCACCCATTGAAGTCAAGAATTGCAACATAATTAATAAAAATTTCTGTGGCTGGAGAGATGGCTTAGCAGTTAATGCACTTGCCTGCAAAGCCTAAGGACCCATGTTCAATTCTCCAGGTCCCACATAAACAAAATGCAAGTGTGCAAGGTCGCACATGAGTCTGGAGTTCAATTATAATGGCTGAGGTTCTGGCACACCAATTCTCTCTCTCTCTCTCCCACTCTCGCTTTCTCACATTAAAAAAAAAAAAAAAAAAAGCCTCGCTGGCTGTAGCAGACAGCTTTAGGTTCACTGAGGTGAACTTCCAGACCAGGCACAGTTATGGAGGAAGGGATATTTATTGAAGCTTACAGATCCAGTGGAAGTTCCCTAATGGCAGAAGAAGCTGGCCTGCTTTCACAGCACCAAGCAGAGAGAGAAGCACACGCCTAAAAGTCAAAAGCCACACAGCACAGCACACTTCAGGAACTCCAGCTAGGCACACTTTGTATATCTTTAGAGTGAAATCTAAAACCCAACACCACACCTTAAGATCTTCCCAGTGACACTGTCTCCAGCCAGGTGGCTGCAGATGTAAACTACAAATAAAAAAATTTTGAGGAAGTGCCTCTCTAGCATCAATGCACATAAGGATCACCTGGGGGGTCTTAGTGCTCTGCTTCCGGTTTGGAAGTTCTTGGGTGAAGCCTGTGATTCTGCTTTTTTTTTTTTTTTTTTTCTTGGTTTTTCGAGGTAGGGTCTCACTCTACCCCAGGCTGACCTGGAATTCACTATGCAGTCTGAGGGTGGCTTCAAACTCCCAGCAATACTCCTACTGAGTGCTGGGATTAAAGGTGTGCACCACCACATCCAGGGATTCTGCTTCTTTTTAAAACAAATGCCTGATAGTGCACTGACACAAGGGGCCCAGACTTGAGTTCTTGTTTCATGTGAGGTATTGCTAGTTCTGTGAAAATTATCAGAGCCCTGGGCATAAGAATTAATCACTCCAGTTCTGGAGAGATGGCTCAGTAGTTAAGGCACTTGCCTATAAAGCCTAACAATCCAAGTTTGAGTCCCCAGTGCCCACATAAAGCCAGATGCACAAGGTGGTACATGCACCTGGAATTTATTTCCAGGGGCTAGAGGCCCTGGTATGCCCATTCTGTCTGTCTCTCTGCTTGCAAATAAATAAATCTGAGCCCGGGCATGGTGGCTCACGCCTCAAGAGGCAGAGGTAGGAGGATCACTAAGAGTTCAAGGCCACCTTGAGACTACATAGTTAATTCCAGGTCAGCCTGAGCCAGAGTGAGACCTTACCTCGAAAAACAAAACAAAACAAAATAATAATAATAATAATAAATAAAAATAAATAATATAAAAAATAAATTAATCTTAAAAAAAATGAATCAACTCCATCTCATTCTTTTCCCCAGACACCTAGTTCAGCTCTTGTCCTCTCTTGTCATAATCCTTGTTTCCGATGTGAACTCATCTGTCTTTGCCCTCATATGTACCCCTGGTAGTTTGGGGGTCAGTCACTGGGATGAGAACTCCTTGTAGCCTTAATCCCTAACATGTAGATGCTTAACAGCTTGGTGAAGGAGTAAGTGAATGAATGAATGGCTTTTGAAGGCAACTTACGAGAGGTGCAGGTTGTTAACATCTAAGGCAATATTTTCTAAACTGTCCTTTAGGACATAAATTCTGAGGGTTGTCAATAGATATTTGTTAACTGGGGGGGTAGGGAAGAAGATTCTGTACTAATTTAACCTGGGAAATGTGGGAAATAAACATCTGAAGAGCTTCTCAAAGCCTGTAATAATGGCCTATTTCCTTGACCCAGGGAATGTCTCTGAGGGGCACCTGGAGGCTGATGACGAATACAGGGGACAGTGTACAGCCTCTTGCTCACCAGAGCACTGTGGACACAAATGCGGTCACAAAGGAAGTCCAAAGAGAAGAAATCTCCTCGTGGAGCCTGAAGGGAGGAGGGGTTTTCTTGCATGCACCATCGCCACACTGGGAAACTCTTTCCAGGTCACTGTGGGGCTCTCCTCACTCTTCTGGATTTCTCTGGGAAGGGAGGGAGGCAGGAAAAAATCTTTTTAAAAAATATTTCGCTGGGCATGGTGGCGCAGGTCTTTAATCCCAGTGTTTGGGAAGCAGAGGTAGAAGGATTGCTGTGAGTTCAAGGCCACCCTGAGACTACATAGTGAATTCAAGGTCAGCCTGGGCTAGAGCGAGACCCTACCTCAAAGAAACAAAACCAAAAACAAAACAAAAAATTTTTTATTTATATGCTTGAGAGAGAGAGAGAGAGAGAATATGGTGAGTATGTCAGGGACAATACAAATGAACTCCAGATGCATGGGCCACTAATCCTAGCACTTGGGAGGTAAAGACAGCTCAAGGTCAGCCTTAACTTTTTATTGAGTTGGAGGCCAGCCAGGACCACGTAAAACCACCTAAAAAAAATATCAGGTACATAGAGAGTTATTTACAACTCTCAGTCACTCAACAGTTCTTGTGAATTATGCACCATTGCCACCTTGTGGTAGTAAATCCAAATCAAGGCATAAATTGGAGTGTGTTTTAAAAGATAACTTATATACAATGAAATTCAGCTACTCATTGCTTTAACAACCAGGATGTGTCCTGAGAAATGTGTCATGAGGCAATTCTGTGTGTGAACATCTAAGGGTGTGTTTCCATTAACCTACTAGTCATTAACATGGTATGACTTAGTAAACAGGAGGTGTGTAAGGCTACAGGCCTTAGTGTACTATTTTACAACCAACTTTCATTTTTCATAATTAGAAGCTATATACTTTAAAATAACAAGAAGCCTGGTATGAGCCGGGCGTGGTGGCGCACGCCTTTAATCCCAGCACTCGGGAGGCAGAGGTAGGAGGATCGCCGTGAGTTCGAGGCCACCCTGAGACTCCATAGTGAATTCCAGGTCAGCCTGGGCTAGAGTGAGACCCTACCTCGAAAAAAAAAAAAAAAAAAGAAGAAGAAGCCTGGTATGGAAATAGATACACTAGTAGCATTGTCACCTATTTTTATTTAATATTAATTTTATTTTATATTAATTATATTATATTAATTATATATAATTATATATTATAATATATTATATAATATATATTACTTTTATTTAATATTAATATTAATTTTCGCTTGTCTTGAAACAGTTTTATTGTATAACCAAAGCTGGCCTGCAACTCAGTCTTCCTGCCTCAGCTTCCCAAATGTTGGAAATACAGGCTTGTATCACCATGCCTGGCCACATGCTCATCTATTTCCATTATCAAGTGTTACTTACACAGCTGTATGAGCTATACTTTAAAAAAAATTCTTTTTTGAGGCAAGCCCAACAGACTGGCCTTAAATTTTTTTTTTTTTAAATAAGAGAGAGAGAGAGAAAGCCAGGCGTGGTGGCGCATGCCTTTAATGCCAGCACTTGGGAGGCAGAGGTAGGAGGATTGCCATGAGTTCAAGGCCACCCTGAGACTACATGGTGAATTCCAGGTCAGCCTAGACTAGAGTGAAACCCTATCTCAAAAAGAGAGAGAGAGAGAGAGAGAGAGAATGAATGAATGAATGAATTGGCAAACCAGGGCCTCCAGCCACTGCAATCCAACTCCAAATGTGTGCGCCCCCTTGTGTGCATGTGCAACATTGTGTTCTTGCATCACTGTATCTGGCTTACATGGGACCTGGAGAGCCAAACATGAATCCTTAGGCTTCTCAGACAAGCGCCTTAACCACTCAGCCATCTCTCCAGCCCTTAAATATTTTTATTTGTAAGGAGAGAAGTGGGAAGAGACAGAGAGAGTGTATGAATGGGCACACCAGGCCTCTAGCCACTGCAAACAACTTCCAGATGCATGCACTACCCTGTGTATCTGGCTTTATGTGGGCTCTGGGGAACCAAACCCAGGTCGTTAAGCTTTGCAGCCAAGTTCCTTAACTGCTGAGCCATTTCTCCAACCCTGAGCTATATTTTATGCAGTACATTTTGTATACATTTTATGTAGTATAGTAGGTGCATCTGCACCAGCACCCCCACAAATACTGCATTGTGCTGTTACAATGGTAGGACATCACTACGTGACAGAAAACTTTCAGCTTCATTATAATTTTATGGACCATGGTTGAATATGCTACCTGTTGTGTGTCTGTTATTGACTGAAGTCATCATGCAGCATAAGACTGTATTTAATTTCATGGGGTTTTTTGTTTGCATGTCTTGTTTTTTACAGGATTGAACTCAGGGTTTTACATATGCTAGACAAGAGCTCTACCACTGAGCTATTTCTCAGGCCTTAATTGATGATTCATGACAAGTGTATACACCTGTATAATCACCACTCTAAACCACATATCTTAAAGAGCTGGTCATGGTAGTGCATACCTATAATCCAAGCTCACAGAAGGCTGAGGCAGAAGACCAGAAATAATATGTGAAATCAAAGTGTTCTTTTTTTTTTTTTTTTTTTTTTTCGAGGTAAGGTATCATCCTAGCCCAGGCTGACCTGGAATTCACTATGTAGTTTCAGGGTGGCCTCAAACTCATGGTGCAAAGTGTTCTTTATAATATAACACTGCAGTAATGTAGGCTAATTTACAAGTATTAGGTGGATAAAATTTGAGAAATGGGAGATGGGAAGATGGCTCAGCAGTTAAAGGCACTGCTCACGAATCCAGAAGGCCCAGGCTCCATTCCACAGCACCCATGTAAAGCAGGACAGGCATTCATTTACAGCAGCAAGAGATCCCAGCATGCCCATACATACACGCACATACACACGCGTGCACACACACATACACACATATAAAAGATATGGGGGGGGCGGAGAAGATGGCTCAGTGGTTGAAGGTACTTGCTTGCAAAGCCTGCTGGCCTGAGTTCAATTCCTCAGTACTGGGTGGCTCATGTGTTTGGAATTTGTTTGCAGCAGCAGGAGGCCCTAGCACACCCATACTCATACTCTTTCTTTCATACATAAACAAAAATGTTGAAAAAGAAACATATGCGGAAAATGTTTTTCTATTCATAGAACATGAAGACTTCTCTAAGGCATGTAACAAAGTTTCAATCATCCCTGAAAACTCCTTGCTGCCCTTTCTAATAAATCTTCCCATGCCCTACCCTGAAAACAACCACAGATCTGTCACTCTAAATTAGGTTTGCATGTTACACATCTCCACACATATGGAATTGTACAGTGTGTCCTCTTGTGTTTGTTTTCTCTGAGGATTTATCCATGTTGTACCACATGTCAATAGTTAGTTTGGTACTGGGGAGATGGTTTAGTGGTCAAAGCGCTTTCACCTAAGGACCCAAGTTTGATTTCCCAGTACCCAGGTAACCAGATGCATAAGGTGGCACATGTATCTGGAATTCATTTCCAGTACCTGGAGGTCCTGGCATGCCCATTCTCTCTTTTCTCACTCTTTCTTCCTTTCTCTCTTTCTCTCTCAAATAAATAAATAAAATATATACATTAAAAAAAAAAAACTAGCTGGGCATGGTGGCACACACCTTTTATCCCAGCACTTGGGAGGCAGAGGTAGGAGGATCATTGTAACTTCAAGGCCACCCTGAGAATTCCAGGTCAACCTGGATTATAGTGAGACCCTTCCTCGAAAACCACCCAAAAAAGAAAACCAACAAAATATAAAGCTAAGAATAGTTAATTTGATTTTACTACTGAGTAGTATCCCACTCTTTGGGTTTACCATAGTTTATCTATTCACTAGACAGGGTGTGGTGGCGCATGTGTATAATCCCAGCATTTAGAGGCCTAGGCTAGGGAAGGAGATCTTATCTCAAAAAGCCAAAAGTAGCCAGGGGTGGTGGCACACACCTTAATCCCAGCACCCAGGAGGCAGAGGTAGGAGGATCACTGTGAGTTTGAGGCCACCCTGAGACTACATAGTGAATTCCAGGTCAGCCTGAGCTAGAGTGAGACCTTACCTTGAAAAACAAAAACAAAAAGCCAAAAGTAAAAATAAATTGCCCTTGACACTTCTAAAGAAAATAAACCAGGGACCGGGTATGGTGGCACATGCCTTTAATCCCAACAACTCAGGAGGCAGAGGTAGGAGGATTGCAGTAAGTTCAAGGCCGCCATGAAGCATTACATAGTGAATTCCAGGTCAGCCTGGGCTAGAGAAAGACCCTATCTCAAAAAAAAAAAAAAAAAAAAAAGGAAAGAAAAGAAAAGAAAAGAAAAAGAAAAATAGAAAGAAAGAAAGGAAGGAAGGAAGGAAGGAAGGAAGGAAGGAAGGAAAAATAATCTTAAAGTCAAAATAGATAAATACCTGACTAGGTTGTCAAAAAACTAAGTAATAAGAAATCAAACAACCCAATTAAAAATGGGCTATGGAATTAAATAGAGAGTTCTCAAAAGAAGAAATACAGATGACATATAAACATCTAAAAAATGTTCTACATCCCTAGCCATCAGGTAAATGCAGATTAAAACTATGTTGAGGGTTGGATAGGTGGCTTAGCAGTTAAGGCACTAGCCTGAAAGCTAAAGGACCCAGGTTCAACTCCCTAGGACCCAAGTGGTGCATGCTTCTGAAGTTTGTTTGCAGTGGCTGAAGGCCTTGGCATTCCCATTTTCTCTCTCTCTCTCTCCCTCTCTCTCCCTCTTTCTCTCTTAAGTATAAATAAATATAAAATGTAAAAAAAAAAGTTAAACTATGTTGAGATTCCATCTCACTCCTGTCAGAATGGCTACCACCATGAAAAAAAATGACCATAAATGCTGGTAAGGATGTGGAAAAAGAGGAACCCTTCTACACTGTCGGTGGGAATGCAACCTGTCTAAGCATTGTGGAAATCAGTGTGGAGGTTCCTGAGATAGCTACAAATAGATTTACCATATGACCCAGCTATAGCACTCCTAGGCATATATCCTAAGGACTCGTCTCACTACCTTAGAGATACTTGCTCAACCATGATTATTGCCGCTCAATTCACAATAGCTAGGAAATGGAACCAGCCTAGATGTTCCTCAACTGATGAGTGGGTAGTGAAGATGGGGCACATTTATACAATGGAGTTCTATTCAGTGGTAAAAGAAAATGAAATTTTCAGGAAAATGGATGGATCTGGAAAGGATTATTCTAAGTGAGGTAACCTAGGCCCAGAAAGCCAAATGTCATGTGTTCTCTCTCATATGTGGATCCTAGCTACAGATGACTGGGCTTCTGTGTGAGAAGGAAAAAACTCAGTATCAGAGGCTAGTAAGCTATCAAGGGAATAGAAAGGGAATAGAAAGGGAGGGGGGACTTAATAGGATGGTATTGTTTATATGTAACTAGAAGAACAGATGAATGGGGGTGAAAAGGCCTAAGTGAGGTCAGGGGAAGAGATTGAGTAAAGGAAAGGTAGAGGGATAGTTAATCAAAATCTAAGCAGCTATAGATAAGTCACATGGAAACCTACTTTTTGGACAATGGAACATTCAGAAGCCATAGATTGTTACTAGAAAATTTTCATTGCCAGGGACAGGATACTTCCAGTGAGTTGTTGGCTAGTGAGGCCTCTGATGCCCCCGAAACATTACAGGTCATTGCTAAGACTCTTGGTTTCCCACCAGGAATGGATGGTAAGACCCTATTGCTGAAGTCTCCACATAGTTGGGCTGCAAGGTCACTGAGAAATCATGCTGGAACTGAACTGAAAACCTCCTCCATGAAGACCAGCTGACAGAAAGCTGGAAAAAGCTATGCTGCATGCAGTATAATGGGAGAAAGAGAAATCACCAGTGAAGATACTCAACAGTGGACACTGCAAGCGTTAAGTTTGGCCAGCCAGGCTAAATGAGCCAATGGGTGCAATAGTGGCACATCTCTTATGGGGGAAACCAACTGCTCTCTAATTGGACTGGAGGCCCGCTCCATGGAAGGGAATACATCCCTGATACTGAAAACCTACAACAGGGGTAGTCATGAGCCCTAGGGGTGTAACGTCTGCTGCTGTCTGTCTAAATGTATATACTATGTTCACCAAACTACCCAGTAAGCACTTTTCTTAATGTTCATACCCATAATGCTACTCTCACTTTTGGTTAGAGAAGCTTCTCTTTTCAGATGGCAGTGACCTTGGAATGACTTTGAAGGCACCATGGTGCTGAGAAGAAGTGATAGAGTAGTGCTCGGCACTGTAATACCTCTATCACACCTCCCAAAGCTCAGGTTCCATTGCGGAAGAGGTGGCAGAAAGAATGTAAGAGCCAAAGGAAGGGTAGGACTCCATACAACGTGCTCACAAAATGGCCTGGATATCCATGGCTTCACAGTGCCTGACACTACCTATACAAGACCATCATAATAGGAGGAGAAGATCATAACATCAAAATAAAATAGAGACTGCTTGAGAAGGGGAAGGGGTATGATGGAGAGTGGAGTTGCAAAGGGGAAAGTGGGGGAGGGAGGCAATTATCATGGGTTATTGTCTACAATTATGGAAGCTGTCAATAAAACAACAACAAAAGAAAAACACTGAGGCTTTGTTTCCTGAACGTGATGGTGTGGTTCAGGTGTCCCCCATCTGAATGCTAGGTTCCCAGCCGATGGAGATTTGAGAATTAATGCCTCCTGGAGGCAGTGTATTGTTCGGGGTGGGCTTATGGGTGTTATAGTCAGTTTCCCCATGCCAGTGTTTGGCACACTCTCCTGTTGCTATGGTCCATCTTATGTTGGCCAGGGGGTGATGTCCATCCTCTGCTCATGCCATCATTTTCCCCTGCCATCGTGGAGCTTCCCCCCTGAGCCTGTAAGCCAAAATAAATCTCTTTTTCCCACAAGCTGCTCTTAGTTGGGTGATTTCTACCAGCAATGCAACACTGCACAATACCATTAGTGATGCACACATTATTCCTTTCCTTTCCTTTCTTGCTTATTCCTACTGTCTTCCTAGTCACTGCCTCTTGGAATCACATCCCCAAAATGACTTGAATCAATGTTCTCGTGGGCCTGTTTCTGGGTGACAACTCCATACCCTTCTGCAAAATTTGTATTTCTCTTAAATTTGCAAAAGTCTGCTTCTGTTGCTTGCAATGCAAGTATCCTATCAGATCGAGTTGTTGAAAGTTGTGTCTCACTGCACGTGGCTATGATAGTTCTAAAAACCATCAGCTAGGCTCGGGGGTGCACACTTGTATACTCAGCACTTCGGGTGGAAGCAGGAGGATAATGAAAGCAAGGTCAGCCTTGACTACCTAGTGAGAGGCCAGCCTGGGCTATATGAAACCCTACCTCAAGAAACCATAATAAATAAATAAAAATATTTAGCATTTTATTTTTTGTTGGTGTTGTTTTGTTTTTCAAGGTAGGGTCTCGCTCTAGCCCAGGCTGACTTGGAATTCACCATGTAGTCTCAGGGTGGCCTCAAACTCAAGGCGATTCTCTTACTTCTGCCTCCAAAATGCTGAGATTAAAGTCGTGAGCCACCATGCCCAGCTAAAAAATATTTTATTTATTTATGACAAAGAGAGGCAGGGAGAGAGAGAGAGAATGGGTGCAACAGGGCTTTAAGCCACTGTGAATGAACTCCAGACACATGTGCCAGCTTGTGCATCTGGCTTATGTGGGTACTGGGGAATTGAACCTGGATCCTTAAGCTTAGCAGGCAAGCACCTTAACCACTCAACAATCTCTCCAGCCCCCACCCTTTTTAAAATTTTTCTAGAACTCACAGTGAACCTCCTACCTCTGCCTCCTTAGTGCTGGGATTAAAGGCATATGTCACCATGCCCAGCTTCTAGCCCAATTTTTATTTTATTTTATTTTACTTTTTATTGACAACTTCCATAATTGTAAACAATATCCCATGGTAATTCCCTCCCTTCTCCCACTTTCCCCTTTGAACTCCACTCTTCATCATATCTCAGCTCAGTTTTTAAGTATTTTTATTTATTTATTTATTTACAGGGAGAGAGAGAAAATGGGAGTGCCAGGGCCTTTTGCCACTGCAAAAGAACTCCAAATGCATGCACCACTTTGTGCATCTGGCTTTATGTGGTATTGAGGAATCAAATCCAGGCCATCAAGCTTTTCAAGCAAGCCCTGCTGAGCCACTTGTCCAGCGCCTTTTTTTTTTTTTTTTTTTTTTTTTTTTTTTTTTTTTTGGTGTTTCTAGGTAAGGACTTACTCTAGCTCAGGCTGACCTGGATTTCACTACGTAGTCTCAGGATGGCCTCGAACTCACGGTGATCCTTCTACCTCTGCCTCCCCAGTGCTGGGATTAAAGGCATGTGCCACCACACCCAGCTCCAAGATAAAAATTTGTATATGTGTGTGTGTATGTGTTATTTATTTAACAGAGAGAAAGGGGGAAGACAGAGAGAGAGATGGGAGAGGGAGAGAATGGGAGGGCCAGGGCCTCCAGCCACTGCAGATAAACTTCAGATGCATATGCCCCCTTGTGCATCTGGCTTACGTGGGTCCTGGAGAGTTCAACCAGGATCCTTTGGCTTTGCAGGCAAGCTCTTTAACTGCTAAGCCATCTCTCCAACCCCCAAAGATAAATTAAAACAATATATTTTAGGGCTGGAGAGATGGCTTAGCAGTTAAGGCATTTGGTTTGACGGGCATGCCAGGGCCTCCAGCCACTACAAACGAACTCCAGACGCGTGCACCCCCTTGTGCATCTAGCTAATGTGGGTCCTGGGGAATCGAACCTGGGTACTTTGGCTTTGCAGGCAAATGCCTTAACCACTAAGCCATCTCTCCAGCCCCAAGATAAATTTTTAATGTAGTTTAATTTTATTTAAGAGAAGCCGGGCGTGGTGGCGCACGCCTTTAATCCCAGCACTCGGGAGGCAGAGGTAGGAGGATCGCTGTGAGTTCGAGGCCACCCTGAGACTCCATTGTGAATTCCAGGTCAGCCTGGGCTAGAGTGAGACCCTACCTTGAAAAACCAAAAAAAAAAAAAAGAATGAAGAATTTTATTTAAGAGAGAGAGAGAGAGAATGGGCATTCCAGGGCCTCTAGCTATGACAAATGAACTCCATCCAGATGGATGAGCCACTTTGTGCATCTAGTTTATGTGGCTACTGGGGAATGGAACCTGAGTACTTAGCGTTTGCAGGCAAATACCTTAACCACTAAGCAATCTCTTTAGTGCCCCAAAATAATTTTTTTAAAAAAGAATCTGGTGCCGGGCGTGGTGGTGCACGCCTTTAATCCCGGCACTTGGGTAGGCAGAAGTAGGCGGATTGCCATGAGTTCAAGGCCATCCTGAGACTACACAGTGAATTCCAGGTCAGCCTGGGATAGAGTGAGACTCTATCTCAAAAAAAAAAAAAAAAAGAATCTGGAAGTGGGTCCCTTGCTGTCTTGAGGTTTCATTCAATGCCATGTATATTCATAAAATTAACACAGACATGCCAGGTCCTGTGAAGAACACTGGGGACATGAGGTGAATTATATGTTCCCACCCTGTCTCTCAGGAAGTATGAGAGAGAGTCACAATAGGCAAGTCAGGGTTGTGGAATTATAGGTACTGTAGGGATAGATGTCTGGGCAGATGCAGCACCCAGATTGAGATGTGTGAGGATCTGGCAAAAAAGCCAAGGGAGGTAATACAGGGGTTCAGCATGAAGGAAGCATGTCAAAAAATGTGGAGGCATGAAAGTCTGCAGGTGGTCTTTCTGATGGAGTGAAGAGTTGTGACCAGAGTCCAAGAGTTGAAGTTAGAGAGGTCAACAACATTCCATTTACGGAGGAACTTGTAAGTCGTACCGTGCAATTTGGTTTTCATCTTCAAGTCAGTGCCGAGCGAGTAATTTTCATTGAACTAACCATAATAGAATGATATTAAACAGAAGCTGACATGGTGTGTGGTTTATATGTGGAAGTGTCCCCCCATAGACTCAGATGTTTGAAAGCTTGATCCCTAGTTAGTGGCACTGTTTGGGAAGTTTGTGGAACCTTTAGGAGGTGGGACCATGCTGGAGGAAGTATGTCACTAAGGGAGATCCTTGAGGTGTTATAGTCCAGCCTCACTTGGTACTCTGGCTCTTTCTACTTCCTCCCTGCTTCTGTGAAGGTACCACTCCAGCTTTCCACCCTGCCAGCCTTTCCCCACCATAATAGACTTCCTTTCAAAACCATAAGCTGAAATGAACACTTTCCTTTCCATAAGCTGCTTCCGGTCTGTTATTTTGTCCCAGCAATGAGAAGATAACTGATAAACACAGTCACTTCTAAATATGAGAAAGATCACTCTGGGACTAGAGTATAGCTCAATGGGTCAAGTAGAAGCTCAGTATGTGCAAGGCCCTGGATTCAACCTATGGTATGAGGAAGAGGAGGAGACCTGTCAAAAAGCAAAATGGATGTGAACTCAAGGAGCACCTGTGAATAGACAGTATGAGTAATGGAGGTGAGAGGTCACTAAAGCCAAACTAGAAGAAAAATCGAGGAGGTGTGTGTAAGAGAGACCTGAATCCTTGAGCACAGAGATGAGGGAAAAAGAAATTCAGGGTGATGCCCAGCTCTGCCTTAGATAGTAGGACAATAGTGATACTGTCTACTCAGATGGTGGCCTGGAAATTTGAATATCTCTGGGTACAGAAGAGATAGCACATACCTTGGGCTGGCTGTGGTGGTGCACGCCTTTAATCCCAGCACTTGGGAGGTAGAGGTAGGATTGCCTAGAATTCAAGGCCACCTTGAAACTGCAGAGTGAATTCTAGGTTAGCCTGGGCTAGAATGAGACCCTATCTTGAAAAAAAAAAAAAACAAAACAAAAATCCTTGATTAATGACTTTCTTTTGTTCTGAAACTATACAAACTTCACATAACAATTTCATTGGAAATTGTTATTTGGAGCAACCTAAATCCTTGTTCTTGGGCCATGGTCACTAATTTGGCTCAGCAGTAAGTGCTGCAGTCAGCTTTGTGTTGCTGGCAGAAAACACCTGACCAAGAGCAGCTAAGGGAGGAAAGAGTTTATTTTGGCTCACCTTGGGCTGGGTGTGGTGGTGCACGCCTTTAATCCCAGCATCCAGGAGGCAGAGGTAGGAGGATCACAGTTAGTTCGAGGCCACCCTGAGACAACATAGTGAATTCCAGGTCTGCCTGGGCTAGAGCAAGACCCTACCTCCAAAAACAAAAACATAAACAAAAAAACAAACAACAACAACAACAACAAAAATAAAACAAGGCAGGCATGGTGGTACACACCTTAGATACCAGCACTTGGGAGGATGAGGTAGAAGGACTGCTGGGAGTTCAAAGCCAGCCTTGAAGGAGTTAACTGAGAATAAGAAGTTGAATCAGGTGACCAAAAAATTCTCAAGCATACAAAGAGAATAATTGGATGTGCTTGGTGGCATGCTACCTAAGTGCATTCTTGTGTTGAACTTCCTGCGCTGTTCTCAGAACGACTCCCTATTATAAGTAACATATAAAGCAATGATTGAGCTCATACACCCTGTTTTGCTCAGGGCACAGCTCCTGTCTTGCTTAAGGTATAGCTGTTTTTGATTTTACCTCACACACACAAACATTTTTCATTGTCTTGGTTCACAATAAAAATCACCATGCTGAGCCGGGCGTGGTGGCGCACGCCTTTAATCCCAGCACTCGGGAGGCAGAGGTAGGAGGATCGCTGTGAGTTCGAGGCTACCCTGAGACTACATAGTGAATTCCAGGTCAGCCTGGGCTAGAGTGAGACCCTACCTCGAAAAAAAAAAAAAAAAAAAAAAAATCACCATGCCGTGCTGGAGAGATGTCTTAGCAGTTAAGCGCTTGCCTATGAAGCCTAAGGACCCCAGTTCGAGGCTTGATTCCCCAGGACCCAAGTAAACCAGATGCACAAGGGGGTGCATGCATCTGGAGTTTCTCTGCAGTGGCTGGAGGCCCTAGTGTACCCATGTTCTCTGTATCGATCTGCCTCTTTCTTTCTCCATCTGTTGCTCTCAAATAAATAAATAAACAATTTTCTTTTTTTAAAAAGTCACCATGTCTCAGACCAAGGCACTCCTTCTCCAAGAGGGAATGAGCCCTCTGCTGATGCTGGTGTTGCATCTCATTTCTGTGTACGTTTGGCTCCGAACTCCCATACAGCTTGAGACTACATAGTGAATTGCAGGTCAGTCTAGGCTGGTGTGAGACCCTACCTCAAAAAAAATTTTTTTCAACTGGTAGTAGGATTTTTTAAATATACTTTATTTATTTGAGAGAGAGAGAGAGAATGGACGTGCCAGGGCCTTCAGCCACTGCAAACGAATTCCAGACGCACCCGCCCCCTTGTGCATCTGGCTTATGTGGGTCCTGGAGAATGGGACAGGGATCCTTTGGCTTTACAGGAAAATGCCTTAACCACTAAGCCATCTCTCCAGCCCCATGGTAGTAGGATTTTTTTTTTTTTGGTAGTGCAGCTGCCTATGAATTATCCATGCTCCTATAAATAACTCCAATAAGTCCATTCACCAAGAGGACTTGATAGAACCCCTGCCCGATGTAAGAGGCTGGAAACTGGATGAGGCAGAACGGGTCGTGTGGGTTCCAGATCTGGGACATGGACTTGGGTGGATGAGGAGCGCAGGCCAGGCCAGGATGTGGAGTTGACTACAGGTAGATCAGGCCTCCCTGGCGTGGGTGCCAACACCCAGGCTGCTCACAGAAGGTAGATGGACAGGTGAGGGCACTTCAGGCTGCAGGAAGGGTGGAGCAGGATATAAGCTGGCAGCCAGGGAAGCTGGTCCAGGAGCAAGCTGGCCATGTTGGCCATGCCATCTGGCAGGCAAGAAGCCTGCTTGAGCTCAGCTAATCCACCTTAAGTCAAATAAGAGCTCTGTAATCTCCACCCATGGACAGGGCTCATGACTCGGACCAAATGGATGCAGCGCTGTGGCCACGAAGGGGCAGCTGGTATGAGGGCACCGGGTGAGGCTAGAGTGATGGCTGGGCCAAGGCACAATTCTGGGCCTTCATCACTCTAGCCAGGACAGGGGACGGAGGAATGGCTCAGGCCTGGGGCATCTCTGATCAACTTCTCTGTATATGCTCCCAGCACCTATGTGGGCTTGGCTGCTGCTTTGCTTCCAGGAACCCCCACTTAGACCCTTCCCTGGCATCACGGCAGCTGCACCAAGCTCGTATCATATCCACTCCAGGGCCCTCACATCCCGGTTAGTAAGCCATTTCTCAGGAGAAGGTGTATGGGCCCAAAGAGAAGCAGGGATGTACTGGCGTCCACCCAAGGAGTTGGTGGCTGGACTGGGGCTCCAGAAAGGCCTGATCCTCTCCTCATGCCAGTTACTTTCTCACTCTTCACCAGAGCTGCAGTGGATGTGGTACTGACTTCTTGAACATGCCCCGCCGGCTTCACCTCAGGGCCCCTGTGCCTGCGGCTCCTCTGCTTAGATGGCTCTTCCCTCAGATTTCTGCAGGACTCATTCCTCCTCTGTTCCCATGCTGCTATGTAAAAGAACAGCTTTTTTCCCCCTTGCTACTTACTCTCTGCCCCTGCACCCCGAGTTCTCCTTCTCATGCCGTGTGTTTAGTGCTGTGGCTCTTTGTTGTCTGTCTTCCCAGTATTCATAAGCTCCTTGCAACAGGGACTTTCTCTGCTTACTTAATAGCTGAATTCCTGTCATTAAAACAGCACACAGGGTACTGGAGAGATGGCTTAGTGGTTAAGGCGCTTGCCTGCAAAGCCAAAGGACCCAGGTTTGATTCTCCACAACCCATATAAAAGACCAGATGTACAAGGTGGCACATGCACCTAGAGTTTGTTTGTAGCAGCTGGAAGCCGTGGCACTCCCATTCTCTCTCTCTCTCTCTCTCTTCCCCTTTCTCTCTCCCTCTCAAATAAATAAATATAAAATGGTTTTTTTTTAAGAACATAAACAGTGCTCGCTTCGGCAGCACATATACTAAAATTGGAACAATACAGAGAAGATTAGCATGGCCCCTGTGCAAGGATGACATGCAAATTTGTGAAGCGTTCCATATTTTTCTCGGGAGGCAGAGGTGGGAGAATCACCGTGAGTTTGAGGCCACCCTGAGACTACATAGTGAGTTCCAGGTCAGCCTGGCCCAGAGTGAGACCCTACCTCAAAAAAAAAAAAAAAAAAGTATACAGGTAAAACAGAAAGACAAAAACTGCATTCAATGTGATAAACATTTATTGAACAAATGGGGAAAGCCCACTGCCCCACTCCTGGTCAATAACATCCCAGAGAAGGCAGAGGAGGGAGAGGGAGTGGGAGACTTACCTGAGGCTCAAGGGAAGAAACTTTGTCCTTTGTCAAAGACACGCAGGCACTCTGACCCACACCATGGCCCCTGTTTCTGGGTGTGTTGGTGGACCCAAGAGCATAAGAGTACCAGTGGGGACATTTTCCTCCCATTCTGAGATCTTGCCTCAGACTTGGCATCATCTCTACCCTTGGGAATCACTGTCCTCTGCCTCCTCTCAGATCTGCCACCCAACAGTTACTGAGCATCTGCTGTGGGTCTGGCTTTGGGATGGGCATGAGGAAGGCAGAGCAAAATGAAGCACTGTTCTCACTCCTGCAGAGCTCAAACCTCAGTCAGCAGGACAGACAAGCACTCCTAAGGGAGATTCAAACCGAGGAGGAAGAGCAGTGGGAGTGAGGCATTGGGGGTGACCAACGAAGGCTGTGCCCAGGTTGGCAAAGGGCACTTGGAAAGGTTTCAGAAAAGGGGCTATTTGAGCTGATTTTTAAAATTTTATTTTTATTTTTGGTTTATTTTTATTTATTTATTTGAGAGCAACAGACAGAGAAAGAGTCAGAGAGAGAATGGGCATGCCAGGGCTTCCAGCCACTGCAAATGAACTCCAGACGTGTGCACCCCCTTGTGCATCTGGCTAACGTGGGTCCTGGGGAATCAAGCCTTGAACCGGGGTCCTTAGGCTTCACAGGCAAGTGCTTAACCACTAAGCCAGCTCTCCAGCCCTATTTGAGCTGATTTTTTAAAATATTTTATTTGAGAGTAAGAGAGAGAAAGAGGTGGGAGGGGGGGGGGACAGGGAGGGAGGGAGGGAAGAGAGAGAGAGAGAATGGTGGGCGTGCCAGGACCTTCAGCCACTGCTAACGAACTCCAGATGCATGCAACACCTTGTGAATCTGGCTTGTGTGGGCTCTGAGGAATCAAACCTGAGTCCTTAGACTTTTTAGGCAAGTGCCTTAACCACTAAGCCATCTCTTTATTTACAATTTGCATGTGTGCACGAGTGCTCCAGGTCCTCTTGCTGCAAACAAACTCTAGATGCATGCACCACTTTTTGAGTATGGCTTTATGTGGGTACAGAGGAATTGAACCTGAGCTGGCAGGTTTTGCAAGCAAGCACCTTTAACCACTGAGGCATCTCCCCAGTCCTGAGCTGGTTCTTATTGGATTGGGGTGGGGGATAGAGAAGGGTGTTGGATGGCTCAACACTCCATAGATTGCCTTTGAGTACTGTATACCTCAAAAGATATGCCATTCAAGCTTCCTGCTCCCTAGCAACACCTACAGCCGTTGGCAGCCATTCCTGGCACATAGAGCTCTAACAGTCCAAAGTAAGGGAGGGGACAAATCTCTTTGTTCCTCTCTGTCCCTTGCTCATTCTACTATGAGACAATGACGAACAGGCTAGGAGATCAGAGAAATGAAAAGAGGTCCAGGAACTTCATTGTGTGCAAGGGTAGGAGGCAGGCAAGGGGTGGACCAGCTCACTGGCCATTCATGAAGGCTCAGGAGGCCACAGATAAAACAGGGACCCCCACAGAGCCTCAGGGCAGCAGATCTCACCTATGAGGAAGACTTTGTTCGAAGCCTACTAACAACAAAACATATAGGTAGTGAGGTCCCCATCACTGGAGGGCAGTAACTCCCTGGTGGGGTTGCCACTGGAAAGCTTGAGTGGAAGATAGTTGACTGGAGGTTGATGGCCTTTCAAGTACTGCTCTATTTTATTATTATTTATTTATTTGAGAGCAACAGACAGACAGAGAAAGAGGGAGGGAGGGAGAGAGAGAACGGGTGTGCCAGGGCCTCCAGCTGCTGCAAATGAACTCCAGATGCCACATTGTGCATCTGGCTTATGTGGGTCCTGGGGAATCGAGCCTTGAGCCGGGGTCCTTAGGCTTCAAAGGCAAGCATTTAACCACTAAGCCATCTCTCCAGCCCCCCCGCCTTTTTTTGAAATAGGGTCTCACTCTAGCCCAGGCTGACCTGGAATTCACTATGTAGTCTCAGGCTGGCCTCGAACTCACAGTGATCCTCCTACCTCTGCCTCCTGAGTGCTGGGATTAAAGGTGTTCACCAATATGCCCCATTTCAACTCTCTTTATAGAGTATCTTGCTTTAGGACAGGAAATCATCATTAATCTTGGCCTGGCTCAGCAAAGGTGTATCAGTGGAACGGTACCTGCCACCTGCTTGTTCCAGGCCTACCATAGGACATGTATGGTTCCTGAACAGAGGCAAGATTTTAAACCTGAGCCAAGGACCACTGGGGACCTCAGGATGGGCTGAGCCACTGATCTGTGTTAGAGAGATAGCTATTCAGCTGCCCACTGATGCCTAAAGGGGCTGAGTGTGAGCAAGAATCTTACTGACTCATAGTGTTAAACTTACAAATTCTCTGAGGCTTGGAATCTTTCAAAATCTTTCTAACCAGCATCCCCAACGAGGAGGGGCCCTTTGGAGGGGGGGGGACAGGGATGAGGGTAAGGATGGTACCAACATGTGCTGTTTACACAGAGTATGTCCATAACTAATAAAAAAGTAAATATTTCACAATAAGCAAAAAAAAAAAAAAAATTGCAGTGCCTGTATATATATATGTATGTACTTGATGGTGCTGGGGATCTAACCCAGAACCTCATTCATGTGAAGCAAGTCCTCTTCAATAAACCACAAACCTACTCTTATTCTTTTTTCTGTTCTTTTTTTTCTCAAGATAGGGTCTCACTCTAGCCGAGGCTGACCTAGAATTCATTATGTAGTCTCAGGGTGGTCTTGAACTCGTGGCAATCCTCCTACCTTTGTTTCCCACGTGCTGGGATTCAAGGTATGCACCACTACACCTGGCTTTTTCTTTTCTATTTATTTATTTGAGAGAGGTAAGAGAGAAAGAGGGGGAGAGAGAGAGAGAGAATGTGCATGCTAGGGCCTGTAGTTGCTGCAAGTGAACTCCAGATGCATGTGCCACATTATGCATCTGGCTTTATGTGGGTACTACGGAATTGAACCAGGGTCATTAGTATCGCAGGCAAGTGCCTTAACCGCTGAGCCATTTCTCCAGCCCCATCTGTATTTTTTTGTTTGTTTTTTGCTTCTCCCCCCCCCCCACACACACACTTCAATTCCCTTCCTCCCGCTTTTTTGAGGTACAGTCTTGCTCTAACCCAAGCCAACCTGGAATTCACTACGTAATCTCAAGGTGGCCTCAAACTCATGGCAATCTTCCTACCTCTGCTTCCCGAGTGCTAGGATTAAAGGTGTGTACCACCACGCCTGGCTTTCCCTCCCTTTTCCACTTTAACCCATAGGAATCAGCTTTGCAAACTGTCCAAACCTTTGCTCAGTCTGGAACCTGGAAGCCTGCCAGCCTCACAGCCATGTCACCACAATCTTGGCATCTCTGCTTTTCAACAAGTCGTTTCCACGTGCCAGGATGCAGGGATTAACTTGGGGTGACTCTCTAGCTGCCAACTGGTCTCAGATAAGATAAGCATCGGGATCAGCACTATATAAAAGGCCCCATCCTCACTTCTGACTCAGACCACACGAGCTCAGCAGCAGCATGGCTTCGTGCCTCTCGGTGGCCACCCTGGCCTTGACTGTCCTCCTTGCTGTGCACTGGGGTGAGTGGGAAGAACCTGACCGAGGCTTGGTGGTGCTGGGTAAGCTTTGGAATGGGGGTAGAGACAAGGCCTGGAGCTCCCTGTGAGGACCCGGCTTTCTGTGAATGCTTTCCTTCTGCATTCCCACCGTGATGGAACAAACACCGACTGGGGTCAAAGAACATCGGTTCAAGTCCCAAGTCTGGCTCAGAATTGCCAAGTTCTCCTTGGGGCAGTCAGATAGGAGCTGCTCAGCTCACAGGAGGCTAAGGAAGAAGAAGGACCAGTCAGGCCTCGGCCCTCAGCTGTGCAGTGATGGGTTCCCATTCTGCTTCCATAGGCTGTGCTTGGGGACTGAGGGCAGCCATGTGAGCATGTGGGAACCCCTGCCCCTCCCCCACGCCCGGGAACCCTTGAGTGTGGCTAGACACATAGACAGGAAGTGGGCTTCCTCAGCAGTCTCACAGCTGCTATGTTAGGCACCTTTTCTGGGTCTTTAAAACATCAGGGACCCAAACTGAAAAAGCAGAGTCATAATGGAGCTTAAATCCAGTCGGACAGAGGGTGAGGGAACTAGACAATACACAGTATATCAGAACATGAAAAAGCGGCTGGAGAGATGGTTTAATTGTTAAGGCGTTTGCCTGCAAAGCCAAAGGACCCAGGTTTGATTCCCCAGGACACATGTAAGCCAGATGCACAAGGTGGTGCATGCATCTGGAGTTCATTTGCAGTGGCTGGAGGCCCTGGTGCATCCATTTTCTCTCTCTCAAATAAGTATATATATATTTACTTATTTGAGAGACAGAGGCAGATAGACACAGAGAGAGTTGGGCATGCCAGGGCCTCCAGCCACTGAACAAACTCCAGACACATGTGTATGTGTGTTTGCATGTTCATATGTGAGTGCACACACATGGGCCACAGTGCATGGGTGGACAGAGGATGACCTTGAGTGTCAGTCCTCTTTCCACCTTGTTTGAGACAGGGTCTCTTGTTCCCTACTGTGTGCAACAAACTTCTCCTGTCTGCCTCCATCACTGTAGGAGCACTGGGATTACAGACATTCATGCTACCACATACCACGTCTAGCTTTACCTGGGTTCTGGAGACCCAAACTCAGGTCCTCATGTTTGTGCAGCAAGCACTTTACCCACTGAGCTATCTCCCCAGTCCATGATTACATTTTTTCCAACATTCCTCAGGAAGAAACGCACCATTGGGTCCTGTACTCCCTCCCTGCACACACTTTGGTGCTCAATTCCTGAGCACTTGCTGGTGGGGACAGTGATGGGGTGCCACATGCAGGCGGAGCTAAGAAACTTGGGTTCATAGGAAGGAGTGACCCAGTGAGTGGAACAGCACATGGCATTGTGACAAATCTCAAATCCAGATCTGCTCAGGAAACCTTGGGGAACAACAGGGAAGCCTTCTGAGCCTTGGAAGGAAGGGATGATTCAATAGGAGAATGGGGACAGGCACATCAGGGGTTGTCCTAGGGTAGGAGAGGCAAGGTCGGACAAGGCAGCTTCCCTTGAGAATAATTCCTAGAAAGGAATTTGCTGTGAGCAGCTGGTACTCCTGGCACCTGGGGTGTTGGGGTGTTGAGTGCTTATCTTGTCTGGCGTTCCAGACAGCAGATATAGCAGCCTCCTTTCCTTTCTTTTGGATTTTTTTTTTGGGGGGGGGTTTGGTTTTTCGAGGTAGGGTCTCACTCTAGCCCAGTCTGACCTGAAATTCACTATGTAGTCTCAGGGTGACCTTGAACTCACAGCGATCCTCCTACCTCTGCCTCCCGAGTGAGTGCTGGGATTAAAGGCATATGCCACCACGTCTGATTCCTTTTACTTTTTCTTGTCTTTTATTTTAAGAGATGTAAGTGTAGTCAAAATTATGTGTTAAGCCAGGCATGGTGGTGCACACCTTTAATCCCAATACTCAGGAGACAGTGGTAGGAGGATCACCATGAGTTCAAGGCCACCCTAAGACTACATAATGAATTCCAGGTCAGCCTGGACTAGAGTGAAACCCCACCTCAAAAAAAAAAAAAAAATAGGGAGATACATATGTATATTACAAGTGTGTGCCATCATGCGGGTTCTGTGGACCAGTCAGGTCTTCATGTGTGCAAGGTGAGAACTTTACCCACTGAGCTCTCTCTCCTGCATGATGAATCTTTCTATTATTACTTTATGGGGCACTGTGGTTCCACTGGGCTTTGACTAATGAATAGCACCTCAATTCTAGCTTTTTTGTCTTTATTCATGTAACCCAAGATGATAACTTTCTGCCATCACCACCAATGGTGTCTAACTGCCTTTAGAAATAGTCCTGGGATCCCGAGCCCTGACACAGCTGACGTCGCCTCCTCTTTGTCTTCCAGCAGTGGCAGTCTCAGCAGGAAGGCTGCTCTTCTCCACAATGGTAAGGCTGCTTCCTACTTGGTTGTCCTCCAGCTGGGAAGTCAGTAGTTCTCCACACTCCTTCCTGCGGACACCTGCAGTGGCCTCAGGTGGCCAGGATGGCCTTCTGAGCCTACATGTTCCTCATGCGCCCTCCAAGCCATGGAGGTCCAAGTCCTAAGCTGGATCTCAGCCCTTGGGATCGCTCTTCGAAGTGACCCTGCCACAGTGAGTGGCCCTACAGAGCATACTAGCCTCCCACAACCACATCACACCATGAAACCCCTCACTCTGAGTGGAGAGACACCACATTGCCACTGAACCTGGGGTTCCATCTGTCCCCAGTGACCCCATGGCAGTGGTGTTGGCATCCATGGACCCTCAAAGCCACTTTCCCATGCAGCAGTCTCAGGATCTTGTTAACCCACCAGAACCCAGCCCCATTTATTTAGTGTCACACAAGAACCAAATACTTCACATACATTATTTTAGCTAGCCCTAAACTTTTTTTCTTTAAGGAGAGTCTTACTCTCCCCCCAGGCTGGTCTGGAACTCACGGCAATCCCCCTACCTCTCAGCCTTCTGAGGGTTGATATTAAAGGCGTGTGACACCATGCCTGGCTTGTTTTTTTGAAACAGGATCTCATGTAGCCCAGGCTGGCTTCCATGTAGGATTTGCATTCCTGGTCTTCCTGCCTCCCATCTCCTGAGATAGCTCTGCTGGGATTATAAGAAGGCTGCCACATCTGGCTGAAGGAAGCCAACTTTTCCCTGCGACACTGCACTGCTGCCTTGATCCTGCCCTAACCCAGGCCTTGATCCCAGTCTTAACCCAATTTGCGTCTCCAAGAATGGTCTGGAACCCTTTCTGACTGAGCCTAATTAAGCTCTAAAAGTCTGTGTCACTTCTCCAGCCTTCCTACACTATACAACCTTCCTGCCAAAGACCTTAAAGACCACTAGGCCTGGGGAAGTTCAGGAACCCTTGAGGAATGACACCCTTCCTGGGAATGATGAATAGCAGCTGTCCACTGCTGTGAACCATCAGGCAAGCAGCACAGCTTCTAGTGATGACCAACAACCCCCCCCCCCAGGATGTGACCAATCCCGAGGAGTGGGGGGGGGGCACAAACTCACTCTACAAACATAAGCAAGCACACGAACACAGTTGGATGCCATGCCTTGGCTCACCACACACAGGCTCTTAGGTAGTCACACATATGGTCAGGTATATACACAAGCAAACATCCCACTGGGTCCTGAGTGGTTGGTCCCATGTTCATTGGACCCACACTGGGGCCTCTTTGGCTCCAAGAAGAGCTCCTAAGTACTACCTGAGTCCTGAGTTCCCTATCTTCCACAGCCCATCTGTGAGCACATGACAGAGCCTCCAAACTGTCCCCAAACACCTAACCTGATCTGTGGCACTGATGGGGTCACATACAACAATGAATGCCATCTCTGTGTGACTCGGATGTAAGTATTCCTCTCCAATTTGCTTGGATGGGCCCCACTGTGGTGCATGTATGCAAGTCTGAAAGAGCAAGACTTGATTTTTGTCTTCCTTCCCACACACTTGGCTTGTGAAGAGTTCTGACATTTACCTCTTAACAGAATGAACGCAGATATAATTCAAAGCATATGGTTTCATATGGTTCCAAGTAGAAAGCCAGAAACTGGTAGCATGAGGAGGCAGAAACCCCAAGTTGTTTTCCTTGTTCTCTGCATGACTAGGTCCACTTGGTTTATGTGGTCTTTTAAATTTTTTTTTTCTTTATTCTTTTTTTTTTTTTTTTTTTTTTTTGAGGCAGGGTCTCACTCTAGCTAAGACTGACCTGGAATTCACTATGTAGTCTCAGGGTGGCTTCAAACTCACTGCGATCCTCCTACCTCTGCCTCCCGGGTGCTGGGATTAAAGTCATGTGCCACCATGTGTGGCATGCATGTGGAGGCCAGAGGTTGTTCCTCAGGAATGTTGTTTACCTTTTTCACTTTGGTCTCTCATTGGCCAGGAGCTCACTAGACTAGCTGACCAGCTAGCCCCAGATATCCACTTGTCCCCACCTCCCCAGTGCAGGGATTACGCATACCACCATATTCAGCAATTTTGCTGCTGTGGGTTTTTTTTTTTTTTTTTTTTTTTTTTTTTGGTTTTTCAAGGTAGGGTCTCACTCTAGTCCAGACTGACCTGGATTTCACTATGTAGTCTCAGGCTGGCCTTGAACTCACTGATCCTCCTACCTCTGTCTCCCGTGTGCTAGGATTAAAGGTGTGTGCCACCATGCCTGGCCTTTTTCTTTTTCTTTCAATATTTTTATTTATTTATTTGAGAGAAAGGCAGAGAGAGAGAGAGAGACAGACAGACAGACAGACAGACAGAATGGGTGCACTAAGGCCTCTAGCCACTGCAAATGAACTCCAGATACATATGCCATCTTGTGCATCTGGCTTATGTATGTGGGTCCTGGGGAATCAAACTTGGGTCCTTTGGCTTTGTAGGCAAGTGCTTAACCGCTAAACTGCCTCTCCAGCCCTACATGAACTCTTGGGATCAAACTCAGGTCCTCATGCTTGCACAAGCACTTAACCAAATGAGCTATCTTCCTGGCCCTCATTTAGTCTTTCATTCTCCTGGCCAACAACTGTTGACTGAGCACTATGAACTAGGTACTGAGAGCCTTGGTGGTCTTGGAGTCAGGCTAATAAGGGAAGCCAGGCTGATGATCAACCAAGTACAGAACAGAAAGTGCAAGGCTCAGAGAGGGCACAAAGGGTGTTATGGGAGCAGGGAAGGGCAAGGGGTGGGAAAGACAACTTAAAGAAGGTAGAATCTATTCCCTGAGGTTTAAGTACAAAATCAGGTAGGAAAAAGAAGGAAAGATCATTGTAAGAAGGGAGTTTGGGGGCTGGAGAGATGGCTTAGCAGTTAAGGCATTTGCCTGTGAAGCCTAAGGACTCATGTTCAATTCTCCAGGTCCCATGTAAGCCAGATGCACAAAATGACACAAGTGCACAAGGTTGCACATGCACACAAGGGAGGGCATGCATGCATCTGGAGTTTGACTGCAATGACTGGAGGTCCTGGTGCACTGATTATCTCCTCTCACAAAAAGAGGGGTGCTGAAGATAATGCTTAGCAGTTAAGACAAGACACTTGCCTAGAAAGCCAAAGGACTGAGGTTTGATTCCCCAAGACCCATGTAAGCCAGAAACACAAGGTAGTGCATATGTCTGGAGTTTGTATACAGTGGCTAGGGCCTCTGGAGTGCCCACTTCTTTCTCTCTGATAAATAAATAATTTTTTTTTTTTTAAAGAAGGGAGTTTGGGAAGGGCTAGAAAGGAAAGTTTGTATCTGAGGAAAAGCAGGAAACTGGACATGCTAGAAGTTGAAGTTTAAGGGTGAATGGGAGAGAGGCAATAAATATGCGGGGACCAGGACACGATTTTGGTATATCATATCACCTACTTGGTGTATTTCCTTACTATAAAACCTTCAGCTATCCTGGAAGCCAAATGAAATGACCATGGATGAGAAGTTCTTGGGAACTGCAAAACTCTAGACAGAGGACAAAGTTTGTGCTGGAGGAGATGTAGAGGGCAGGACAGTTGAAGAATCACAATTAGGACACTAGAGGGAGAACTGAGAGACTTGGGTCTATGATTTCTTCTTTCCTTCCCTCCCTCCTTTCCTTCCCCAGGCTGGTCTGGATGGAACTTGAGCTCATGCAATCCTTTATTTCTTTTTTGGTACTGTGGATTAAGTTTAGGGCTTCCTGCATGCTAAGCTCGCACTCTACTTGAGCTACATTACACTCCCATGCCTTTGAGACACTGGGTTGTATTCAGTGAAGGCTTTGAACTCTTTGTAATCTAGGCAGACCTTGAACTTGGGAACTTCTGCTCAGTCTCCCAAGTGAAGGACTACAGGCCTGTGCTACCAGGCTCAGTGCTGGTTACTTACTTGTGGGCGTGAGTGGCTGGTGGTAGCATGTGCTAAAATGGAGATTATGGAGATGGGTGTGGCAGCTTTAGAGGGCACTGATACTTGTCACTGATATTTGACACGGGTCTCAGGGAAGCTATGCAATGGTCATCTGCATGAAAACGCAGGACAGAGGTCTGGCTGGACAGATCTGGCAGCCATCAACCTGCAGTGGTGGTTGACCACCTAGGAAGCTCAAATCTTCCAGGGGGAGGGCACAGAAGTGGGAGAGTTTATAGGGAGTGTGCTCAGACCTGAGGTTTGCTCTGTAACGATACACCGGGGAGAGGGCTCAGGAAGGCATCTGGATAGATTGGGGCCTAGACTTTGAAAGGCACATTGCAGTTCTCCCAGACGGCCTCATTCTTGTCTCTTTTGATTCTAGCAAAACCAAACAGGACATTCAGATCATGAAGAATGGCAAATGCTAACCCCAGAGGTGCACCTCAAGTTACAGAACAATGATGGGCAGTGAAAGGATGGCATGAAATAAATGGTTCAGTCCAATCTAGTGAAGTGGACCCATCTTTGGGGACTCTGGGAACAGTGGCTACAGTGAATGGTCCAGTGGACCTGTCCTTCCTGCTCTCAATCTGATGCCCACCTCTTCTGGTTGGGGTCCTCGACTCTTAAAAAATAAGTTGAGACAGAGAGCATGCATGGATGTGCCAGGGCCTCCTGATGCTGCTCCAGCAAATGAACTACAGGTGCATGTGCCATTTTGTGCATCTGGCTTTACATGGGTACTGGGGAATTGAACCTGGGCCAGCAGGCTTTATAAGCAAGTGCCCTTAACTGCTGAGCCATCTCCCTAGCACTCTTAGGGGTCTCAGTTACCTTCTGGCTGATCAGAGGATAGCCCATGACCCCAGGACACTGCCCATTACTCCCACTTCCTCCAGCCTGGACTGCTAGGAAAGATGTGTGTCCTCTGCTACTACTGGGTGTGTGGCTCAGGGGCACCCACCCCTTTCAGTTGTCTTTGCCCAATAATTTATTAGCAGAGAGCTATACAGAGGATAGAGAAAAAGCATGCCAGGGCCTCTAGCTGCTGCAAATGAACTCCAGATGCACGTGCCACTGCCTTTACATGGGTACTGGGGAACTGGACCAGGGTTGTTAGGTTTTGCATGCAAGCGCCTTAACCACTGAGTCATCTCTCCAGCCCAATTTTTCTTTCTGTTTGTTTGTTTGTTTTTCGAGGTAGGGTCTCACTCTAGTCCAGGCTGACCTGGAATTCACTATGTAGTCTCAGGGTGGGCTTGAACTCTCAGTGATCCTCCTACCTCTGCCTCCCGAGTGCTGGAATTAAATGTGTGCACCATCATGCCTGGCCAATTCCCCCCCCCAAGGTAGGGTCTCAGTCTAGCCCAGGCTGACAGGTTCCTGGTACTTTCAAGTCGAGTCCAGAAATAAGGCTTCTACAATCAACTTTAGCTAGGTGTGATGGTATACTTCTGGAGGCTGAAACAGGAGGATCACAAGTTGGAAGCCAGGTTGGGCCACACAGCAAGATCCTATCTGCAGTTTAAAAAAGGGGGTAAGAGCCGGGCACGGAGGCGCAAACTCCAAAAACCAAAAAAAAAGAAAAAAAAAGTTACTAGCCAGGCATGGTGGCACACACCTTTAATCCTGGCACTCGGGAGGTGGAGGTAGGAGGATTGCTGTGAGTTTGAGGCCACCCTGAGACTACATAATGAATTCCAGGTCAGCCTGGGCTACAGCGAGACCCTACCTTGAAAAACCAAAAGAGTTACTAAAAATCACTGACTAAATGAATGATACATATAACAATTATCCCAGCTCTGTGAGGCTAACTGATCAGTTTGTGGAACTCCACACCCCAATTTGTTCTCCCTATACTAGGACTTATGTTCTGGGGGTGGGAAACTGAAAGCGGTGTCTTTTCCTTGTTCCTGTGAAGACCTTTGGTGGGGATGAGCAGGTCTTGGAGGAGAGGGGGCTTGTGTCTAGTCACTGCACTATACATCTGCCCAGCAATCTAAGGCTTAGAGCTTTCTTTACTCATCTTTTAAATCATTACAGCAAGTGTTATGATAGAAAATCTATGAGAGGCCATGAGCTCTCAGACAATAGACTGGGTTCTCCATGGGAGAGACATCTGAGTGATACTCTGAAGGACAAACAGGACTTATCAAGCAGAGGCAGTAGGTATGGGGTGGAGGAAAGATGGTGAGGAGCTATTCACACAGACAGCAGCATGTGCAAAGCAGTAGAAAACAGTCAATCCGGGGACTTGAAAGACTGTGGTGACTGACAGCAGAGAGTAAATGAGAGGGGGCTGGGATGAGATGGGAAAGGGTCTCATGCTGTAGCACAGAGTGGTCTGGAACTTAGTAAATAGCTCATACTGTCCTTGAATTCATGGCAATCATCTTATTTCAGCCTCCAGCATGCTGAGGTTAGATATGAGCCATCATACCTGGCAAGGACTCTAGGGTCTTTATCTTTAGAGAAACAGACACCACTGGAGGTTTCTAAACCTTACATATCTTACTATAATTTAGGCTGCTCTGCAGAAAATGAACTGAAGAGGGCCAGAGAACAACATGGTAGAAAAGCAGAGAAAGAGAATAAAAGAATGAGTGTGTACAACCCCAGTTGGGAAGCAGAAGAGTAAATAATACAAAGGACTGAGCCCATGTCTAGTGCATAGTAATTTCTTATTACACGTTAAGGCCCAGGGCCACACAGCTACCACGTGAAAATAGACACTGACCTGCTCTGACACCAGGGGAAGGCTGGGCAGCTCCCCATTCTTAATACCTCTATCTCTACCACCACCTGGTCTATCCTATTACCTACCCAGCCTAAATCTCTAGATACCAGTGAACTTTCTGACTACATGAGGTAGGCCTCAGAGTGGCCTGTTGAGAGCCCGTCTCCTGAGAACCATACTAAAGAATGAAGTTACCACAACTGACCAGCTTAACAGAATTCTAGCACACAGGGTCACTCTCAGCTTCATTAAACATGAATTCTGACCAGAGCTACAAGGTTTTTCTTTCTCATACCTCATCAATTAAAAAAAAACCCTACAAACAACAACTATAAAACACTATATAGTGTGCACAACTGTAATCCCAGCATCCAGGAAGCCAAGGCAAAAAGATGAGTTCAAGGCCAGCCTGGGTTGCATAGCAAGATTCTGTATCAAAAAGAAATGAGGGCTGGAGGAATGGCTTAGTGGTTAAGGCATTTGCCTGCAAAGCTAAAGGATCCAGGTTCAATTCCCCAGGACCCACGTTAGCCAGACGCACAAGGGGATGCACGTGTCTGGAGTCTGTTTGCAGTGGCTGGAGGCCCTGGCGTGCCCATTCTCTCTCTGTGTATGTCAAATAAATAAATAAAATAAAATATTAAAAAAGAAGTGAAGTTGGGCTTGGTGGCACACACCTTTAATCCCAGCACTTGGGAGGCAGAGGTAGGAGGGTTGCCGTGAGTTCAAGGTCACCTTGAGACTACATAGTGAATTCCAGGTCAGCCGGGACTACAGTAAAATCCTACCTCAAAAAAAAAAAAAAAAAAAAAAACACAAACAAACAAACAACAACAACAACAACAAAAAAGAAATGAAGGGCTGGAGAGATGGCTTAGTAGTTAAGGTGCTTGCCTGCAAAGCCTAAGGGCCCAGGTTCAATTCCCCAGAACCCCAGTAAGCCAGAAGCACATGGTGATGCATGTGTCTGGAGTTCATTTGCAGCTGATAGAGGTCCTGGTATACCCATTCTCTCCCTCCCTCCAGGCATGGTGGCACACACCTTTAATCCCAGCACTTGGGAGGTAAAGGTAGGAGGATCTCTGAGTTTGAAGGTACACTGAGACTACAGAGTGAGTTCCAGGTCAGCCTGGGCTAGAGTTAAATATTACCTCGAAACCCTCCCTCCCCCTCAAAAAAGGAAAGAAAAGAGGAGGGAGGAAGGAGAGGAGAGGAGAGAGGAGGGGAAGAGAGGGAAGGAGAGGAGAGCCTACAGTGAGCACTAGCCAGCTAAAACACTCTTCTGCTTGATACGGTGGGCATATAAAGTAGTTTTAATAGCAATGGCAGTGGAAGTCCACAAAATGGGTAAAAAAAGCATCGAAGGACATGCAAAACTCAGCAGAGTATGATTAACAGAAACCCGTCACTCCTGAGAAATTTCCACGGGCCTTTCCCTTACTCTGACTCCCCCACCCCCACTCTGCCACCTTTGCCTTCCTAAGCCAGGGTCCTAGACTGGTTTTAAGCAGAAACTGGG
This sequence comes from Dipus sagitta, assembly GCA_036346955.1. Taxonomy (NCBI): domain Eukaryota; kingdom Metazoa; phylum Chordata; class Mammalia; order Rodentia; family Dipodidae; genus Dipus; species Dipus sagitta. The sequence goes on along the minus strand of CM070770.1, from coordinate 108,135,338 downwards.
CTCTAACATTCTTAAGAGTTGCTTAGGGTCAAGAAAATTCACCCATCAACCACAGGCCCCATGAGGAAAGGCTCCTTGAAATCCTGTGGCTGGCAAGGTCACTGGAAGATAAGGACAAGGTCTTTAAACAACAATCCAGCCGGGTGTTTACAACAAGGCACAGTGTGATGGCCTGTGTGCGCAACCAGTCCCAACATTCTCAACTACATGCAACCTTCTCCTCCTGCTTCTGACTTTTTTACTTCTATGAACTCTGGGATCAAAAAATCAAGAACAACTTTGTGTGACTTAAGACCAGGGTGCCCTATGAACCTGACTAGCTCTGGATAAATGAGAGCTCTCACCAGCCCCCCAAAAGCACCTGAATGTCAGAAGAGTTGGTAAAATATGGGCAGGGAGGCCCTCTCCTAAAGAGGCAGCTGCTGGGCAACCCAGCCACGTGGAACCAGAATGAGGAAACTGGAGCTCTACTTGCGGGAGGCAAAGACAGTACTTTTTCACTGAAAACTGGTGTAGGAGTCGGAAAATCGGCAAATGGCCAGCTGCCTCTGGCAGCCCTGGAGAGACAGGCAACTTCTGTTCCAGAGAGGGTTGCACTGTTGACACTGCTTCAGGCCAGCACGGCCTCTACCACATTTCACTCAGAAAGGGCCAAATTTGTAGACTGCAGCCGCTCAGTCTCCTGGCAGATGTTCTGCTCCGCCATGTCACACTCAGCTAGGAATGCCTAAAAGACACACAGAGATAGTGAGAGCACTCCCAGGGCTAGACAACCACAGTCCACACAAGGACCTTTGCTCATCCATTTAGTGCACGGATAACATAACAGGCTGTGTGCATGGATGGAGATGGGCACTCAATGTGGGCTGAAAGCATACAGCTGTGGTTTCTGATCATGTTACACACCAACAGTTCCCCAAAAGGTGGTACGGGGGCTGAGGAGATGGCTTAGCAGTTAAGGCCCTTGCCTACAAAGCCAAAAGACCTAGGTTCGACTCCCCAGAAACCAAGTAAGCCAGATGTACAAGGTGGCACATGCATCTGGAGGTTGTTTGCAATGATTGGAGGCCCTGGCGCACCCATTCTCTCTCTCTCTGCTTCTCTCCTCAATCTTTCAAATAAATAAATAAAAATATTTTTTAAAGAAAGGTGCTATGGACAGCTGTACAACTACACAACTGAAGGGGGCACTGCACACATGAATGGTGCCTAGCAGGACTGTATGTCAGTCCTATCTGTTCTCTAGAGAACTTTTTCCCTAAGTTGAACTAATTCATATACAATTACAGGAACAAGGAAATTCTTCTCTGATGTTCTAAGTTCATGCTAATAAACAATAACCAAAAACAGCCCATGCCAATTCTATACTGCACTATCCAATTTTGGAAAGATAAGCACACCAACACATTATAATTTGTCACATTCACCACCACACAACCTACCTGAACCTTCTGCACCAAACTCTTCCTTTTTAGCCTACTATCTTTGAAATTTTCTGGTAGGACCTATGGAAGAAAACAATCTTCAGTGACAATGATATGACACACATTGGAAATTCACATACTATACCAAGAAGGTCATCAATGTAAATTAAATGTGCATTTTCCATAGTCATTCCTCAGGTATATATGCTATATGGCCCTGCCCATGGCACTCACCCATAGAAAAGCACCTTTGTTTGCATTGTCTGCACCATAAACCTGACCTGGAGCATAGACTTTGTTCTTTCTCTATTTCCTAGGTATGGATATTGTGTTCTAGACAGATGACAAGTTCAATGTGCAGGAAAAGTATCTTCTGTTTCTTTTTTACTCTTCTGTTCCCACAGAATCCCAAGCCCAGGCATCAGGGGGCCTGTCAATATGGATGGGGGCAGAGTTCATGAGGTCCCACCCCTCTCTGAGGAGCTCTTGGCAATTAATGATTGATTACTGGGAGAGAGGAACATATTTTCTTCAGTGGTGAAGCTATTGACAAGTTGTGCAGGCTCAAGTAAATGCCATCACACTCATGCTCATGAAAGCAATCCTAATTAAATTTGGGGGAACACACAAAGATGTGAAAATAAGAGTACTAGTTGGAAAGGAGTAGGTTCAGCAGGAGTTTGGGAGGGAAAAGAAGGTAATGGGAGGAAAATATGATCAAAATACATTATACATGTGAGCCGGGCATGGTGGCGCATGCCTTTAATCCCAGCACTTGGGAGGCAGAGGTAGGAGGATTGCCTTGAGTTCAAGGCCACCCTGAGACTACATAGTGAGTTCCAGGTCAGCCTGGACTAGAGCAAAACCCTACCTCGAAAAAAAAAGAAAAATGTGGTTAAGGTGCTTGCCTGCAAAACCTAAGGACCCAGGTTTGGTTCCCCAGTACCCAGATGCACATGGTGGTACATGCATCTGGAGATTGTTTGCAGTGGCTAGAGGCCCTGGTGTGCCCGGTCTCTCTCTCTCTCTCTCAATCTCTCTCTCTCTCTCTGCCCCCCCCAACTTAAAATTTTTTTTAAAAAAGTACCTTTAATAATGACAGATGCTAATATGTGACAAAAGACCTATGTTGGCAGACTATGAGTGCCTAGAAACCAGAAGCTCTGTGTATTCACCCAAGGGTACAGCATGTTGTCTGGCACACAACAGGAGTGAAACCGACTGAAATGCTGTTACCGCAAACTAGTTCCTCTGAGCTGAATATCTGCTTACCATTGTGTCAATCTCCTCCAAGATCTTCATGAACTGCTCCATTGTTGCCTTCACTCTCCTATCAAGCTTGCTGAGAGCTTCTGCTTGCAAATCCTTAGCCAGAAAACCCTGGGGAATAAGGTACTATTAGGGTTCCTTGGGACTCATGTAAAACAATGCCACAGTACTGGTGAAGTAACCCTGAGTCTACCATTGCCATAACAGGCCAGACCATATCTTTAGCTTTTGGGAAAAACAGAATGGCTGGCCATGGCCCAATCTAAAAATTACACCTGGGTGCAGGCTGCTCTCTCTCACATGGTCCACTGGGCCTTAAAAGGCTTCCTGAGGCTTGGTCACAGTGAAGCCCTTAGTCACAAGTGTATATTTATACACATGAGGCAGATATTAAGAACATAGGCTTAGCTGGGCCTGTAGTGGCACATACCTTTAATCCCAGCACTCAGGAGGCAGAGGTAGGAGGATTGCTGAGAGTTCAAGCCCACCCTGAGACTACATAGTAAATTCTAGGTCAGCCTGGGCTACAGTGAGACCCTACCTTGAAAAACAAAACAAAACAAAAGTACAAAGTATACATTGCACTATATTTTACTTTTGGTAATTATTGTGTGTGTACACGTGCATGCCACGGTCCCCCTGTGGAGGTCTGAGGACAACCTTGGGGGGGGGTGTCTTCTCCTACTTTTCTTGAGACAGGGTCTCCCTTGTTTTGCCAGCCTCATGTGTCAGTCTAGCTGTCCCAGCACACTGGAATCACGGACGCATGCAACACTTTGCATGGCTGCTGTAGAATCAAACTTGGGCTGATATGCGTTTAACCACTGAGCCATCTCTTGAGCCCTTCCCGGCTCCCTCCTTTTTCTGACACGGGGGTCTCATGTATCCATACCTCAGAACTTGGTATGTAGGCTATTGGTCTTGAATTCCTAATCCTACTGTCTCCATCTTCAAGTGCTAGAAATATACGTGTGTACTACCAAGCTCAGTTTATGGCATGCTGCAGAGATAGAACCCAGGACTTCAGGCTAGCACTCGTACCGAGCTGTATTCCTAGCCTCATACCATATTAAATTTTTTGTTGTTGTTTTTTTTCAAGGCAGAATCTTCCTGTAGCCCAGGCTGCCCTAGAATTCATTATATAGTCTCAGGGTGGCTCCTACCTCTTGCCTCACAAGTGTTGGTATTAAAGGCATGTACCACCATGCCTGGCATATACTGCATTTTAAGATCTAAGATAAAAAGTATATTTCAGAATAATGACATCTGAGTCACAAGTGTATATCTGAAGCAGACAAGCACTGACTTTAGGGTATGACAGGCCTGGACTTGAATCTTTAAAGTGTGGTGTGAGACTAAGGATTAAACCTAGAAAACTAGGTCCCTATACAGGCTAGGCAAGTGCTCAACCATTAAGCTATACTCCTAGTTCTTTTTTTCCCCCCTAGCCCAACCTGATCTGGAAGTAATTATGTACTCTCAGGGTCTCAAACTCACAGTAATCCCCCTACCGCAGCCTCCTGAGTGCTCGGATTAAAGGCTTGTGCCACAATGCCTGGTCCTAGGTTTTTTGTTGTTGTTGTTTTTTTGTTTTGTTTTGTTTTTTTTTTTGGTTTTTTGAGTAGGGTCTCACTCTAGTTCAGGCTGAACTGGGATTCACTATGTAGTCTCAGGGTGGCCTTGAACTCACTGCAATCCTACCACCTCTGCCTCCCGAGTGCCGGGATGAAAAGCGTGTGCCACCACACCCAGCTTCTTTGTACTTTTATAAATTATGGGACAGACCCTCCCTAAACTGACCATCAAGGCTGGCTTTGAACTTGCAATCCTCCTGCTTCGCCTCCTGAGTAGCTGGAATTATAGGCCTGTACTACCAGGCCAGACTCTGACCTTGAATCTTGACTGTCATTTATTGACTTGTGGCTTACAGCTAACTTATATTTTCCATATTACTACCTATGTGTATTTAAAACAGCCAGGTATGGTGGCACATGCCTTTAATCCCAATACTTGGGTGGCAGTGATAGGAGGATTGCAGTGAGTTTGAGGCCACTCTGAGACAACACAGTGAATTCCAGGTCAGCCTGGGCTAGAGTGAGACCCTACTTCAAAAAACCAAAACAACATTAACAACAAAAAATACCCCCAAACTTTTGTACAATGATCACATTATTACTTTTATAATTCAAAGAAATACATGTCCAATTAATGTTATAAAATAAAGTGGAAAAAGAAACAGGCAGTCTTGGGCTATTCCTAATCCTTAACTGGGTTTCAGTACTCTATCTCAAGTATGAAGAACTAAATAGAATGGTGACCCCTCCTCTGTCCCACTAGGATGAAGATCAACTTGGACCATCTATAAATTAAAATGGTTTTTGCCTTGCTAACACAATACAACCTGAACTGTGAGAAGTCTTCTGTTCTAACTTAGACAACGCAAATCTTAATGTGGTGGCGCTCTCCTTTGAGGAAAATTCTATGAGCCTAGCCGGGCGTGGTGGCGCACGCCTTTAATCCCAGCACTCGGGAGGCAGAGGTAGGAGGAATGCCATGAGTTCGAGGCCACCCTGAGACTCCATAGTGAATTGCAGGTCAGCCTGGGCTAGAGTGAGACCCTACCTCGAAAAACCAAAAAAAAAAAAAAAAAAAAAAAAAATTCTATGAGCCTAGAGAGAGCACATGCACAAGGCCCTGGGTTTGGCCCCCAACACCACAAGATAAAAATCAAGAAACAAATAAATATGAGGGAAGAAAGGGTACAGCCAGAATTTGAACTAGTATGATTACAGAGCTTGGCCCCTGCCCTGCCATAACCACGCATTATAGTCATAAAGTTCCTTTTTAAAAGTTCCTATTTAAAAATAAAAATTATTTATTTACAAGCAGAGAGAGGGAGAAGAGAGACTGAGACAGAGACAAAGAGAAAGATAGTAAGAGAGAGAGAGAATGGGCACACCAGGATCTCTAGCCACTGCAAATGAACTCCAGATGTATGTGTTACCTTATGCATCTGGCTTTACATGGGTACTGGAGCACTGAACCTGGGTTGTCAGGATCTGTAGGCAAATTCCTTAACCACTGAGCCATCTCTCCAGCCCACAAAGTTCCTTTTTTTTAAAACAAATTTTTTTTAAGCCAGGTGAAGGAATTTTCTACTCACACCAGCCTCCTTTAAAAAAAAAAAAAAAAAAAAAAAAAAAAGACTGATTGTTTTTATTTATTTATTAGAGAGAGACAGGGACACAGAGAGAGAATGGGCGTGAGAGGGCATCTAGCCACTGAAAATTAACTCCAGATGCATGTACTGCCATGTGCATCTGGCTTACATGGGACCTGGGGAATCGAACAGGAGTCCTTAGGTGTCGCAAACATGTGCCTTAGCAGCTAAGACAACTCTCCAGCCCCGTTTAAAGAAATTTTTATGCACGTTCATACATACACAGTGTGGAGGGTGTGTGTGTGTTTGTCTGTCTGTTAGGCCAGACGCATGAAACACTTTGTGTCTGGCTTTATGCAGGTGCTAGGGAATGAACCTGGGCTGGCAGCAAGTACCTTTCACCACTGAGCTATCTCCCCAGCTCTACAAGGTTCTTGAAGGAGGTTACCTGCTGGATTCCAGCAAGTTCTTTATTCAACTCTTCCAGGTGGTTAGCTACCTTCGCTACTGATGCCTCTAAGTCCTTCAACTTCTTTAGCTCAACCTCTTCTTCCGGATTGCTCTAACATAAAAGAATAAAACAAAATTACTAATCACTAAGAGTAGTAACCACTATAAAAGAAAAAATTCTGATCACAACTGGGCTAACTCACTCACCTAGAAGGAATGGACTAAACCCAGTTGTTTCTTGGCAAGCAAATGAGAGGGTCCACTCATTACATTAAGGTTTTCCATCTATAAAGGCTAGACCAGAGATAAGGAAGGTGTTAGACCTTCTAATGAGGGTCCTAAAGACTTAGGTATGGAGAATGGATCCAATTTAAATGCTGAATTCAGCCTCAACCCGGGCTGATCAACAGCCACACTGCAGACTGGAGTGAATATGACTGAAGAGTCCAAGCTACCAATACAAGTGAAATTCACTTAGTCCTTTGTTTTGGGAAAGGGGTCTCACCACATAGCTCAGGCTAGCCCTACGCCTACTCCTCCAACTACATCCAGCATGAATAGTCTTTTAGTTTTCTATTGTACTCCCTACATGTCATGCACTATGCTTTGCATGTTACTTGTGCTGTTTTTTTAGGCCTTACCACAACCCAAAGAGGCAGGTATTGTTTTACAGATGAAAAGCTGAGGCTGAATGTAGCCAAGTAACCTAAGGTCATATGGCCCAAATGAGGTGGCACAAACTAGCATCCATGAGACTGACCTGCTGTGCTAACGAGGCACCTCACAGACTAGAATTCAGCCAGGGCCACATGCTCTGGAACAGCCCCACTGAGAGCTTCTCTACAGCTGCTGCTGCTTTTTTTTTTTTTTCTTTTGGATTTTTTGAGTGAGGTAGGGTCTCACTTTAGCCCAGGCTAACCTGGAATTCACTATGTAGTCTCAAGGTGGCCTCAAAGTCACTGCGATCCACCTACCTCTGCCTTCTGAGTGTTGGGATTAGAGGTCTGTACCACCACGCCCGACTTATTCTACAGCTTCTTAAATTTAACCCATTGGGGGAGGGGGGTTCCCACCTGCTGCTCATCACCATTCTCCCTCACCCTTCAGCAAAAAGTCTAGAATACGGTTGGAGAGATGGCTTATTGGTTAAGGTGCTTGCCTGTGAAGCATAAGGATTTAGGCTCGATTCTCCAGATCCCACATAAACCAGATGCAAACAGTGGCACATGCGTCTGGGCCCTGGCATGCCCACTGTCTTTCTTTCTTTCTCTCCCCAACCCAATCTCTAACTAAATCTTAAAAAAAAAAAAAAAAAATCTAGCATATTCTTTCTCTCATCCATGCAACTGGCAGCCAGTGCCAACAGCTTCCTGTTTCATTATATCATCTTCAACTGTTCATTCCTCTTTATGGCCAAATCCCAAGCCCCAGTCTCTCAGCAGTTTCAAATCTAGATGAGACTGTTGTTTTTAAATGAATTCTAGATGCATTGGTACTGGAGAATTGAACCTGGCTCCTTAGGCATTACAGGCAAGTGTCTTAACTGCTGAGCCATCTCTCCAGCTCTAGATGAGACTTTCTTTACTCACCTCTGCCCTCTCTCTACTCAGCCACCTCACTCCAAATAAGGAAACGTTCTATGTTCAATAATTCCACTGTGTCATAATGCAGGGCTGGGCACAGCTCTCAACACCCCAAGGACCACTACCCTCATCTATCACCAACTGACTGTTTCTTGGTTTGTTGTTTTTTAGACAGTGGAGGACACAAGCTCTCACATACTCCAGGCTGGTCTTGAACTCATTATAAGCAAGGATAATCTTGAACTCATCCTCCTACCTCTACCTCACAAGTGCTGAGTTTACAGGCATTTGGGTGTGCTGGTTATTAGACATAGGGCCTCCTGTATGCTGAGCAAGTACTCTACCAACTGAGCCACATCGCAGCCTCAACTGACTATTTTATTCTCTGTTCTTTAGTCTAAACATTTCCATTCAAAGAGGATCTTCATCCTATAAGAGATTTCAGTAAGAAGGGTGGTTAAAAGGAGACAGGCTCCTAAAACTAGCATGCAGTATTCATCTTTAATACCTACAGCTTTAACAAAATACTCTCTTGCAAATTCCATTCCAGGTAAGACCTGTTCTAGGTTCCATTTTAACAAGACTGAGGGTCCACCACAGAAACAAAACCCATGTCATTCAGATAGTACATGGTTCCTAGCTCCTAAAACAAAAGTCCTAATAAACAGAAACAGAAAGGTACAAATATAGAACAAAACTAGTAATTTCAGAGATTTTGCTTAAACAGGCATGTCACCAGTACAGAATCTGGGTCCCCAATTTGGCCATCTAAGCAGAATCATGTACAGAAGACTCAGGGATCTGGTAGATACAGCAATTTACCTTTTCCCCAATTAACATGACCCGGCAGCCATTTTGCATTCCAAGTGCTGACAATGGTGTCTCCATTTCCTTCAGGGACTTTCCTGAGAAAAGACAAGAAAGGCATGCCAGCTTGTAACAACTACACAACACCGAAAATAGACTAATGTATAAGAAAAAGTGCACTCACTAATGAGAAGATAAGTTGATATAACCTTTTAATTTATTTATTCATTTATTTTTGTTTTTTCGAGGTAGCATCTCACTCTGGTCCAGGCTGACCTGGAATTTAGTCTCAGGGAGGCCTCGAACTCTCAGTGATCCTCCTACCTCTGCCTCCCAAGTGCTGGGATTAAAGGCGTGTGCCACCATGCCCGGCTTTTTTGATATAACTATTAATCCTTTAATACCATTTTTACTTTAAAAATATTTATGTATTTATTAATTTGAGAAAGAATGGGGGGGGGGGAGAAAGAAAGAATGGGTATGTCAGGGCCTCCAGCCACTACAAATGAACTCCAGATGCATGGGCCACTTTGTGCATCAGGCTTTATGTGGGTACTGGGGAATTGAACCTGAGTCCTTAGGCTTTGCAGGCAAGTGCCTTAACTGCTGAGCCATCTCCTCAGACCCCTGTAATACCACTTTTAGATATTTATCCTAAACAAATAGGTAGAAATGTACCTACACAATAACTATCATGAAATAACATTCAGGAATAGGAGATCACTACAATTCATAAAATAGATTTCTGTATAATAATAAAAAAAATCTTGTAGTCAAGAAAGCCCCTTTTTCCCAGAATACTTTGTCTCTCTTCTCTATTGTTTTTATTTTATTTGAAAGAGAGAGGCAGAGAGAGAGAGGGAGGGAGGTGGGGAGGAGAGGGAGAGAATGGGCATGCCAGGACCATCAGCCACTGCAAACAAACTCCAGACATATACACCCCCTTGTGCAACTTGCTTACATGGGTCCTGGGGAATCAAATCTGGGTCCTTTGGCTTCACAGGCAATTGCCTTAACTGCTAAGCCATCTCTCTAGCCCTCCCAGGATACTTTGATGCTACAATGAATGTTAATAACCCAAGGCTATAAGAAAAAAATGTAGTATTTAAGGGTTAGAGATGTGCCAGGCGTGGTGGCGCACGCCTTTAATCCCAGCACTCGGGAGGCAGAGTTAAGAGGATCACCATGAGTTCGAGGCCACACTGAGACTCCATAGTGAATTCCAGGTCAGCCTGGGCTAGAGTGAGACCCTACCTCAAAAAATCAAAAAAAAAAAAAAAAAAAAAAAAAGGGTTAGAGATGTGGTTTGGTGGTATCATACTTGTCCACCTTTTAGAGAGAGAGAGAGACAGACAGAAGAGATTATTCAGGAGGAAAACTTTCTTCTTTGTGCTTTCTATTTGGAAACTTTCTTTTCTTTTTTCTTTCTTCCTTCCCTTCCTTTTTCTCTCCCTTCCTTCCTTTGGCTATATTGCCAAAATTGGGTGGAGCTTGCCTTTCCTTCAAAGTATTGGGTTCAGCCATGCACCACCACCCAACCTTGCAACATAAATTTCTGTTGTTTTTATAACTCAGAAATAAAATGTTAAAAAGAAAGAAAGAAAGAAAGAAGACACTGGGGCATATAATTCCAGCACTTGGGAGGTGGAGGCAAGATGATCAGCTCAAGGTCATCCTTAGCTACAAACCTACTTCACTGATGGAGTGGACTGTGACCCTGTCCTTTAACCCCCACCAAAAAAAAAAAAAAAAAAAAAAAAAAAAAAAAGCCAAGAAACTTCCACTATGAAATATAAACAAAAGTATTTCCTGTTACTTAATTTTTTCTAAAATGACTAGCAACTAATGAGATAAACCTGCCCCTACTAGATACCAGAATCATGGGCTCCTGTGGAAGAGGGAATGTAGAGGACAGGGGTGGGGAGGAGGTGGCTCCTCCAGTCAGCTTCATCATCACCACCCAGTGCACCTTTCCCATCCAGACTCCTGCAAAATTTGTTCAAAACCCATGTCAGCACAAGGCTAAGCTTTGGAAATAGCAGTGCCTCTGTTCTCATGGAGTTTGTTATCTTAACAGAAACCAGATACTAGCATTTACTTAACAGCACCTCCCCCGCCCCCCAAGGTAGGATCTTCCTCTATCTCAGGCTGACCTGGAATTCACTATATAGTCTCAGATTGGCCTCGAACTCACAGCGATCCTCCTACCTCTGCCTCCTGAGTGCTGGGATTAAAGGCATGCGCCACCACACCTGGCACTCAACCTAGTACTTTTAATAAGTTGTGCAGTAGTAGGGAGTGCCATAGGAACATACAGTGGGGAGGATCAGGCCTAGGCAGAGAAGACTGCCATGTTCATTGTGGTTTCTGTCACCATCATACCACTTCAAATATGACGCCTGTCCAGGTGTTTGAAAAGTCTAGTACATAGCAGGTCCTTAATAAATATTTATTAAAGAATTGAATGAATGAACAAAAACGGTTCTAGTTTACTATTAGGTAGGTCTAAGCAGCTTTAAATTTGTCCTTGAGCCGTTAAGTACCCAAAGCCAAACAATGCCTACCCTTAAATATGAGCTTCTGAAAAGGTAGAGGAACCCCTGTGGCCTCTTCAACAACCTGGGCCAGGTCTTGGACAATTGGTTCACTGTTGCCCTGCTGTGGGGTAACATGAAGGTCATACTTCTCATTGCCTGGGGAGAAAGAAAAACATTTGATGAGGATGACTTCCACATAAACCTAAATATATTCTGGTGTGTCCTTACAGAGTTAGATAATAGAACCCAGGGCCTTGGGCTTTCTGGGCACATGTTCTAGCACTAAGCGATGTCTCTGGCTAGTCTGAAGCTTTACAACTTCTACCTAGCCTTCAAGGCCCAAGTCATATGCTCCCTATTCCAAAACCTTCCTCTGGTGACCTGCTCAAAAAGTTTTTGGTTCCTCTATTACAAAAGACTATTGTAATGACAGCTAACATTTTAAGCACATATGCATAACAAGCTAAACCAAGACTAATTACATGCGTTATCCTATTTAATCCCCAGAACTTCAGAAGCAGGTAGTACCTAACATTTCCTATTTCACAGCTATCCAAATTATACTTCAGTCTAATTAAAAAGTCTTGCCTAAGGAGCTCAACTAGTAGAGTCAGAATTTGACCTTAGATCCTACTGATTCCCATGCTTTTCATCACAAGTTGTCTACCTTTTGTTTTCCTTGCTGTCATGGGTATGGAACTATTTTCCTCCAAGTCTTTCTCACTGTTGTTGACTACTAAAAACAAATGAATAGAATCAAACAACAGAGATTTTTTTTTTCCAGGTAAGGTCTCGCTCTAGCCCAGGCTGACCCAGAACTCACTCTGTAGTGTCAGGCTGGCCTTGAACTCACAGATATCCTCTTACTTCTGCCTCTCAAGTGCTGGGATTAAAGGCATGAGCCACCACACCCCACATTCTTGGCTTTTTAAACTTTTTTTTTTTTTTTTTTTTTGAGGAAGGGTCTCATTCTAGCTCAGGCTGACCTAGAATTCACTATATAATCTCAGGGTGGCCTCAAACTCATGGCAATCCTCTTACCTCTGCCTCCTATTAAACTTAAAAAAAAAATATATATATATATATATATATATATATATTTTTTTTATTTGAAAGAGAAAGAGAGGGAGAGGCAGATAGAGAGAGAATGGGCCGGGCCTCCTGCCATTGTAAAGGAACTCCAGATGCATGTGCTACCTTGTGCATATGGCTTACATGGGTCCTGGGGAATTGAACCTGGGTCTTTAGGCTTTGCAGACAAACACTTTAACCACTAAGCCACCCCTCAAGCCCTTTCTAATTTTTTATTTATGTACTTGAGAGAGAGAGAGGCGAGGGGGAGAAAGAGAGAATGGACATGCCAGGGTCTCATGCCTCTGCAAACAAACTGCAGATGCATGTGCCACTTTGAACATCTGGCTTAACGTGGTACTGTGGACTTGGAATTCAGGCTGTCAGGCTTTGCAAGCAAGTGCCTTCAACCATGTCTTCAGCCTGAGAGAACTTTTCTTAAGCACAGATGCTAATTCTGTTCCAGACAGGTGGACAATCAGGAGATAGTATGTTTCTAGCAGCATATTACATTAAGCCTTGAGCTCTCCCAACAGGTCCATGAGGTCAGAGGGAGCACAGGCTTGGGAAAAGGCTCTCACCTATTCTACACAGACCAGAAATCAGACAACTAGAACAGAGACACCTGCCGGGTGTGTGGTGGCACATGTCTTTAATCCCAGCACTCGGGAGGCAGAGGTAGGAGTATAGCAGTGTGTTCAAGGCCACCCTGAGACTACATAGTGAATTCCAGGTCAGCCTGGGCTAGAGCAAGACCCTACCTTGAGAGAAAACAAAACAAAACACAGATCTCAAAGTTACTGACAGTACAGGACCTAGAACCCCTTTCCAGATGGTGAGCTAGGTGGGTGTCTCAAAGCCTGTTGTGAGGACACCGCGTGGATTCAGCTTTGCAGAGTACTCTGTCCAGTGGTTAGTTCTGTGTTAATTCCACCAGTTCAGAGTACAATACTGAGAGCAAGTCCCACTAAAACAGCGTGTATGTGACATCCATAAAAGGTACCTCTCAAGAATGAACAGCCCGAAGTTCAGACTCATGGCATGCTTGTGTCTTGACACATGGCCGTCGTGTACACACACACACACACAGCATGGCCAAAGACAAGGCTGATACAAAGACCACGGTAACAGCACGAGAATACAAAACTCTTCCATGTGGAAGGGTCAACAGATGGCCTGAGGCAAACACTCGGGCCCCACGGAAGGATGTGCTAACCAAAGCCTCAGACCAAAGTCCCGCCGACACAGCCAAGAATGCTTGGGCAGGGACAAACCCAAGGTACACGCTCTAGAGGTCTAGTGGCCAAACCCACCGGGGCCCCCGGCCCATTGTGCCGCCCGGAGCTTACTGTGAGTGACGGTCACGCTGAGCCCCGTTTCTGCCATCTCCTCGGTCTGGGTCACTGGGTCGGCCTGGGTTACTGGGTCGGTCTGGATCACTGGGTCGGTCTGGGTCACCTCGTCGACCTGGGTAACTTTCTCGGTCTGGGTCACCTCCTCCGCCAGGGTCACCACTTTGTCCAGGGCCACCTCCTTGCCCCGGGTCACTTTCTTGCTGCGGATCTCCTCTTTGCTCCGGATCACTTTCTTGCTGCGGGCCTCCTCCTTGCTCCGGGTTACCTTCTCGTTCGGGGTTGAGCTAGGACGGACTTTCTTCTTCACCCGCGGCCTGCAGGCGCCAGCGGCGGCGGCGCCCCTGGCGGCTCGCTCATGGCCGCCGGCTGAGTTGCGGACAGATGAACGCAGGGACGGAGGCGGGCCGCGCTGGCCCCCGGGCTCCGACGGGCGCGGCTCCCGGCCCAGCCGAGCGACGCGCCGCCGGAGACCCAGAGGCTCCCGGTCGCCTCGCGTTCCCCGCGCGCCGCCGCCACCGCCGCGCTCCGCCAGGCCCGCGTTGGTTGAGCGCCCAGCGGTGGTAGCCGAGCGCCGCGGCGTCTTTCAACCCCGCCCGCCGGCCTGCTTCCCGGCCGGCCCCGCCCCGCCCCGCAGGCCCCGCCCACGGAACTGACCTATCCTGCCCCGCCCTATCCGCCAAAGCCGCCCTAGGCCCCACCCACGGAAACCAAGGCCCCGCCTCTCTCGCCGGACTCCCCGCTGTCACTGAGGCCCCGCCTCCGGCAGGCCTCCCGCCCCAGCCCATGCTCCGCGCTCCTTCCCCGGAAGATGGAGTTTAAAAAGCCGGAAAAAGGCTCGGGAAACTCCAGCGAGAACACTGCGCTTGCGCTTGGGAGGGACCGGAAATTGAAGCTAAAGTGATTACTCTTCCGTTTCTGGTTTTCCTCCAGTGTTTGGGTTTCTCCGTGGCCGGCCGAGACATGAACCGATTCTTCGGGAAAGCGAAACCCAAGGCTCCGCCTCCCAGCCTGACTGACTGCATTGGCACGGTGGGCACTTGACCTTGCATACTAGACCCAAAGCCTCTGTTCCTTCGACCCCGCCCATCCCCGGTCCCCGGTTCATACTCCCATCCCATTCCTGATCCCGGACCATTGTGCCTCGGCCTTCTCCATCCTCCCCTTCATCCCTGTTTTCCCAAGTCATTTCTGACCCTACAGTCTAGGGACCCATTAATCTCGTCACTACCTCTCTTCCTCAACTTCACCGATTCTGAAGCGTATTGCCGCGTTTCCTCCCTGTGGCCCACACCCCAACCTGCCTAGGCCGATCCATCCTTCACAAATCGCCTAACTCGAGACCTTTCACACCCTTTTCTATCCCCTTTTCCCTCGCCCATGTCAGAACTCTTCCTATGATACCCTAGGTTAATATATCTGTCCTGGGTTGCAATAGCACAGAATTCACAACCTTAGTCCCTCAGATTAAGCCACCACCTTAATATGGGGAATGGCGTTAGATCTGGCGTTGGCCCTTGGGCACTGAGTTCCCAGCCTGGGCTAGTCTCCCATTGCAGGGAAATTTCATTCAGCCCAGTGATGATCTGATTAATTTTTCTTGAGGGGAGCCTGGTATATCAGAATCTGGGGGTTGAAATAGAGTTTATTAAATCCTCCCCCAATTTTCTAACTGGGATTCCCCAGACCCAAGTGAATCTCTCCACCCTTTGTCATATGGTTACCTTTTTTTCCCCAATGATTTACTGTTTTACTAGATTTTTAAACGTTTTTATTGATAACTTCCATAACTATAGACAATAAACCATATGTCCCTCCTTTCCCTCACTTTCCCCTTCACAAATGATTTTTTTCTATATACCTCCTGTTCTGCCCCTCCCTCATGTGGTTATATTACAATAACTCCCACTGCATTTCATGTTTCCCCCCCAAGGTGGATAGCAGGGCAGAGTCCATTGACAAAAAGATTTCCCGATTGGATGCTGAGCTAGTGAAATATAAGGATCAAATTAAGAAGATGAGAGAGGGTCCTGCCAAGGTAAGGTTGGTGGCAGCCAGATATGAGAGGGACAATGGGTTTGATCTGACAGAAGATGCTATTACTTCCAGAAATATTCATGGGAAGTAGCACATTCTACTGAGGAAGAGGAGAGCTGGGCTGTACAGAACTCGGTTTTGCCATGCTGGTTAAGTTAGGATAAACTTAAGACTGGCCAAGGAGTGGCATGCTGGAGAAAACTATGAATTAGCATGTGGGGCCAATGTTCCAATACTGTCACTACTTAGCTGTGACCTTAATAGCTTCTTATTTCCCAGTTCAGTTAAATATGGACACTGTTGTATTTAAGTATATTGATATGTGGCTTTTTTTCAACGCCATAACTTACTAATGATGTGAGCCAAGGCATCGCTGAACCTCTGTTTTCCCATCTGTTAAATGAAGATAACACATACTTTTATAGTGTGAGGATTAAATGAAGTTTAACTCATGTAGCCTACATAGCAGTATGTCTAGAATATACTACTCAATAAGTGTTAGTTGTTATCATTAGGTAATCCTCGTTGGAGGAGAAAAAAATAAAGGGTGTGTGAAACAGTGTAGCTTGAAGAACAGAGACGGGAAAGTTTTTCTAAACTTGAGGAGATAAAAGCCCACACCATGGTGTTGGTCACGAGAGTGACATGAAAGGAGTCAGTTTGAAAGTGAACTCTAAAGCTCAATAACAGAATGAGTGTACATGAGGAGCCAACAGAGGAAGGAAGCATAAAGGCTGATGTGAAGTTTTTCAGCCTCCAAAAGTGAGGAGTTGATGGGTTCTTGGCACTTGTTTCCAATGTGAGATAAGAAGAGGACTTTGAGCGTGTTGTATTTAATTTGATAGCAACTGGAATTGAAGGCAACTGCATATATAAAATGGACATGGTTGGGGCTGGAAGTAGAAGTGATACACATTTGGAAAATAGAAAGGAGTTCAGGACACTGAGATGTGGGGTCCAAAGACAGATAAGAGCTGAGGCTTTACTATTAGGCATTAGAGTTATCTGTGTTGGGGAGGGAAGAACAGAAACCTGGAGTGACTGTGTTGAAGAAGAGAGTAAGTAGGTATGTGAGTTTGCATACATGGGAAACTTCTTTTTGCCATATGTTTATTTTCCACTTTTTCACTAAATCTGTTTTTCCTCTCTCAGAATATGGTCAAACAGAAAGCCTTGCGGGTTTTAAAGCAAAAGCGGATGTAAGTTATGTACACAGTCTGTCTACTTTTTAGCAGTTTTAGTCAAAAGGAAAATAGTTTTCTTTTCCTTCATTTTGTACCATTTTCTAAGTATTGTCTATTTAGTCACAAGTTTCCAAAAGTTTTAAATATTTAATGTTAATGGTTTAAGTTTAGGTAGCCCGATGTACTAATGACTTACTTTGGCTGTCCTGATCCATATTATTTCGCTCTCCCATTATTTAGTTAGTATGCTCTTTTTAAATTTGTGTGTATAGTTAAGAGTACTGAGTATTTTGCTCCCTCTTACCAGAATAGACTTAAAGTTCTTTAATTTGTTTTAGATGACCATGGCCCAGTGTTTGAGCAGATGCCAGGTATCTTTGGTGCTTATCCTATGGGCTTCTCAGCTGATGAGCTCATCTGCAGGGTTGTAGAAACCAGGTGGAATCAGCTAATAGGGAACCAGAAGAAAAGTAATGCATATTTGTTGCAGAAACTTGGAAAATATATAAACATGAGCAGGAGAAAAGAAAATTTACCTAATTATGAGAAAATAAAAATATAATATGCCCGTATAAGTCACCGTTTTCTACTTAAAACTATATTTTTCTTTTTATTTATTTATTTATTTATTTATTTGAGAAAGGGGGGAGAATGTGCGTACCAGGTCCTCTAGCCACTGCAAATGAACTCCAGACACATGCGCCACCTTATGCATCTGGCTTACGTGGGTCCTGGGGAATCGAACTGTGGTACTTTGGCCGTGCAAACAAGTGCCTTAAACACTAAGTCATCATCTCTCCAGCCCTTTTTCTTTTCTTTCTTTGAGATAGGGTCTAATTATGGGATTAGCAGGCTGGCCTCCAGTGCATAATCCTCCTGCCTCTGTCTCTCCAGGACTTGGATTACAGGTATGTGCTACCCTACCTCACTTAATGGAGGCATCTACCATTTGTCTCCACTAAGAAGGGACCATTTTTCTCCCACTACTTAAAGCATAGTGGCATAAGTCTTTGACTTTGACATAATACCCTATACTTGGATAGAAAACTTGAAAGCATATTTTGAATGCCAGATGTTATGTTAAGTCAGTAGGTGACTTAATCATGGGTACAAGACTAATAGTATCCTCCTGCCAGGCGTGGTGTCACACGCCTTTAATCCCAGCACTTGGGAGGCAGAGGTAAGTGTATTGCTGTGAGTTCAAGGTCAGCCTGAGACTACATAGTGAGTTCCAGGTCAGCCTGGGCTAGAGTGAGACCATACTTTGAAAAACAAAAAAAGGAAAAAGTATGTAAAACAACCCCACGGGGAATACCAGCAACCTCACTGAGGAGGGCCCTCAGTGGAATGGGGGCAGGAATGAGGGAAAGGATGGTACCAACACATGATATGTCCTAAGCCATGCGTGGTGGTGCACATCTTTAATCCCAGCACTCGGGAGGCAGAGGTAGGAGGATTGCCAAGAGTTTGAGGCCACCTTGAGACTACATAGTGAATTCCAGGTTAGCCTGGGCTAGAACGAGACCCTACCTGGAAAAGAAAAACATGTTGTATCTATACTAAGTATGTCCATAATTTAAGAAAAAAAAAAGAAGGATTTTTGGACTTAAGAGATTGCTTAGTGGTTAAGGCACTTGCTTGCAAAGCTGAAGGACCCAGGTTAGATTCCTCAGGACCCAAGTAAGCCAGATGCACAAGGGGGCACACATGTCTGGAGTTCGTTTGCAGTGGCTGGAGGCCCAGGCATGCCCATTCTCTCTCTCTCTCCCTCACAAATAAAAATAAAATTCCCCAGGACCCACATAAGCCAGATGTACAAGGTGGCGCATCCATCTGTAGTACGTTTGCAGTGGCTGGAGGCCCCGGCGCATCCATTCTCTCTGTCTGTTGCTCTTAAATAAATAAATAAAAATAAAAATAAAAATAAATTTTTTAAAAGTATCCTTCAGGAACTCAGTCTACTGGAAAAACATTTAGCTGTGTACAGGAAAAACCTTTAAAAATATCCTTAGCCAGGGCTGAAGAGATGGTTTAGCACTTAGGTGCTTGCCTGTGAAGCCTAAGGACCCCGTTGGAGGCTCGATCCCCCAGGACCCACATTAGCCAGATGCACAAGGGGGTGCACCGGTCTGGAGTTCGTTTGCAATGGCTGGAGGCCTTGGCATGCCCATCCTCTCTCTCTGTATCTGCCTTTCTCTCTGTGTCTGCCTTTCTCTCTGTGTCTGTCGCTCTCAAATAAATAAAAAATAAACAAAAGAAAAAAATATCCTTAGCCAGTCATGGTGGCTCTCACCTGTAATACCAGCACTCAGGAGTTGGAGGGAGACAGAGCACCATGAATTCAAGCCCAGCCTGGGTTACAGAGTGAGTACTGAGTTGGCTAGGTTAGCCTTACCCTTTATTAGAAGAGTTCTATTTCTGAGAATTTATCTTAGGAAATATGTACAAATACATTAAGATATGTAGCAAGGCCAGGGAGTGGCAGCACACTCCTGAAATACCAGAACTTAGGAAGCTGAGGCAGGAGGATCACAAGTTTGAGGCCAACCTAGGCTACATAGCAGGATCTCCCCCTCCCCCCAAAAAAAGATAATATAGCAACCAAGAAGCAAAGTAAAAGTTGTGTTGTTTAGTGTACAATAAGATTGCAGGTCAAGTACATGCCAGAGAATTTTGTTCAAGTGGTTAATGCTCTTAGTTCAGTGTTAGGGCTACTTTCTTCTTGAAGATATCTATCTGGCTCACATTTACAATTCTCCCTTGACTCTAAAAGGTATGAGCAGCAGCGGGACAACCTTGCCCAACAGTCTTTTAACATGGAACAAGCCAATTACACCATCCAGTCACTGAAGGACACCAAGACCACGGTACTCCCAAAGCACCTTTTCCCATCTTCTCTTTTCACCCTTATACACTTGCACGTGGCTTTTTAAAGGCAGCTTAGCAAACATAACTTTTTAAAAATTTGTTGTTGTTGGTATTTTTATTTATTTATTTGAGAGCGACAGACAGAGAAAGAGGCAGAGAGAGATAGAGAGAGAGAGAGAGAGAATGGGCGCGCCAGGGCCTCCAGCCACTGAAAACGAACTCCAGGCGCGTACACTCCATTGTGCATCTGGCTAACGTGGGTCCTGGGGAATCGAGCCTCGAACCAGGGTCCCTAGGCTTCACAGGCAAGCGCTTAACTGCTAAGCCATCTCTCCAGCCCAAACATAACTTTTGAGACATTGTATTTTCTAGGCTGGGGATGTAATACAATGGTAGAATGCATGTGTGAGGGCCTAGGTTCAAATCCTGAGCATTTTAGAAGAAGGAAAGAGACAGGCATTCATTGTGCTTTCTTCTACCCCCTTTAGGTTGATGCCATGAAACTAGGAGTAAAGGAAATGAAGAAGGCATATAAGCAACTGAAAATCGACCAGATTGAGGTGAGATATATGCTAGTTTCTGGAAGAATGTGCACTTGTTTCTGAAAGGTGCAAATGCATGATGGGAAGAGCACAGAAGAGATGGGGCCTGCCTTTACTACTAGAGCAACACCCAGAAAGGAAAGATGCCAGAGATTTTGGTTTCCTTACTGTTTATCAGAAGACTTAGTATACTATGTGCAGTAACTATGTAGAAGAAATAAATGAGCTGTTATTCATGATACCTATCAAAAAGATGCACCTAGTAGTTACTTGTAATTTGATGAGTTTTAGTCTGTTTCCTCAGTTGTAAAGTAATGATGTTGCTCCCTATCACCCAGTATTGTCACTTTTTTTTTTTTTTTTTTTTTTTGTGGTGGGGAAGGAGGAATAGGGTCTTGACAGCTTCTCAACTTGATATGTAGCCCAAGCTGGCCTTGAACTTATGATCCTCCTGCTTCAGCCTTCTAAATGTTGTGATTATAGATGTGCTTGACTGACTTGTCACAAATGTTAAATATCAAGTATTTGACATAATTTTTGCAGTTAGTCCTCATACATGGGCTGGGGAAATGGCTCAGTGGTTAAAGGTGCTTGCTTGTAAAGCAAAGCAAAAATCGGGTTCGATTCTCCAATGCCTACATAAAGCCAGATGCAGTAAGTGGCGCATGAGTCTGCAGTTCATTTGCATAACAGGAAGTCCTGGCATATCCATGCTTTCTCTCAAATAAATATGTAATTTTTTTTAATTTTAATTTTAGCCAGGCATAGTGGCACATGCCTTTAACCCCAATACTTGGGAGGCAGAGGTAGGAGAATGTGAGTTTGAGACCAAACTGAGACTATGTAGTAAAGTCCAGTCATTCTAGTCAGCCTGGACTAGAATGAGACCCTACCTCTAAAAACCAAAAAAGAAAAAAAAAAGAATTAAATAAATAAATAACTTTTTTCCCCTTATTTCTAAGAGTCAAAGGAAAATACAGAGGTACAGGGTAAGTAGAGGAACCCCTGTCATATATATTTCTACAGGATTTGCAAGACCAGCTAGAAGATATGATGGAAGATGCAAGTGAAATCCAAGAAGCACTGAGTCGCAGTTATGGCACCCCAGAATTAGATGAGGATGACCTAGAAGCAGGTAAGTTGTAAAAAAAAAAAAAAAATGCAGTGTACTTTTTGGTTTTAGAGTCTGAGAGGCGCTGTCTGGGACTTTTTCCCAAGTGCTGCTAAAAATTCCTATCAGGAGCCGGTGTGTGGTGGTACACGTCTTTAATCCCAGCACTCGAGAGGCAGAGGTAGGAGGATCGCCGTGAGTTCGAGGCCACCCTGAGACTACATAGTAAATTCCAGGTCAGCCTGAGCTAGAGTGAGACCCTACCTAAAAAAAAAAAAAAAAAAACTAAAAACTAAAGGCATGCACCAGCACGCCCAGCCTTATCAATTTAAAACAAAAAGAATCTAAGGGCTGGAAATATGGCTTAGGGTTAAGGTGCTAAGCCTAAGGACCCAGGTTCGATTCCCCAGGACCCATGTAAGACAGCTGCATAAGGTGACACATACATCTGGAGTTTGTTTGCAGTGGCTAGAGGCCCTGGTGTGCCATTCCTCCCCCCTCCCCACCTCTCTGTCTGAAATAAATAAATAAAATATTAAGTAGATTCTAAACAGGCAGTTTTTATCTCTCCCATGCCTACAGAAGCTTCATAAATGCAGGAATCATGTTTTTCTTTAATGCTGAATATCCTATATGGCTCAACCCCCAGGATCATAAAAATATAAAATAAAAAGCAAAAGGGAAATAGGAGGGGAAGGCTAAGTTGACATCTTACATTTTTGTTTTGTTTTGATTTTTCGAGGGAGGGTCTCTCTCTAGCCCAGGCTGACCTGGAATTCACTATGTTAGTCTCAGGGTAGCCTTGAACTCACAGCGATCCTCCTACCTCTGTCTCCCAAATGTTGGGATTCAAGGCGTGCGCCACCATGCCTGGCCACATCTTACTTTTTTTTTAATGAGGCCTATTTAATTTCAGAGCTGGATGCCCTGGGCGATGAGCTTCTGGCTGATGAAGACAGTTCTTACTTAGATGAAGCAGCATCTGCCCCCGCAATCCCAGAAGGTGTTCCTACTGACACAAAAAACAAGGTGAACACGTTTTCTGCTCATATTTCCATGCTACATGGTAAAGGTTTTATGTCTACCAGCCTTGAATTCTAAAAGGTATTTGGACTGGCAATGTAGCTCCATTGGTAGAGTGCTTGCCTAGCATGTACAAAGCCTGGGTTCCATCCCAGCACCTCACAGAATGAGCACAGTAGTACATGCCTGTAATGCCAGCACTTGCGAGGTGGAGGTGGAGGCAGAAGGATAAGGAATTCCAGGTCATCTATGGCTACCTAACAAGTTTGAGGCCAGCCTGGGATATATGAGACTCTGCCTCAAAAAAAAAATTTTTTTTTAAAGCCACTATGGTGGTGGCACACACCTTTAGTCCCAGCATTTCTAAAGGCTAGGAGGATTGCTGTGAGTGTGAGGCCAGCCTGCATGGGCCCTAGATTTGATTCTCACTACTACAAAACCAAAACACAAAATAAACAACAAAAGTCCTTGAGCCTCAATGGCATTACTTATGTAGCTCATTCATTATCCAATGCAGGAAAAATGGGCTTCCAATAATGAACAGAACTCAAGATGATCCTCCTACCTTGCCTGTGTTGGGATTAAAGGCATGCGCCACCACACCCAGCTTTCACACACACACATATACACACACGTGTATATATATAATTTATTTATTCATGTGCAAGCAAAGAGATATCGAGAAAGAGACACAGAGAAAGTATGGGTACATCAGGACCTCTAGTCACTGGAAACGAACTCCAGATGCATGTGCCACTTTATGCATCTGGCTTACTTAGGTACTGGGGAGTCAAACCTAGGTCATTAGGCTTTGTAGGCTAATGCCTTAACCACTGAACAATCTCTCCAGCCTATTTTGGCTTCTTTTTATTATTATTATTATTATTTTTTTTTTTTTTTTTGGTTTTTCGAGGTAGGGTATCACTCTAGCTCAGGCAGACCTGGAATTCACTATGTCATCTCAGGATGGCCTCGAACTCACGGTAATCCTCCTACCTCTGCCTCCCTAGTGCTGGGATTAAAGGCATGCACCACCACACCCGGCTTTATTTTATTTTTATTTTTTTATTTGAGTGAGAAAGAGACAGAGAAATAGACATATATAGAGAGAGAAAGAATGAGAATGGGTGTGCCAGGGTTTCCAGCTGTTGCAAACAAAATCCAGATGCATGTGCCACCTTGTGTATCTAGCTTATGTGGATCCTGGGAAATCAAACCTGGGTCCTTTGGTTTTGTAGGCCAGTGCCTTAACCACTAAGTCATCTCTCCTGACTTTTCTTTTTTAATTTGTTTATTTTTATTTATTTCTTTGAGAGTGACAGACAGAGAGAGGAAGAGGCAGAGAGAGAGAGAGAGAATGGGCGCACCAGGGCCTCCAGCCACTGCAAACGAACTCCAGACACGTGCGCCCCCTTGTGCATCTGGCTAACATGGGTCCTGGGGAATCGAGCCTCGAACCGGGGTCCTTAGGTGTCACATCTCCTGACTTCTTATTTTTAGACAGTCTCAACAAGTTGCTAAGGTTTCCCTTGAATTCACTGTGTAGCCTTGAACTTTTTATCCTTTTGCCTTAACCTGCTAGGTAGCTAGAATATCAGGCTTGTGCCACCAGGCCAGCTAGGAGTATCTTTATACAAAGACATTTTTCTTATTATTGTTTCTTTCGAGGTAGGGTCTTACTGTAGCCCAGGCTGACCTGGAACTCACAGCAATCCTCTTATCTCTACCTCTTGAGTACTGGGATTAAAGACATGCTTTACAATCCAGCTTTACAATGACAATTTGTATAATGTATATAATCACTTCTGGCAAGCTAATACTGAGTGCCACTTACAGGTTTTAGAATTTCCTAGAAAAGCAGTGGCAACACATGCATGACCCTTGCTTTGTGACAGTGTTGTTTTTTGCTTTTGCTTTATTTTTTGTGTGTGGGGGGGGGGTTGGTTTTTCGAGGTAGGGTCTTGCTCTAGCCCAAGCTGACCTGGAATTCACTATGGAGTCTCAGGGTGGCCTTGAACTCATAACCATCCTCCTAACTCTGCCTCCCTGGTGCTGGGATTAAAGGCATGCACCACTGTGCCTGGCTTGTTTTGCTGTTCCTTTTGAGACAGGGTCCCAGGTGTCCTTAAACTCTTGGGCTTAAGAACTAGGGACTGGGGCTGGAGAGATGGCTTAGTGGTTAAGCTCTTGCCTGTGAAGCCTAAGGACCCCGGTTCGAGGCTCAATTCTCCAGGACCCATGTTAGCCAGGTGCACAAGGGGGCACATGCGTCTGGAGTTCTTTTGCAGTGGCTGGAGGCCCTGGCGCGCCCATTCTCTCTCTCTCTCTGTCTCTATCTATCTGACTCTTAATCTCTCTGTCACTCTCAAATAAATAAATAAAAATGAGCAAAAAAAAAGAGAGAAAAGAACTAGGGACTGTCAATTTAAGTATAAAACTTAATGTATGGCTGAGGGGATAGCTCACTTGGCAGAATGCTTGCTTGGCATACATGAAGCCCTGGATTCTGTCCTTAGCACCACATAAAATCAGGCATGGTCATATACATTTGTAATCCTATTGGAGGTAGGAAGATCAGAAGTTCAAAATCATCCTTATCTACATAGTAATTTCAAGGTCAACTTGGGATATGTGAGACTCTATCTCAAAAATAAAATAAACTTAATGTTGGGCTGGAGAAATGGCTTAGCCGTTAAGGCGCTTACCCGCAAAGCCTAAAGACTCAGGTTTGATTTCCCAGTACCCACATGAGCCTATGCAGAAGGTGGCGCATGCTTCTGGAATTCGTTTGCAGTGACTAAAGGTCCTGGTGCACCCATTCTTTCTCTATATCTGCCTTTTTCTCTCTGTCTCTGTCAAATAAATAAATAAAATATTTGAAAAAAAATAACTTAATGTATGGGCTGGAGAGATGGCTTAGCAGTTAAGGCATTTGCCTGCAAAGCCATAGGACCCCAGTTCAATTCCCTAGTAACCACAATTAAAGCCAGATTCACAAGGGGCACATGCATCTGGAGTTTGTTTGAAGATGCTAGAGGCCCTAGAGTGCTCATATTCTCTCTCTGTCTTTTTCTCTGCTTTGCAAATAAATAAATAAAATGTTTAAAAATATATAGACAGGATTTCTGGCACTGTTACAGATAACTGTTAGGAACTCATGTAATCATATATAGCAACTTGTATATAAAAGATTTTGCAAACTTAGAACCCTGTTCAATATTATATAGTTTCATTACTATAGAGTATTTTGCTGATTTTTAAAACTCATTTACTTCCTCTTGGTTCCCAGTATAATACTATTATTTTTTCCTATTGCTGTTGGACATATTTAACCCTAGTTTTGTCTGAGCTTCCCATATAAACCGAATGTTGCAGTGGGAGCCAGTCTAGCCCTGCCTTTATTCCCCCTCTGGTTTTCAGCATATTAGTAATGTCTGCCTTCTCTCTGAACTGTGTTGATTTTCCTACCTATAAAATGGGGGGGAGTGAAGCGTGGAGCACAGGTAGTTTCCTAGGTCCTTCATTGATGGTTTCTGTGAATGTACATCTCCTCCTCCTTGAACTTGGAGTAGATAGTCTCAACTTTCTCTTCTACCCACTCTATTCTACCACCCCACTCTCAAAATTTTCAGGTGTACATTGCTTTAAAATTATTTGGTTTTTGTTTTATTTTGTTTTTAGTTTTTCAAGGTAGGGTCTCACTCTGGCCCAGGCTGACTCACTACTCACTGTGTAGTCTCAAAATGGCCTTGAATTCACAGCACTCCTCCTACCTCTGCCTCCTGAGTGCTGAGATTAAAGGCCTATGATACCACGCCCATTCTGAAAAGCTTTTTATTTTTTATTTGTTTACTGGGGGTTTTTTCGAGGTAGGGTCTCACTCTGGCCCAGGCTGACCTGGAATTCACTATGTAGTCTCAGGGTGGTCTTGGAACTCACAGCAATCCTCATACCTCTGCCTCCTGAGTGCTGGGATTAAAATTGTGCACCACAACACCCGTCTCTGAAAAGCTTTTTGTGACTACTGCTGAAGCTTACCTTTTTAATATTCTAATAAAAATCCCTGACGTGGGCTGGAGAGATGGCTTAGCGGTTAAACGCTTGCCTATGAAGCCTAAGGACCCTGGTTCGAGGCTCGATTCTCCAGGACCCACGTTAGCCAGATGCACAAGGGGGCGCACGTGTCTGGAGTTCATTTGCAGTGGCTGGACGCCCTGGCGCGCCTGTTCTCTCTCTCTCTTTCTATCTATCTACCTCTTCCTCTCTCTGTCTGTCTCTGTCAAATAAATAAATAAAAATAAACAAAAAACATTTAAAAAAATCCCTGACGTATCTGTGTTATTTCCACACATGGCCTCAAACATACTAGGCATACTACCACTGGGCAGATACCCAACTATTTCCACTTTCAGATGGACACAGAGAGCTGAATTGAATCTGCTGTAGAGATGGGGTTTCTTAATAGTGGCACCACTGTGTATGCTGTAGTAGTAAAGCATGATGTAGAAGTGACTGGCCACTTGAGACAACTCCCTTTGAGGATTTTCAAGTTTATGAAAAACACTCTGGGCTAGGGAGATGGCTTAGCAATGGTAAGAGTGCTTTCAAACCGGCATTTGATCCCTAGCACTCAAGTACAAAAATGCTGGGCTTGACCACACATGTTTGTAACCTCAGCACAGAGGGGTAGAGTCAGGAGGATCACTGGGGCTCCCTGGTCAGCCAGTATACCTGAGAAATGAAGAACTCCAGTTTAGGCAGAGACACTGTCTCGGGGAAATAAGGTAGCAGATCAATAGAGGAGGACACTGATGTCTCCTGGCCTCCACTCACATGCACATGGGAGCACATGCGTACACATACACATGCATATCACACACACATGCATATCACACACACACATGTACTGGTCCACTCTGGAAATCAGAGTGAACATGTGAATTTAGAAGCAGAGCTAACTCCTTCATCTTCCCTCCTTGACATAGCTACCTTCAGCCCTTGCTGGACTGAACTCTTACACTTCTCTTTCTTCCTCTCTTCGTTACTCTGCAAAGGACCACTCCTCGTAATCTTGTAGTTCTTTTCCTGCTTCATCATGTCCTCTTTCACCTTTCAGGAGAAAATTCATTTTCAACTTCTGAGAGGGGTTTGCTTATAATTAAATATTTGGAGATGCAGGGTTTTTAAAATTAATTTATGTGTGTGTGGGTGGAGTGGGTGGGTGTATGCACTGCAGGGTCTCCTGCCACTGCACTCAAAGACCTGTCTGGCTTTCTGTGGGTGGCTAAGGAATTGAACCTGAGCTGGCAGACTTTGCGAGCAGGCACTTTTAACTGCTGAGCCATCTCTCCAGACTCAGGAAATGAATTTTAACTACTAAATGTAATCACTTAAAAAAATATTTTTTTTATTTATTTGCTTATTTGAGAGAAAAAGAGAGAGAGAGAGAGAGAGACAGAATGGTCACACCAGGGCCTCCAGCCACTGCAAATGAACTCCAGATGCGTGTATCTGGCTTATGTGGGTATTGGGGAATTGAACCTGGGTCCTTAGGCTTCACAGGTAAGAACCTTAACCACTAAGCCATCTCTCCAGCCCTGTAATCACTTTTTTTTTTTTTTTTTGGTTTTGGTTTTTTTGAGGTAGAGTCTAGCTCTAGCCCAGGCTGTCCTGGAATTCATTATGTAGTCTCAGTGTGGCCTTGAACTCATGGTGATCCTCCTACCTCTGCCTCCCTTGTGCTGGGATTAAAGGTATGTGCTACCACGCCCAGCTGTAATCACTTTTTAATTGAGTGAAAGAGTGGTACTAAACTGTGATTCCTTTTCACAGGATGGTGTCCTGGTGGACGAATTTGGATTGCCACAGATCCCTGCTTCATAGACTTGCATCACTTCAGTATACCATGTAAAATAAATACATATTCTGGAACTAGGAAGTATTTCCAAATTTGCCATAACAGATTTAGGGTTCTTTCCTTTCTTTGAAGGAAAAGTCACTCACACTTCTCTTTCATTTTTCCGTTAAGAAACTCATTGCTTGGGAGAAGCTTTCTTTATACTAAAATTTGATTATTTTTCTCTTAGGAAAGACTAACTTGACTTTGTATGACTTGTTTTCATGATGAACAATAATTTGAAATAAAGCCAAGGAGATGAGCATCTTTGAATTCCATGATAATGTAATATAGTCATCTCATTGAGATGTGACAAATTGATGAGGTTATGGAGACTGTTCATCTGTGGTTCAAAGCCAGTGTCTATTGTGGTGGTGTAGGTGGGTTAAAGTGGTGGGCCTTTGTTGATAGGTTTTGTTGTGTATTGTGAGCAGGTCATTACTGTGTCTAATACTGGAATGAATTGTCACTACTGTATCATGAGTTGGTATTTTGGTTCTGTGGTTCCCTCAGTATTATAGCCTGACTTGTAATGAATAATGAATATTTCTTGATATTTAATGTATAGGACATTTATTTATACTCAATAAATATTTTTCAAAAGGATATAACTTTAATATCTTTCAGCTTAAAATCTGCACTACAAGCCAGGCATGGTGGTGCATGCCTTTAATCCGAGCACTTGAGAGGATCACCAAGAATTTGAGGCCACCCTGAGACTACATAGTAAATTCCAGGTCAGCCGAGGCTGGAGTGGACCCTACCTCAAAAAAAAAAAAAAAAAAAATCTGCACTACAGAAACCAAATTTAGCCAGTAGCATTGTGATACAGAGGAAAGAACAAGGAACAGCCTAGGCTAAGGCTTTGGATCTACCATCTACTAACTACTCCTAACTAGTAAATTGTGTTTCATGAGGCTTTCATGAGGAGTCACTGGGGAAACAGTACTACGTGCAATGTGTTATTTTCAAATGAGCGATTAGCAATTACAAAACAAAAATCACAAGACTGGGAATGTAATTCAGTTGGCAAAGTGTTTGCCCAGCATGCACAAAGCCCTAGGTTCAATCCCCAACACTATAAAAACTGTATATGGTGATTTACAGATGTAATCCCAGTACTTGCTGGAGGTGTTAGGGGTGGAATACAAAAACAAAACCTTTTGCAAATCATAATTTCTGCTTGATTTCAAAGTCTTCAATGATCTCACCCAACCTTTCATCAGTCCATTTCCCCTTCAGCCTGACCTTGCAACTCATGCTGCCATGTGTCCAAGCTTTTTACATGTCTGCAGATCAATAAACATACATTGACCACTAGCTCTTTAGAACCCTGATGGCCCAGGTAATATGAAAGCAATCACAGCACCTATCTTCAAAAGTTCACTGTTTAGCCAGGTATGGTGATTTGCCCCTATAATCTCAGCACTCTAGAGGCTGAGTTAAGAGGATTGCTAGGCATTTGAGGTCAGCCTGGGGTACAGAGTAAGTCCCAGATCAGTCTGGACTAGAGTGAGACCCTGCCTCAAAACAAAACAAAACAAAACAAGACAAAAAAAGTTCACTAGCCAGGTGTGGTGATGCACCCCTTTAATCTCAGCACTTGGGAGGCAGAGGTAGGAGGATCCCTATAAATTCAAGGCCACCCTGAGCAGACATAGTGAATTCCAGGTCAGCCTGGAGTAGAGCAAAACCCTGCCTCAAAAAAAAAAAAAAAAAAAAAAAAAAAAAGTTTACTTAGCCAGGTGTGGTGGTACACACCTTTAATCCCAGCACTCAGGAGGCAGAGGTAGGAGGATCGCCGTGAGTTCGAGGCCAGCCTAAGACTACATAGTTAATTCCAGGTCAGCCTGGTCTAGAGAGAGACCCTACCTCGAACCCCCCCCCCCAAATAATAATAATAATAAATCTTGGGTTGGGCTGAAGGGATGGTTTAGCAGTTAAGGCTAATGTTTTTGGCCTGCAAAGCCAGAGGACCCTGGTTCGATTCCCCAGGACCCATGTTAGCCAAATGCACAAGGGGGCGCATGCATCTGGAGTTTGTTTGCAATGGCTGGAGGGCCTGGTGTGTCCATTCTCTCTCTTTCTCCCTCCCTCTTTCTCTGTCAAATAAATAAATAGAAATAAAATATTTAGGGCTGGAGATGGCTTAGTGATTAAGGCACTTGCCAGCAAAGCCAAAGGACCCAGGTTCGACTCTCCAGGACCCACATAAGCCAGATACACAAGGAGGCACACACATCTGGAGTTCGTTTGCAATGGCTGAAGGCCCTGGCACACCCATTCTGTCTCTACCTGCCTATTTCTGTATCTTTTTCTCTCTCAAATAACTAAATAAGCCGGGCGTGGTGGCGCACGCCTTTAATCCCAGCACTCGGGAGGCAGAGGTAGGAGGATCGCCGTGAGTCCGAGGCCACCCTGAGACTCCATAGTGAATTCCAGGTCAGCATGGGCTAGAGTGAGACCCTACCTTGAAAAAGAAAAAAAAAGAAAAAAAGAAAAAAAAAAACAAATGTAAATAAAAATACTATAATAAAATATATAAAAAAAATCTTATGTCTGGGTTGGGAGATTGCTCAACAGTTAAGGTGCTTGTCTGGAAAGCCTAATGACCCATGTTTGATTCCCCAGTACCCACATAAAATCAGGTGCACAAAGTGGTACATGCACTGGGAGTTGGTTTGCAGTGGCTGGAGGCCCTGGTGACCCATTCTCTCTTGTTTCTCTTCTACCTCTCTGCTGGAAAATAAATAAAAACATTAGACAAGGGCTGGGGAAATGTATTAGTGGTTAAGACATTTGCCTGCAAAGCCTAAGAACCCTGGTTCAATGGGCTGGAAAGATGGCTTAGCAGTTAAGGTGCATGCCTGCAAAGCCTAAGGACCCGGGTTCAATTCTCCAGGTTTCACATAAGCCAGATGCATATGGTGATACATGCATCTAGAGTTCGTTTGCAGTGGCTAGAGGCCCTGGTGAGCCCATTCTCACTCTCTCTGTCTCTAATAAATAAATAAAAATAAATTTTAAAAATAAAACAAAAAAAAGTGGTTTGATTCCCCAGGACAAGGGAGCACATGCTTCTGGAGCTCGTTTGCAGTGGCTAGAGGACCTGGCACATCCATTCTCTCTTTCTCTCTCTCAAATAAATAAAACATTAAAAAAAAATTAGGCCAAGCTGGGCGTGGTGGCACACGCCTTTAATCCCAACACTTGGGAGGCAGTGGTAGGAGGATTGCTGTGAGTTCAAGGCCACCCTGAGACTCCATAGTGAATTTCCAGGTCAGTCTGAGCTAGAGTGAGACCCTACCCCGGAAAAAAAAAAAAAAAAAAAAAAATAGGCCAGATGTGGCAGCACACCCTTTTAATCCTAGCACCTCGTAGGCAGAGGTAGGTGGATCACTGAATTTGAGGCCAGCCTGGGACTACATAGTGAATTCCAGGTCAGCTTGGACTAGAGGGAAACCCTACCTTAAAAAACAAAAACAAACAAACAAACAAAAAAACCTAAAAATCCTCTATGCTCTTATCTGTTCATCCCTATTCTCTACTAAGTCCTGTTAACCACTACCTGCCTATTTCTGTATCTTTTTCTCTCTCAAATAAGTAAATAAAATACTATAATAAAATTTTTTTTGTTGTCTTTTTGTTGTCTCTGCTTCTGCCTTTCCAGAACATCTTATGATTACACTCAGAGGATGTATACTTCATGCATACATGTGGTGTGTATGATTGTCTTCTTTCACTGAATGATACGCATTTAATTTTCTTCCATGTCTATTTGTGGTTAGATGGTTCATTTGCTTTTTTAAAACTTTTTATTTATTTATTTGAGAGAGAGAGAAATGGCATGCCAGGGCTTCTAGCCACTGCAAACAAACTATAGACTTATGTGCCACCTTGTGCATCTGGCTTAGGTAGGTACTGGAAAATCAAACCCGGGTCCTTTGGCTTTGTAGGCAAGTGCCTTAACCACTAAGCCATTTCCCCAGCTCCCCCTGATTTTTACACTATTATCCTATCTGGAGTTTGTCATTGTTTTGTGCTTTGACAGGGTCTTCCTCCATAGCCCAGGATACCCTAAACTCACGATGATCTTGCCTCAGCATTCTGCCCAGGCTGCCCTCAAATTCATGACCGTCTTCCTGCCTCAGCCCCTTAAGTACTGGCATTGTGCAGAGGTGAGCCACCACCACTGGCTTGAAGTTTATTATTGTGAGATAGGGGCTTGCCATGTTGCCAAGGCTGCCCTATAATTCATGATCCTCCTGCCTCAACCTCTAGAGTGCTGAGGCTACAGACATGTACCACTATGCCAAACTTGGACTTTTTTTTTTTTTTTTTTCTAGAGAGAGAGAAAGAGGCAGATAGAGAAAGAGAGAATAGGCACACCAGGGCCTCCAGTTGCTGCAAACAAACTCCAGATGTGTGTGCCCCCTTGTGCATCTGGCTTTCGTGGGTCCTGGGAATCAAACCTGGGTCTTTCAGTTTTGCAGGCAAGCACCTTAACTGCTAAAGCCTCTCTAGCCCATTGGACTTTTTTTGTTTGTTTGTTTTTATCTATTTATTTGAGAGCGACAGAGAGAAAGAGGCAGAGA
The DNA here is from genome assembly GCA_036346955.1 of Dipus sagitta. Lineage (NCBI taxonomy): Eukaryota > Metazoa > Chordata > Mammalia > Rodentia > Dipodidae > Dipus > Dipus sagitta. The sequence goes on along the minus strand of CM070770.1, from coordinate 108,102,429 downwards.
GAGAGGGAGAGAGAATAGGTGCGCCAGGGCCTCCAGCCACTGCAAACGAACTCCAGACGTGTGCACCCCCTTGTGTGTCTGGCTAGCGTGGGTCCTGGGGAATCGAGCCTCGAACTGGGGTTCTTAGGCTTCACAGGCAAGCGCTTAACCGTTAAGCCATCTCTCCAGCCCCAGGACTTTTTTTTTTAATATTTATTTATTTGAGAGAGAGAGAAAAGGCAGATAGAGAGAGAATGGGCACACCAGGGACCCTAGCCACTGCAAACAAACTCCAGATGCATGTGCCACCTTGTGCATCTGGTTTTATTTAAATATTTGTTTATTTCAGAGGGAAAAAATAGTATGGGTGTTCAGGGCCTCCTGCTGCTGTAAACAAACTCTAGATAAATGTGCCACTTTGTATTTTATGTGGGTACTGAGTAATAGAACACAGGCTGTCAGGCTTTGCTAACAAGCACCTTTAACCACTGAGACTCTTTCCTTTTTTTTTTTGAAAGAGCGAGAAGAGAGAATGGGCGTGCCAGGGCCTTTCAGCTGCTGTGAATGAACTCCAGATGCATGTGCCCCCTTGTGCACATGTGCAACATTACTCCCTTGTGTCACTGTGCGTCTATGTGGGACCTGGAGATTCGAACAGAAATTCTTAGGCTTCATAGGTAAGTGCCTTAACCACTAAGCCATCTCTCCTGCCCACCTTTTTCTTCCCCTGAGGTTCTCACTCTAGCCTAGGCTGACCTGAAACTGTGAGGCTGTCCACAGTGATCCTCCTACCTCCTCTGCCTCCCAAGTGCTGAGATTTAAGGTGTGCACCACCATGCATGGCCCCAGACTTTTATTTTTTTATTATTTATTTTTGGTTTTTTGAGATAAGGTTTCACTCTATCCCTGGCTGACCTGGAATTCACTATGTAGTCTCAGGCTGGCCTCGACCTCACGGCAATCCTCCTACCTCTGCCTCCCAAGTGCTGGGATTAAAAGCATGTGCCACCACACCCAGCTCAGACTTCTTTGTTAAAAATAAGTGTTTATGTGCTGGAAAATGGCTTAGTGGTTAAGATGCTTGCCTGCGAAGCCTAAGGACCCATGTTTGACTCTCCAGGCCTCACGTAAGCCAGACGCAGAAGGTGACACAAGTGTGCAAGGTCACACATGCACATTAGGTGGCACACACATCTGGGAATGAGTGAGACACTACCTCAACCCCCCCCCCCAAAGAAAAAAGAAAGGAGAGAAAAAAACAAGGAAATGTGAAAAAAGAAAATTTATCCTTTACCACTGTGGTAGTTTGAATGTATGTCCCCTAGTAAGACTCAGGTGGGTTTTTGTTTTGTTTTTGAAGTAGTCTTGTTCTACTTCAGGCTGACCTGGAATTCACCATGTAGTCTCAGTCTAATCTTGAACTCATAGAGATCCTCCTATCTCTGCCTCCTGATTAAAGGCATGTGCTACCACACCCACCTTTTGTTGTTGTTATTTTTAAATGAGAGAGGAGAGAGTATGGGTGCACCAGGGCCTCCAGCCACTGCAAAGGAACTCCAGATGCATGTGCAACCGTGTGCATCTGGCTTACGTGGGTACTGGGCAATTGAACCTGGGTCCTTGGGCATCACAGGCAAGTGCCTCAACCACTAAGCCATCTCTCTAGCCCTAGACTCAGGTGTTTTATTTATTTATTTATTATTTATTATTATTTTTTTTTTTTGAGGTAGAGTTCCATTCTAGTCCAGGCTGACCTGGAAGTCACTATGTAATCTCAGGGTGTCCTCAAATTCACAGTGATCCTCCTACTTCTGCCTCCCAAGAACTGGGATTAAAGGTGTGCAACACCACGCCCAGCTAGGTGTTTTATTAAAGCTTGTCTCCAGCTGTCTGGCTGGAGGAGGTATCACTGTGGATCTTAAGGTGTTGGGGAGGGGGTTCAGATCTGAATTCCAGGCCAAAGGTATGCAGAAAGGTTTTGAACTCTGTCTGGTTCCCTGGTGTTTGTTACCAGTTTTGTGCTCGCTTGTGGTGCTGGCTGCTTGGCTGTGTGTCTGCTTGAGTCTGTGAAGGAGAGTTTGTCATTATGGAACTTCCCCTGGATTTGTAAGGTGACATAAATCCTGTTTCTCCCATAAACTGTGTGTGTTTGGAAGTTCATCCTAGCAACTGGAAGCTGAGTACAACAGCCACTTAGCAAGTACTAAGCTCTGTCAGTAGAGGGTACTGGAGAGATGCTGGGGAGGAAAAGGATTTACTTCTTTTGCTGCAGCTTCAGCTGGGCAGCTTTCTGTAGTGTAGGCAGCACTCTCAGTGTGAGGCTTCTTTAATGCCTGGCTCTTGTAGTGACCTAGCACTCCTTGCAGGTGGTCTGTAGTGGAATGTCTCCACAAGACATTACTACTTCAGGAATGGCCTTCAGTAGCACACTAGAAGAACGCATGTGCAGCTCCATTATATGCCTATAACCCCAGCGTTTGGGAGGCCAAGGCAGGCAGGTCGCCATGAATTCAAGGCCATCCATACTACAGAGTGAGACGGTCTCAAAAATAAGAGAAAGTAGCTGCGTGTAGTGGCACACACCTTTAATCCCAGTTGGCTGAGATAGGAGGATCGCAGTGAGTTTGAGGCCACCCTGAGATTACATAGTGAATTCCAGGTCAGCCTGGCTAGAGTGAGACCCTACCTCGAAAAACAAAAATTAAAAAAAAAAAAAAGAAAATAGAAGGATGTTTGGCCATTTCTTTGTCACCCAGTAAGTCCTAGACATATCCTCCAACAAGGTCTGTGCCTTACCTCTGATCTGATCAAGAAAAAGTGGCTGCTTTTTAGATCTGTTTCTTTTTTATTTATTTGAGAGAGACAGAGAGAGAGAGAGAAAGGGTGCACCAGGACCTCCAGCCACTACAAATGAACTCCAGACACATGTACCACCTTGTGCATCTGGCTTTATGTGGGTCCTAGGGAATCGAACCTGGGTCCTTTGGCCACTCCAGGCACATGTACATCACACTGAAATGTATCCTACTTAGTAATGCAAATGACCTGATATATTTTAGGGAGAACTAGGTCAAGATGTTTGGATTATTTTCTTTATGCTTACCCTTTTAATTGTCTTGTATCTGAAAGCTCTTTGCTCCTCATAATTGTGTGTATTGAAACATGTGCATTTTCTCAAAGATTGGGAGACTGAATGACAGAAAAGGGCATTCATAGGCCTGATCTAGGAAGGATTTGCTACAAATGGAGATTTGTATCAAAGAACTGGGCTGAACTTGGTGGAATCCTTCCTGAACTTTCAGCTTGCCATTTGTACCTGTTAAGATTAAATTATCTTACAAGTATCCTGTCAAGTATTGTGAATCTTTTGTTTAGGCCACACAGTCTACACTGTGGAAGGAACTATAACTTTCCCTCAAACGTTTCCACTGTTAGTCATTTCAAGAAAGCCTTGAGTGAATAGGGAAGTAGTAAGAGATTTCTTTTAGTCTCTAGGTTGTCAAGTCAAATCATAGTTCATGCTCCAAAAGGCATAATGATGGTTTATACTGAGCCAGTTATGAGTGACCATGGTGTTGCAGTCAGCTCCATGTTGCTGGACAAACACCCAACCAAAAGCAGGCTGTGGGAGGAAAGGGTTTACTTTGGCTTACAGACTTGAGGGGAAGCTCCATGACAGCAGGGGGAAATGTGGCATAAGCAGAGGGTGGACATCACCTCTGGGGCGACATCAGATGGACAACAGCAGCAGGAGAGTGCACCCAATACTGGCAAGGGGAAGCTGGCTATAACACCCATAAGCCCACCCCCAGCAACATAACCTTCTCTGGAGACCCCAATGCGCAAATTGCCCCAGCTGGGGACCTGGCATTCAGAACACATAAGTGTATGGGGGCCACTAATTCAAACCATCAACCATGGCCTTTGAACAGATTCAGGTTACCCCAAATGACATTCTACCATGGAAGAGGTGAAATGAACTTTTGTCATTGCAGAACAAAAGAAAGTCATAGAGTGAGACCCTACCTCGAAAAATAAGACTTTTTTTTTCCCCCCAGAGGTAGGGTTTCACTGTAGCCCAGGCTGACCTGGAATTCACTCCGTAGTCTCAGGCTGGTCTAGAAGTCACAATGAGCCTCCTACCTCTGCCTCCTGAGAGCTGGAATTAAAGATGTGTGCCACCACACCAGGCCAAATACTTTTTAAAAAAAATAACTCCAGACTTTCTCCCTCAATTGGTATCTCCATGTGTTATTTGTCTTTTGCCTACTCAAGTCTTTTATTTATGTATCTTTTTTAAATTATTCATACTATTTTAGTATCAATTGTCATTTCTTGCACAGCCCTTTGTAATTAGCCCTTTATTATTGTTCTTTTGTTTTATTGAGACAGGGTCTCAGTGTGTAGCCCAAACTGGTCTGGAATTTGCGATCCTCTTGCCTCAATCTCCCTAGTTCTGGGATTACAGGCCTTTTATTGCTGGTTTTGCAAATCCCCTCCACACCCACACATTGCCTTTTCAATGCTAAAGTGTCGCCTTTAGGAAGATTACAGTATGAAGATCAGTAGAAGCTGGCTGGGTGGAAGGGCCAGAGGGTGTAGTAGTAGCTGAACACAGCACAACTCAAAAAGACAAATACCTCTGGAGGTAGAGGCAGGAGGATCGCCGTGAGTTCAAGACCACCCTGAGAATACTGAGTGAATTCCAAGTCAGCCTGTGCTGGAGTGAGACCCTACGTCGAAAGAAAACAACAACAAAAAAAAGACAAACACTACACGAACCCGTATGCTCACAGGAGCGCGCGCGCACACACACACACACGAGACAGGAAAAATACAAAAACGAAACACCATAAAACTGGCCAGCTGTGGTGGCGCACGATGATAACCCGAGGCCCGCCCTCGGCTGCAGCGAACCGCACAAGGCGCGGCGAGCTCCCCGGCGCCGCCTTCCGCCCCGTGCCGGCGCGCCTCTCTGACGTCGACAACGCGCCTCACGGCCGCTTCGCGCCGCGCCACCTCGGCCGCGCGCGCAGGAGGGAACGCGCTCCCGGCGCCGGAAGTGCGGGGCACGTGACCGGGTGACAGCGTTCTCCTGCAAGCGGGGCTCGCTTCAGGTGCTGCGGCACGGGATGGCGGAGGCGCCTCCTGTCTCAGGTACTGTGTGGACCCCGCGCGGGGCTGGGCGCCTCCCTGGGAGAGGCAGTTTAGTCAGTGATGAGAGCCTAAGGGCTCCGGCCTCTTAGCGAGCTGGAGTCCGGGGATCGTGGCTCGGAAGGGCCAAGCCACGCGCGTTGCACGTACGGAGACCTCCACCATCTTCCCGTGGGCGAAGCCCGGCAGCTGGGTTTCCGAGGAGATCGGGCTTGGTCGGCGCCCAGTGAGTGGACGTGGGCGTCCCGCCCTCCCCTGGGGCTCATCCGGGCCGCCCCGCGCTGATGCCGCCTGGCGGGTGCGGCCGAGTCCCCGCCCGTGACGGTGGCGGGCCCTGGAGCGCGTCGAGTTTGCGCGCCGTGGTTGGGGCGTGCGCATCCCTCAGCGGGTGAAGCTGAGGGGGTTGAAATCTCGGCCTGCCACTGTCCCCGGGTGCTCAGGTCTTGGTTGCCTCATCTGTCAGCGGAGAGTGAGTTCAGTCCTGTAGAAACTCCTGTCCTGTGCAGTACCTGTTTTGCAATTGTTAGCTCACTTCCTCTCCCGGAGTGACAGCGACTGGAAACAGACTCGTTTGTTAATACAAGATCGTTTCCATTTTCTTCAAGGTGTACTGGTAGATCTGTAGTTTCGGACTCTGTGAACAGCGACCACATATTTTGCGTTCACGATCTTCGTTCACACTAACTAATGTAACTTAAGATAGAAATGAAACCAAGGTTTGAAGAGATGGTTTTCTTTACTACCGGCCACATACTCTATTTAAAGTTTCACCTTTAAAAAGATACTAGTCAGTCGGGCGTGGACACACACCTTGAATCCCAGCATTCAGGAGGCAGAAGTAATACGATCACCGTGAGTTCAAGGCCACCCTGAGACTACATAGTGAATTCCAGGTCAGCCTGGGATAGAGTGAGACCCCACTTTGAAAAAAAAAAAATTGTCACACCCCACTACGTTGATTTGATTTCATGGCCCACTGTTTCTGAAAATCAACACAGCATTGTCTGGCAGAGAAACAGTCATTGATGTGAATCATAGTTCTGCCTCTGAGCAATTGATGAGGCACTAGCCTTGTTAGACTGTATTTGTGGACTGGATGGCAGGTAAAATGTACTTACTAGAGTGTGTCTCAATTTAAAGAGTGGAGGAACATACTGCATCCTGAAAAGTATTAAAGTCCTGTGGGGAGTGGAGACTTCAGGTTGGTACTTTGTTACTCTCCCCATCTAAGCTTTCACCAGCCCCTCTAAACTGTCTCTATTGATCTTCTCATCCTCACATTCATTTCTGACTCATTTTAAACTATTTTTATTAGTTATTTGCAATTAGAGAGAGGAGAGAGAGAAAGAATATGAGTGTGCCAGGGCCTCTTACCCCTGCAAACAAACTCCAGATGCATGTGTCACTTTGTGTTTCTGGCTTTACATGGGTACTGGGAAAATGAACGCAGGCCAGTAGGCTTTGCAAGCAAGCATCATTAATTGCTGAACCATTTCCCCAGCCCTCACTTCTGACTCATTTCTTCCATACCTTCAGTATTTGAAGCAGGTCTGGGTGAAGACTAGTTGTCTGTCAAAAGTTTTGGCCTCTGGTATTGTGCCTTAGGTTACTACCTCCAATTCATAAAAATGCAGTTACTGAGGTTTTTTTTTTTTTTCCCAGTGGCCCTACTTCTTTCTTGTTTCTTTGTTTTTCCTTCAGTACCTAGTCTGTTCTTCTTTCGCATTATCCCAACCCCCAATTAAGATCTTCAAACTGAGAGGCATCTTTTTCTTCTTGGGCAACCTTTCCAATGCTAGCTTTGTCTCTAGGCTTTATAAACTGCCAGTTGGACTTCTTGCTCTGCTCTAATCACCTGTTGGACACACATGTTACTGCTATGTGGGATCTCTGGTACCACTTATTTGTAGTATATCCATGCCTTGGTGAGGAGACATCTTTTTTTTTTTTTTTTTTTTTTTTTTTTTTTCTGTTTTCTGAGGTAGGGTCTCACTCTAGCTCAGACTGACCTGGAATTCACTATGGAGTCTCAGGGTGGCCTCGAACTCATGGTGATCCTCCTACCTCTGCTTCTCGAGTGTTGGGATTAAATACTTGCGCCACCACGCCCGGCTTTTAAGAGACATCTTTTTACTGACATATTACCACTTAAGATAGTGAAAGGAGTGTCTCTGATTCTTGACATGGGCTTGTTAACTGATTCATGTGTTCCTTTTCCCTTATGTCTCTTCAGGGTCTTGCTGGGGGCTTTGTCTGCTACCTTATAGCTAGTGAAACATAAACTGTAGAGTAAGTACAGGCTTGTCTGGATCTATTCACTACTGTTTCACATGAAACACCCTTTTCTCATCATTTACCAGACTATTCTGGACAACTTTACTGATTTTTACCCTTCTCTCCAGCTTTGCTTCTTTAGGCAGAAGAGAACTGCACAACACCTCTTGGTGCAGTTTATCCATTCCTATCTTTATTTTTTTTTCCCATTCCTATCTTTGAATTCTCTGCCACCTTTTGAATTTGTCTGATACTTGTGTTATCTTGTGAGGCCTTTCACTCTTCCCCCAGAAATCTGCCTGTGAAACTGCTTAGGACAAGTCCTGGCTTGAATGAGAGGCATCCCTGAGACCTTTATAACTGCTAATTCTGCACTGTGCTCTGTGTTATCTACTGTGCTGCCTTTGTCAGTGTAGTGTGGTGTGAGAGCATGGTCACTAATGCTGCATGTCCTGAGTCAGAATCTTGAGTTTACCTTGGAATATCTCTGTGGCTTTGGACAAGTTACTTTATGCTGGAGTTTTCTCATCAGCTACACAAAGTTTAAATGAGTTAACACATGTAAAGTGCTTACAAGTGTGTAGCACATACAAAATATCTAATGTTGGGCCATATTATGTTGGATCTGGGAGAGGATTGAACTCAGGTACTCAGGCTCAAGCAGTGAACACCTTATTTACTGAGCCATCTCCCCAGCAAGGCTGTCTTATTAACCCTGAAATCCACAGGTTTTCCCTGTGCCCATGTGTGTTTCAGATAGTCTGTAGCCCTGACAGCAAAAGTAAAAAAACCAAAAAGGTCACCTTTCAAGTGACTTTATATATGTTATTGTTTTATACCTCATAGCAACTCTGAAAATTATTACAAATTGTTACAAATGGGGCTAAGTAACTCATGTAAAGGCATGGTCAGGCAGGACTTGATAGTATACACCTGTAATTACAGCACTCAGAATGTTGAGGCAGGAAGATCATAAGTTTGAGGTCAGCTTAAGTTAGTGAGGCCCTGTCTCATTCAATTAATAACAAAAAGGCACAATAAATGATAGGCAGAAACTTCAACCCATGTGTTTCAGACCCTGTTGATTGACAGTATATTCTGTGAGGTACGCAGGTCTGATTTTGTTTCTAACTAGTTTTGTGTTGTTAGATCATTTCTTTGGTTATCAGGAACTGAGTTGACCATACTCAGAATAATCTTGGTGGGGGAGGGAGTGAGTGGCTGGAGGGAGAAATATAGTCAATTTTTGAGACTTGGGGTTCTAAAGCATATTGTAGGTGTTATGTATGGAAAAACCCAAAATGTATTCCTATAGGAAAGAAATGAAAATTAATATGTTCTTAGGCTAATAATTTCTATATAAAGTCTTACTTAAGTGCCATGATAACCCTTTGAAATCAGTATTATTATCTTTTCTTACAGATGTGGGAACTAAGGTTAAAGGCAGTCAGGTGATAGCTCTGAGCTCATAAGTTGGAGAGTCAGACCTTAAACCCATTTTAGCTGTTTTCAAAGCCTGTTTACTTGTTATTGCATAATATTTCTTTAGAGTTTTGAAAGACCGTGTGGACCTGCTGACCAGTATCTCATTCCTAAACAGCTGACTGACTGACTGACTTTCTTTGTTTTTTTGAAGCAGGGTCTCACGGTAGTCCAGGTTAACCTAGAACGCATTCTGTAACCCAGGCCATTCTAGAACTCACAGTGACCCTCGTACCTCAGCTTCCTGAGGGCTGAGATTAAAGGTATACACCACTATGCTCAGCTGACTTATTTCTTTATTGAGATAGGGTCTAGCCATCTAACCCAGGTTGCCCTCAACCTTGTGCTCCTCCTGCCTCAGCCTTTCCAGTGCTGGGATTAGAGGTGTGTACCATAATTGCTTGTCTATCTTTAAATATTGGAGTTTTTGTTTTGTTTTTGCCTTTCTGAGACAGAATCTCATGTAACATTTTTATTTGTTTGCACATGTGTTTGTATATGTTGGGGGGGTTGTGCCAGGGCCTCTTGCCACTGCAAACAAATGCTTGATACTTGCGCCACTTAGTATCCAGCTTATGTGGGAGGCTTGGGAATTGAACCTGGCCTGTAGGCTTTGCAAATAAGTGCCTTTAACCCCTAAACTATCTTTCCTGCCCCTTTTTAAATTTTTTATTTAATTATTTTGGGGGTGAGGGACAGAGTTTTATGTACCCAAACTGGCCTTGAACTTGCTGTGTAGCCCAGGATGTCTTTGAACTTTTAAAGATCCTCCTATCTTTACCTAAGTGCTGGTATTACAGTCACACATCACCATGCCCAGTCTAGCCTTCAGTTTTTTTTTTTTGTTTGTTTGTTTGTTTTTTTTGTTGTTGTTGTTGTTTTCCAAGGCTGACCTGGAATTTACTCTGTAGTCCCAGGCTGGCTTTGAACTCATGGAGATCCTTCTACCTCTGCCTCTGAGCGCTGAGATTAAAGGTAGGTGCCACCATGCCTGGCTTTAAATTTCTTGATAAAATGAATGGGTGTTGAGGTCCTAGATGAGAGTTTTTGCTCCACAGCTCTAAGCTGCCAGTGGCTATCAGTGTATGTACTAGACATGGAATAAAAGTCCTTCACAAGTGTCCTGAAACCATCACATTCAGAAGAAACAGAATCTCACTAAGCCTCTTTTATGTAATGTCCACAGAAAATATGCTTTAGATTGGTTTAGAATCTTATGGCATATCTATATTTTATTTCCTAGGTACTTTTAAATTCAATACAGATGCTGCCGAGTTTATTCCCCAGGAGAGAAAAAATTCTGCTCTGAATTGTGGGACTCAAAGAAGACTAGACTCTAGGATTGGCAGAAGAAATTATAGTTCATCACCTTCTTGTCACCTTTCCACACAGATCCCCTATGATGATATCTCTGCTGTTTATCAGCCCAATTATCCTTCTGGAAGCAAACCCAAGAGTCAACAGACTTTTTTCCATGCTTCCAATAAATCAATCAAGAATCATGGCCTTCAGAATCAACCTTGGCAAAAACTGAGGAACGAAAAGAACCATAACAAAGTGAAGAAAGCACAAGGACTTGCTGACCAGATCTCAGATGCATCTAGTTTAGAAAGTGTGGCCAAATCAGAGAGTGGGGCAAACCCTATACAGCAGAATCCTTCGGAGACTGAGAAAGAAGTAGTTATTGCAGATCCCAGGGGAGCCAAACCCAAAAAAGCAGCACAGCTTATATACAGCTATGGTAGAGGAACAAAAGTCAAGGGGAAACTTAAATGCGAATGGGGTAATAGATCGACTGCCAAATCTGAGGATAGCGGACCTGAAAATACCAAATCTGTGGGGCTTTCCCACCCTGACTCTTCAGATGCCTCCTATAGAAAAGGTGTACTGGATGGGTATGGGCCCAGACGAAATGAGCAGAGAAGATACGCACAGAAAAGGCCTCCCTGGGAAGTGGAGGGTGCCAGGCCACGACCAGGCCGGAATCCACCAAAACAGGAGAGTCAGCGACACGTAAATGCAGGACCCAAAAACATGTCCCCTATTCCAAAGGATAATCTCAGAGAAAGACTGACAAGGTCTGCCTGTGACAGTGGGAATTTGGCTGTTGTCAACAAGTCTTCTAAAAGGGTTGATCAAAACAAAAGTACTCTACGGTCTCCTTTCCCCCGAGGCAAGCAGAGCCATGTGCTGAAGAATGTGGAAACACATACAGGTAAATGTGCGTAGATGGGGCAGAAATATATATATATATTGTTGTTCATGTATTTATTTATTTGAGGATGACAGAAAGAGGCAGAGAGAGAGAATGGGCATGCCAGGGCCTCCAGCCACTGCAAGCAAACTCCAGACACTTGCACCCCCTCGTGTATCTGGCTAACGTGGGTCCTGGGGAATCGAGGCTCGAACTGGTGTCCTTAAGCTTCACAGGCAAGCTCTTAACAGCTAAGCCATCTCTCCAGCCTGGAAATATATTTTTTAATATCGACTTCTAAAGACTCAAATAATTTAGAAACCAGAAAATACAAAAAGATACAGTGAAAAGTCTCTACCTTAGTTTATCTGCTTGGTCTCTGCCACTACCCATTGCTTTCCTCTCCAGTGGGAAACCTCTTGGTTTTTGTTTGTGTGGTTGGCTTTGGTTTTTTTGAGACAGTCTCTTGCTTCCACCTCCCTCATGCTGGGTTTGCAGGTGTGTGCCTCTTGTTTTCTTATTTGTTTTTAAATTTTATTTATTTATTTATTTATTTATTTATTTATTTATGAGAGCAAGAAAGAGGTGGAGAGCAAGAAAGAATGGGTGCCTCAAGGCCTCCAGCCACTACAAACAAACTCCAGATGCATGCGCCACCTTTTGCATCTGGCTTATGTGGGTTCTGGGGAATTGAACCGAGGTCCTTTGGCTTTGCAGGCAAACACTAAAACATCTCTCCAGCCCTGTTTTAGTTTTTAGTACTGGAGATCAAACCTAGGGCCTTATGCGTACTAAGCAAGCAATCTACCACTGAGCTATATCTCTACCCCTCTTATTTTTTTAAATTTTATCTTTTTAAGGTATTTATTTGCTTATTTATTAGAGATAGAGAGAGGGGTAAGAGGGAGAGACAGAGAGAAAATGGGTGCTCCAGGGCCTCCAGCTACTGCAAACAAACTCCAGACATATGCGCCACCGTGTGCATCTGGCTTACGTGGGACCTGGAGAATCGAACCTGGGTCCTTAGGCTTCCCAGGCAAGTGCTTTAACTGCTAAGCTGTCTCTCCAGCCCTTTCTTTTTTTGTTTTTGGTATATGATTTTGCTGTAGCCCAGGCTGACCTGCAAGTTTTGAACCTGATCTGTACCCCAGTGGGGCTTGAACTTGTAACACTCTTTCCTCAACCTACTGAATAGCTGGGATTACAAATCCCTGCCATCAGGCACACCACTTTTTTTTTTTTTAATTTTTAATTAAAAAGTATTTTATTTATTTATTTATTTATTTTTCCGAGGCAGGGTTTCACTGTAGCTCAGGCTGACCTGGAATTCACTTTGTATCTCAGGGTGGTCTCGAACTCATGGCGATCCTCCTACCTCTGCCTCCCGAGTCTGGGATTAAAGGCATGCACCATCACGCCCGGCTAAAAGTATTTTCTTTTTAATTTATTTGAGAGAGAGATAGTATGGGTCCACCAAGACCTCTTGCTGCTTCAAATGAATTCCAGATGCTATGCCACTTTATGCATCTGCTTTACATGGGTACTGGGGAATGGAATCTGGGGCCCACAAGCTTTGTAAGCAATTACCTTTAACTGCTGGACCATCACCCCAGCCCCTACTTTGTTTTTCTTTTCCTTTTTTCTTTTTCTTTTCTTTTCTTTTCTTTTTTTCTTTTTTTTTTTTTTTTTTTTTGCTGTTTGTTTGTTTTTTTGTTTTCTGAGGTAGGGTCTCACTGTAGCTCAGGCTGACCTGGAATTCACTATGTAGTCTCAGGGTGGTCTTGAACTCACTGTGATCCTTCTACCTCTGCCTTCCAAGTGCTGGGATTAAATGTGTGCACCACCACGCTCAGCTTACTTTCTTATTTTTACATATATTATAAGCTAGTACAAGTAAGGGTTTTTTCCCCCAAATAAAGTATTTTGTAAGGCCTTTCAAAATGCAGATAGATAAGTAAATAAATAATGAGCTGGAGAGATGGCTTAGCAGTTAAGGCACTTGCCTGCAAAGCCTAAGGACCAAGGTTTGATTCCCCAGTACATGTAAACCAGATGCATAAGTTGCCACATGCATCTGGAGTTCATTTGTGCTGGCTAGAGGCCCTGGTTCGTCTGTTTTCTCATTCCCCCCCACCCATATGTATGAATAAGTAAATATTGTATCTTTTTTAAAAAATTATTGACAACTTCTATACTTACAGACAATAAACCATGATATTTCTCTCCCCTCCCCCTCTTTCCCCTTCACAACTCCACTGTCCATCATATCCCCTCCCTCTCCCTGTTAGTCTCTCTTTTATTTTAATGTCATCATCTTTTTCTCCTATTCTGAGAGTCTTGTGAAGGCATTGCTAGGCCCTGCGAGGTCATGGATATCAAGGCCAATTTCTGTCTGGACAGTTGGATTGTAAGGAGTAGGTACCCTTTCTTTGGCTCTTACATTCTTTCTGCCACCTCTTCTGCAATGGACTCTGAGCCTCGGAGGGTGTGATAGAGATGTTTCAGTGCTGGAAACTCCTCTGTCACTTCTCAGCACTATGTTGCCTTCTGGGTCATCCCAGTGATCACCGCCGTCTGAAAAGAGAGGTTCTCTAACCAAAAGTGAGAGTATCATTAATATATGAATGTGAACATTAAGTGTAGTACTTTCAGGGCAGTTTGGTAAGAATAATATATGCATTTATACAGACAAGAGCAGGCTTTATACCCCTAAGGCTCATGACCTCCCCTGCCATAGGCTTTTGATTAGGTTTTCAGTACCAGGCATGTATTCCCTCCCATAGAGTGGACCTCTAGTCTAATTAGAGAGCAGTTGGTTTTCCCCCAGAGCAGACATGCCACTATTGCACTTGTTAGATCATTTGGCCTATCTGGCCAAACTTGAGTCAGCCTGAGCCAGAGTGAGACCCTACCTCAGAAAAACAAAAATAAATAAATAAATAAGTTCTGCTTCCTTCTGGTTCTTCCTGGATTTGCTTTTGGGATGTCTCATACCTGGATCATTGGACATGTGTATGCTCAACAATTCTTTGGGGAAGTTCAGCCATCCTTTGCTTTTACTTGCTGGAAAAGTAGTGTCTTTATCTACACGATCACTTATTTAGCACATTCCCCCCCACCCCCCCAGTTTCTCCTGGAAGGATAATGACCACAGTCTTGGGGACAATGGTCCTCAGTATGTATGACTAAAGAGGGTGGCCCTGGGATAGCAGAGACCATACATCATTCACAGCTATGTCCCCAAGCTTTAAACACTGGGCCTAATAGGCAGCAAGATTAATAAATACTTGTTAGCCGGGCATAGTGGTGCACGTCATTAATCCCAGCATTTGGGAGGCAGAGCTAGGTGGATCGCTGTGAGTTCAAGGCTGCTCTTGGACTACATAGTGAGTTCCAGGTCAGCCTGGACTAGAGCAAGACCCTACCTTAAAAAAAAAAAAGTGTGGGCTGGAGAGATGGCTTAGCTTGCCTGTGAAGCCTAAGGACCCCAGTCGAGGCTCGATTCCCCAGGACCCACGTTAGCCAGATGCACAAGGGGGCGCACATGTCTGGAGTTCGTTTGCAGTGGCTGGAGGCCCTGGCGTGCCCATTCTTTCTCTCTGCCTCTTTCTCTCTCTCTGTCTGTTGCTCTCAAATAAATAAATAAAAATAAACAAACAAAAAAAAGAAAAAATTATTTCCTATAAATACATTTGTTCCTTTGGTTCAGATTCTTTCCCTAGAGAGGCATGTGCTTTCTCTTACAGTCACTACCCCTTCATTTCAATCATCCTGGTTTTTTGTTGTTTTGTTGTTTTGTTTTGTTTTTTTGTTTTTTGTTTTTTGTTTTTCGAGGTAGGGTCTCACTCTAGCCCAGGCTGACCTGGAATTCACTATGGAGTCTCAGGGTGGCCTCGAACTCACAGTGATCCTCCTACTTCTGCCTCCCAATGCTGGGATTAAAGGTGTGCGCCACCATGCCCGGCTTTTTGTTGTTGTTTTTTTGAGGTAGAGTCTTACTCTAGCCCAGGCTGACCTGGAATTCACTATGTAATCTCAGGGTGGCGATCCTCCTACCTCTGCCTCCCGAGTGCTGGGATAGAAGGCATGCACCACCATGCCCAGCGTCAATCATACTATTGAAGACATTCTTCATTTTGCTCTGAGTTTATATTTCATTAAGGGAAATAGCTGGGTGTTGTAGTGCATGCTTCTAATGGCTTGAGACAGGTGGATCATGGGTTTGAGGACAGCCTACACTACCTAGGAAGATTCTGTCTTAAAATATGAAAAAAACAAAACAAAGCACAAGAGTCGGGCATGCTAGTGCACACCTTCAATCCCGGCACTCAGGAGGCAGAGGTAGGAGTATTGCTGAGAGTTTGAGGCTGCCCTGAGAAAAGCAAAAACATATGCTAGGTGTGGTGGCACATGCCTTTAATCCTAGTACTTGGGAAGCTGAAGGAGTGATGTGAGTTTGAGGCCACCCTGAGACTATATAGTGAATTCCAGGTCAGTCTGGGCTAGAATGAGACCCTCCCTCAAAAAACAACAACAACAAAAAATCAAATAAAAGAGCAAAAAACAAAGGCACTGGAGAGATGGCTCAGCAGTTAAGGTGCTTGCCTGCAATGCCTAAGGACCCAATTTTAATTCCCCAGTGCCCATATAAAGCCAGATGCACAAAGTGGTACATGTGTCTGGAGTTTGGTTGCAGTGGCACCCATTCTCTATTTGCCTGTCTCTGCTCCTCTTTCTTTTTCTCTCTTTCTCTCTGTCAAGTAAATAAAATAAAATAAAATAATAAAAAATCAAAATAGCAAAAAACAAAAAACAAAAACAGAGGGGCTGGAGAGATGGCTCAGCAGTTAAGGCACTTGCATGCAAAGCCTAACAACCCAGATTCAGTTCCCCAATACCCATGTAAAGCCGGATGCACAAAGAGGCACATGCATCTGGAGTTTCTTTTTACTGCAGCTCGAGGCCCTGGAACATCCATTCTCTGTGTCTTTCTCTTTTATCTCTCCCTCCCCTCCCTTTCTCTTTGCATGCAAATAAGTTAATAAAAAAAAGGCTTCAGTACATAAGCTCTTCCTCTGCTGGTTGCTATTGGTGTAATGGGAGACAGAGCCGAACCCTTGAAGCTGCCACCTGCCCAGGGCCAGCTTTTACACTTGTCTGTTGTTCCTGCAGGTCCTTGCTTTAACAGGTGCTCCTTCTTGGGACTTCCACATGTATGTGAAGCAAAGCAGTGTGGTGTCAGTGGTTTTGTTTCTGGAGTTGCTGAGTGGAGTTGCTCTCACTAGCCTATCGTGACCTTCAACTTTAGCCCAGGCTGACTATAGTTGGGACTGGCCTCTAACTCATAGCAATCCCTCTACCTCAGCCTCATGAGTGCTGTGATTACAGGTGGGAGCTACCACACTCCACTGTTTCTGAGACAGTCTTGCTATGTAGCCCAGGCTGGCTACTAATTCTTGTTTCTCCAGAGAGGATCAAGGGCTGAGATAACAGGGTGCAACCCTGCACCCTGCTGACTATGTGCTTATGTATTAGCAAGATTGGCTGGCAGTTTCCTCCTAGTCTCTTTATCTGTCAATAATGTAGAGGGAGAAAGCTTTTAGTAGTAATTTGTGGGGTTTTCTAAGTTGGTAGCCATCTATGTATAAAGATTGGGAAGTGGAGGCAGGAGAATCTGGAGTTAAGGCCAGCCTGGGTTGCATGAGACCCTGTCTCAAAAAATTTGAAATGAGCAAGTAAACAAATAAAATAGTAATCTTGGGCCAGATGTGGTAGCACATTGCTTTAATCCCAGCACTTGGGAGGCTGAGGTAGAGGAACGCTTTGAGTTTGAGGCCAGCCCGAGATTAGGCTACATAGCGAATTCCAGGTCAGCTTGGGCTAGAGTGAGACTCTACCTTGAAAAACCATACAAACAAACAAAAAAGTCTTTGGGGTAAAGATCAAAACAGATGATTTTTTTTTTTTTTTTTTTTTTTTTTTTTTTTTTGGTTTTTTGAGGTAGGGTTTCACTCTAGCCCAGGCTGACCTGGAATTCACTATGGTGTCTCAGGGTGGCCTCGAACTCACGGTGATCCTCCTACCTCTGCCTCCCGAGTGCTGGGATTAAAGGCGTGCGCCACCACGCCCGGCAAAACAGATGATTTTAATATTCTTAAGTCTGTTCATTACTTACCTTACTTTTCTCACTCTCGCTCTTGGTCTCTTTCTGTCTCTCTCTTTGAGACAAGGTCTTACTATGTAGCCCAGTATGTTCTTGAAATCTTGAGCTCCAGTGAACCCATTTCAGTCCTGGGACTACAGGTATGAGGCATAGTACCCAGCTTAATCTAAGTGAATTATTAGGAATCACTAACAAACAGAAATCTCCACTTAAATGCCTTTTTCAATCCTCTACCTAAGCAATTCCTGCCCTTTCTTGGCTTCAAGGTCTGAACAGCCACCTTACTCAGAATCAGATATTCAGCCGGGCGTGGTGGCGCACACCTTTAATCCCAGCACTCGGGAGGCAGAGGTAGGAGGATCGCCATGAGTTCGAGGCCACCCTGAGACTACAGAGTGAATTCCAGGTCAGCCTGAGCTAGAGTGAGACCCTACCTCGAAAAACCAAAAAAAAAAAAAAAAAGAATCAGATATTCCTTTAAGTTTGCATGTTTAAAGTATTTTCCCAAATGACTTTCTGATCTTTGACTAAATGAGAAATAGTGGAGTTTTTGTTTTGGTTTGTTTTTGTCTCTCTCTTTCTCTTTTTTTAATAGGTTCTCTAGTTGAACAGTTAACTACAGAAAAATATGAGTGCATGGTGTGCTGTGAATTGGTTCGTGTTACAGCCCCAGTGTGGAGTTGTCAGAGCTGTTACCATGTATTTCATTTGAACTGCATAAAGAAATGGGCAAGATCTCCAGCATCTCAAGCAGGTCACTTAATTTCTCTCTTCTGAGTAGTTTGTTTTTACTAGTTTGATAAATTTAGGTTATTAACCAGCCATACATAGCAGTATAAAATATTTTGAGTTGGTAAAGCCAGTCATTTTTATTGAAAATGGAAGATTTTGCCAGGTGTGGTGGCACATGCCTTTAATCTCCACACTCAGAATGCAGAGGTAGGAGGGTTACTGTGAGTTTGAGGCCAGACTAGGACTCCAGAGTGAGAGTCGCCACCCTCCAACCCCCCCCCAAAAAAAGGGAAAGAAAAGAAAATGGAAGATTTCTTCTAAGTAGTAACTACAGAAAGCATTTATTATGTAGTTTGTTTTAGAACTTTATATAAAGCAGTTGTTTACCCTCAGGATATTCATGTTGTTTTTGCCTTTCACAGATCTCCACAGTATATTATAGATTTTCCCCAAAATGTACTAGTATTTATGGATAATATAAATGTCACTGATAGTGTATTCCCTGAGCTGTGATCCCTAATTTAGAACATACTCAAATAGTTCATCCTGGGTTTTCATTCTAATTCACAACAAAATAATGTTGGCATTAAAGATAGTTGTACAGGCCGACGTGGTGGCACATGCCTTTAATCCCAACACTCAGGAGGCAGAGGTAGGAGGATTGCCATGAGTTTGAGGCCACCCTGAGATTCCATAGTGAATTCCAGGTCAGTCTGGCTACAGTGAGACCCTACCTCGAAAAAGAAAAAGATAGTTGTACAGCATACTTGATTTACTGTATTGGAAAGTCCCTATAAGCCCAAGTGCAATATTTAAGTGAAGCATTTAGTGTTGTGAATGTTTCTTAAATGTCTGGTAAGCTCAACATTAATTATCTGCTTCAATAGCATGACTTCCTATAGATTTAAAATATAAAAATAACTGTGCTTCATATTTGGAAGGACCTGAGTATTAAGCTTAGGGCCTTTTGCATATGAAATATTCCCACTACCACTGAGCTATAACCCCCACTTATGCTTTGGAAAGAAATTTTATTTGATATTCATTCTCTCTCTCTCTCTTTAATTTACATTAATTTTGACAGATGGCCAGAGTGGTTGGAGGTGCCCTGCCTGTCAGAATGTTTCTGCACATGTTCCTAATATCTATACTTGTTTCTGTGGTAAGTGTGTTTACATGCACTGGAGCATCTTTCACGTCATGCATTGTGCCTCAGTAGTCTGTTGGGCTCGTTTTGAAAGTTATTAATAAGACCATACTCACGTGGTCCGTCACTCAGCTGGAGTCACAGGCCTTTGTACTCTTGGTAGACTATTATACAGATGGGTCTTCTCATCATGCCAGTCAGGCTCATACTACTACTGAGCTGTGGTACTGACCACTGGTCTTAGCTTGACACCAGAGCTGACCAGCTGGCAGAGGCAGGTATTGGTGTGGACTCCCTCTCAGCCCTGGATATAACATCTTTCATATTCCAGATCAGTAGCATGAGAAGCAATCACATTTAATTTGATGCAAGAAATGTCATTTGTCCTTATATTAAAGAGAATTTTCTATAAGCCAGCATTATAAACTCTGTCCTTGTATCCTGTCTTCGTGGCTTTCTTCTTCCTCTATGTATTAGACAGAGGCTTTCTTTGATCAAGATGCTCATTCCTACTACTGGCCTATTTCCCATATGTCTGTCTGTCTGTTTTTCTTCATTTTAATGACTGACTTCCACCTAGTTGATTTTGTTTCTTATTTGTCTCTGTCCTTGAATTGTTACATTTTTTATGAGTGAGAGAATGAGTGTGCTAGGGCCTCCTGCCACTGCAAACAAACTCCAGACACATGTGCCACCTTGTACATCTGGTTTTACATGGGTACTGGGGAGTTAAATCCAGGCTGGCAGGCTCTATAAGCAAGTGCCTTTAACCACTGAGCCATCTACCCAGCCTGAACCATTACTTTTTTTTTTTGTTTTTGGAGGTAGGATCTTGCTGTAGCTCAGGCTGACCTGGAATTTACTATGTAGTCTTAGGCTGGTCTTGAACTCACAGCAGTCCTCCTATCTCTGTCTCCCGAATGCTGGGATTAAAGTCATGTATCACCACACCACACTTACATTTTTCCTTTTTTTTTTTTTTTTTTTTTTTTTTGGTTTTTTTTTTTTTTTTGGTTTTTCGAGGTAGGGTCTCAATCTAGCCCAGGCTGACCTGGAATTCACTCTGTATTCTCAGGGTGGCCTCGAACTTGTGGCAATCCTCCTACCTCTGCCTTCCGAGTGCTGGGATTCAAGGCATGCACCACCACGCCCGGCCATTTTTGCTTTTTTTTTTCTCTTCTTTTTGGTTTTTTGAGATAAGAGGCTGACCTGGAATTCACTATGTAGTTTCAGGGTAGCCTCGAACTCACAGTGATCCTCTGCTTCCCAAGTACTAGTATTAAAGGAATGTGCTACCACGTACAGCAATGTTGTCTTTGTTTCACTGGGACTGTTTTCAGAAGTCATCAATGTCCCTGGCCATATGGAAGACTGAGTTATAAATTCTTAACTTTTCTGACTCTATGATCACACTTGATCCTTTGACCATTTTCTTCTTAAAATGATTAGCTCTTTGTATTTCTTTTTGTACACTCTCCTTATTTTTCTAACCAGTTCGCTCATATTCCTCTTTCCCATTGCTTTACTAGCAATTTCCACCAAGAATTAATTATTGACCATTAACTCCTTATCTTATAGATTTAGTCCTTTGACTTATTGACTATCAACAATGTCCTTTCCTTCCTGCATTTATTTGGGTGCTGAGTGTCAAACCCAAGACCTCATACATGCTAGGAAGTGCCTGGCCACTGAACTCTATACTCAAATCCCCCTTTTGTTAAATTCTCATCTGCCTATCATTCAGGATCTGACTCCAGATGCTTTTTTTCCTCCCAAAAGAAGCTCCCTTTGTTATCGCTTTTCTTGTTTTGGCTTCTTTTTTGTTTGGAGTCTGCCAAAATCTGAGCATTCACAGATACTAAATTAGTATCAATTAGCTGGGCATGGTAGCGCATGCCTTTAATCCCAGCGCTTGGGAGGCAGAGGTAGGAGGATCGCTGTGAGTTTGAGGCCACCATGAGACTACATAGTGAATTCCAGGACAGCCTGGGCTAGAGTGAGACCCTACCTCGAAAATAAATATCTTACAGCCTTTTCCTCTTCCACCTGAGAACTTCTTTCCAGTTCTTCATTCATACCCTTCTTCCAACCCTCCCACCCCATGCTGGGTTTAGAACCCAGGGCATGATGCATGTTAAGCAAGTGCTCTACCACCTCGCTACATCCCCAGCACACTTCCCTATTGCCTTTTAAGTATTAACTACAATTAAATAAATGTATTTATCAGTTTAGGGCTCCATTTACAAAATGTTTATCAAGTAAGTTTCATTAGTCAAAATTGCATTTTTATAAGTAAAATTAACTTTATTTTTCTTTCTTTTTTTTTTGACTTTATTTTTCCTAGGCAACCCTACATTTAAGATTTGTTATGCTTAGCAAAACTTCTGATGAGTTGCATTACAGCCAACTTTTTATTTTAGGATGAGATAATGTTTTTCTTGTATTAAAGAAAACCACACTTAATTTTCATGCTTTCAAGCTAAACTATGCTGTTTCATTAAAGTCGAGGATATGGCTGAAATTTGTGGCATTGACAGTCTAATCTGATATGTTTTAGGTAAGGTAAAGAATCCTGAATGGAGCAGAAATGAAATTCCTCATAGCTGTGGCGAGGTTTGTAGAAAGAAACAGCCTGGCCAGGACTGCCCACATTCCTGTAATCTGTAAGTTGGAATGCTAGACTTCTGGGATTCCTGGTGAATGCACTTTGCTAATGGCTTTTAGTATGCTTATCTGGTCAGCATGGAACAAGATGGGGTAAAGAACTGTCATTCCATCATTGTCAGTTACTGAACACTTACTCTGTAGCAGGCACTCTACATAAGTTGTTGGATCCTTACCACAGCCTAGTGGTGTGTAGGTATTTATCATTCCTACTTTGCAGATATGCACATAAGGCTGGGAAAGGCTAGGCATTTTACCCAGTGTTACAGTGCCAGGAGATGATGGAACTGGGCTTTCTGAAACCAGTGATCCTTCCACTGTGTCTTATTGCCTGCCTGTAATCCCTGCATTTAGAAGGTTGAAGTAGGAGGATCAAGTGTTCATGGTCATCCTTGGCTACATAATGAGTTCAAGGCCAGCCTGGGCTATATGAGACCCTGACTCAAAAAATAGATACACAGATAGATGATAGATAGATAGATAGATAGATAGATGGCTTAGCAGTTAATGTACTTGTTGCAAAGTCATAGGACCCAGGTTTGATTCTTCAGTATCCCGTAAACCAGATGCACAAGGGGGCACATGCATCTGGAGTGCATTTGCTGTGGCTAGAGACCCTGGCATGTCCAGTCTCTCTCTATCTCCTCTCTCTGTTTGCCAAAAAACAAACAAACAAACAAACAAACAATGAAAGGAAGGAAGAATTCAAGGCCAGCCTGGGCTACATGAAACCCTGACTCAAAAAAAAAAAGATAAATTAATTAATTAATTAAATAAAATGAGCTGGATGTTGTGGCACATGTCTGTAATTCTAGTACCTACAGGGCAGAGGAGAAGAATTGCTAACAAATTCGAAAAGGAGCTAGAGCAATGGGTAAGGTGCACGAGAACCTGAGTTCATATCCCTGGCATCCACATAAAAGCTGGGCGTGGTGATATGTGCTTATAATCCCAAACGCTAGGGAAGTAGAGCTAGGCAGATCTCCATAGGGTTTGCTAGCTAGATCACCTAGTCAAATTTTTGGTGAGCTCTAGGTTCAGCAAGAGGCCTTGTCTCAAAGTAAATGAATGTGGAGAGTGAGTGATAGAGACACCTTATGTCAGACTCTGGCCTCCATATACACACTGCACACGTATACATGCCAAAAAATATATCCTTGCTTTATTATCTAAATCTAAACAAAGCAGATATGAAAAGTTGCTTTTGTGCTTCTACTGGTGGGCTATATATTGCCTTGTGATCAAGGTAAGATGGCAGTGATGCCATGGATAAACAGCATGGCCTGCTATCTCCTGAGCAGCAACCAGCCCATTTCCACAACTGCTTGCCTGAGTCCTTCCTCAGGGACTCATTTACTTAAACTCCTTCCTCTGGCTAGTATTTTAAGTAACTTCAGTAATGAGTACTATCTTCCAAAATCATTGCAGAAATGGGCCTGGTTTTGACTGGCAGAGAGCTTCAAAAGTGATACACATCAGGTAGTCAGCACCATAGCTAAAGGGAGAGATGCCCCAAATCCTGCTCCATTGTGGCTCCGCATAGTTGACTTCAGAACTTCCCTTTTACTCATGTCTGGACCTTTAAAGATTACTGAAACCCGTTTCCAGCGGCAGTCTCCTGGTTTCAGAAAGATACACTTAATAGAACTCTGAAGCCATAGTTGATCCCCTCCTCTCTCTATGTCTTTCTTTTTTTCTTTCTTTCTTTCTTTCTTTCTTTCTTTCTTTCTTTCTTTTTCTTTTTTTTTTTTTTTTTTTTTTTTTTTTTTGAGGTAGGGTCTCACTCTAGCCTAGGCTGACCTGGAACTCACTATGTAGTCTCAAGATGGCCTCAAACTTATGGTGATCCTCTTACCTCTGCCTCCCTAGTGCTGGGATTAAAGGTGTGCGCCACTATGGCCAGCTTTCTTCTCTCTGTTTTGACTTGTTCCCATAGGTCCTGGGTAGTAGTTCTCAACCCTGGCTGCATATTAGGGTCATTTGGGGTAATTTTTGGTTTTGTTTTTGTTTATTTAAGGTAGGGTAGCCCAGACTGACCTGGAATTCACTACATAGTATCAGGGTGGCCTTGAACTCACAGTGGTCCTTCTACCTGTGTCTCCCAAATGCTGGGATTAAAGGCCACCTAGCTGGAGGAACATTTTTTTATTCTTTTTTTTCTTAAATCTTTTTTCTTTTAATTTTTTTTATTAACAATTTCCATGATTGTAAACAATATCCCATGGTAATGTCCTCCTTCACCTCCACTTTTCCCTTTGAAACTCCGTTCACCTTCATATCCCCTCCCCCTCTCAATCAGTCTCTTTTATTTTGATATCATGATCTTTTCCTCCTATTATGATGGTCTTGTGTAGGTATTGTCAGGCACTGTGAGGTCATGGATATCCAGGCCATTTTGTGTCTAGGGGAAGCACGTTGTAAGGAGTCCTACCCTTCCTTCGGCTCTTACATTCTTTCCACCACCTCTTCAGCAATAGACCCTGAGCCTTGGAAGGTATGATAGAGATATTGCAGTGCTGAACATTCCTGTCACTTCTTTCCAGCACCATGGTGCCTTCTGAGTCATCCCAAGGTCTCTGCCATCTGAAAAGAGAAGATTCTCTACCCAAAGTGAAAGTAGCATTAATATAAGGGTATGAACATTAAGAGAAGTGCTTACTGGGCAGTTTGATAAGCATAGTATATACATTTAGCCAGACAGCAGCAGACATTACACCCCTAGGTAATGACTACCCCTGTTTTTAAGTTTTCCGTATCAGATGGATTCAGATGGAGCAGGCCTCCAGTCCAATTAGAGAGCAGTTAGTTTCCACCATGACAGATGTGCCACTGTTGCACCCGTTGGCTCATTTGGCCTGGCTGGCAAAATTTAAGACTTGCAGTGTCCACTGTTGAGTAACTTCACTGGTGATTTCTCTTTCTCCCATTGAACTGCATGTAGTGTGGCTTTTTCAAGCTTTCAGTCAACTGGTCTACATGGAGGAGTTTATCAGCTCAGATCCAGCAGGATTTCTCAGTGGTCTTGCAGCCCAAGTATGTGGAGTTTTCAGCAATAGGGTCTTACCATCTATTTCTGGTAGGAAACCAAGGGCCTTGGCAATGGCCTATAATATTTTGGGGGTATCAGGGACCTCCTTTGCCAACAACTCACTGGCAGGTATCCCATCCCTGGCACTGAAAATTTTCTAGCAACAATCTATAGCTCCTGAGTGTTCCATTGTCCAAAAAAGTAGGATTCCATATGATTTATTTATATTGTCTTAGATTTTGATTAGCCCTCCCTCCACCTTTCCTTTACTCAATCTCTTCCCCTGACCTCACTTGGGCCTTTTCACCCCTATTAATCTGTTCTTCTACTTATATATATATATATAATACCATCCTATTAAGTACCCCCCTCCCTTCCTTTCTCTTCACTTTATATCTCTTTTGTAGCTTACTGGCTTTTGCTACTGAGTTTTCTTCCTACTCACACAGAAGTCCAATCATCTGTACTAAGATCCACATAGGAGAAAGAACATGCAACGTTTGGCTTTCTGGGCCTGGGTTGCCTCACTTAGTATAATCCTTTCCAAATCCATCCATTTTCCTGAAAATTTCATAACTTCATTTTTCTTTACCGCTGAGTAGAACTCCATTGTATAAATGTGCCATATCTTCATTATCCACTCATCAGTTGAGGGACATCTAGGCTAGTTCCATTTCCCAGGTATTGTGAATTGAGTGGCAATAAGGTAATGAGATGAGTCCTTACCATATATGCCTAGGAGTGCTATAGCTGGGTTATATTAGCTGTCAAAGGAACCTCTACACTGATTTCCATAGTGGCTTGACCAGATTGCATTCCCACCAACAGTGTAGCAGGGTTCTGGAGGAACATTTTTTAACAAGTGTATATAAATGTATATAATGTATTTTGATCACATTCAGCTCCCCCATTGCCCTTGTTTGTCCTACTCCCCTCAGCCTTTCCTTCCCAACTAGTTCCAGTTCCACTTTGATATCTTTTGTGATCCATTGAGTTTAATTGGGGTTGTTGGCATGAGTATGGATGGAGGGTTATTTACTGGAGAATGAGCAAGTATCAGTGGCTGTACCACTGAAAAAAACATCTCTGGACGAACTTTTTTTTTAATTTTTTAATTTTTTATTAACAACTTCCATGATTATAAAAAAATGCCCCATGGTGATACCCTCCCTCCCCCCACTTGCCCCTTTGAAACTCCACTCTCCATCATACCCCCTCCCCATCTCAATCAGTCTCTCTTTTACTTTTGATGTCTTGATCTTTTCCTCCTCTTATGATGGTCTTATGCAGGTAGTATCAGGCACTGTGAGGCCATGGATATCCAGGCCATTTTGTGTCTGGAGGGAGCATGTTGTATGGAGTCCTGCCTTTCCTTTGGCTCTTACATTCTTTCCGCCACCTCTTCTGCATTAGACCCTGAGCCTTGGAAGGTGTGATACAGATATTGCAGTACTGAGCACTGCGGTCATTTCTTTCCAACACCATGATACCTTCTGAATTGTCCCAAGGTCACTGCCATCTGAAAAGAGAAGATTCTCGACCAAAAGTGAGAGTAGCATTAATATAAGGGTGTGAACATTAACAGAAGTGCTTACTGGGCAGTTTGATAAGCATAGTGTATACATTTGGCCAGACAACAGCAGACGTTATACCCCTAGGGCTCATGACTACCCCTGTTTTAAGTTTTCAGTATCAGGGATGTATTCCCTTCCCATGGAGTGGGCCTCCAGTCCAATTAGAGGGCAGTTGGTTTCCCCCATAACAGATGTGCCACTATTGCACCCGTTGGCTAATTTGTCCTGGCTGGCCCATTGTAAGGCTTGCAGTGTCCACTGATGAGTATCTGGAAGAACATTTTTAAAAACACCACTGCCCAGTCTCTGCCTCAGAGCAGTTGAATCAGAACTTTTGGACATGTCGCCCCTCCCTGCTGCTTGAGTTTGAACCCAGGGCATTGTGCATGCTAGGCAAGAGCTTTTCTAAAGTGTGAAAGTTCTCTGATGCATTCAAGGCCAGTCTGGGCAAGGGTGAGTTCCTCCCTTGAAAAAACAAAAATAAAGGCTGGGTAAATGGTTCAGCAATTAAAGGTGTTGTTTTTTTTTTTTTTTTTTTTTTTGCAAAGTCTGTCAGTCTGGGTTCAATTCCCCAGTACCCACTAAAGCCAGATGCACAAAATGGCATTTGTGTCTAGAGTTTGTTTATGGTGGAAAGAAGCCTTGGCATGCCCATACAGTCTCAGTCTCTCTCTCTCTCTCCCCTCCCCCCTCACAAATAAATAAAAATATTAAAAAACACAAAAAAGGGGCTGGAGAGCTGGCTTAGTGGTTAAGCACTTGCCTGTGAAGCCTAAGGACCCCGGTTCGAGGCTCGACTCCCCAGGACCCACGTTAGCCAGATGCACAAGGGGACGCACGCGTCTGGAGTTCGTCTGCAGTGGCTGGAGGCCCTGGCGCGCCCATTCTCTCTACCTCTCTCTATCTGCCTCTTTCTCTCTGTGTCTGTTACTCTCAAATAAATAAATAAAAATAAAAATAAAAAACACAAAAAAGTTGGATGTGGTGGTGCACACCTTTAATCCCAGCAGTTAGGAGGCATAGTTAAGAGGATTGCTGTGAGTTTGAGGCCACCCTAAGACTACATAGTAAATTCCAGGTCAGCCTAGGCTAGAGAGAGACCCTACCTCGAAAAAATAAAAACAAACAAAAAAAAGTCAGGCATGTTGTTGTACCTTTAATCCCAGCACTCAGAAGGCTGAGGTAGGAGAATCAACATGAGTTCAAAGTTTGCTTGGACTATAGTCAGATCCTGTCTCAACCCCTCACCGCCCCCCCCCCCAAAAAAATAAAAACTATGACTTCCATATGATTCAGCAATCCCACTACTGAGTATTCAGAGGAATCTGAGTCAGCAGATACCTACCCATACACCCATAGTTTTGTTTTTTGTTTTCTTGAAACAAGGTCTCATAGAACCCAGTCTGGCCTGGAACTTGACATGTAGCCTAGAACAACCTTGAACTTCTGATCCTCCTGCCTCCACCTCTCAAGTGCTAGAATTGTAGTTGTCTGCCACCACATGTGGCTACACTGTGCACAGCAGTCAAGACATGGAATTCATTGGCATTTGTATGGCAATACACATTTGAACCAAATACACATATCCATATGCATACATATACAAAAGAAGATCAAGTAGTGGTATTTATGAACCAGTATATAATTGACCAGAGTGTGCTTTCAAAAGGACAGTATTTATCTAAATATATAAATTCCATTATGTAATTTTTTTGTGATCCTATAAAACAATCTATTCAGATGTCTAATTCTGACCTGTACATATCTCTAAGCTTAGTTCTTTGTTTGTTTGGTTTTCAAGGTAGGGTCTCATTATAGCCCAGACTGAACTTGTCTCTTCTTCTTTGTATTTTTATTTATTACAGAGAGCGGGGAAGGGAAAGGAGAGAGAAAGGGGGAGACAATAGGTATGCTAGGGCCTCTAGCCACTGCAAATGACCTCCAGATGCATTTGCCACCTTGTGCATCAGGCTTACATGGATTCCGGGGAGTTGAACCTTGATCCTTAGACTTTGCAGGCAAGCGCCTCAACCATCTCTGCAGCCCAAATTATGGTCTTTTTTTCTAGGAATTTGTCAGCCATCCTGGATTTCTTTTTTCTTTTGAGGTGCGGAACAGACTCAAGGTTTCTCAAGAGCTAGGCAAATGCTTAGTCATTAAGAGTGACAGACTATAATCACACATGCTATTATAACTGGAATAGTGTAATATTTTAAAATGTCATCTGTCTCAATATTATATATGTAATATATATATATATATATATATATATATATATAAAATATGAATATATATATACACACACATAAATGTCAGTATATTATCAGTATAACACTAGTAAAGAAAACCAGTATTTTGACTTGGGCTTTACCATTTTGGTTGTTATTCTATGAAGATTATTATGTTAATTTTTGTACATACTTTTATTTATTTGTTTATTTATTTATTTTGTTTTTTCAGGGTAGGGTCTTGCTCTAGCCCAAGCTGACCTGGAATTCACTATGTAGTCCCAGGCTGAGTGCTGGGATTAAAGGCATGCTCCACCATGCCCAGCTAAAATATTTTTTATTTTATTATTATAGTAGCCATTGCTGACTTAAAACTTTTTATATAGACCAGACTGGCCTCAAATTTGGGGTGCTCCTCCTGCCTTTGCCACCTGAGTGCTAGAATTATGTACCACTGCCTGGCTAAAAGTATGATTTGATTCTTCATTTACATAGCTTGATCAGCTTGAGAGAAGTATTAAGAGGTTTCATAGCAGTCTTACTTGTTGCCATGTTCACAGTAGAACCAAGCTGGGGCAGCTCTGTTTTGGCTTTGGTACATGGATATGATTTATTCATTGAATCCTTTCTCTTCTAGTCTTTGCCACCCTGGACCCTGCCCACCCTGCCCTGCTTTTATGACTAAAACATGTGAATGTGGACGGACCAGGTAAAGTTAGAATGGCATTGTAGAGACCTTGCTGTGTGCATGCATGTCATACTTGTAACTTTCTGAAGTCAAAGCTTAGGAAACACGCATAAAAAATAGTAGCTGTAAATAAAGTAGTCCTTCAGTATCCCTCATCCCTGAGAGATTGGTTCCAGGACCAATGACGATGAAAATATTTGAATGCTCTATCCCTTCTATTTGCATGTAACCTATGTTTGTCCTCTGGTGTACTTTTAAATTTCCTTTGTATTACTTATGTTACCCAATACACTTAAAATGCTATACAAATAGTTGTGATATCATATTGCTTAGGCATAATGACAACAACAACAAAAAAGCCTGTACATGTTCATCAGACTTAAAAAAAAAAAAAAAGACATTGTTGCCGCGCTTGATGTTGCACACCTATGATCCCAGCACTTGGGAGACAGAGGTAGGAGGATCACTGTGAGTTCCAGGCCACCCTGAGACTACATAGTGAATTCCAGGTCAGCTTGGACTAGAATGAGACCCGGGGGGGCGTTTGGAGGGGGGAAAAGAGGCAGAGGTAGGAGGATCGCTGTGAGTTCAAGGCCAGCCTGAAACTACATGTGAATTCCAGGTCAGCCTGGCCTAGAGTGAGACCCTACCTCAGAAAACCAAAACAAGATAATATACCTGTAGTGGTTGACAGAACAGAATTGAACCCAGACCTGTTAAGGTCAAGGAAGCAGATACTATTTTTCATGTCTAGTGTAGTATCTGGCCTCTAGGATCTTTTCATTAAATAAATGAAAAAGTAACCCAATATCCACCCTCTTTCTGTTACAATACAAGTTTTATATCATCAGTTGGAGGACCACCAATGTTTATGAAGAGCCTCTGAGAGTTTTGACAATCTTTTTTTTTTTTTTTTTTTTTTTTTGGTTTTTCGAGGTAGGGTCTTACTGTAGTCCAGGCTGACCTATAACTCACTATGTAGTCTCAGGGTGGCCTCGAACTCACGACAATCCACTTACCTCTGCCTCCCATATGCTGGGATTAAAGGCATGCACCACCACTCCCGGTGACAATCTTTTTTTAAAAAATATTTTTATTTGCAAGTAGAAAGAGAAGAGAGAGTTTATCTGAGAGAGAGAGAATGGGTGTGCCAGAGCCTCCAGCCACTACATAGGACTCCAGACACATGTGTGCCACCATGTGCATCTCTCCAGCCCAGGGTTTTTTTTGTTTTGTTTTGTTTTTGTTTTTGAAGTAGGGTCTTATTCTATCCTAGGCTGACCTGGAATTCACTATAGTCTCAGGCTGACCTCAAATCCAGAGCGATCCTCCTACCTCTGCCTACTAAGTGCTGGGATTAAAGGTGTGTACCACCATGCCTGGCCCTAACAGTGACTTTTTAAAACAAAGTATGTAGTTGAGATGAGAATAGGATGGGAGAAAATACTCTTCTGTAGAGAATAGACTCTAGACACAGACCTGAAGACAAGATCTAAAAGCCAGTAAAGCAGCACAATCAGCATGAAGAAGTTAGAATGATTTTCTTACCTTGAATCAAAGTCATATTTAGTGTCTTATAAGTATTATGGCTGTATGATATATCAACATGTTGAGTGTCTGGAAAATGACCTTGTGCCTTCAGTGTAAGTATATCAAATCTGAACACATTGTTGCTGCTCTTCTTCCTCTGACTGTAAGAGACAATGAGAGCTCCGAGCAGAGCTAAGACTAGAACCTAGGCCTTCCCCTTCATTCCAAGGCTCTTTCTGTCCTGCATGTTGCTTCATGGAATTCAGATGAAATCACATCAAACACATTTTCAAGAATAGTCTTCAAGGGACTCTGTGGCTCCTGGAGCTGGGCCAGCGTGTGTGCATGCAGAAGACCGTGGCTGGAGCACAGGAGGGCTGGGTGCTACCAGGGTCCTCTACCTCAGCCGTGGGAGTGGTCCTGATGTTGCAGTGTGCCCTGCACACCTAAAGCTCTGGAGGAATTTAAGATTTTATTCAAGTGCACAGGATAGAAGATGAATTCTTCCTCTCCACCATGAATGAAGAACCTGATGCTCTGTCAATAGTTAACAAGCTATGGGACTTAGCAGCAGATCCACTAAATAGAAGAGCCATCGTCCAGGATCAGGGATGTCTTCCTGGCCTGATTTTGTTTATGGACCATCCCAACCCCCCTGTTGTGCACTCAGCTTTGCTTGCCAGCTACAGGACTTAAGAGCCAAATAGTTGGATTTGCCAGGACCAGGCTCCTCGATACTTGGCAGAATGTCACACAAACAGAGACAAGATGAAAGGAGAACTTGGTATGATGCTAAGCTTGCAAAACATTATACAAAAGACTACAACTACAGGAGAAACAAAACTTCTGGCCTCTGAAATCTGTGACATTCTTCAATCCCCAACATGGCAGATGGTGATAGTTTTAATGAGATGAATTCATGTTGAAGGAAAGCTCAGTTTTTTCTTGAAACTACAAACAAGCATGCTAAAACAGTGGTTTTGCACATAGATGGTCTTGATGATACATCTCTAAGAAATCTATGTGAAGAGGCTTCGTTAAAAATTAAACGTAGGGGCTGGAGGGATGGCTTAGCAGTTAAGGCGTTTGCCTGAAAAGCCAAAGGACCCAGGTTCGATCCCCCAGGACCCACATTAGCCAGATGCACAAGGGGGTGCATGCGTCTGGAGTTCATTTGCAGTGGCTGGAGGCCCTGGCATGCCCATTCTCTCTCTCTCCCTCTTTCTCTGTCAAATAACTAAATTAAATTAAATATTAAAAAAAAATTAAAGGGAGGCCAGGCGTGGTAGCACACGCCTTTATTCCCAGCACTCGGGAGGCAGAGGTAGGAGGATCATCATGAGTTCAAGGCCATCCTGACACTACATAGTGAATTCCAGGTCAGCCTGAGCTAGAGGGAGACCCTACCTCAAAAAAAATTAGAAAAATAAAGGTAGCCAGGCATGGTGGTGCACACCTTTAATCCCAGCACTTGGGAGGCAGAGGTGGGAGGATTGCTGTAAGTTTGAGGCCAGCCTGAGACTACATTCTGAGTTCCAGGTCAGCCTGGGCTTGAGTGAGACCCTACCTCGAAAATAAACAAACAAACAAACAATAAATAAATAAATAAAGGTGCTAGTAGTGTTATTTTCCAAATGGCTGTTCAGAGATGTGTGGTATGAAACCATTCAGATTTGAAAGCAGAACCAGGGTCATGAAAACTCAGCAAGTTGTGAAAAGTGAAAATGGGGAAGGAATGCTGGTCCCGTTCCAAGATACTCCTGTGGAAGTAGAAGAGCACAGAGCAGCCGGATTACCTGCCTCAGGATAGAGTTCCTCAAAGGAACTGGACAAAGCAGTGTCGCAGGCTGGCTCACACCCAGAGGGTGGAGTGAGCTGGCTGAACACAACTGCAAACTTTTTTTTAATTGTTTTTTGTTCATTATTTATTTATTTGAGAGCAACAGACACAGAGAAAGGCAGATAGAGAGAGAATGGGTGCACCAGGGCCTCCAGCCACTGCAAACGAACTCCAGACACATGCGCCCCCTTGTGCATCTGGCTAATGTGGGTCCTGGGGAATAGAGCCTTGAACCAGGGTCCTTAGGCTTCACAGGCAAGCGCTTAACTGCTAAGACATCTCTCCAGCCCAGCTGCAGACTTTTTATCCAGATCATTTTACTGGTGACTTCAACTTCAGTTTGGGGCTCAATGACTATGTCAACCAACGTGGGGCCAGTTTTCCATTGTTGTGGTGAACTGTTAAGTGCAATTTGCAATAAGTTATCATGAAAAGTTTTTAGGTTACATGATTGCATATGCTGCATTTTACATTTTATTGGACATTTATCCCACTGGGTGGTAAACAGAAGCTACAGGTAGAGTTTGTTTATGAGGGTATATTGGTATTGTTTTCCCTTGTTTATTTGCCTCACTTTTGTTTTGTTTTGGTTTTTCGGGGTAGGGTCTCACTTGGTCCAGGCTGACCTGGAATTAACTATGTAGTCTCAGGGTGGCCTCAAACTCTCGGTGATCCTCTTACCTCTGCCTCCCAAGTGCTGGGATTAAAGGCGTGCGCCCCCACGCCTGGCTTGCCTCACATTTTTAAAAACATGGATCCACTGTTAAAACCAAATGTATGTGCAGCTTTTCATTCTATTTTACATGAAGCATATGATTAGAAAAGCTCATGCCTCAGGATCTTTCTGAAGAGAAGTTTTTTGTAGCTAAAGTTGTGCATGGATTATAGAATGCTTTGTCAGCTTTTCTTCATGAACAGTACACAATATGTGCTTTGGTACTCTGCCCCAAAAATTGAAAACATATCTTGTTTGCCTTCTTTTGTACCTTTTTAATTTTGCCAATCATGTCTATAGAAAGGACATTACTAATGACATTTTGCAAACTGAAATATATAGTAGTCCCTTAAAAATACAATTCTTGGGCTGGAGAGATGGCCTAGCGGTGAAGCCTAAGGACCCCAGTTCGAGGCTCGATTCCCCAGGACCCACGTTAGCCAGATGCACAAGGGGGCGCACGTGTCTGGAGTTCATTTGCAGTGACTGGAAGCCCTGGCGCTCCCATTCTCTCTTTCTATTTCCCTCTTTCTCTCTCTGTCTGTTGCTCTCAAATAAATAAAAATAAACAAAAAAAAATTACAATTCTTGGCCAAGCATGGTGGCACATGCCTTAATCCCAGCACTTGAGAGGCAGATATAGGAGGATTGCCATGAGTTCGAGGCCAGTGAATTTGAGATTATAGTGAATTCCAGGTCAGCCTGGGCCAGAGTGAGACCCTACCTCAAAACAAAACAAAAGTACAATTCTTAGCCAAGCATGGTGGTACACCCCTTTAATCCCAGTACCCTGGAGGCAGAGGTAGGAGGATTGCCGTGAGTTTGAGGCAACCCTGAGATTACATAGTGAATTCCAGGTCAGCCTGAGGTAGAGTGAGACCCTACCCCACAAAACCAAAAAAGGGGCTGGAGAGCTGGCTTAGCAGTTAAGGCGCTTGCCTGAGAAGCCTTGGGACCTAGCTTCTATCTCCTGGTACCCATGTAAACTAGATGCTCAAGGTGGTGCATGTGTCGAGTTCATTTTCAGTGGCTAGCAGCCCTGGTGCTCCCATTTTCTCTCTCTCTCAAATAAATAAAATAAACTTAAAAAAAAACAAAAATAAGCAAATAAAAATATAATTCTTGAGCCGGGCATGGTGGTGCACGCCTTTAATCCCAGCACTTGGAGGCAGAGGTAGGAGGATCGCTGTGAGTTTGAGGCTACCCTGAGAATACAGATGAATTCCAGTTGAGCCTGGGCTAGAGTGAGACCCTACCTAGAAAAACCAAAAAAAAAAAAAAAAAAAAATTACTATCATATGTGATATAAATTTAATAAGGTTAGCACAAAATCAGTTAAGAAGAAAGAAATTATAGTAGCAAAGAGCTTTTGGAAATATTTGTGACCAAATGTGGTTCTAGCTGACTATTATTCACTTTGGTTTTGATCAGCTCTTGAGAGTTCGATCCAGCATGATACTGTGAACAATGTAAATGGTCTGTCAGCTTTATGTGTGATTACATATTGTGTCCTGCTAGAAAAAGGGTAATTGTAGTAAGGAACTGACAAACTTGAAGAAAGAAAACAGAAATTCAATGCCCACAATGCCATAGTGACGCTTTGGTAGAATCTATACTAACATGAATTGCCTGGCCAAAGCCTATCCAGTAGGAGTTTCTTTTTACTCTATTTTGTGAGGTTATTTTTAAAATGCTGCAGTCGTATTCAATTTTATTTTTAGATCCAAAATATTGCTTATAAAGAAAGAAACCCAGCATTTCACTTACCTTGTTTCTCATATCTAGCCAGATAAAAGGGATTTCATTGATGGTAAGCTATATATATATATATATATATATATATATATATATATATATATATATACACACACATGTATTTTTTTTTTGTAGGTTAGAACAAAATACGTGTATATACTGCTTTTATAAAGTTCTGAAATATTTGTCAGCTAAGATTTTCTTTTTGGAAATCCAGCTAAGTCTGTTTTAATGTTAACATGATTAAAAACTAATGGAAAGAAAATGAAATTATCACCATGTAGAGCTACTATTTTACTAGTTGGAGAATGTGAAGTGAAAATTAGACCCTGGAGGATTTTCTTTTATTTTCATTGCTTCTCTTTTGGAGAAATGTTAAATCCAGTGTTACTGGATAAAAATATTTATAAAATACTATTGCCAATAAGAGTTTTGAAGCCAGGCATGGTGGTGCATGCCTCTAATCCTAGCACTCGGGAGGCAGAGGTAGGACAATCATCATGAGTTCGAGGCCCCCTTGAGACGGTCAGCCTGGACTAGAGTGAAACCCTACCTCGGAAAAAAGAAAAAAGTTTTGAGCTCTGTTCATTAATGTTCTTACTTTCTGAAGGGAAAAATATTGAAGGTATTGGGAACAGTTATTTTTTCACGTGTCTGGTCTCTGGTTCAAGTGATAACACACGAACAGAAGATACATGTTTTCAGGGACATGCTGCTTTAAATGCATACTACTATTTGCTGCCAGAACCAGATGTATTGAAAAACAAAAACAAAACCACCTCCTTTCTATAGCAAACTTTGTTTTGTACTTTAACAAGTTTTAGTTCTATTTTGCATTATCATATATCTGCTTACTTAAAAAATAACCCTTTGGTATTAATGGGTCAGTACAAGTAGGTATTTCAGCTTGATGTTTGTGTGTTTTAAGTGTTCCTTTATTCCATGTCTTGTGAAGCAGTCAAGGCAATTATAATGGCACTTTTGAATAAATACTGTAAAATAATAAAAGGTTAACAATTAAAATTAAAAAAAAAAAAGACTAGCCTTTAGTTCATCACTAATCAGAAAACAAGGAAGAGAGACCAGCAAAATGGAAAGTAAGAGAAAGAAGAAAGTGGAGAAGGGGAGTATAAATGCGGAATAAAAATTGGAAGGAAGAGACATTTACAAAAATTTGGAGGCAACAAGGTTAAGTGGAAGATTTAATAGGTTTTGAGGGGAGAATTTGGGCTTTACTATTACCTATACAATGGGAATTTTTAGACTGATATGTTTATATCTACTATTATATTGTCTTTATAGGCACACGGTTCGCTGTGGTCAGGCTGTCTCTGTCCACTGTTCTAATCCATGTGAGAATATTTTGAACTGTGGTCAGCACCACTGTGCTGAGCTTTGCCACACAGGTCAATGCCAGCCTTGCCGGGTCATATTGAACCAGGGTAAGTGGTGTATGCATCTATTAGCAATGCTTATGGACTTTTCTGGAATTACATAGTATATGAATTAATATTGCAGTAAAACAGTCTGTAAAAATCCACACTAGAGCTGGAGAAGTGGCTTAGTGGTTAAAGGTGCTTGCTTGCAAAGCCTGATGACCTGGGTTCGATTCTCATTACCCTTGTAAAGCCAGATGCCCAAAGTGGCACATGCATCTAGAATTTGTGTGCAATGGCAGGAGGCGCTGGCATGCCCATTCCTTCTCTGTTTCTTTCTCTCTCTCTTTCTTCCTCCCCTTTTATCTGCTTGCAAAAAGAAAAAAAAATAAATTCCACACTAGCCAGGTATGATGGTACACACTTTTAATCCAAGCACTTGGGAGGCAGAGATAGGAGGAGTGCTATGAGTTTAAGGCCAGCCTGGGACTGCAGAGTGAGTTCTAGGTCAGCCTGGAGTAGACTAAGACCTTGCCTTGAAAAAACAAACAAAAAATCCTGTGCAAAGCTCTTGGAGCTGTTATAAAACACATTAACACACTAGTTTCTACACCATTTCTGATTAACCCTAATGAAGAGTATTTTGTGTTTTCTTATATAGAATTTTGGGACTTTTAGAAGCTCTTGCAAGTTACTAATATATTGTTTTAAAAACTGTGTCCTCAAGTATGCTACTGTGGCAGTACCTCCCGAGACGTGTTATGTGGAACAGATGTTGGAAAATCTGATGGATTTGGGGACTTCAGCTGTTTAAAGATATGTGGCAAGTAAGGTTTTACATTTTCTAAGTTAGATTAAAACTGCATTTTATGCAACAATTATGTAATTGTCGGTTGTTTTTAATAGGGACTTGAAATGTGGGAGCCACACATGTTCACAGGTGTGCCACCCTCAGCCCTGTCAGCCTTGCCCACGGCTCCCCTATCTGGTGCGCTGTTGCCCTTGTGGCCAAACACCTCTGAGCCAGTTGCTAGAACTTGGAAGTAGTGGTCGGAAAACATGCATGGATCCTGTTCCTTCATGTGGAAAAGTGTGTGGCAAGCCTTTACCTTGTGGTTCCTCAGGTAATTTGTTGACATAAACTTTGCTTTAAAAATATTCATTTAAAGGCTGGGCGTGGCGACGCATACCTTCCTTTAATCCCAGCATTTGGGAGACAGAGTAGGAGGATTGCTGTGAGTTCAAGGCCAGCCTGGGACTACAGAGTAAATTCCAGGTCAGCCTGGGCTACAGTGAGACCCTACCTTGAAAAATCAAAAAAAAAAAAAAAAAGTGCTTAGCAGCAATGATATTTTGACCAAGTAGTATTAAATACCAGTTATATCAGAAGCTCTTCTAATTTATACAGGCACTTTTCCTTTCTTACTCAAAGTATACTTGTGAAAATAGAAATTTCCTGAGTAATATCTCTAGTTTAGGTATTGCATTTCTAACTGTTCCATGGGAGTGGAGGGGGTTGTCATTTTTCTTAGCAACCCTCTAGTACAAATACCGCATATACCCTTACTTATCCAGATTTCAAGAAGTGTTGAAATACCTACTTCTGTAATAGGAACATGCTAAAATAACTGGGTGGGATGTTTAAGAACTAAAATTCTAAATATAAAATCTCAGCCTGTTAAACCATTCAAAGGATGTCCTCTATAGCTGTAGCAGACCACCTCAGGTTCGCTGAGATTAACTTCCAAACCAGGCACAGCTGTGGAGGAAGAGATATTTATTGAAGCTTACAAATCCAGGGGGAGTTCCATAATGGCAGAAGAAGCTGCCTGCTTTCACAGGACCAAACACAGAGAGAGAAGCATAAGCCTAAAAGCCAAAAGCCACTCAGCGCAGGCACACTTCAGGAACTCTAGCTAGGCACACTTTGCATATCTTTAGATTGAAATCTAAAACCCACCACCACACCTTAAGATCTCCCCACTGACAATACCTCCAGCCAGGTGGCTGCAGATGCAAACTACAAACTAATAAAACACTGAATTTATTGGGGCCATCTATTCAAACTACCGCATTTCGTCCTGGTCCCCATTAGATTTATAACCGTCACGCATTGTAAATTGTACTCAGTTCACTTTTAAAGGTCCCACAGTCTTGACTAATTTAAGATAGTAAGTCCTGTAAAATCAAACAAGTTAAATACTTCCAACATATAAAGGCACAGAGTAAACATTTTCAGCTGGTATAATGCATAGCAAGGGGAGACTAAAACAATGCAAACTCAACCACCTTCAAGCAATCATGAAACTTCTGCAGTTCAGATTCAATATAACCAGAGACTGATTAGTCTCCAGATTTTCCAATTCCTCCCCTCCAGCTAGGCAGAGTAGCCAGGGAAGACTTCCATCCTAGGACAACAGTGCACTCTATGTTACCCCTTTTATAGTCCTGGTATGTCCAAAACATCTTCAGGTCTTCCTGCAAACCATGGTCCATCTTTCAAAGGGTCTTTCAACCTATTAGGGCATTAGGCCCTGCCTCATGCCGCATCTCAGCAGCGGCTCCTGGAACCATGAGTAATTCACAACCACTGTTCTCATTTTTCATGCTTTCAAAATTAATACCAGGTGTGCAGGACACAGCCATATTCTTAATTCAGGGGTGAAATAAATCATAGCCTTGAAAAGCAGGTTCTCTCTCCAGTCAACTTTTTCCAAAGAGTTTGCATTTCTATGATAGTTTTTCCTCAGGCATCCTTTCCGTTGTTTTAATGTAAAGCAGTTGGGCCATCTCCTTAAGATTGCTAATGTGTTGACAGTAGCTGCTTCAGTAACTTTAAGACCGGTCTCAGTGCCTGTAATTTTAACTTGCTTGAGGTTTTTCAACTTAAAATCTTAAATCTCTCAGTCCAATATCTTTAGCCAAGCACATCATTCCATTACAAATTTAACCTTGATTAAACTCTCTGGGCCTGGGCAGCAGGACACAGCCAGCCCTTATGCCAGTAGCCCAGTTCCAGCAAAATTCTCTACAGTCTTTCCTTCCCCTTGGAGAGTTTATAAGCCAAGCCTCGAAGTTCAATACTGTCTGCTCTTATCATTCTCAAACTCTCATCAGAATAGTCCATAAAACTTGGCTTACCACTCCAGAAGGCATCTTCAGTTGCAAGCACCAAGTCCATACCCATTCTTCTAAAACAGTAGTTCCAAAAGACCAACATCCACATGGTCAGGGTCATCTCAACCCACTCCTATGCCAACTTCTGTAGCAGACAGCTTCAGGTTCTTTGAGATGAACTTCCAGACCAGGCACAGTTATAGGGATTTATTGAAGCTTACAGATCCATGGGGAGTTCCATAATGGCAAAAGAAGCTGGCCTGCCTTCACAGACCAAACACAGAGAAGCACAAGCCTAAAAGGCCACAAGCCACACAGCACAGCACAGCACACTTCAGGAACTCTAGCTAGGCACACTTTGCATATCTTTAGATTAAAATCTAAAATCCACCACACCTTAAGATCTGCCCAGTGACACCGCCTCCAGCCAGGTAGTTGCAGATGCAAACTACAAATTAATAAAACACTGAATATATTGGGGGCCATCTATTCAAACTACCACAATAGCTAAGGTTCTTATGTAGCTGAGGATAAATTTTTGTTTGTTTGTTTGTTTCCATAGTTTATTTATTTGAGAGAGAGAGAGAGAGAGAGAGGATGGGCATGCCAGGGTCTCCGGCTACTGCAAACAAACTCCAGACACATGTGCCACCTTGTGCATCTGACTTACATGGGATCTGAAAAGTCAAACATGAGTCCTTAGGTTTCACAGGCAAGTACCTTAACTGCCAAGCCATCTCTCTGGCCCAAGGATACATTCTTTTTTTTTTTGGTTTTTCGAGGTAGGGTCTCACTCTAGCCCAGGCTGACCTGGACTTCACTATAGAGTCTCAGGGTGGCCTCAAACTCACAGCAATTCTCCTACCTCTGCCTCCCAAGTGCTGGGATTAAAGGCGTGCGCCACCACGCCCGGCTCCAAGGATACATTCTTGAGCATCACTGTGGATGAACATGTTTCTTCTAAACTTTACCTTCCCTTTCTTCATCGCTTCCTGCTTCTCTCGTCCCTGCCTCCTATCCTTTTTTTTTGTTTTGTTTTTGTTTTTGTTTTGAGAGAAGGGAGAGAGAGTATGTGGCCCTGGCTGGCCAGGTACTATGTAGCCCAACCTGGCCTCAATCACCTGACTTACATATATATATTTTTAAGCATACATTCATTTATTAATTTATTTTAGTGAGAGAGAAAGAGAGCCTATAGCATGCCAGAGCCCCCTGCCAGTGCTAACAAACTCCAGACATATGGCTTTATGTGGGTACTATGGAATCAACCCAGGTAGTCAGTTTTAGATACTTTAATTTGTTTATTTGCAAGCAGAAAGAGGAAAGAGTGAGACCACCAGGATCTCTTGCTGCTGTAAACAAATTCCAGCTGCATGTGCTACTTTATGCATTGTTTCTGGTTTTTCAAGGTAGGGTCTCACTGTAGCCCAGACTGGCCTGGAATTTACTATGTAGTCTCCAGGTGGCCTTGAACTCATGGCAATTCTCCTACCTCTGCCTCCTGAGTATCACCATGCCCAGCCCATATCTGTTTTTTTACATGGGTACTAGGGGATCAAAGTAAGGCTGTCAGACTTTGCAAGTAACACCTTTAACTGAAGAGCCATCTCCCCAGCCCGTATTTTCTTTTTTAAACAGGTTAGTGAAACTGTCTTTCCTTGTTGACACCATCATTATTTTCAGGAGCCTGTTTCACTGACTACAGTGATGCACTTAGGGCCTGCTGAGGTTTCTCGGGCCATTTGCTTCACACCAGTGTGTAGCTTAGATTGTTTTATGTGCTTGTTGAAGCTCTTTGGTGCTTTTTTATATTTACTTATTTGAGAGAGAGGATGGCCATACTAGGGCCTCAAGCCACTGCAAACAAACTCCAGATGCATGCACCGCTATGTGTGTCTGGCTTATGTGGGTACTGGGGAATCAAACCTGGGTCCTTAGGCTTCATAGGCAAATGCCTTAACCGCTAAGCAATCTCTCCAGCCCTTATTTTTTGTCAGCACTTTTGGTATGCCTGCCTTATGTCTGCAAGTGAAACCGTTTCCTATTTTGTGCCTTCTGATTATTTGGATATAGAAACCAGAATAGGTTTATTGGAATTAGATATAAAGTAATACTTTGAGGTTTTATTTGTTTATTTGGTTATGTTCTTTTTTATTTTATCAATTTTCTGAGACAGAGTCTTGCAGTGTAGCTCCAGTTAAGTTAAAGTTCTCTATATAAGTTAAACTGATTAATGTACCTCAGCCTCCCAAGTGCTGACATTACAGGCATGAACTTCCTTGTATAGCTTAATCCTCTGAGCTCCTAATGTCTGACTCAAAGAATAAATATGTGTAGTTTTGTGGTGGCTTGATGACTTCTCTTCTGAGTGAGTGTTTAAAAAAAACATGAGAAGCCGGGCATGGTGGCATACGCCTTTAATCCCAACACTTGGGAGACAGAGGTAGGAGGATCACTATGAGTTCAAGGCCACCCTGAGAGTAGATAGTGAATTCCAGGTCAGCCTGGACTAGAGTGAGACCCTACCTTGAACCCCCCCCCCCGCCACAAAGGAAAAAAAAAAAACAAAACAGCATGATGGTTAGAGAGATGGCTCAGCAATTAAGGTGTTTACCTGCAAAGCTTAACGACCTGGGTTCAGTTCCCCATCACCCTTGTAAAACCAGATGCACAAAGGGATGCATGTATCTGGAGTTCATTAGAAAAGTAAAAAATTTTTTGTTTGTTTGTTTTTGTTTTTTGTTTTTCGAGGTAGGGTCTCACTCTGGCTCAGGCTAACCTGGAATTCACTATGTAGTCTCAGGGTGGCCTCAAACTCTCAGTGATCCTCCTACCTCTGCCTCCCGAGTGCTGGAATTAGAGGTGTGCGCCACCACGCCCGGCTAGAAAAGTAAAAAAAATTTTTTTTTAAAACCAGCATACGTTTAGCAGGAAAATGCAGGCAATAGAGACTGAGGAAGGAAGATATTCCTCTTAACTAACCATTCATCTTCTTAGGTAAATGTAGTCAGGTTTGGTTTAGTTCTTTTGATTAAAAAGAAAGATTTCACATTTCTAAGTACCAGTCAGACTCTTTTTCTCAGTTTAATATAAAATACATGTGTAGAGGAGAAATGCTGTCTTGTCTTTTTTTTTTTTTTTCTTCAAGGTAGGGTCTCACTCTTTAGCCCAGGCTAACCTGGAACTCACTTGGTAGTCTCAGGGTGGCATTGAACTCATGGCAATCCTCCTACCTCTGCTTCTCAAGTGCTGAGATTAAAGGCTTGTGCCACCACACCAAGCATTTATACTCTTTTTTGAGACAAGGTCTCACGTAGCCCAGGCCACCCTCAAACTCACTATGTAGCCAAGAGTGACCTTGAATATCTGGTCTTCGTGCCTCACCCTCCCCAAATGTTGAGATTATGAGAAAACACCACCACACCTGTCTTCTTTTCATTTTAGTACATATTCCAATTACATTAGGAAAACTATTTGCCCTTGGTTCTGTTTGTGACATGAAAATGATCCTGTGAAATATAGATCAAATAACTTCTAAATCCAGAAAGGTGGTAAAATCTTTCCTGTTCATAAAGGACATGGTTCAGTTTGAAAAGAATTTCATATATAATGATCCAAAGCCCTACCCTGAGACTCAGTTACTCTGTTGGCAGTGAGAGAAAAGGAAATGTAAACTGGGTGATGCAGGGACATTTGAGCAAGAGAATGTTAGCAACTGTCAGTATTAGTCCTTTCAGTGGGATAAGATCAGATAAGGTAACTTCTAGACCTCCACAGGCTTTTCTTCTTCCCCAGTACTGGCAAGTAGAACCTAGGCTAAGCAGTCTCTCTACCACTGGGCTACATGTCCATCCCCTGTGCAAATTGTTACACATTTATTATCTTTTTTTTAAAAAAAAAAAAACTTAAACAGATGATTTTAACAAAATTGTGAGTAAAAGCACTTGCTTGCAAAATCTAGCAGCCCAGGGTTGAATCCCTAATACCCATGTAAAGCCAGATACACAAAGTGGCACATGTGTCTGGAGTTTGTTTGCTTGCAACGGCAAGAGGCCCTAGCGTGCCCATTTCTTCTTCCCTCCTCTTGCCTTCTCTTTCTCTGTGTGTCTGCTTGCAAATAAATAAATTTAAAAAAAAAATTTTTTTTTAAAGGCCCCAGGTTTGATCTGCAACATTGCAAGAGAAAAGAAGGGGGCTGGAGAGATGGCTTAGCAGTTAAGTCACTTGTCTGCAGAGCCTTGGTTCAATTCCCCAGGACCCATGTAAGCCAGATGCACAAGGTGGAGCATGCATCTGGAGTTCTTTTGCAGTGGCTGGAGGCCCTGGCATGTCCATCCCCCGCCTCTCTCTCTCTCTTAAATAAATTAATTAGCTAATTTTAAAAAAAGAAAGAAAGAAAAGAAGGAGGGCATGGTTTGGAAATGGGTCAGTGTGTACTTGCCACACACGAACTTTCTAGTTTTTCTGAGAAAGGGTCTCACTCTAGCCCAGTCTGACCTGGATCTCACTCTGTAGTCCCAGGCTGGCTTCAAACTCACAGTGGTTCTCCTACCTCTGCCTCCAAGTGTTGGGATTAAAGGTATGTGCCACCACACCCAGCTGAGAACTTTAGATCTCTAGCAGTCACATAAAAGCCAGGTGCAATGGTGCATACCTATAATCCCAGCTGGGAAGGTAAATACAAGTGAATCCCTGGAGCTTGCTGACTAGTGAGTCTAACCAAATCAGTTCAATGAGAGACTCTGTCTCAAACAATAAGGTGGAACAAGATTGAGGAAAAAACACACTCAGGCTAGAGAGATGGCTTAGCAGTTAAGGCTCTTACCTGCAAAGCCAAAGGACCCATGTTCTACTCTCCAGATCCCACGTTAGCCAGATGCACAAAGGTGAGACAAACACAAGGTCACACATGCCCACTAGGTGGCACAAGTGTCTGGCATTCGATTGCAGTGGCTGAGGCCCGGGTGTGCCAGTTCTGTCTCTCACTCTCACTCTCTCTTTAAACAAAAAAAGAAGAAGAAGCCGGGCATAGTGGCACATGCCTTTAATTCCAGCACTTGGGAGGCAGAGGTAGGAGGATGCCTTTAATCCCAGCACTCGGGAGGCAGAGGTAGGAGGATCATCATGAGTTCAAGGCCACCCTGAGACTACATAGTGAATTCCAGGTCAGCCTGGGCTAGAGTGAGACACTGCCTTGAAAAAACAAGAAAAGA
This sequence comes from Dipus sagitta, assembly GCA_036346955.1. Lineage (NCBI taxonomy): Eukaryota > Metazoa > Chordata > Mammalia > Rodentia > Dipodidae > Dipus > Dipus sagitta. Next base: position 108,057,576 of record CM070770.1, on the reverse strand, counting down.
AACCCAGCATTGACCTCTGGCCTCCACATGTACACTACTCAAACACAAAAAAAAAAGAAAGAAAAGAAAAATGTGGGTAAGCAGTAGGAAGAGTATGAAGTATTTGAGCCACAAACCACTCCTCCCCTCAGTTTGATAAAAGCTCTACTCTGCATGAGTGTGGCCAAAACGTGAGGCTTTCTCTTCAGCTTCCAGTCAAGGATTATTGTAGCTCACTAGGAGGGCAGACTACCAACACTCCTTCCAACTCCAGATTGAAGAGGCTGAATTTTTGGTGAATGCAGCTGAGCAGTTAGGAGCTCGCTTCTTCTACCCCAACCATCACCCATATCAATTTTCTTTTCTTTTTTTTTTTTTTTTTTTTTTTTTTTTTTTTTTTTTTTTTTGGTTTTTTGAGGTAGGGTTTCATTCTAGCCTAGACTGACCTGGAATTCACTATGGAGTCTCAGGGTGGCCTCGAACTCAAGGCAATCCTCCTACCTCTACCTCCCGCGTGCTAGGATTAAAGGTGTGCACCACCATGCCCGGCTTCCATATAGATTCTTGCTTTTTAATAGTAGAACACTGAGGCCCACATCATTCTCACCTCAACTGATAGAGGAGAGTTTTGCATTAAGAGAAGTAAACCAAGAAAACCAGATGCTGCTGTCCTGCCCAGCACCCAGAGTCCTTTTCCTGAGGAGAAGATGTCTGCAGGAAAAGAGATCCAAAGTATTTCCCAAAATAAGTGACTATTGGAAACAGTGTGGGGAAGGTCAGGACCCTTCAGGAAAAGTAGCTACTCCTAACTAAGAGTAGAAAGCTAAACTATAGACCAGCTAGTTCATTAGAGAAGAAGCAGGGAAAGATACCTAAAAGGAGCTTTCTGGGGTTAGGACAAATCTCAACGACTATCTGTCTGCCCAGATTTAATTAGATCAGACTGCTGAGCAATGTCTGCTCCCCAGTGTTGTCAAAAGCAGCAGAGCATGATGGATCAGCCATTAAAAGCGCTTGCTTGCAAAGCCTGATGTCCTAGGTTAAATTCCTCTGTGCCTATGTAAAGCCAGATGCACAAGTGGTGAGTGCATGTGGCACTCATTTGCAGCAGCAGGAGGCCCTTGTCATACCCATACTCTCCCACTCTTTTTCTGTCTCTCTATCTCTCAAATAATTTTTTTTTTTTGGGAGAACAAGAGAGAGAGAATGGGTGTGCCAGGGCCTTTCAGCCACTGTGAACAAACTCCAGACTCATGCGCCCCCTTGTGTGCATGTGCGACATTGCACATTTGCATTACTTTTGCATCTGGCTGTACGTGGGACCTGGAGATCTGAACATTCTTAGGCTTCTCAGGCAAGCGCTTTAACTGCTAAGCCATCTCTCCAACCGAAATAAATAAATATTTTAAGAGAAAGATAGAGCCTTGGTAAACAGCCTGTCAGGGCTTTGCTGTCTAAAGAATGATACCAGTAACTTCATATCGTAGGGGAAACTGACTTCTCTATAAAGCTGTCTGGCCAAATTGCAAGATGGATAATTAAGAAAGCCACCACAGAAAGAAGAGAGGTAGCAATATGCAGAGTTGCTGTAATAGCTAAATAACTATGAGATATGCAAAGAAACAGGAAAGCAGGCAACAAACTGCCGGTGAGAGTAGTCAGATAACAGATGTGGGAGAGACTTTAAGATAGCCACTGTAAGTATGTCTGTGAACTAAAGGAAACCATACTGAACAGAGGTTAACACACAGAATAAAGATGAGAGCATCATAATGAAAGAGAAATGAAGCCGGGCATGGTGGTGCACACCTTTAATCCCAGCATATAAGAGGCAGAGGTAGGATGATCACTGTGAGTTTGAGGCCAGTGTGAGACTACGTAGTGAATTACAGGTCAGTCTGGGCCAGAGTGAGACCCTACCTTGAAAAAACACACAAAAAGAGAGAGAGAGAGGGCTGGAGAGATGGCTTAGCGGTTAAGGTGTTTGCCTGCAAAGCCAAAGGACCCAGGTTCAATTCCCCAGGACCCACGTTAGCCAGATGCTCAAGGGGGCACACGAATCTGGAGTTCGTTTGCAATGGCTGGAGGCCCTGGCGCGCCCATTCTGTCTCTCACTCTATCTGCCTCTTTGTCTCTCTGTGTGTCACTCTCAAATAAATAAATAAAAAATAAACAAAAAAAATTTTTTTAAGTGATGATAAGGGAGCCGGGCGTGGTGGCGCATGCCTTTAGTCCCAGGCAGAGGTAGGAGGATTGCTGCTTGTTCTAGGCAACCCTGAGACTACATAGTGAGTTCCAGGTCAGCCTGGACTAGAGCAAGACCCTACCTCAAAAAAAAAAAAAAAAAGATGATAATAAGGAGGTTGGAGAGATGGCTCAACAGTTAAGTCATTTGCTTGCAAAGCCTGACAGCCTGGGTGTGATTCCCCAGTACCCATGTAAAGCCAGATGTACAAAGTGGTGCATGCATCTGGAGTTCATTTGTAGTTAGATGCAAGAGTCCCTGATATGCCCATATTCTCCTCCCCCCTCTAATTTTTCTCTGAAGGCAAGTAAAAAAAATTTTTGAGATAAGGTCTCCCTCTAGCTAGATTTCGCTAGGTAGCCTCAGTCTGATCTTGAACTCACAGTGATCCTCCTACCTCTGCCTCCCAAGTGCTGGGATTAAAGGTGTCCTCCACCATGCCCCGCTAATCCCTGTCTTTAGGAGGATCAATCAACATGAGTTCCAAGCCAGACTGGGGCTACAGAGTAAGTTCCAGGTCAGTCTGGGCTAGAATGAGACCCTGCCTCAAAAGAATAAAAATAAAAAATAAAGTACTTGTACTAAACCTAGTTAGTTAGTAAATATAGGACCCTTGTTCCAAGCATTCACAGAGCTTGAGTCTATAAAGATGATGAGTCAATATGGATTATGGCTTCAGAACTAACTGTGATACCCAGGTAACTTTCAGAGTCAAAATCATTTCAAGGGCCAGACCGATGGATCAGCCATTAAAGGCGTTTGCGTGTAAGGCCTGGGTTCAACTACCCATATAGAGCCACATGCATCTGGAATTCATTGCAGTGACTAGAAGCCCTGTGCACTTATTCTTGTTTTCTCTCTCCCTCTCCATCGCTCCCTCTCCCTGTTACCCTCTCTCTCTAAAAAAAAAAAAATTTATTTCATGGGCTGGAGAGATGGCTTAGCAGTTAAGGCACTTGCCTGCAAGCCTAAAGACCCATGTTTACTCTCCAGGTCCCAAGTAAGCCAGATGCACAAGGTGATGTACACACCTGGAGTTCGATTACAGTGGGTGGAGGCCCTGGCACGCCGTTTCTCTCCTTTTCCCTGCCCCCCCCCCCATTAAAAAAATTTATTTCAAGCCAGGCATGGTGGTGCACACCTTTAGTTCCAGCACTCAGGAGGCAGAGGTAGGAGGATCACCGAGAGTTTGAGGCCACCCTGAGACTACATAGTGAATTCCAGGTCAGCCTGAGCTAGAGTGAGACCCTACCTTGAAAAACAAAAAGCAAACAAACAAAAATAATAATAATTTCAGCGAAATCATCCATAGCCTAACATAGAGTCAGTGGATCTAATTTTTTTGACTTAGCAGGGCAGCATGATGCCAAAACATATTCCATTGCCTTGTCTGTCTGAAAAGGCCCAGGTGAAAGGAAGGAAGAGGGAGAAGCATGGCTACATCCTTGTTCCCTCAGCTCTGATTTCAGAATCATAAGAAATAGAGGTTGAAAACTAGTGTTGCTAGTGATTTTGGTAGTATAAAAGTGAGAAGCTGCAGTGTTCATTCCCAGCTCTTTTCATTTTTATTGAAGATTTCATTCACACCTGTGAAAAGCTCTGCCATGAAGGAGACTGTGGACCATGCTCCCGCACATCAGTTATTTCCTGCAGATGCTCTTTCAGAACCAAGGTAAACCCTAAACAGCGCTGGAGTCATTGATGCCGTTGTCTTTTAAAATGGGATTGCGGGAGGGGAGGAGCCAAAGTCACCCAGTTTTAGTCCTGTGTATGACTCATTGAATTCAGCCAGTATACTAATACTGATGTCAGCAAGGAGTTAGCCAAGTAAGAAGTTAGAGGAGGCATGGTCCACAAGACTGTCTTCTTTTCTGACACCCACTGAGAGACTTTAGACAACTGTTAAGTTAGGTTATGCTTTTTTTTTTTTTTTTTTTCAGTATTCATTTGAGAGAGAAAGAGGCAGATAGAGACAGATACATAGAGAGAATTGGGTATACCAGGGCCTCTAGCCAGTGCAAACAAACTCCAGATGCCTGCACTACCTTGTGCATCTGCCTTTGCATGGGTACAGGGTAATTGAACCAGATTCCTTTAGCTTTGCAGGCAAGTGCCTTAACCGCTAAGCCATCTCTTCAACCCCCAACTGTTAAGTAGAACTTCTGATATCAAATTCTAACGCCAGATGTAAGCTCAGTAGTCCCCAAGACCATTCAAGGTTTGACATTGTGGTTGAAGGACTCACAAAACTTACTGAAAACAGTTACATTCATGGTTGCAGTCTTTTTACAAGGAAAGGGCACAGATCAAAATCAATCAAAAGAAGAAGCTTGTAGGGAAGAATCCAAGAAATTTTCAGTCAAGGAGTGTCATCTGTCCCTCCCCTGTGGAGTCAGGACACCATGACATTCTCCGCATCAGACAATATGCACAGAGTATTACAACTAGTGCTAGGATTATGAATGTGCATCACCTTGCTTGGCTAAGCAGCTTTATTTTTTTTTCTAGGTAGGGTCTCACTCTAGCCCAGGCTGACCTTAAATTCACTATGTAGTCTCAGGGTGGCCTTGAACTCATAGTAATCCTCCTACTTCAGCCTCCTGAGTGCTGGGATTAAAGGCATGTACCACCACACCTGGTTATTTTTGATTTTTTTCTTTTTTTTAAGATTTATTTTTATTTATTATAGACAGACACAATGGGCATGCCAGAGCCTCTAGCAACTATAAATGGACTCCCGACTCATGTGCCATATGCATGTGGCTTACATGGGACCTAGAGAATCAAACTATTTCTCCAGCCCTTTTTCTTTTTCTTTCTTTCTTTTCTATGTATTTATTTATTTTTGAGGTAAGGTCTCACTCTAGTGCAAGCTGACCTGGAATTCACTATGTAGTCAGTCTCAGGATGGCCTTGAATTCACTGCGGTCCTACGGTCCTACCTCTGCCTCCCGAGTGCTGGGATTAAAGGTGTGCATCACCACGCCCAGCTCTTTTTTTTTTTTTTTTTTTAGGTAGAGTCTTACTCTAGCCCACGCCCACCTAGAACTCTGGTTCCAGGCTGGCCTTGAACTCAGCAATCCTCCTACCTCTGCTTCCCAAGTACTGGGATTAAAGGTGTGTATCACCAGGCCCCATCTCAGCTTCATGATTTCTTTGGTTTTTGCTTTTGTTTTTGAGGTAGGGTTTCGTTCTAGCCCAGGCTGACCTGGAATTCATGTAGTCTCAGGCTGGCCTCGAACTCAAAGCCATCCTCCTACCTCTGCCTCCCAAGTGCTGGGATTAAAGCTGTGAGCTACCAGGCCAGACTTGTGCTTTTTGGAGGTAGGGTCTCACTCTAGTCCAAGCTGATATGGAATTCACTATGTAGTCTCAGGGTGGCCTAGAATTCATGGTGATCTTCTACCTCTGCCTTCTGAGTGCAGTGATTAAAGGTATACGGCACCACACCCAGTTGTTGTTTTTTTATATATATAAAGATTATTTATTTAGCCAGGTGTGATGATGCATACCTCTAGTCCCAGCTCTTGAGAGTCAGAGGTAGGGGGTCACCATGAGCTCTAGGCCACTCTGAGACTACATAGTGATTTCCAGGTCATCCTGGGCTAGAGTGAGACCCTACCTCCAGAAACCACAATAAATAAATAAATAACTTAAAAAGAAAAGAATATCCATTTTACTGAGTAGAGTAAGGCTTAAAGATGTTAAGAAAATTACCCAAGCTCACTGAGCTTGTAAATGGCAGAACCTGGTTTTAACCTGAACCATCTCATTTCCCAACCTGGGACTACAGAATGAGTTCCAGGTCAGCCTGTGCTAGAATAAGACCCTACCTTGAAAAACAAATAAAACAAAATCAGATGCAGATGCTGGGCAGCTAACCAGACCCTTTCCACCCCAAGTTACTGACTCAGCTCCCTGTACATCAGCCTTACCACACATGTTGTGCAGATCATGTCTCAGCAAGTTACATATAAACCTTTCAGGCAGCTCACACACACTTGAGACCGTGGCAAATAAAATTTCACAGTTCAAAGATCTGTCATAGTCTCCTTTGTTACAGCTCAGCAATGTTGTCGGGTACTCTTACATGTATAGAGCTGTTTGCCCTGCATTAATGGTGGTAGATTAGTGCCTAGTTTCATTTTTTTTAATTGATTTACTTTTTAAGGCAGAATCTTACTGTATTGATCTAGCTGGCTTTGAATTTGTCCTCCTGCCTCTGCTTCCCAAGTGCTGGGATTACAGGCATGTTCATCATGCTTACCTTCTGTTTTCAATTCTCATGTCTATTTCTGGCTTTTTCTCTCTGCACCCTGTCAGGTGGTCACTTCTCTTTGCTGTGCATGCCGTTAGCAGCCCTTCTTTCCATGCATACTTGATCATTCCAAAGCACTGTAAGCTTAGAAACCAGATAACAGAGATTATTAGAATTGTATTGGCATGAATGTCAGTATATCTGGAGTCCTGTTGTGAGTAAAGCACATTGATATAATTGGGCTAGCTCTAGGCTACTGAAGTTGTTGAATAACTTATGTTTGGTGTCATTCTTTATGGCATTATTTCAATTATTCCTAAAGTAGCTACTGTTTCTTCTTTTTCAATAGGAACTTCCATGTACCAGCCTCAGAAGTGAAGGTATGACTGGGAAGGGGACACAAAGAAAGTTTCTGGAATAAGATAATGTTCTATGTCTTTGGAAAGGATTGACTTATGTATTTTTCAAAATTCATTGACTATGTATTTAATATTTGTACATTACACTGCATAACTTTTGTATCTCAAAAAGAGAAAAATTATAAATTGAATTCTAGTTACTAGATTACTAAAACAGAAAAATTAGGCTAAGTGTACTCATGACTATAGTTTACTTTTTTTCTTTTATTTCCATTTATTTATTTTCACCTGTGTGTATGTGTGTCAGAATCTCTTGCCACTGCACACAAACTCAAATGCATGTCTGGCTTTACATGGGTACTGGGGAATTGAACCCAGGCCAACAGGCTGTAAGCTAGCACTATTGACACTTGGTCCATCTCTCTAGCCCTGAAATGTAATTTTAAAATAAAACTGGATGTAGAGGCTGGAGAGATGGCTTAGCGGTTAAGCGCTTGCCTGTGAAGCCTAAGGACCCTGGTTCGAGGCTCGATTCCCCAGGACCCACGTTAGCCAGATGCACAAGGGAGCGCATGCGTCTGGAGTTTGTTTGCAGTGGCTGGAAGCCCTGGCGCGCCCATTCTCTCTCTCTCTCTCTCTCTCTCTGCCTCCTTCTCTCTGTCTGTCTCTCTCAAATAAATAAAAATAAACAACAAAAAAATTTAAAAAAAAAAAACTGGATGTAGTACACATTTATAATCCTAGCATTCTGGAAAATGAGGATCAAGAGCTTGAGACTAGCCTGGTCCTCTAACATAGCTAGTTCTAGGCCAGCCCAAGCTACATAGTAAGACTGTGTTTGAAAATAAATTAATTAACCGGGCGTGGTGGCACACGCCTTTAATCCCAGCACTTTGGAGGCAGAGGTAGGAGGATCGCTGAGAGTTCGAGGCCACCCTGAGACTACATAGTTAATTCCAGGTCAGCCTGGACCAGAGTGAGACCCTACCTTGAAAAACCAAATAAATAAATAAATAAAAGATTAATTAATTAAAAATGAAATAATAATAAGCAGGTAGAATAACAGATAGACATATTGAAAATAAATTGTGATTGTGTTGTTGGTAGAATTTGGGTAGCAGGTATATAGACATTACCATAAATTTAGCTTTTAGTTTTTCTTTTTTTAAATATTTTATTTATTTATTTGAGAGAGAGAGAAAGAGGCAGATAGAGAGAATGAGAGAATGGGCACTCCAAGGCCTCCAGACGCGTGCACTCCCTTGTGCATCTGGCCTACGTGGGACCTGGGGAATAGAACCAGGATCCTTAGGCTTCACAGGCAAATGCCTTAACCGCTAAGCCATTTCCCCAGCCCATAGCTTTTAGTTTTTCAAGGTAGGGTCTCGCTCTGGCCCAGGCTAACTCACTATGTAGTCTCAAGATGGCCTCAAACTCATGGTGATCCTCCTACCTCTGCATCCTGGGTGCTAGGATTAAAGGCATGCACCACCACACCCAGCCCAGCTTAACTTTTTAACTTTATTTTTCTTTCTTTATTTATTTTTGGTTTTTTGAGGTAGTGTCTCACTCTAGCTCAGGCTGACCTGGAATTCATTTTGTAGTCTCAGGGTGGCCTCGAACTCACAGTGATCCTCCTACCTCTGCCTCCCAAGTGCTGGGATTAAAGGTGTGCACTGCCACACCGGCTTCTTTCTTACTTATTTTTATTTTGTTTTGATTTGTTTTTCAATGAAGGATCTTGCCCTAGCACAGGTTGACCTGGAATTCACTAGGTAATCTCGGGGTGGCCTAGAACTCATAGTGATCCTCCTACCTCTGCCTCTCTGAGTGTTGGGAATAAAGATGTGCACCACCATGTTTGGCTGTTGTTATTTTTATTTTTACTTTTAGAGGGGAGAGAGAATTGGCATGCCAGGGCCTCAGCCACTGCCATTGAACTCCAGATACTTCCGCCACCTAGTGGGCATGTGCAACCTTTGTACATCTTACGTGGAATCTGGAGTCGAACCTGAGTCCTTAGGCTTTGCAGGCAAGCCTCTTAACTGCTAAGCCATTTCTTCAGCCCCTGGCTATTGTTCATTTTGAGAAAGAATATCACTAAGCCCAGCCTGGCCTTGAACTCACAGGGATCCTCCTGACTTAGTCTACCAAATGCTGGTATTATAGATGTGCACCACCATGCCTAACTTCAACACTTCTTTTTTTCTTTGAGACAGTGCCTCATGAAGCCTACGCTGGCCTTAAATTCATTAAACTAAGGATAGCCTTGAACTTCTGGTCTTCCTGAGTGCTGAGATTACAAGTGTGTGTCACCATTCCTGGTTTATAGTTTATTCAACATTTTATTATTTTTATGTTTTTGAGGTAAGGTCTCACTCTAGCCCAGGCTGACCAGGAACATACTCAGTATCCCAGGCTGGGCTCGAGTTTCTGGCAATCCTTCTACTCTGCCTTCCCAGTGCTGGGATTAAAGGCATGCACCACCATGCTTGGCTCTTCAACTTTTTTATGTTGAAATTCTCTTAATAAAATGTTGGTAAAGTGCTGAAGAGATGGCTCAGCAGTTAAGTACACTTCCTGCACAAACATGAGAGCTTCAGGGGACCTGTGTGCTGTAATTCAAATCTCCTGATCCCACTTAAAATAGTTGGTTTGCAGCAGCCAAAGGCCCCAGCCCATCCATTCTCTCTCTCTCAAAAAAAAAGAAAGAAAAATAGCAAAGTATACATCTACTGAATATGATGACCCTTATCAATAACTTTGTTCTTTTCTAGTTTTTGACATTCATTATTACATTTTTATTTCTTCAACTTGTAGTCACTCAAATGTATGTTGACTGAATGTTTACATCATTTGCATGTTTGCCTTTTTTTCTTTTTAATTGGCTCTAACAGATGCTACATTTATGTGTGACAAGCGGTGTAACAAGAAACGACTATGTGGACGGCATAAATGTAACGAGATATGCTGTGTGGTAAGTGGACTTACCATTGGCTTAATCAGATTCCACTCACTGAAAGGAAACCTCAGCCATCTGAAACATGGCCCAAATTTAGAAACCATTGTGAGGACCCCCAGCAGCAATCAGAGCTCTCCTAGTCCCTGCAGCCACTCAGCAGAGACCAAGCCCTTTTAGGCTTCAGCCAGTGTCATCCACTAGTAATACAGAGGAAGGAAGAAGTACATGAGCCACAGAGCCCAGGGCTCAAGACCACCGTAGGGAAGCACATCATCCTCCACAGGAGGTTATGTGGTTCCAGCACAGCCTGGCCTGGATTTAGCAGCTTGGGCTCTGGGTTTCATAGACTCCTTGGGCCAGGTCAATAGGCAAAATGATGAGCAGGACATGTTTTTGGTTTGTTTTTTTTTTTTAGTTTTTCGAGGTAGGGTCTCAGTTCAAGCTGACCTGGAATTCACTATGTAGTCTCAGGGTGACCTCGAACTCACAGGGATCCTCCTTCCTCTGCCTCCCGAGTGCTGGGATTAAAGGCGTGCGCCACCACACCCAGCTGAGCATGACATGTTTTAAAGGAGTAAGTGTCGTTGACCTCAGTGAGATTAATTACAAGAAGCACAGCCTGACTACTGTCTCATGTTTTATACACTGACATATGTATGTATGAATGTGTGTATGTGTATATGTGTATCAAGATAACATGTATATCTGACAAAATAACATTTATGTACATGAGTATATGTACAAGTATACATATGCACATACGTATGTACAAATTAGCACAGTACCAGTGGCAAGGCAGCACATATACACATCCATATATATGAGCATAAATGCAGTATTGTTAATTTTAAAAATTATATTTTGGCCAGGCATAGTGGTGCATGCCTTTAATCCTAGCACTTGGGAGGCAGAGATAAGAGGATTGCTGTGAGTTGTTCAAAGCTACCCTGAGACCAGGTCAGCCTGGGCTAGTGTGAGACCCTACCTCGAAAAACAAAAAATAAAATAAATTTTTTTTTGTTTTGTTTTGTTTTTTCGAGGTAGGGTCTCACACTAGCTCAGGCTGACCTGGAATTCACTATGTAGTTTTAGGTTGGCTTTGAACTCATGGTGATCCTCTTACCTTTGTCTCCCAAATCCTGGGATTAAAGGCATATGCTACCACTCCCAGCTAAAATAAAATAAATCTTATTTTATTTATTTATTTATTTATTGTTTTGGTTGCTTGTCTTTTTTTAAAAGATTTTTTTATTTTTTTATTAGAGAGAGAATAGGCGCACCAGGGCTTCCAGCCACTGTAAACGAACTCCAGATGCAGGCACCACCATGTGCATCTGGTTTATGTGGGACCTGGAGAATTGAACCTGGATCCTTATGCTTCACAGGCATGCGCCTTAACCCTAAGCCATCTCTTCAGCCCAAATTTTATTTTTTAATATATCTTATTAATTAATTAATTAATTTATTTATTTATTTATTTATTTGTGACAGAGAGAGAAGGGCACGCCAGGGCCTCCAGCCACTGCAAATGAACTCCAGATGCATGCACCCCCTTGTGCATCTGGCTTACCTGGGTCCTAGGGAAATGAACCGGGATCCTTTGGCTTTGTAGGCAAATGCCTTAGCCACTAAGCCATCTCTCCAGCCCAAAATAAAATTTAAAATATTATATTTTAGACAAGATGAAAGTGATGGAATCATGCTTTATACCAAGATTGATAAGTGTTTAAATATCTAAAGGCTTCCTCTGATTAAAGATTTTTTTTGTTTGTTTTGTGTTTTGAGGTAGGGTCTCACTCTAGCCCAGGCTGACCTGGAATTCACTGTGTAGTCTCAGGGTGGCCTGGAACTCACAGTGATCCTCCTACCTCTGCTGGGATTAAAGGTGTGTGCCACCACGCCCAGCTTCATTAAAGATTTTAAGATGTTAGAAAGCAGGGAGACTAGTGTAGCAAGTCCTATATGTACACTATCCAGTGATCAGTTCATGACTAATCTTGTTTCATTCTCATCTTCACCTATTCCTCCTACCCTGCTTATTTTATTTTGAAGCTATTTCTTTTCACCTATGAATGTGTAGAGCTTTGTTTTATTCATCCTGTTAGTTGGAAATATAAAATGGAGACCATTTTATGAAGACAGACATCTCTCTTCTCAGGATAAGGAGCACAAGTGTCCTTTGATCTGTGGGAGGAAACTCCGCTGTGGCCTTCATAGGTGTGAAGAACCCTGTCATCGAGGGAACTGTCAGACCTGCTGGCAAGCCAGTGAGTGCCTTCACTGTATACTGTATAATAAGAATTCCCTAGAAATTCAGACAATATTTTGAGAAATTGTTTTTGCTTAGATTGATAGGGACTGGTAAACTAAGCAGTATTTCTGTTACATTGAAGGGAAAAGAAAGTTGTTTGTAGCTGATCATGGTGGTATTTACTTATAATCCTGGCACTGGGGAGATTGAAACAAGAGTATTATGAATTCATTCCCAGCCACAAAAAGAGACACATGTTATTCTTGCCTCTGTATTTTTGTTCAGAATGGACAAAGCTTATGATGTGAACAGTTAACCTGCTCCCGTTTCAAAAGATAGTTTAATAGATTCCTCCTCTACTACCTGCCTTTCATATACCTGTGGCATATTAACATAATTCACATTTTTAAGAAATTATGTTAAAAATAGAATACTGGGGTCCAGCTTGGTAGCACATACCTTTAATCCCAGCACATGGGAAGCAGAGGTAGGAGGATCGCCATGAGTTCAAGACCACCCTGAGTCTCCATACTGAATTCCAGGTCAGCCTGAGCTAGAGCAAAACCCAACCTCCAAAAAAAAAAAAAAAAAAAAAAAAAATAGAATACTGGGCTGGACATGGTGGTACATGCCTTTAATCCCAGTACTTGGGAGGCTGAGGTAGGAGGATCACTGTGAATTCAAGGCTAGCCTGAGACTAACAGAGGACTGGAGAAGATGGCTTAGCAGTTAAGGCATTTGCCTGCAAAGCCAAAGGACCCTGGTTTGATCCCCCAGGTCTCACATAAGCCAGATGCACAAGGTGGGCTTGCATCTGGAGTTCATTTGCAGTGGCTGGGGACCCTGGCGCACCCATTTTTCTTTCTTTCTCTTTCTCTCTCTCTCAAATAAGTAAATAAGTAAATAATATATAAAAATAGAATATTGGATTATGGCTTAGTAGATGATAGCTGGACCTTCATATCTGTTTTGCATTCAGACTGTTACGATATAGCCATAGCATATGAAAAGAAAATATAGTCTCTGCTGGGCAAGGAGGCACACGCCTTTAATCCCAGCACTCAGGAGGCAGAGGTAGGAGGATCACTGTGAGTTCAAGGCTGGCCTGAGGCTACATAGTAAATTCCAGGTCAGCCTGGACTAGAGTGAGACCCTACCTTGAGAAACCAAAAAATAAAATATAAACAAAAGCAAGCAGATAGTTAGATGATTGATTGATTGATAGATACATAGATACATAGATAGATACATAGATATAAATAGGTAGGTAGGTAGATAGATAGATAGATAGATAGATAGTAGATAACTGCACACTGAAATATGATACAATATTAAGCCCTTGCTTAACATGCACAAGGCTCTGAGTACAATCCCCAGCACTGCAAACAAATAAAAAGTAAAAGTAAACATGTCTATACATATTAATATGTTCATGTGCATCCCAAGCTCATAAAGGATTGTCTTGTTTTGCCAATTCCACCAGGTTTTGATGAATTAACCTGCCACTGTGGCGCATCTGTGATCTACCCACCAGTTCCCTGTGGTACTAGGCCTCCCGAGTGCACCCAAACCTGTGCCAGAATCCATGAATGTGACCATCCAGGTGAGTGCCTTCTTGCCTCCACACTCCAGAGCCTGCTCACATGCATTGCTTGAGTGCTGTGAGGTCGTGCTGGGCTAGTTGCCCCATTCCTCCTGCTTCTGTGAAGGTGAGTCTGACCTAGGCCCCAGGCACACTCAGCATGCCAGCATGCTCAGTGGACTTCAAAGACCCCAAAGGTTAGAAGAAGCCCCAGCTGATGTCTCTCAGGGACTCTTTCTTTCTTTGTTGCCTCCACTTTTGGTACATATTTCAAAGATGAGCATATTTTATAAAATTGAAGGTAGCTTGGTTATTATTGCTAAAGAAGTGATGTATGTTCACTGAATAAAAATAAAGAATAGCCAGGTATGGTAGCGCACGCCTTTAATCCCAGCACTGGGGAGGCAGAGGTAGGAGGATCGCTTTGAGTTTGAGGTCAGCCTGAGACTACAAAGTGAAGTCCAAGTCAGCTTGGGCTAGAGTGAGACGCTGTCTCAAAAAAAACAAAATAAAATAATAAATAAATAAATAACAGGCCTGGAGAGATGGCTTAGCAGTTAAGGCATTTGCCTGGGAAGCCTAAGAACCCAGGTTCAAATCCCTAGTACCCACATAAGCCATATGCATGAGGAGGTGCATGCATCTGGAGTTCATTTGCAGTGGCTAGAGGTCCTAGCATGGCCATTCTCTCTCTCTCTCTCTCTCTCTCTCTCTCTCTCTCTCTCAAACAAGTAAAGAAAGAAAGAAAGAAGATAAAATCAAAATATTAAGAGCTGGAAAGATGGCTCAGCATTTAAAAGTACTTGCTTGCAAAACCTGACAGCCTGAGTTTGATTCCCCAGTATCCATGTAAAGCCAGATGCACAAAATAGCATGTACATCTGGAGTTCACTTGCAGTGGAAGGAGGCCCTGACATGCCCTTTTTCGTTCTCTGTCTAATAAGTAAAAGTAAATTTTTTGTTTTAGTATTTTTATTTATTTATTTGAGAGAGAGAGAAAGAAAAGGGCAGAGGGAGAGGAATAGGAATGGGCACCCCAGGGCCTCCAGCCACTGCAAACGAACTCCAGACACATGTGCCACCTTGTGTGTCTGGCTTATGTAGGTGCTGGGGAATTGAACATGGGTCCTTTGGTTTTGCAGGGAAGTGCCTTAACCACTAAGCAATCCTTGCAGCCCATAAAAATATTTTATAAAAAAGATTAGGCTAGGGCATGGTAATGTACACCTTTAATCCCAGCACTTAGGGGGCAGAGGTAGAAAGATGGCTGTGAGTTCAAGGCCAACCTGGAACTACAGAGTGAGACCCTATTTCTAAAAAAATAAAATAAAAAATTGTTTCCATGTTTTGTTTTGTTTTTGTCGTTTTGAGGTAGGGTCTCGCTGTAGCCTAGGCTGACCTGGAATTCCTTCTGTAATTTCAGGCTAGCCATCCTCCTACCTCTGCCTCCTGAGTGTGTCTGTTTTTTTTCTGACAAAGTGCTAGGTCAAAAATCACTTGATGGATTCAGGCATGGTGATGCACGCCTTTAATCCTAGCACTTGGAAGGAAGAGGTAGGAGGATCGTCATGAGTTCAGGGCCACCTCGGAAAACCAAAAAAAAATCCACTTGGTGGAAGCCTGGCATGCCTTTAATCCACATGCCTTTAATTTCAGGGCCTTTAACCTCTGAGCCATCTCTCCAGCTCCCAAGTTAGTTTTTAGGTAAAACAAAATGAAGCAAATTCCTCATGAAATGAGAACCTTTTTCATTCCCTGGGAACCTTAGGGTGCCCCTGCCAGCATAGTTTGTGAGCTCCTTTCTTGGTGTCTGTACCAGCTTGAAGGAAATGTCCAAGCTCACACCCTTTTTCTAACTCACAGATGTTACAGATGGTATCTATATCCCTTTGGGTAATAATCTTAGTAAGGTCAGGTGTACTGGCTCACATCTTTAATCCTAGCACTCAGAAAACTGAGGTAGGGAGGATCACTCTGAATTCAAGGCCATCCTGGGCTACGTAATGAGTTCCAGGTTACCCTGGGCTAGAGTGACACACTACCTCATAAAAAAAGGGGGTGGGCTGGAGAAATGGCTTAGCGGTTAAACGCTTGCCTATGAAGCCTAAGGACCCCGGTTCGAGGCTCGATTCCCCAGGACCCACATTAGCCAGATGCACAAGGGAGTGCACGCATCTGGAGTTCGTTTGCAGTGGCTGGAGGTCCTAGTGCACCCATTCTCTCTCTCTCTCTCTCCATCTGTTGCTCTCAAATAAATAAATAAATAAACAAAAAAATTTTAAAAAAAACTTAGTAAGAACTACTTGTGAGCTACGTTTTAACTTGCTGTTGCTTTCACATCAGTTTTCATTTCCTTTTTCTTTTTTTTTTTTGGTAGGGTCTCTCAGTCTAGCTCAGGCTGACCTGGAATTTACTATGTAGTCTCAGGGTGGCCTTGAACTCATGGCAATCCTCTTACCCCTCCTTCCCGAGTGCTGG
The DNA here is from genome assembly GCA_036346955.1 of Dipus sagitta. Classification (NCBI taxonomy): domain Eukaryota; kingdom Metazoa; phylum Chordata; class Mammalia; order Rodentia; family Dipodidae; genus Dipus; species Dipus sagitta. Next base: position 108,041,462 of record CM070770.1, on the reverse strand, counting down.
GATTAAAGGCGTGCACCACCGTGCCGGGCTCTGAGTGTCAGTCATCTGGAGCTTCAAAGAATGAAAAACATAACCCATGATCTTGAGGTTCGTAGGTTACATTGAGCCAAAGAATGGAAGTTAAATATCCATGATACGATCAGCCTTTGTTTGCAAATGGACCAGATGGTCAGCCAGTAAGCCTTACTGAAAAGTTAAGAGGGCTTGGAAGTGTGAGGGAGGTCAGGATAGTGTGTGCTTAATGATAGTAATGACATTGAAAGGAATCTGCAGAAGCATTTTATTTTTATTTTTTATTTTTTATTTATTTACTTTTTTAATTAAAATTTTTTGTTTATTTTTTATTTATTTGAGAGTGACAGAGAGCGAAAGAGACAGAGAGAGAGAGAGAATGGGCGTGCCAGGGCCTCCAGCCACTGCAAACGAACTCCAGATGTGTGCGCCCCCTTGTGCATCTGGCTAATGTGGGTCCTGGGGAATCGAGCCTCGAACTGGGGTCCTTAGGCTTCATAGGCAAGCGCTTAACCACTAAGCCATCTCTCCAGCCCTTTATTTACTTTTTTGCAGAAGCATTTTAGAGGGAATAAGTGGCAAAGATATCTGGGCATAAACTAGCAGTTGCAGTGTAAGGTAGAATCAAAAGACAGGCACATACCTTTAATCCCAGCACTTGGGAGGCAGAGGTAGGAGGATTGCCGTGGATTCGAGGCCACTCTAAGACTACATAGTAAATTACTGGGGGTGGGGGGAGACGGACACAGCAGAATGAAGACCAGTGTCAACCTGTGGGGGGTGGTGTGAGAATGGTTGCCTCTCTTTCTTGGGGTTAGCATGTCTCTTCCCATCTCCACTGGCTTTCTTTTTCCCATCATCTTTCAAGTCTTGAAGATAAAACCTAATACTTTTACTTTCAGGAGACAATTTAGCTCTGAAATTTGAAAGATCTATGTCAATGCTATGTATAACATGTTTATAGTTTATGTGGCTTCACTTAGAAATTACTTCTGCCCCTTCCTGTCTTTGCAGTTTATCATTCTTGTCATAGTGAGGAAAAGTGTCCCCCTTGTACCTTCCTAACTCAGAAGTGGTGCATGGGCAAGCATGAGGTAAGTTTTCTCTCCTAGGTATTCATTGTTGCAGAAGTTTTCTTCTTCTTTTCATAACCTTTTAAAAATTTATTTTATTGGTTTTTATGAGGTAGGGTCTCACTCTAGCCCAGGCTGAACTGGAACTCACTCTGTAGTCTCAGGCTGGCCTCAACTCACAGCCATACTCCTACCTTGGCATCTAGAGTGCTGGGATAAATGATGTATACTGCCATGCCTGGCCCTTTTTTGTTTGTTTGTTTGTTTGTTTGTTTTTTGAGGTAGGGCCTCACTCTAGCCCAGGCTGACCTGGAATTCACTATGTATTCTCAGGGTGGCCTCAAACTCATAGCTCTCTTCCTACCTCTGCCTCCCAAGTGCTAGCATTAAAGACGTACACTACCACGTCTAGCTCCTATTTTTATTTTTTGAGGCAAGATCTCACTCTAGTCTAGGAGTCTGACCTGGAACTCACTCTGTAGCCCAGTTTGGCCTCAAATTCACAGCAGTCCTCCTACCTCAGCCTCCCAAGTGCTGTGACTATAGGTGTGAGCCACAATGCCCAGCTCAAAACATAAGATTTGTAATGTCCCTTATTTATTTATATGTTTTATTTATTTATTCTTTTTTGTTTGTTTGTTTGTTTTTGGGTTTTTTGTTGTTTTTTCGAGGTAAGGTCTCACTCTAGCCCAGGCTGACCTGGAATTCACTACATAGTCTTGGGGTGGCCTTGAACTCATGACTATCCTCCTACCTCTGCCTCCCGAGTGCTGGGATTAAAGGTGTCTGCTATCACGCCTGGCTTATTTTGTATTTTTGAGGTAGGGTCTCACTGTAGCTCAGGCTGACCTGGAATTCACTATGTAGTCTCAGGGTGGCCTCGAACTCACAGCAATCCTCCTACCTCTGCCTCCCAAGTGCTGGGATTAAAGGCATGCGCCACTATGCCTGGCCTAAAAATTCATTTAAACTGGACTTGTTAGCTCATGCTTGTAATTTCAGAGCCCAGGAAGGAGGGTCAGGAGTTTAAGGTCAACATCAACTACATAGTGAGTTCAGGATGATGCAACATCAACTACATAGTGAGTTCAGGATGATGCTGGGATACCTGAGACCCTGTCTCAAAAAAAAAAAAAAAAAAAAAAAATGCAGCATCTAATCTCTTTGTGTGTGTGAGAGAGAGAGAGAGAAAGGGAGGGAGAGAGAGGGAGGCAGGGTCTCGCTATAGTCCAGGCTGACCTGGAATTCACTCTGTAGTCTCAGAGTGGACTTGAACTCATGGTGATCATCTTACCTCTGCCTCCCAAGTGCTGGGATTAAAGGTGTGCACCACCACGCCTGGAAAATCTCATTTTTTAAAAAAATGATAGGGCTAGAGAGATGGCTGAGCAGTTAAGGCGCTTGCCTGCAAAGCCTAATGACCTGAGTTCGAGGTCCCCAGTATCCACGTAAAGCTAGATGCACAGAGTGGCACATGCATCTAGAGTTCATTTACAGTGGCTAGAGGCCCTGGCCCTTCCATTGTCTGCCTGATATGGTGGTACACACTTTTTTTTTTGGTTTTCCAAGGTAGGGTCTCACTCTAGTTCAGGCTGACCTGGAATTCACTATGTATTCTCAGGGTGGCCTCGAACTCTTGTAGATCCTCCTATCTCTGCCTCCCGAGTGCTGGGATTAAAGGCATGTGCCACCCTGGCGTGGTATACACACTTTTAATTCCAGCACTTGGGAGGTAGAGGTAGGAGGGTTGCTGTGAGTTCAAGACCACTCTGAGAATACATAGTGAATTTCAAGTCAGCCTGGGCTAGAACAAGTCCCTACCTCTAAAAACTAAAAAAATAAAATAATAATAAATTCAGGAATGTTCTAAGCAAGTGAAAACTCACCCAGGACCTACACAGAGATGAGAATCTGGCTACTTCTGTCTCTTCTAGTTACGAAGCAACATCCCCTGTCACCTGGTTGATATCTCTTGCGGATTACCCTGCAGTGCCATGCTATCCTGTGGGATGCACAAGTGTCAGAGACTCTGTCACAAAGGAGAATGTCTTGTGGATGAGTCCTGCAAGCAGCCCTGCACTACACCCAGAGCTGACTGTGGCCACCCATGTATGGCACCCTGCCACCCCAATTCACCCTGCCCTGTGACAGCTTGTAAATCCAAGGTGAGTATTCCTGACTCCACGTGGAGCATACATTCTGGACTGCTAGTGAATCCAGAACTGACTGCAATGGCCCCTGAGCATGCCTCTTCATCTAGAATCAATTGGTTGCAAGAAACTACAAGTCAGGGTAACAAGAGAGGGTGTTATAAATCATACCAATTTCTTTTATTTCTTTTTTTTATGTATTTATTTTTGTTTTGGTTTTTGAGGTAGGGTCTTGCTCTAGCCCAGGCTGACTTGGAATTCACTATGTAGTCTCAGGCTTGCCTGGAACTCACAGTGATCTTTCTACCTCTGCCTCCCAAGTGCTGGGATTAAAGGTTTGTGCCACCACACCTACCCAATCATACCAATTTCTCTCTGCCCATCTGATATAGCCTTTTAGTTCAGCAGGTCTCCACTGCCACCTGACCAATCTCTATCAACCCTTAATCACATTCCAAGGAATTCTGATTTTCTGCTCCACTTATACAATGACTGTAGTACCCTAGAAGAGTGGTTACACCCACATAAACAGTAAATGGGAGACTTAGCCTGGTCTGAGGGATCATACAAGCCCACTACTGCAGTTACCTTCTCTTTTCTGGACAAACACCCCGCCAGAAGCAGTTTATGGGAGGAAAGGGTTTATTTTAGGCTTGCAGATTCTAGGAGAAGCTTCATCGTGGCAGTGGAAGCTGGCTCACTTCATAGATCCACAGCAGAGAGAGAACAGCCAAGCATGGACAGTCAAGAGCTAAAGGGCTGGACTCAAGATCTGCTCCCAGTGACACACTCTTCCATCAGGCTACTGGAGTACTTAAGTAGGAAGCTTACTCTAAATAAAATACCTGAAGCTGTTGGGGCCATTTACATTTAAACCACCACACCCACCTTGAAGAGATGGTAACAGGGGAATTGTCTGGTGTTGGCTAGGCCTCAGGTGGACCTGGGTCAAATGTCCATTTCTGATTCAGGTATATAAACTTCATTCTAAGTCTGCCCCTTCAACTGGGAGTAAGAACAGAAGTAGTTTCTAAAAGGGGGCATGATGAACTAGATGTTTTTCCTAGCATGTTAGTACCACGTTGTCTGTTAGCATGTGTAGTGAGCCTCTTCAGTCTTGGAGAATCACTGATCCCTCACTCTGTCCTCAGCCACGATTTGATTTGGGAGACGCTTTAAAAGTAAAGCCTGCTTATTTCTTATATTCTCATTTCAGGTAGAACTACAGTGTGAATGTGGACGAAGAAAGGAGATGGTGATTTGCTCTGAAGCTGCCAGTACTTATCAAAGGTTAGTGCTACAGACATGGTAACAATGGGCGTGTCCAGGTGAAAGGGATTCCTGTTTTATTTATTTATTTATTTTGTTTTTTCAAGGTAGGGTCTCACTCTAGCCCAGGCTGACCTGGAATTCACTATGGAGTCTCAGGGTGGCCTCGAACTCACGGCGTTCCTCCTACCTCTGCCTCCCGAGTGCTGGGATTAAAGGCGTGCGCCACCACGCCCGGCTGGGATTCCTGTTTATTATAAGGTCCTTGAGACTTTTTTCTAAAGATTGCAAGCTTGGCCTGGAGAGATGGCTTCGCGGTTAAGGCGCTTGCCTGTGAAGCCTAAGGACCCATGTTAGACTCCCCAGATCCCATGTAGGCCAGACACACAAGGTGACACATGCACAAGGTCACATATGCGCACAAGGTGGTGTACACATCTGGAGTTCGATTACAGTGGCTGGAGGCCCAAGCGTGCCAATTCATTATCTCTCTCTCTCTCATTGGGGGAAACAAAAAAAGATTGCAAGCTTTTTTTTGATGGTGGGGATGGGGTTGATTGTGTATTTTTTTCCTTTTATTTCCATTTATTTTCATGCTGAATTTACTCCCATGCCATAAATTTTCGTTTCTTCCGTTTTTTTCTGGGATATCTTTTTCTTCTGTGCAACCTCGTCTTCTGGTTTAGGAACAGTCTGTTCCTTTTCAGTGAGGGTCATCTCAGTGTGGCAGGGAGAGCTCAGGTAAGGGTTAATCCCACCATGAGCTCTGTAAGTACAGCGGCGCATCTTGGGTGCTTTGTTCACCTGGATATGTTCAATGACCAGAGAATCCACGTCTAAACCCTTAAGTTCATCATTGCTCTCTGCATTTGTAAGCATGTGCAGCAGAAATTCAGCACTCTTTTTGGGCCACCGACCCTGTGTCCAGCCCTACTGTTTAGCCTGGGCAAACCTACCAACTCATTGTATGGCCGGAATGGCACACACTGCTTCTTTAAAGTGACATCTTTCAGATGCTTAGTGGCTTTTCAGATATGCATACCTTTGATGACCTGAGCAGTTTCACGGGTGTTCTTAAAGTGAACATGAAGATTTGAACCCCTTGACTTCCATGAATTTTGTGGGGCTTTCTGGGTCGAGAGAGTAGCGAACCATTTTCACAGGTCACCTGAGGCCACTAACAGGAAGTGTATGTTGTTTGTTGTTTGTTCATAATGTTAGGGATTGAACCCAAGGCTCTGCACATGCTAGGCAAATGCTCTACCACTGAGCTCTATCTCTAGTCTTAGAAATTTTTGTTGTTGTTGTTGTTGTTTTATTCACAGAGAGAGAGAAGAAAGACAGAAAAAATGCTTGCACCAGGACCTCCAGCTGCTGCACACAGCAGGGTTTTTTTGTTTTTTGTTTTTTTTTTTGTTTGTTTGTTTGTTTCTTTCCGAGGTAGGGTCTTACTCTAGCTCAGGCTGATCTGGAATTCACTCTGTATTCTCATGGTGCCCTCGAACTCACGGCAATCCTCCTACCTTTGCCTCCTGAGAACTGGGATTAAAGGCATGCACCACCACGTCACGTCCAGCTAGTTTTTGTTTTGTTTTATTTTCCCTGATGTAGGGTCTCACTTTAGCTCAGGCTGACCTGGAATTCGCTCTGTAGTCTCATGGTGGCCTCAAACTCATAGCAATCCTCCTACCTCTGCCTTCCAAGTACTGGGATTCAAGGGGTGTGCCACCATGTCCAGCGGCAGTTTTTTTTTAATGTTTAAAAATATAATTTAAGGCTGTAGAGATGGCTTAAGACATTTTCCTGGGAAGTGTAAGGACCCCAGTTCGATTCCCCAGGACCCACATAGGCCAGATGTACAAGGGGGCACATGTGTCTGGAGTTCATTTGCAGTGGCTAAACGCCCTGGTGTGCCCATTCTCTCCCTCCCTCTCTCTCTCAGATAACTAAATAAAATAATTTTTTTAAAAAAGAATAAACATTCCTATTTTAAAAATATATATATATATAATTTAGGAGCCAGGTGTGGTGGTGCACATCTATAATCTCGGCACTTAGGAGGCAGATGTAGGAGGATCACTGTGAGTTCAAGGCTATCCTGGAACTACAAAGTGAGTTCTAGGTCAGCCTGAGCTAGAGCGAGACCCTTCCTTGAAAAACTAAAAACCGGGGCTGGAGAGGTGGCTTAATGGTTAAGACACTTGCCTGCAAAGCCAAAGGACCCAGGTTCAATTCCCCAGGACCCACGTAAGCCAGATGCACAAGAGGCACATGAATCTGGAGTTCGTTTGTAGTGGCTGGAGGCCCTGGCGTGTCCATTCTCTATCTTCCTCTCTTCTCTCTCTTCCTTTGCAAATGAATAAATAAATTTATTTCAGGGGGCTGGGAGGTAGCATAGCTGTTAAAGACACTAGTTTGCAAAGCCTGCCTGCCCAGATTCAACCCAGCAACCCATGTGTAGCAGACAGCTTCAGGTTCGCTGAGATGAACTTCCAGACCAGGCACAGTTATGGAGGAAGGGATTTATTGACGCTTACAGATCCAGGGGAAGTTCCATAAAAGCAGAAGAAACTGGCCTGCTTTCACAGGCCCAAGCAGAGAGAGAGCAGTACAAGCCTAAAGGTCAAAAGCCAGAGCACACTTCAGGAACTCCAGCTAGGCACACTTTGCATATCTTTAGATTGAAATCTCAAACCCACCACCACACCTTAAGATCCACACAATGGCATTGCCTCCAGCCAGATGGCTAGAGATGCAAACTACAAACAAATAAACAACTGAATATATTGGGGGCCATCTATTCTATTCAAACCACCACACCATGTAAACTGAGATGGGCATTCCTTTGCAGTGGCAAGAAACCCTGGTGTGTCCATACATACACACAAATTAATTAATTGATTTAAAAGAAAACATATGACGGGCATGGTGGCACATGCCTTTAATCCCAGCACTGGGAGGCTGGAGGTAGGAGGATCACTGTGATTTCGAGGCCACCCTGAGACTCCATAGTGAAACCCGGATCAGCCTGGGCTAGAGTGAGACCCTACCTCGAAAAACCAAAAAAAAAAAAATAATAATAATAATAATAAAGGAAACATAATTTAGAACTGGGGAGATGGCTTGGTGTTTCTAAGTATTTGCTTGCAAAACCTGTCAGCCAAGGTTTGATTCTCCCGTACCCATGCAAATCCTGATGTACAAGGTGGTGCATACATCTGAAGTTCATTTGCAGTGGTATGAGGCCCTAGTGTACCTATACTTACTTTCTCTCTCTGTCTCTCTGTCTCTCTCTCTCTCTCCTTGCAAATAAAAAAAAAAATGATATGATTTATCTGATTCAAAGAAAAAACTGCTGCTTGGGCTGGGGAGATGGTTCAGTCAGTAAAGTCCTTGCTAGATAAGTGTGAAGACCTGAGTTCCCGGGGCTGGCTCAGCATTTAAAGGCTCTTTCTTGCAAAGCCTGAAGGCCTGGGTTCAATTCCCTAGTACCCATGTAAAGCCAGGTGCACAAAGTGTTGCATGCATCTGGAATTCATTTGCCATGTCAAGAGGCCCTGGTACACCTATTCCCTCTTTCTTTCTGCTCACAAATAAATAAATAAATTTTTTTAAAGACCTAAGTTCCCATACCCACACCTAGGTAAAATAACATTGGGCATAATGACACATACCTTTAATTCCAGCACTGGGGAGTTGGAGATGGGAGAACATATCTTGCCGGCTGACTGTACTAGCTGAGTTGGTGAGCTCTAGGTTCAGCAAGAGATCCTATCTCAAAGAATAAGATATCCAGATGTGGTGGCACACATCTTTAATTCCAGCACTTAGGAGGTAGAGGTAAGAGGATTGCCTTAAGTTCAGGGCCACCCTTGACTACATAGTGAATCCCAGGTCAAGCTGGGCTAAAGTGATACCCTACCTTGAGAAACAAAAGCAAACAAACAAAAACTGAATAAGGTGAGCAATTGAGGAAGACACCCTTCATAAAACTGGGCTCCACATGAATGCACACATGTGTGGGTCCTTGGATCCTCTGGGTTGTGGCTCCCCAAGGCATCCAGGCAACTGTGGAGAGCAGGGTCTTCAGTGGCCGTGAGTGCAATGGGAAGTACACCTGGGAGGTGACTTGTTTATTTGTCAGGGGAATGAGTTTTTTTTTTTTTAATTTGTTTATTTTTTCTTAACAACTTCCATGATTGTAAACAATATCCCACGGTAATGCCCCCCCCCCCACTTTCCCCTTTGAAACTCCATTCTCCATCATATCCCCTCCCCCTCAGTCTTTTTTATTTATTTATTTTTTCAAATTTTTATTAGCAACTTCCATGATTACAAAAAACATCCCATGTTAACCCCCTCCCACTTTCCCCTTTGAAACTCCATTCTCTATCATATCCCCTCCCCCTCTTAATAAGTCTCTCTTTTATTTTGATGTCATGATCTTTTCCTCCTGTTATGATGGTCTTGTGTAGGTAGTGTCAGGCACTGTGAGGTCATGGATATCCCAGCCATTTTGTGTCTGGAGGAGCACGTTGTAAAGAGTCCTACCCTTCCTTTGGCTCTTACATTCTTTCCGCCACCTCTTCCGCAATAGACCCTGAGCTTTGGAAGGTGTGATAGAAATATTTCAGTGCTGAGCACTCTGTCACTTCTTTCCAGCACCATGATGCCTTCTGAGTCATCCCAAGGTCTCTGCCATCTGAAAAGAGAAAATTCTCTACCCAAAGTGAGAGTAGCATTAATATATGGATATAAACATTAAGAGAAGTGTTTATTGGGCAGTTTGATGAGCGTAGTATATACATTTAGCCAGACATCAGCAAGCATTACACCCCTAGGGCTCATGACTACCCCTGTTGTAGGTTTTCAGTATCGGGGATGTATTCCCTCCCATGGAGCAGACCTCCAGTCCAATTAGAGGGCAGTTGATTTCTACCATGACAGATGTGCCACTATTGCACCCGTTGGCTCATTTGGCCTGGCTGGCCAAATTTAAGGCTTGCAGTGTCCACTGTTGAGTAACTTCACTGGTGATTTCTCTCTCTCTCCCATTGAATTACATGCAGAATGGCTTCTTCCAGCTTTCTGTCAGCTGGTCTACATGGAGGAGGTTATCAACTCAGTTCCAGCAGGATTTTTCAGTGGCCTTGAAGCCCAAGTATGTGGAGTCTTCAGCAATAGGGTCTTACCATCTATTCCTGGTGGGAAACCAAGGGCCTTGGCAATGGCCTGTAATGTTTTGGGGGCATCAGGGACCTCCCTGGCCAACAACTTACTGGGAGGTATCCCATCCCTGGCACTGAAAATTTTCTAGTAACAATCAATGGCTCCTGAGTGTTGCATTGTCCAAAAAAGTAGGTTTCCATATGATTTATTTATACCGTCTTAGATTTTGATTAGCCCTCCCTCCAACTTTCCTTACTCAGTCTCTTCCCCTGACCTCACTTATACCTTTTCACCCCCATTAATCTGTTCTTCTACTTACATATATACAATACCATCCTATTAAGGGGATTGAGTTTTTATAAGCCATTGAGAGAGAGCGGGAAGAGGGTCCTAAGGGGATTGGTGGGTTCAAAGATTGCTTGCCAATGCCTAGGAACATTCATTCCAGCATGTAGGGAGAGAGTTAGGTGATCTACATAGTGGTGGGAAGAGGGTCGCAGGGGGATGGGCTGTGTGAAGGCTGCTGGCTGATACCATATAAGGAGTTTCCTAGGCAACTGGCCGGAGGTCACAGGGCTATGAGAAAGCCTAAGTCTTATCAGGATGTCCAGGTGTCCTGGGCTTAGAGAGGGATATGCCTTCTCTAGCCTGGGGGCCCTTACCTGCCTGGCAGCTCAGGTCCATTTTAACCCTCAGTGGCCCAGGGCCCTAGCCTGTGCCCCACACACATGTGCATGCATACACATGATCCCATACACATATCACACTTACACATGCAAAAAACAATGCTACTGTTTTCTTCACTCTAATTTGCAAGAGAAACTTTTGCTGCTGCTTCCTTTCCCTCTCACTCATTTCCTTTCCTTTTTCATCTTACTATACCATGAATTATGAAAGACAGATGGCCTGAAGTTATATTAATAACTTTAATAGCCAGGTGTGCTGGCACATGCCCTTAGCCCCAGCACTAAAAGCTGAGGTAGGATTGCTAGTAGTTTGAGGCCAGCCTGGGCTAGAGAGAGACCTTAACTTGACTAAACTAAAAATAAATTAATTGCTTCAATATTCCACCTCTTGCTGATGACATATCCAGCCAAGGCTAAGTCCTGGGTCCCTTCCTTAGCATAGAAGTTTCTAATTGTTCTGGGATGTATCTTTATGACCTCCTAAAGTCTTAAAACTCAGAGATCTGAATACAGAGGTAGAGGTGTTAGGGTTATGTTTAACAGTGACTAGATGTGTTGATGTGCCATAGCTGTAGGACTTGAAGAGTATACAGGCATCATATTGATTATTTAAATAAAATACTGGGCATTAACCTGATTGTTTTGGGGTGGACTGGGGAGTTGTGATCCCTCTTTAATTTCCTGTAGAGGTGCTAATACTCTGAGGACATATGCCATAGACAAACTGTCTTGTTCACTGGCTTTGTTGACTGGTTGGTTGGCTGTGAAAGAGGTCTTCTATATCCCCAGCACAGAGGTTCTTATAAAACTGCAATGCTTCCTCTTTTTATATTTTAGAGTAGCTGCTATTTCTATGGCCTCTAAAATAACAGACATGCAGCTTGGAGACTCAGTGGAAATCAGCAAGTTAATTACCAAGAAGGAAGTTCAACAAGCAAGGTAATTTTTTAAATTATTATTATTATTTGAGAGCAAGAGAGAGGGAGAGAGTGGACGCATCAGGACTTCCCAGTCACTGCAAACGAACTCCAGATGCATGTGCCACCTTGTGCATCTGGCTTATGTGGCTCCTGGAGAATTGGGCCGGGATCCTTTGGCTTTGCAAGCAAACAAACACCTTAACTGCTAAGCCATCTCTCCAGCCCAGCAAGATAATCTTGAATAAATAAATGAATGTGCCTTTTTAAAAAATTATTTATTTATTTATTTGTTTATTTATGAGGGAGGGAGGGAAGGAGAGAGAAAATGGGTGTGCCAGGACCTCCAGCCACTGCAAAGGAACTCCAGATGCATGCACCACTTTGTACATCTGGCCTTATGTGGGCACTGGGGAATTGAACTCAGGTTGTTAGGTTTGCAGTCAAGCGCCTTAACCACTGAACCATCTCTCCAGCCATTTATGTATGTCTTCTTTCTCCAGCTCAATTTAACTTTTACAAAAATGTATTTAATTTTAATTTTCCACAGTAGAGCCTCATACAATTATTAGTTGTAATCTAATAGATTTGATGTTGAGCCAGAAGTGGTGGCATATAATTTTAATCCCACCACTCTGGAGGCAGACATAAGAGGATTGCTGTGAATTTAAGGCCACCTTGGGACTACAGAGTCAGTTCCAGGTCAGTCTGGGCTAGAGTGAAACCCTACCTCCTCATAGCTGCTTCCTGGCCTAAAGGAAAAGTCTCTGGCAAGAGTCTGCTCTGTTCTCATGTATTCTAAGATTTTCTCAATATAGAAGCTGCAGAGCCTGTGCCTATTTTTATTTATTTATTCATGTGTTTTTTAGGTTGGAGTGTGATGAGGAATGTTCTGCCTTGGAAAGAAAAAAGTAAGTGATTTCAACAGCTTGTTACCTGTTTCTCCATGTTATCTTCTTCCTTCTGTAATAGTGAAGGAAGGTAACCCTTCATTCACTCGGCTCCTCTCTGATTCCTTTGCTGCTATCAATAGAAGGAAAGAGATCATCAAGAGTTAAAATTGGGGCTGGAGGGATGGCTTGGTGGTTAAGGCACTTGCCTACAAAACCAACAGACTCTGATTTGATTCCCCAGGACCCACATAAGCCAGAGGCACAAGGGGTCGCTTGCATCTGGAGTTAGTTTGCAGTGGCTGAAGGTCCTAGCATGCCCATTCTCTCTCTCTCTCTTTCTCTCTCTCTCTCTAATAAATAAATAAAATATAAATTTAAAAATATGAAAAAAAAGAGTTAAAATTGTGAGGCTGGATATTTGGCTCAATGCTTAAGGTGCTTGCCTACAAAGCCTGACAGCCTGAGTTCAATTCCCCAGTACCCACATAAAACCAGATGCACAAAGTGGTGCATGCATCTGGAATTTGTTTATAGCAGCTAGTGACCCTGGTGCACGCATTCATATTCATTGTCATTCCCCGTCTCTCTCTCTCTCTCTCTCTCTCTCCTTGCAAATAAATGAAATATTAAAAAGACTGAAAATTGTTTTTAAATATTTCTGTTTATTATTTATTAGCAGGGGGGGAGAGAGAATGGATACAGCAGGGCCTCCTGCCACTGCAGATGAACTGCAGATGCATGTGCCACTTTGTGCATCTGGCTTTACGTGGATACTGGGAAATGAACCCAGGTTGTTATGGTTTGCAGGCAAGCACCTTTAAGGAGTTAAATTATTTTTCAGGGCTGGGGAGATGGCTCATCAGGTAAAAGCCTGGCTTGCAACGCCTTTCAATTCCCCACTACCCACATAAATCCCAATGCATAAAGTAGTGCATGTATCGAGCTCATTCTCAGCAGTAAGAAGCCCTGGACACACTTCTCTCTCTCTCTCTCTCTCTTTCTATTTCTGTCTTTCTTCCTGCTCACAAATAAATAAAAATGTTAAAAGAAAAATAGCCAGGTGTGGCGGCACACTTGGGAGGCAGAGGTAGAGGATCATTGTGAGTTTGTAGCCAGCTTGGGGCTACAGAGTGAATTCCAGGTCAGTGTGGGCTAGAGTAAGACCCTACCTTGGAAAAAATATATATATATATATTATTTATAATTATGGAAGTTGTCAATTAAAAAAAAAAAAGCCAGGCATATTAGTACATACATGCAATTCCAGTACTCAAGAGGCTGAGGCAATAGGATTGCTGCAAGTTTAAGGCCAACTTAAAAAGACTCTTAGGTGTATAACTGAGATAGCACTTATTTAGCATGCATGAGGCTCTAGGTCCAATCCCCAGTATTCCCATTAAAAAAAAAAAAAAAAAGAGCTGGGCATTGTGGTGCACGCCTTTAATCCCAGCACTTGGGAGGCAGAGGTAGAAGGATCACTGAGTTCAAGGCCACCCTGAGACAACACAGTAAAATTCCAGGTCAGCCTGAACTAGAGTAAGACCCTACCTTGAAAAACCAAAAAGAAAATCCCACAAAAAAGAAAAAGGAAATAAAACAAATGGGGCTAGAGAAGTGGCTTAGCAGTTAAGGTGGTTGCCTGCAAAGTCTAAGGACCCCAGGTTTGATTCTCCAGGTCCTACATAAACCAGTTGCGCATGGTGGCGAATGCGTCTGGAGTTCTTTTGCAGTGGCTGGAGGCCCTGGCATGCCCATTCTTATTCATTCTCTCTCTCTCTCTCTCTCTCTCTCTCTCTCTCTCTCTCTCTCCCCTCCCTCCCTCCCTCCCTCTGTCTCTAATTAATAAATAAAAATAAATTTTAAAAAAGAATTTGAGACAGAAAGGGAGAGAGAAAGAGAAAAGCCCTGGAGTTTGTCTGCAAAGCCAAAGGATCCCGGTTCAATTCTCCAGGACCCACATAAGCCAGATGCACAAGGGGGCGCATGCATCTGAAGTTCCTTTGCAGTGGCTGGAGGCCCTGGTGCACCCATTCTCTCTCCTCTCTCTTTCCCTCTTTCTCTCAAATAAATAAAATATATATTTTTAAAAAATAAAAATAAATAAACCAGGCAAACACAACAACAGCAAAAAAGCCACACTGGTGTGGTGACACATGCCTTTAATCCCGTCACTCAGGAGGCCAAGGTAGGAGGATCATTGTGAGTTCAAGACAAGCCTAAGACTGCATAGTAAATTCTAGGTCAGCCTGTGACAGAGCCAGATCCTACCTTGGGGTGGGGGTGGGGTTGGGGGTGAAGGATCACTGGACAGGACTCAGGAGGTAAACCAATTGCTAAGTAAGTATGAGGACCTAAGTTCAGATTCCCCAGCACCCACAGAGATGTCAGATAGGCGTGGAGATGTATCTGCAATCTCAGGTCTTGGGAGGCAAACTGGCTAACTAGCTAGACTAGCCAAGTCAGTGAGCTCTGGTTTCAAGTGAGGCTCCTTACTGCAGTAAATCAGGTGGAGCACATTCAAGGATGATGCCTGGCATCAGCTTCTGACCTCCATGCACATGCACACACCACTAACACACATGCATAAAAAATGCTTTCATTAAAAAAAAAAAATAAACAGACAGGCATGGTGGCACACACCTTTAATCCCAGCATGAGGGAGGCAGAGGTAGGAGGATCACTGTGAATTTGAGGCCAGCCTGAGACTAGATAGTGAATTCAGGTCCTCCTGGGCTAGTATGAGACCCTACGTTGAAAAAAGAAAAAAGAAAAAAAAAATCACACACACACACAAGGTAGTGCATGCATCTGGATTTTGTTTGCAATGGCTAGAGGCCCAGATCACCCATTCTCACTCCCTCTCTCTTTCTCTGTCTCTCAAATAAAGTGCTTTCTATGGGAGAAAGTTTAAAACTCTTGACTTATGTAAAAGTTGCTAGGATCTATGGCAAGCTATTACTGTGCCTAATTTATAAGTTAAACTTTATCCCAGGCATGTGCGTATGTTAAAGAAAAAGAAAAAAAAGCCAGGTGTGGTGGCACCTTTAATCCCAGCACTCGGGAGGCAGAGGTAGGAGGATCGCCATGAGTTCGAGGCCACCCTGAGACTACATAGTTAATTCCAGGTCAGCCTGGACCAGAGTGAGACCCTACCTTGAAAAACCAAAAAAAAAAAAAAAAAAAAAAAAAAAAAAAAAACACCATTCATGGTGGTACACGCCTTTAATCCCAGCACTAGAGAGGCTGGGGTAGGAGGATAGCCACGAGTTTGTGGCCAGCCTAGGCTACAGAGTGAGTTCCAGGTCAGTCTGGTCTAGAGTGAGACCCTGCTTCAAAAAAAAAAAAAAAGAAAAGAAAAGGAAAAGAAGGGAGAGAGGGACCAGTATGTTTTGGATATTGTACTACTAATAATTTTAGTCCCCTGTAAATAGGAAGAACTGCTGAGTAAGTCAGTTTCTCCTCTCCCCTCTCCTTGTGTTTGCATATCCCTCGTTTCAGGAGATTAGCAGAGGCATTTGATATCAGTGACGATTCTGATCCTTTCAATGTGCGCTCTTCTGGGTCAAAATTCAGTGACAGTTTGAAGGATGATGCCAGGTATGTAACATGTTTTCTACTTCTAAGAGGGTTTAAAATTTTAAGATGTAACAAATATGTTCCGTCTGATGAAGCCAAGTAAAGTTAATTTACCTAGTATAAGAAATTGCATGTTGTTTAGCTGCTCCCTTGAACTGAACTTGGTGTTGAGGGGATGACTTTAAGAGTGGAAGTTTGGTTCTATCAAAGGCTAGACAGACAGAACTGAAGGATCTCTGAGCCACCCTCACCTCTGTCTACCCAGATCTAAGTCCCATGGGCCTTGCTTGGAGCAGTGGCAGTTCTTTTTCTTCTCTCTCCTGCCTTCTGATGAATGTTTCTCCTTCCTTCTTCTCTTCTCATATTTGCTTTCTCTTCTTTTGTTCCATTACTTTGTTATTTGCAGCTCCTGACCCCTGCAATATTTTCTGCCAACATTGTCCATTGTGTGCACTTTATAGGCAGAGGCTGGGTGGATGAGATTCCCAGAAAGGCAGGGACAAATGACATTAACTGATGGTTTCTCATTTCAGGAAGGACTTAAAGTTTGTCAGTGACATTGAAAAGGAAATGGAAACTCTCGTGGAGGCTGTGAATAAGGTTAAAGTCAAAATATCCAACTTGACATTTCTCTAGGGCCAGCATGATATAAAAACAAGGGCTAGAGAGATGGCTCAGCAGTTAAGGTGCTTGCCTTCAGAGCCTAAGAACCAGAGTTTGATTCCCCAGTTCCCATACAAAGCTAGATGCACAAAGTGGCTAGTGCATCTGAACTCCATTTGCAATGGAGTCTGTCTCTCCTATCTCTGTACTTGCAAATAAATAAATCTTAAGAAAAAAAGAAAGAGAGAGAGGGAGGGAGGGAGAAAGGAAGGAAAGAAGGAAGGAAAAGAAGAGGTCACAGAAACCCTATCAGCCTAGAGGAGTAGGAAACTGTCACAGCTGCTGTGAGGATCCCAGTCTTTCCCAAAATGCAGTCATTGTAACATCCATGGAAGCCTGACTGCTACAGTCATTGCAGAAAAAAACATAGCTGTAGCCAAATTAAATGTAATTAAAAAATGGTAATAATTCACCAGGCATGGTGATGCCCGCCTCTAATCCCAGCACTGGAAAGGCAGAGGAAGGAGGATGGCCGTGAGTTCAAGGTCAGCCTGGGCTAGAGTGAGACCCTACCTCGAAAAGTACAAAAAATAAAAGAAAAAATATACATATGGTAATAATTCACCAGGTGTGGTGGTGCCCGCCTTTAATCCCAGCACTGGGGAGGCAGAGGTAGGAGGATCGCATGACTTCAAGGCCACCCTGAGACTATATAGTGAACTCCAGGTCAGCCTGAGCTAGAATGAGACCCTACCTCAAAAAACAAACAAACAAAAAAGTAATAATTCTAGCTCAGAGACTGAGAAGAGTGAAGAAACTATCTAAGGAGGATTGAGTTGTGGTAGTTGAATGGCTGTGAGTTGGAAGTCCTGCAAGGCCCTCAGATCTCAGAAAGGCTGTGTGTGATAGGAGCTCATCCTTTCTTTGTGTGTATGTCTGTCTGTCTCAGTGCAGGCACACACATGAACTCTGGGGACCTGAATGCAGGTCCTTAGGCTTTCATAGGAAACACTTTACCCACTGAGCCAATCTCCAAGTCCCCACACTCTTTTTGTTACCCCAGTGGCAGGGCAGAAACCCTTGGGGAAAGATAGACTGTTGTTATAACTGGAGGTAAAGACCAGGCTCCTAAAGGAGAATGGACCTCTTTTCCTGGAGGCAGCCAGAGATATCAGAGAGGTAAGGAGCATCCAGCACTGTGTTGACTGACTCCCTCTTCCATCAGTGGGGACTGGGAGTGAGGACAGGATGGCTTTTTAGTTCCATATCTTATGGTGGTTTTCCTTCTCGCTGCTCCCCTCACCCTCTTCCCAGTCCCTTACTACTAACCTGAAGGAGAGCATAGATGCAGCCATTCTCCTGGTGAGGATACCTAAGCAGTTGTAGCTCTCAGCTTGAGTGTCTGTGTCACAAACTTAAGACATAATGTTTTGCTCTAGACCAGGATGACCTCAAACTCATAACAGTGCTCCTATCTGTGCCTTCTGAGCGCTGGAATTAAAGGTGTGCGCCACCATGCCCGGCTAGAACATACTTTTATAGGAAGTGAGATCTTCTTGGTTTTTAAATCTTCAGTTTATTTGGACATTTCTCAGACTATCACTCCCTAATTATGGGCCCTTCAGGAAGATCCCTTAAGATCTCCACCAATATATATATATATAATTAGTTTACTTACTCTGTTTCTAACCCTGTCCATCTGCCCATCACAGTGTAGAGGTACAGGAGTGTGTCAGCTCCCTTCCTCTCCAACTCCTCTGGGTTTATACAACAAGTAGTGAAATGCTATGCATTGTAACCCTCTAATATTCAGTCACCCCCTATTGGCTAAGCTGTTCTTGTGGTAAGGATAAGTTGCAAGCATTTTCTGTTTTCAAGGTCTTGATACCAATCAGCCCTCTCTTCCCTCAATACAGGGAAAGAACACTAAGAAAAGCTACTCCTTTCCTCCCATGAACAGAGACCACCGCCGGATTATCCATGACCTGGCCCAAGTTTATGGCTTGGAGAGTGTGAGCTATGACAGTGAACCAAAGCGCAATGTCGTGGTCACTGCCATCAGGTGGGTTGATCTTGCTATCCCAGGAGGAGCTCCTCAGCAGAACAGGTTTACCCCAGAAAGCAGGGCCTGTCACGGTTTGCTTTTCTTACTTCCTCTTGGTTTTTTTGTTTGTTTGTTTGTTTGAAAGCGACGGGAGGGGGGGGAGGGAGAGAGAGAGAGAGAGAGAATGGGCACATCAGGGCCTCCAGCCACTGCAAACGAACTCCAGACACATGCCACCTTGTGCATCTGGCTTACATCGGTACTGGGGAATTGAGCCTTGAACCGGGATCCTTAGGCTTCACAGGCAAGCACTTAACTGCTAAGCCATCTCTTCAGACTGTTGTCTTCCTTTTAGAGGGATAGAAGGGAATCTTCTCTGGGATAGTCATTTTGTGATTTTCTAAAGGTTTGAGCCAGACAGCAAAGGCCATGCCTCATTCCATGGGGCAGATATACCCAAAGCACTCAAGTCTCACAGCTGCCCTGATCTACCACATCTAACGGGAATCTTGGGGTTCCTTGCCAGTACACAATGCACCAATAAGTTTAGGGTACCCCGAATTCTTGTCTTATGAATTTAAGTCCATAGACCAAACCGGGCATGGTGGCACACACCTTTAATCTCAGCACTTGGGAGGCAGAGGTAGGAGGATTACTGTGAGTTCAAGACCGCGCTGAGACTACATAGTGAATTCCAGGTCAACCTTGACCAGAGTGAGACCCTACCTTGAAAAAACAAAACAAAAATCCATAGACAAGAGGGTGAAACTTACAGAAACTTTATTAGACTAAGAGAAGAGAAGAGGGAAAAAAAAGTACAGAGCGCTGTGTATGGAATGCAGAGGGGTTAGAGAGCCCACTTGGGGTAGAAGTTCCCCCACCCATTTCAGCCAGGGCAGGGAGCTGGAGGTTCAGGAGAAAGGAACAGCTAAAAAAGAGGCCTGGCCCACATGGTGAGGATCTCTTTCTTTCTTTCTTTCTTTTTTTTTTTTTTTTTTTTTTAGGTAGGTTCTTACTCTAGCTCAGGTGAGTCAGAGAGAGCTAATTAGATACGCTGCATCAGATGCTGAACTGTTCTGCTGAAGCAGGCAGGTGGGCAGGCATGGTGTTCCCTTCCCTCCCTCTTTGGACCCTCTAACAGGCTACCTGAAAAAGCTACCTGACTAGTTCCCCCTTACATAGACACTGGAGGTGGCACTGCTGCAGGTAGAGGGGGCTGGAGCAGGATGCCTGCTCATCACATCCATCCTCTTCCTCCCTGCCTCCCCTAGCCCTGCAATTCTGCCATGATGGAAATAGAAGGAATGCTGGGCTTTGACTCAAGGCATCCCCTATGAACAATGTTTAGTCATGAGAGGAAACAGGCAATAGTGTGAGCTTAAGGCCCCCATCTGAACCTGAGCTTTGTGAAAGAACTTCACAGTAAAGAAATGTGAAGTACTGGGGAACTGGCTTAGCGGTTACAGCATTTGCCTCTGAAGCCTAAGGACCCGGGTTCGATTCCCCAGGATGCACGCAAGCCAGATGCACAAGGGGGGACATGTGTCTGAAGTTCTTATGCAGTGGCTAGAGGCCCTGGCATGCCCATTCTCTCTATCTGTCTCTGTCTCTTTCTCTCTCATAAATAAATAATTAAAATATTGGGCAGTTAAGACGTTTGCCTGCAAAGCCAAAGAACCCAGGTTCGATTCCCCAGGACCCATGTTAGCCAGATGCATAAGGGGGCACACGTTTGTTTGCAGTGGCTGGAAGCCCTGGCACACCCATTTTCTCTCCCCCCCCCCCCCCGTTTCTCTGTCAAATAAATAATAAAATATTTTTTAAAAAATGTGAAGTGTGCATGGGAGGAAGCAGGCAGTGAGTGGGTCCCACGGAGCGGTGGAAGGGGCAGTGGTTGAGTGCAACAGGCCAGAGAGGAGACAGACACTAAGGGAGCACTGAGCGACAATGTAGACCTTTCTGCTCTTTCTACACATGAACCTCACTTTTCTGTACTCTGTGTCTTGATTCCTTATCAGAGGGAAGTCCATCTGTCCTCCTTCCACGCTGACAAGTGTGCTTGAAAGGGAAACGCAGACACGGCCTCCACCACCAATTCCTCATCACAGACAGCAGACAGACAAGTAAGGATTCTCCAGCCACTTTCCAAAGAACCTGTATGGTCAGAGAAGCCAGCAGGGGTCCACCCAAGCCCATGTACAAATATGAAGTTTTGTGTTTGTTTTGTTTTGTTTTTGAAGTAGGGTCTCGCTGTAGCCCAGGCTGACCTGGAATTCACCATGTAGCATGTAGTCTCAGGGTGTCCTCAAACTCTCAGAGATCTTCCTACCTCTGCTTCCCAAGTGCTGCGATTAAAGGCGTGCACCACCATGCCCAGCTCTCATGTTTTTTTTTTTGTTTGTTTGTTTGGTTGGGTTTTTTGTTGTTGTTTGTTTGTTTTTGAGGCAAGGTTTCACTCCAGCCCAGGCTGACCTGGAACTCATTCTGTAGCTCCAAGCTGTACTTGAACTCATGGCGCTCCTCCTACCTTTGCCTCCCAAGTGCTGGGATTAAAGACGTGCGCCACCACGCCCAGCTGACTTTCATTTTTTGCTCCATCTGTTATAGTCTGAATGATGTTTTGGGTTTGATTTAAAAAGACAAGACCAAATTGTCAAGCAGCAAATCAGTCAGGAGCTGGCAGGGAACACTGTCCCTTCCTCTCCCTCCCTAAGAGAGACACCAGCTGCATTTCTGTGTCCAAGGCAACATAACTGAAAGTTACTTTGAAACCCACAGGCATCCCTACACCTTTCTAGCCCTCTACACAGAGGTCCTAATGGTACCACCTCTGTGCTTCCCACACAAAACTCAGGAAGAGTGATAAGGTGGTTTACAAGATAAGATCTCCATGAGGGTTATAGCAGTTAGTGTTCCTATAAGACCAGACTGGCACATCCTCAGCCAAGAGCTTCTCTCTGTTCCTGAAAACCAGCAACCTAGCTTCTGACCAGCAAAGCCTGTATGTCTGCATGGACAGTGGGGGGTTTTATGTTGTTTGCTCTTTTTTATATATTTTTTTAATTTTTTGTTTTGTTTTGTTTTTGTTTTTCGAGGTAGGCTCTCATTCTAGCCCAGGCTGACCTGGAATTCATTATGGAGTCTCAGGGTAGCCTTGTACTCACGGTGATCCTCCTACCTCTGCCTCCCAAGTGCTGGGATTAAAGGCATGCGCCACCACGCCCAGCTTTATTTTTAATATTTTTAATCAAGTTGAGCATGGTGGTGCACACCTTTAATCCCAGCACTTAAGAGGCAAAGGTAGGAGGATGATCGCTGTGAGTTTGAGGCCTCCCTGAGACTCCATAATGAATTCTAGGTCAACCTGAGCTAGAGTGAAACCCTACCTTGAAAAACAAAACAAAAAAATAAAGGCCGGACGTGGTGGCGCACTCCTTTAATCCCAGCACTTGGAGGGCAGAGGTAGGAGGATCACCGTGAGTTCGAGACCACCCTGAGACTACATAGTGAATTCTAGGTCAACCTGGGCTACAGTGAGACCCTACCCCGAAAAACAAAACAAAACAAAAAAAATAAAATAAAAATAAAATATTTTTGCTGGGCAGTGGTGGCACATGCCTTTAATCCCAGCACTTGGGAGGCAGAGGTAGGAGGATTGCCATGAGTTCAAGGTCACCCTGAGATTGCATAGTGAATTCCAGGTCAGTCTGGGCTAGAGCAAGACCCTACCTCAAAAAATCAAAAAGTAAATAAATAAAATATTTTTAATCCAGGTATGGTGGCACATGCCTTTAATCCCAGAATTTAAGAGTCAGAGGTAGGAGTATCACTGTGAGTTTGAGGCCAGCCTGGGAGTACAGAGTGAGTTCTAGACCACCCTGGACTATAGCAAGCCCCTACCTCAAAAAAAATTTTTTTTAAATTTTTAATTTTGTAAGAGCATATGGGTATGCCAGGGGCTCTTGCTGCTGTAAACAAGCTCCAGACACATGCAAGTACTTTTAACCACTGAGCCATCTCCCCCAACCTCTTTCTTTTTTTTTGTTTTTTGGGGTTGTTTGTTTGTTTGTTTGCTTTTGGTTTTTTGAGGTAAGGCCTCACTCTAGTCCAGGCTGACCTGGAATTCACTATGTAGTCTCAGGGTGGCCTGGAACTCGTGGCGATCCTCCTACCTCTGCCTCCTGAGTGCTGGGATTAAAGGCATACACCACCACTCCCGGCATGCTTGCTTGATTTTTGTATGAAAGTTTATATGGATTTTTTTTTTTTTTTGAGGTAGGGTCTCACTCTAACCTATCGTAACCTGGAATTCACTGTGCAGTCTCACGCTGGCCTGGAACACAATATCCTACCTTTGCCTCCCAGGTGCTGGAATTAAAGGTGTGTGCCACCACACCGAGCTGTGAAATTTTTTTAGATAGAGAAAGTAATATAATGGATGCCTCTGGGCCTTTTACCAAATTTCTTCTCAAAGCCACACAAGTGCTTAATCAACTGACTCATAACTTTCTGAAGACCTGCATCTATTTCAGAAAATAAAAGATTGATCTTTCTTTGCTTATTTTTTTAGGAATCCTGGGAGCAGTAATTTACAGAAGATAGCTAAGGAACCCGTGATTGACTACTTTGACGTCCAGGACTGAGAAGATCCAGATTCACTGAGAAAAAGGAATGACTAGTGTAGTGGAAGCTCATTCGCCAGCAGATCTGTTATGCTCGTTCCTCACTGCCTGGCAGAATCACAGCCTCACATGCTACCTTGTACTGATACATCCAAAGCATGAGTGTCAGAAATTCCCTTGTCTCTTCCTGTCTAAAGTATTTCACTATGGTCAGATCTCTGATTGTAGGCTCTAGGTTTTTAGTCATTATTTGAAGAGGTTCCTTACACTATCACTGTGATTGCTCTGAAGGTTATGAGAATATTGGGTTTTATTTGGATAAACCAGAATTTTTACCCCATACTGGCTTTGTAGCACACAGTCATATTGTTCATACTCTTGAAAATGCCTGATCAGCAGATGAGTCTGTGTTCTATGTGGAGAGATGCAAACAGACCTGTCGGTGTGAAGTGCTCACCGTTGAATTGGTACCCTGCATCTGGGATTACACATGTTGTCTCAAACCCACATGATTTACCTGTCTTTTGCCAAAAGCTCTCTTGGTTCTGCCTAGCCACATTTGCAGCGTTTCCCAATACTGTCAGTTTGAGAGACCTAGGAAGGAGTCAGGTGACTTCACAGAATTTCATTTTCTCAAGTCCCTGACACTTCTCCCATCACATCAGCAAGCCTGTCCAGTGACAGTTTAGCAGGGGACATAGAAAAAGCTCTTTCTGCTGCCATGTTCACACTATGGCCTCTGTGAACTGACCAGTGTAGCCCAAACTCCTCTCTGGTTGATAAAAGTCTCTCACATAGACAGCTCTCCTGTTGCTTTTTCCCAGGCCTTCAGCAGCCATTACCAGCTCTCCCTGTATCTGAGTACCTCACCTCTGTTTGAACGTTCAAAGACGCATGTGGGCACCTAGCAACCCATCCTAAGCATTCTTCCAGCTCCTTTAAGGCAGGTACATCGATGGTTCCATTAGGTTAGCTCTCTATATTGACACCTCTTTATCATAGATATGTTCTTCAAGCAATTTCTTTTTGCTTCAGAACAAGCTGTGAGCTCCAGAGCAACAGGGTACTTGAGACTAGGAATCACAAAACACAGCACTTAAAAACAAAAAGGTCTCAGCTGGGTGTGGTGGTGCACACCTTTAATCCCAGCACTGGGAAGGCAGAGGTAGGAGAATCACTGAGTTTGAGAGCAACCTGGGACTACAGAGTGAGTTCCAGGTCAGCCTGGGCTAGAGAGAGACCCTGCCTCAAAAAAAAAAAAAGAAAAAAAAATGTCTTATTGAGTCCAAATGGTCCATGAACTTGTAACCCTCCTGCCTTAGCCTCGCAGGTGCTGGGATTACAGGCCTACACCTCCGGGCCCAGCTCTGAGACACCGAGTTTTTGTGGGAAAAGCGGGGCAGGCCTCCAGTCTCACTCAGCCTGCTTTGGAAGGCCTGAGGTACAGCAGCAGGAATAAGTGACTAGAGAGAAGAGGTAGAAAACAACAGAACCTCCCTCTACATGCATTTAGTACAGGTCGTATGGCCCCACAGCCAACAGGAAGCCTATGCACATATGTCCCCTCATTCACACTGGTCTCGGTGGCTGAGTGTCTGTGTTTGGGCATCCCACAGCAGAGGCAAAAAGTCTGACTTCAGATTCTAGCTCTGCCACTTGGCAGAGTGGATGTACCTGCTCCACCAGGTTGTGAGGATTAAAGGAATAGCATTCACAGAGGTGCCTGATCCCGCAGAGTGCTTAAGAGTCCATGAAAATAATACTTGGTGTCTGGAAATATGTAAGCATCTTTACTCCACAACACTGGCAAAGGAAGGATGCAATGCCAATCAGGCCTCTCCTGGTGGACGTCTGCGTGCCTGCCTTATGCCAGCATGCCCAGAGTTGGTAGAGAGGGACCAGTGATAAGGCTAGTGAGGTGGGCCTGGCTAAGCTCATAAGAATCACAGGAACTACATCAAACCCTAAAAGCAGTGTGGCTGGATTTATGATCTAGAGCAGGAGTAAGCAATTGTTTCCTGTAAAAGGTCACTCTAAATGTTTTAGACTTTGTGAGACCTAAAGTTCTGTTGCAACTAGCCAGTTCTGCCATTATGTGAACATGGCTATAGACAGTGCATAATCACACCTAACTATGGCCACTAGAATCCAAATCTCATGATTCTTACGTGACAAAATATTCGTTGACTTTATTTCCAGCGACATGCAAGTGTTAAAAAGGGGCTGGAGAGATGGTTTAGCAGTTAAGGCGCTTGCCTGCAAAGCCTAAGAATTCATGTTCGAATAGCCATGTCTCACATAGCCAGACTCACCATGATGCAAGCACTCAATGTCGCACACGCACACAAGGGGGCACACACATCTGGAGTTCATTCGCAGTGGCTAAGGCCCTGGCATGCCCATTCTTTCTTTGTCTCTCAAAAGATAAAAATTTTTAAATAAAAATTTTAAAAACGGGGGCTGGAGATATGGCTCAACAGTTAAGATGCTTACCTGCAAAGCATAACAACCCAGGTTCAATTCCCCAGTACCTGTGTAATGCCAGATGCACAAAATGGCTCATGCATCTGGAGTTTGCAGGGACTGGAGGCCCTAACAACCATTCTCTATCTCTCTCTGCTTGCAAATAAATAAAAAATACTTTTTAAAAAACCTGAGGGGCTAGAGAGATGACTTAGGCTGCAAAGCCTAATGACCAGTACCCACAAAGGCGGATGTACAAAGTGGCATATGCATCTAGAGTTTGCAGTGCCTGAAGGCCTTTTCTCCATTGTGCATGCGCCCATTTTCTGTCTCTCTTCTCTCTCTGCTTGCAAATAAGGAAAAGTTTTTTTTTTTTTTTTAAACATCTGAGCTCAGGAGAGACACCAGAAAGACAAGCATGATTTGACTATGCACTTAGTTTGCCATCCCTGTTCTAGAGCAGTCCTCAAGCAGAAGTGTGTGAAAGGGACAGGAGAGGGTAACCCAGGTGAAAGGGTAGTGGGAGTTGGCCTTGCAAAGAGGAAAGGAATTCAGGCAAGCGTCTTTAACCACTGAGCCAACTCCCCAGCCCTGGGGGAAGGCGCTCAAATGCCAGGGGTTGTATTGGAGCTGGTCCCGCTTTGATCTCCAAGGGGACCCCAGTCTACCTCAGCAGGGGTAAGCTACTTCTCATTGGTCTGGTGAGTTCTTTACTAAACTTGTACTGTTGAACACGATTTTATATGCTAGAGGGAAAGACACTCACCACCTCTGCCTCATACCTGAGGGGTCCCATGGGCACTAGTATCCCACACTATTGCTCCTCACTGTCTCCATTCTAGACCTACACTTTCTTAGCAGGAGGGCCTTCATGGGCCAGAGCTTATCTAGAATTGTCTGCCTGGTGTGGTGGTGCATGCCAACACTCAGAAGACAGAGGAAGGAGGATCACTGTGAGTTTGAGGCCAGCCTGGGACTACAGAGTGAGTTGTAGGTCAGCCTGGGCTAGAATAAGACCCTATCTCGGGTGGGGGGGGGCGGAATTCTACCGGGCATGGTGGCACTGCACACCTTTAATCCCAGCATTTGGAAGGTAGAGATGGGAGAGTGGCCATGAGTTCGAGGTCAACCTGAGGCTATATAATGAATTTCCAGGTCAGTCTGGGCTAGAGTGAAACCCTACCTTGAAAAACAAGCCCCTCTAGCTTGCAGTTCCTTTCAGAAGTGTCCATCCTGTGCAGCAGGGTGCTTGCTGTGTGCAGGGCTGGTGAACACAGACCCTCCCAGTTGCAGGTCTGTGGATCCTGCCCTGGCCAAGGAGAGGAAGGAGTGTCGGGAGGTGCAGGTCAGTGGGTCCTATAGATCTAAGATTCAGGGATCCTTCCCATGCTGCTGGCCTTCTAAGTTTCTAAGGTCATTCCTAGACATCTTGCTTCCTAAGAAGACCTAACTGCATGTTTTTTTGTTTGTTTGTTTGTTTGTTTTCTTGGTGTAGGGTCTCACTTTAGCCAAGGCTGACCTGCAATTCACTATGTACTCTCAGGGTGGCCTCAAACTCACGGCAATTCCCCTATCTCAGCCTCCTGAGTGCTGGGATTAAAGGCATGCGCCACCACGCATGGCTCTGTTTCCTCTCTTAAAAGGAGAGCCACTACCGGGCCAGGCCAGCACCTCCATGATCACAGATCTGCTGAGTTACTAGTTGCCCACAGCTACACGAAACTTCTCCCAAACCCATACAACCTTGCCTTACTGGCCCCATGCCACAGTCTTCTAGAGCCGTCACCTTAGCCTGCAAAGGCCTAGCCCAGAAGCAGCAGGGTCCCTGGGGTGGTTCTCACAGCATGTGCCCTAACAGGAATGGCATCGAGACCTGTGTTTCCCAGTCTAGAAGGGAGGAAGCTGGAAAGTGAGCTGTGTCCTTCAGCCTCCATAAACAGCTCACCTGAATGTATGTTGCCCTGAGCCATTACGAGGGTAGTAAATAGTGAGAGACAATCTCCCGGTGCCACAGGGCATCAGCGTGGTCAACTCTGGATCCCAGACCAGAACAGCTCATGGATGAGTAGTTGAGCTGCTCTGGAAAGAGCAGGGGTGTTCGGTAACCTCGCGTCACCTGCTGTGCCCAACACACGAACAAGGGGTCAGAAGTCCATCTACCCACACTTTGCCAGGAGTTTTCTAATATTAGATAGCAATTACTGAGCTAGCCACCTAGTGTGCACCAAGCATATACAAAGAATGTACTTCTATCACCCCCTCACCCTTTACCAGTGGGAAGCACGATTTCAGAGGTTAGATCACTGGCTCATGAACACCCAGGGAACTGAAACTTTTACTAGCTTCTACTAGTGAAGGAGGCTCAGGAGAAAGCTAGCTTCTTTCAGGCAGTTTCAGTTAGGGACAGGAGCCTAAAGAGAGCCAGAAGAGGCCACCAGTCTTGGCAGGAATGGGATCCACAACAGCTACAGGGCCCCTGCTGCCTCCAGTTCTGGCACACTACCTATGCGGTCTGGCCTTTGGGTCAACCCTTAGAATCTACAAATGAATCAGATCTTTCCCCTACACACCTGAGTCTGACAAAATAATATATTATCAATCGACTATAAAGGCTTGTCCGCGCTGTTTCCATCTCTCTCTGCCCTGTGATCTCTGCCTGGATCCATGTAACTCTGGATGGGGGTAAGGGAGACAGGCCTGGGTATCTTTGTTGTTGTTGTTTATTTTTATTTATTTGAAAGCGACAGACAGAGAAAGAGGCAGAGAGAGAGAGAGAGAATGGGTGCTCCAGGGTCTCCAGCCACTGCAAACAAACTCCAGATGCATGTGCCACCTTGTGCATCTGGCTTATGTGGGTCCTAGGGAATCAAGCCTCAAACCAGGGTCCTTACGCTTCACAGGCAAGCACTTAGCCGCTAAGCAATTTCTCCACCCTAGCTTTTTTATTTATTTTTGAGAGAGAGAAAAAGAGGCAGAGAAAAAGAGCAAAGAATGGGTAAACCAGGACCTGCCAATGAACTCCAGACGCTTATGCCCCCCCCTTGTGGCACATGTGTGACGTTGCGTGCTTGCATCACTGCGTCTGGCTACATGGGACCTGGAGATTTGAACAGGAGATTTTAGGCTTCACAGGCATACACCTTAATGGCTAAGCCATCTCTCCAGCCCTGGCCTGGGTAACTTTCTGCTTGCCTCTGCCTTACGCTTTGAGGTAACTTGCCACTTTAATTACATGTATGATTTTCCTCTGATCTCTGAGTCTACCAATGTGCACTTCCTTTACACTCTAGATCTACCGTGTGGGTATTTCCTCTAAACTCTGGGCCTGCTGCTTGTGTAATTTCTCTAAACTCAGGGCAACCATAGATATAGCTTTCTTTACTACCCATTTCTCACTGCCTGGTATTCTCTCTCCTCAATCAATCACCACTTACTCTTAACTTTCTTCCACAGGGAGGCTCAGGGAGGATGCTGTGCTTGCCACATGAGTGCATGTTTTTTCTAAATCTCCCTACATAAGTTCCCAGGTTCTATCTTCCACATGTTTACGGCTCTGCTCCAGCCTCTTCTCAGACCTCCACTTCTCTCTCTCTCTCTCTCTCTCTTTTTCCAGGATAGGGTCTCACTCTAGCCCAGGCTAACCTGGAACTTACTCTGTAGTCCCAGGCTGACCTCAAACTCAGAGAGATCCTCCTACCTCTGCCTCCCTAGTGCTGGGATTAAAGGTGTGCACAATCATGCCTGGCTTCCATTTATCTTTTTTAGAGTATTTTAAAAAATATTTTATTTATTTAGAGAGAGAGAGAGAGAGAAAGAGGCAAATAGAGAGAGAATGGGCATGCCAGAGTGCCCAGCCACTGCAAATGAACTCCAGATGCATGTGCCCACCTTGTGCATCTGGCTTTACGTGGGTACTGGGGAATTGAACTTGGGTTCTTTGGCTTTGCCAGCAAGCACATGAACTGCTAAGCCATCTCGCCAAACCCCATACCTCCATTTTTCTTAAACGGTGCTCTGCCTTCCACAGGAGTATGTGTTTCCTATCTTTCACGTGCTTGTGACTTGCTCCAGACTTTTCCTAGGCCCCAATTTCCCTTAAATAAACCCCATGACTTGTTATTTCTCCCTAAATAAACTAAAAAATTCATAATCTATCCTTTTTGAGTCCGTTTTTATCAATTCTTTACTAAATAGAATAAGGACCCAAAATTGGGGTTTGTAAGTTTGGGAGACCGCTCCTGAAGCCCCAAATCCTGACTTACTAGATGCTGTATTCTCTCCACAGATAGAACCAGGGCAGCTCACGTGACATCCCTGTGGGCAGGGTGGCCCAGCAAGTCAAGTAGGAATGAAGGTTATATCAAGTCCCCAAGCAGAATCTCTCAGAAATAGTGCTTTTTTCTATCCTGGCCACTAGGGTGCAGTATATATCCTCAAACCAGAAAGGATAGAGAAGGCTTACTTTGTTTCAGGGAAACACTTTACTAAAAATATATACTTTTTAATATTTTTATTTATTTATTTGACACAGAGAGAGAATATGGCATGTCATGTTCTTTTGCCATTGCAAATTAACTGCACATGCATGTTCCACTTTGTGCCTCTGGCTTTACATGAGTACTGGGAATTAAACCCAGATCAACAAGCTTTGCAATCAAACACCTTTAACAGCTGAGCCATTTCTCCAACCCTATTTTAAACTGGGGGCAGGGGCTGGAGCTGGAGAGATTTCTTAGTGGTTTAGGTGCTTACCTGCAAAGCCAAAGGACCCAATTCTGATTCCCCAGGACCTAAGTAAGCCAGATGCACAAGATGACGCATGTGTCTAGAGTTCATTCACCCTGGCATGCCCATTCTCTCTCTGTCTATTTCTCTCTCTCTCTCTCTCTCTCTCTCTCTCTCTCTCTCTCTCTTTTTCTCTAATAAGTAAAGAAACAGAAATATTTTTTTTGTTTGTTTTTTGTTTTTCTAGGTAAGGTCTCACTCTATCCCAGGCTGACCTGGAATTCACTGTGTAGTCTCAGACTGGCCTTGGACTCATGGTGATCCTCCTACCTCTGCCTCCAAGCACTGGGATTAAAGGCATGTGCCACCACACCTGTCTTATTTTAAACTTTTTAGTAGCTTTGCAAGCAAGTCCTTAACCACTAAACCGTCTCTCTAGCCCTTCATATGTTTTTTGGTACTATTTTCTCTCTAGCTGTTGATAAACACGGTATAAGAACTGGGGAGCATAGGGAATGGCATACTAGTACCTTAAGGAAGACCGCTCTAGGCAGAGAAAAGGCTACAGTGGAACTGTGCCAAGCACCATGAGAGAGCAGCAATCCCATCAGGCTGTAGGGAATAAGGAACGGGGGAGTAGCAGGGATATGAATCCTAACACAGGGAATTTGATGGTGTTAGTTCTCGTTGGCTATTGGTAAACGTTGGGCAAAGGAGTAAGATTAGCTCACTTTAAAAAAGGATCCAGCTTCCACATTAAGACTAGACAGTAGGGATAAGCAGAGGCAGGCAAGAGTCTGGGAAGCCAGTCATCCAAGTCACCTGGGCAACTGCTGTCATCCAAGAGAGACGCAGCAGTGACTCGGACCACAGCCGCAGTGGTAGGGTGGTGAGAAGGGCTTGTGTTCTGGATACATTTTGCAGACAGTACCTAAAGGATTTACCAACAGCTGGGATGTGGGATGTGAAGAAGAGAGAGAGGAGTCAAGATGACTTCAAAGTTTTTTGGCCAGAGCAATTGAAAGATTGGATTTGCCATTTACTCAGATAGGAAAGAGTGTGGGAAGAGCAGGTTTGGGGGAAGAAAATCTGTCCAGTAGGTGGCTGTACATGGGAATCTGAAGTCTGGAGACAGGACTGGGATATATGGATCTAATTTAGGGAGCTGTGGTACGTGATGGTATTTAAAGGCTGGTGCGATCATGTTGGGAGGGTGGTGAAAGAGAAGAGGTTCCGGGCCTGGCTCTGAGCACGCCATCAGCTCGGGAACAGCAAGGTGAGGGCGGGAGCTGGATAATGGGCCCCCCAGCCACTCCCTGCCATGCCTCCTCCTTCACAGCCCTGAGCCTTTGCTGCTACCGTTCCATCTAGCCGCAGTGCCCCCTGTCCCTGGTGAAGAGGGCACTGGCCTGTGCCTGTGTGAGGCACCCTGAGAGCTGGGCCAGGTAGAGAAAGGAAGGTGTTCTACCGGGGCTCCGGGGGGTCTCCAGATCAGCTGTCTCCTTCCAAGGCAAACGCTGCTGCAGGGCTCACAGGTTGAGCAGGCCCAGGAGGACACCTTCAACATGCCTCCACCTCCCTATCGGCCTCTTATCAGCTCAGGTGTTCACCACCTCTCCATGCTGCAATATTCTCCTAACCAGAGCTCAGGCCAGGTGGGAGGGGAGGTCAGGTTGGGACAGGCATACATGACTATATTCCCCTTTTATTTTTATTTTATTTATTTTTTAAAATATATTTTATTTATTTACTTGAGAAAGAGGGAGAGAGAGAGAATGGGTGTGCCAGGGCCTCAAGCCACTGCAGATGAACTCCAGATGCATGCACCCCCTTGTGCATCTGGCTTATGTGGGTCCTTGGAAAGTCAAACCAGGATCCTTTGGCTTTGCAGGCAAATGCCTTAACTGCTAAGCCATCTCTCCAGCCCTTTATTTTACTTATTTTTTATTTATTTATTTTATTATTATTATTTTTTGCAGTCCCAGGGATTTCTATCCCAGGGCCTTCTAGGCAAGTGCTCTACCACTGAGCTACATACATCCCCAGTTCCAGGGACACTTTTCCTGGCCACAGTAGGGCTGCTGCTCTAGTTGCTTGATGCAACACCATCTAAGAAATCCTCCTTATCAGCCAATGAGGGTTTGGTTGGATCCCTGGAGGTCTCAAAGACTCTGTCCAAGATTTGTGATTCCATGTATGGCGGGGACGGGGGAGGGGAAGCTGGCCTGAGCTGTGTGTCTTCTCTCTCGGTCCCTGACTCACCCTCTGAGCTACCAACCTCCACTCACCCAGGCCTTCCACTGGCCCAGAGCCGTCAGAATCCCCTTGCACACACCCTCCAGCACCCCCGCCATGGCTCCTGGTCATGAGCAAGGATCTGGAGACCATGAGCTCTTGCCCACACTACTCAGCCTTGCTCCAGCACAGGGAGAGGCTGATGGCAAAGGGAAACCTGACACACCTCTTCCTTGGAGCCTTATCCTTGTTTTATAGCAAATTGAAGCCCAGAGAGCCGGGCGTGGTGGCGCACGTCTTTAATCCCAGCACTCGGGAGGCAGAGGTAGGAGGATC
The DNA here is from genome assembly GCA_036346955.1 of Dipus sagitta. Classification (NCBI taxonomy): domain Eukaryota; kingdom Metazoa; phylum Chordata; class Mammalia; order Rodentia; family Dipodidae; genus Dipus; species Dipus sagitta. Next base: position 108,008,689 of record CM070770.1, on the reverse strand, counting down.
GCCATGAGTTCGAGGCCAACCTGAGACTCCATAGTGAATTCCAGGTCAGCCTGAGCTAGAGTAAGACACTACCTCGAAAAACAAAAAACAAAAAACAAACAAACAAACAAAAAGCCCAGAGAGGCCAAGCAGCCTGCCCCAAGTTCACTAGTGGACACTTGAGTATGGGCACTGTGAATGAAGGGAGGTATTTTGTTTGCAAACCAAGTATACCTATGTTGCCCTGGCTAGCTTCAAACCCCTAAGCTCAAGCAATCTTCCTGCCTCAACCTCCTAAATAGCTGGGACTACAGGTAGGGTCTGGCTCTAACCCAGGCTGACCTGGAATTCACTATGTAGTCTCAGGGTGGCCTGGAACTCATGGCAATCCTCCTACCTTGAGTACTGGGACTAAAGGCATGCTCCACCACACCCAGCTATGTTTTCTTAAGCATTTGTTTTATTGTTTTTTATTTTTGTTTTGTTTTTGTTTTTTATTTATTTGAGAACAACAGGAGAGAAAGAGGCAGGTAGACAGAGAATGGGAGTGCCAGGGCCTCCAGTCACTGCAAACAAACTCCAGATGCATGCGCCACTTTGTGCATCTGGCTTACGTGGGTCCTGAGGAATTGAGCCTTGAACCGGGGTCCTTAGGCTTCACAGGCAAACTTACTTCTCCAGCCCCTTTATTGTTATTTTTAAAGAGGTGTTATTCTTTTATTTATTTATTTGAGAGAGAGAGAGAGACAGAGGGAATGAGCACACCAGAGCCTCCAGCCATTGCAAACAAACTCCAGATGCATGTGCCACCTTGTGCATCTGGCTTATGTGGGTCCTGGGGAATCAAACTGAGGTCCTTAGTCTTCACGGGCAAGTGCCTTAATCACTAAGCCATCTCCCCAGCCCATATTATTATTTTAACTATACCTGTATGTTACATTCACTGTTCTTTTCTTTTCAATTTGGTTTGTTTTCTAGGTAGGATCTCACTTTAGCCCAGGCTAACCTGAAATTCCCTATGTAGTCTCAGGATGGCCGCAAGCTCGTGGCGATCCTCCTACCTCTGCCTCCAGAGTGCTGGGACTAAGAGCGTGCGCCACCACACCCGGCCACTCTTGTTACAGAATGTACTTCACACTTCAAACCAAAAGTTAGCAAGATCACACTCTTGGGTACTGCATTCATACACAGGCTTCAGAGGCACATAGACCTGTTTCTGTTCATGTGGGAGGATACATAGAGATAAAAACAAATGCATAAATGCCCACGTACCAGGCAATAACCCTGTCCTCACAGCAGTTCTGCGGGGTGGGAGCTGTTCTTCCATCTCCCCTCAGCTCACACAGCTAGTGGATAGCCAAGCAGGCATTTGGATCCAGGCCAGCTAGCTCCCTTGTGCTTTTAAGTCCTTCTGTATGAGACCCTGCTTGCTGCATTCAGGGTGGCTGGAATCACTGTTCATCTCTTTGCTGTGACAAATCATTACAAAAGCAACTTAAGCAAGGAAGGAAGGAAGGAAGGAAGGAAGGAAGGAAGGAAGGAAGGAAGGAAGGAAGGAAGGGGTTGTTTTGGTTTGGTTTGGTTTGGTGGGGGTTTGATGGTACAGTCTATTATGGCAGGGAGGGCACGATGGCAGGAACATGAAGCAGCTGGTGATAGTGCATCTGCAGTTAGGACGCAGGGACGCAGGGAGCAATGACTGCTGTAGCTCAGCTCCCCTTCTCTCTCTCTCTCTCTTTATTTATTTATTTATTTTTGGTTTTTTTTTTCGAGGTAGGGTCTCACTCTGGCCCAGGCTAACCTGGAATTCACTATGTCATCTCAGGGTGGCCTCAAACTTACGAAGATCCTCCTACCTCTGCCTCCCAAGTGCTGGGATTAAAGACGTGCGCCACCACGCCCTGCTCTTTCTCTTTTTTTCTGTTAACATTTTATTTATTGGGCTGGAGAGATGGCCCAGTGGTTAAGGCACTTGCCTGCAAAGCCTAACGACCTGTGTTTGATTCCCCAGTATCCACATAAAGACAGATGCACAAAGTGGTGCCTGCATCTGGAGTTGGTTTGCAAAGTTATATTTTTTAAATATTTTATTTATTATTTGAGTGAGAGAGAAAGAGGAAGATACAGAGAGAGAAAGAGAAACGGTGTGCCAGGGCCTCCAGCCACTGCAAACGAACTCTAGACGCATGTGCCCCCTTGTGCATCTGGTTTACCTGGGTCCTGGGGAATAGAACTGGGGTCCTTAGGCTTCGCAAGCAAAAGCCTTAACTGCTAAGCCATTTCCCCAGCCCTGCAAAGTTTGTTATTTATTTGCAAGGACAGAGGAGGGGAGAGAGAGTAAGCATACCAGGTCCTCTGCCCCTGCAAAGGAACTCCAGATGCATGCACCACTTTATACGTCTGGCTTTATGTTGGTACTGGGGAATTTTACTCAGGCCATCAGGCTTTGCAAGCAATTGCCTTTTAATGGTTGAGCTGTCTCTCCAGCTCGCTTTCTCCATATATATAATTTATTTGAGAAACAGTGAGAAAGAGGCACATAGAGAGACTAGGATGAACTCCAGATGTATGCACCACCTTGTGCATCTGGCTTTATGTGAGTACTGGGGAATCAAACCTGGGTCCTTTGGCTTTGCAGGCAAGTGCCTTAACCAGGTCTAAGTCATCTCTCCAGCCCCAGCTTTCTCCATTTTTTTTTTTTTTTTTTTGTTGTTGTTGTTTGTTTTTGAGGTAGGTTCTTGCTCTAGCTGTCTAACCTGGAATTCTCTATGTAGTCTTGGTGATCTCGAACTCTCAGCAATCCTCCTACCTCTACCTCCACTGCACAGTTCTACTGTAGCCTTTCCTCTGCCTAGAGTGCTGGGAGTAAAGGTGTGCGCCACCACATCCGCCTAAGCTTTCTCCTTTTTATATAATCCAGGACTCAAGGCTATGGAATGGTATTCCCACGGTTAGGGTAGGTCTTCTCACCTCAACTAAACTAATTGAGAAAGTCCGTCCTGGAAAAGCCCAGAGAAAGCTGAAGAGATGGCTTAGCAGTTAAGGCATTTGCCTACGAAGCCTAAAGATCCAGATTCAATTCCCCAGAAGCCTCGTAAGCCTGATGCACATGGTGGCCCATGCATCCAGAGTTCATCTGCAGTGGCTAGAGGTCCTGGTGTGCTTATTCTCCCTCTCTCTCTCATAAATAAATTTAAAAAAATTTTAAGACCCGGAGATTTGTTTTTGTAGTGATATGAATCCCATAAGTTGACTACCAAGATTAACCATCACGCCTTGTACAACCAACCATTCCCACTCTAAAGTTAAGGCAGAGGTAGGTGTGCACTACTGGGAGTGGGCACAGCCTTTCTACAAGGAGGGCATCAGAATGAAGGCTAGCCTGGGGTGGCTGCTCCCACCTCTTCCTAGGCTACAAGACCCCATCTGAAGGGGAGGGGTCAATAAGATCTGCCAGACATGGGCACAACTAGTATCCCTTGGAAGCCCTGCAGTGAGTGGGAGAGCAGACCAGACAGGGAGTGAAGGTTTCATCCCAAAGCTAGGATCACCAGGCCAAAGACCCAACTTTTATCTGCAAAGCCCTGGAGAGGTCTGGTCTGCGACCAGGAATTATTCCCGTCTGGTTCCTACCCCCATCTCAAGGGAAGCTTCCGCTGGAGAAGGCCAGGGTGGAGAGCATGCTCATAGCACGAGGCTTCAAGATGCTGGAGGAAGTCAGCTGGGAGGCCCCCAGATACCAACAGATCCAAGCCTCCCAAACAGATGGGAAAACAAGCCTCAAGGTGGGGAGGAACACATAGTCTATGTTGGGATGGGAAAAATGAGTGTGTGTGTGTGTGTGTGTGTGTGTGTGTGTGCAAGCAAAGCCAAGACAAAGCTGTAATGCTCACCCCACCCATCCTGGCTACTTCCTTCCTGCATGGGAACCTGCCTTTCTCATTCAGAGACCTCTCCCGCTCCTCCTGGCACTTGCCCTCACCTCTTCCCTGGTCCCGGCCTTAGCCCGCCCACCCTTCATCTGCTGGTCTCATCTTGTCCCCACCCTTCTCCGCCTTTGCCCTCCAGCACAATGGCCCCTTGAGCCTCCCGCTTCATGGGCTGGGCACTGGGTCTTCCTTCAGCCTGGCATGTTCTTCCGCAAGCATCCACAGGGCTCACTTCCTAACCCCTCCAGGTCTTTCTTTAGTCTCCTTCTCAGCAAGCCCTTCTGTTTTCCCACTTCCCCACTTCCTGTTTTCCCTTCCTAGCATCACTAGCACATTATGTATCTCACCAAGACTTTTGTCTTTTTGTGCCTATAGCCTCTAAGCTAGAATGGTGTCTACCACACTGTACGCTCTCAACCAAGGTCATCCGAGAGAGTTGAAAGTCTGGCTCTGTGGCTGGGGTCAAGGCTCTTGTGAACCTGACTTGGGGACCAGAAATTGCTAGATGTTACCGGGAGCCTGGCATGGTGGCACAGACTTATAATCCAAGCTCTCATGAAACTAAGGCAGGAAGAGCATTTGTTCGAGGTCAGCCTGGGCTACACAAAGACACCCGTTTCAACACACACACGCACACACACACACACACACACACACACACACACACAGAGGAATGGGGCCAAGAGCTAGTTGGTACTGGGAATAACAGGTAGGGGCTCTAGATAGACCCACGACCCTGGGGCCTGAATGTGCCTCTTAGCTGTGAGAGTTTAGGGTCATGTTCCTCTGGAGTACTAGGAATGAAAGAGGTCACCTCCTCTGGCTCAGAGGCCCAAGGGGGCTGAAAGAGTAGAAAGGTCTTGCCCAAGGTCAAAAAGGAGGAACCTGTACGGCTGTCAGCCCTTCCCTGGTCACTCCCAACCCTGCTCCCATCTGGCTTCCCTGTGATCTCAGCAGGATTCCTATTAGTCTCTGAACCGTTCTCACACTACCCTTGTTCTTGTTTTTGTTTTTGTTTTCAATGTAGGGTCTCACTCTAGCTCAGGCTGAACTGGAATTCACTCTGTAGTCTCAGGGTGGCCTCGAACTCACAGCGATCCTCCTACCTCTGCCTCCCCGGTGCTGGGATTAAAGACATGCGCCACCACATCCAGTTTACTGCCCCTGTTCTTTATGGTTTTCTGTCTGCTTGCTTGGTTTTTGTGGTTGTTTTTATTTATTTGCAAGCAGAAAGATAGTTTCATTTATTTGCAAGGAGAGAATGAATGAATTGGTGCACCAAGGCCTTTTCCTACTGCAAGCAAACTCCAGATGCATGCACCACTTTGTATATCTGGCTTTACATGGGTACTGGGAAATTGAATCCAGGTTGGCAGGCTTTGCAAGCAAGTGCCTTTAACATTTGAGCCATCTCTCCAGCCCTATTTCCTTGTTTTTAAGGTACTAGGGATTAAGTGTAGGGACTCACATATGCCAGGCAAATACTCTACCCCTTAATCATATCCCCAGCCCTCTATTTCTTACTTTTTTTTGTTGTTTTTCTTTCTTTCTTTTGTTTGTTTTTTCAAGGTAGGGTCTTGTACTAGCCCAGGCTGACCTGGAATTTACTATGTAGTCTCAGGATGGCCTTGACCTCGTAGTGATCCTCCTACCTCTGCCTCCTGAGTGCAGTGCTGGGATTAAAGGTGTGCACCAGCATGCCCTGCTCTTACTTACTTTTTTTTAAAATTTATTTATTTGAAGGATAAGGAGAGATGAGAGATGGGCATACCAGGATCTCCAGCCACTGCAAACAAACTCCAGATGCATGTGCCACCTTGTGTGTCTGGCTTATGTGGGTACTGGGGATTCAAACCTGGGTTCTTAGACTTCACAAGCAAGTACCTTAAGCACTAAGCCATCTCTCCAGCCCTTACTTCTTTTAATTGCTGTGTGTTTATGGAGGGGGGATGATATGCATGCACATGCGCGTATGCATGCGTGCTCATGTGCGAACAGGCACCTTGGGTGTTGCTCATTGCCTTCCCCTTAGGCAGGTCTGTGGTTCACCACTGCATACACCAGGCCAGCTGGCCTGTGAGCTTCTGGAGATTGTCCTGTCTCCAGTTCCCATCTCAGACATGTGGAGATTATAGATGCTGGCTGCCCTGTCTGCTGGCTTTATGAGGGGACTGGGGAGCAAACGAAGGTACTCACCCTTTGTAGCAAGTGCTTTACCCCCTGAGCCATTGCAAGCTTTTACACATTCTGAGCTGATTTTCTTTTTTCTTTTCTTTTCTTTTTCTCTTTCTTTCTTTCTTTCTTTCTTTTCTTTTCTTTTCTTTTTTTTCTTTTTTTTTTTTGACGTTTTCAAGATGGAGTCTCACTCTAACCCTGACCTCACCGTAGTTCCAGACTGGCCTCAAACTGAGGGTGATCCTCCTACCTCTGCCTCCCAGTGCTAGGATTAAAGGTGTGTGCCACCATGCCTGGCTGGCCTAACATATTTTTAAGACAGAGGATCTCACTAAGTTGCTCGGGCTGGCCTTGGACTTTTTAAATATTTTATTTTTAGTTATTTCTTTGACAGAGAAAGGGGGGGGAGTGAGAGAGAATGGGCGTGCCAGGGCCTCCAGCCACTGCAAATGAACTCCAGATGCATGTGCCACCTTGTGCATCTGGCTAACGTGGGTCCTGGAGAATTGAACCAGGGTCCTTTGGCTTTGCAGGCAAACACCTTAACCGCAAAGCCATCCCTCCAGCCCTGGCCTTAGACTTTTGTTCTCCTGCCTAGGCCTGCGAAGTACACATGCACATCCACCATTCTCAACTCTCAGTCTTCTTTATGTTTGCAAATACACATGGATAAATATCATATATATATAACCAAATATAATTATATAACACACTCATAAACTTACTCCTCAAACTAGGAAATCATTAAAAGTTTACATAACTTGCCAGGCATAGTGGCGTACTCCATTAATCCCAACACTGAGGAGGCTGAAGTAGGAGGATCACTGTGAGTTTGAGACCAACCTGGGACAACAGAGTACCAGGTCAACCTTGGCTAAAGTAACACCCTACCTCGAAAACAAACAAGCAAATAAATAAATAAATGCCGGGGAGATAGCTCAGAGGTTAAAAGCACTTGCTTGCAAAGTTTGATACCCAGATTTTAATTCCCTAGCACTCACATAAAGCCAGATGTAATCCAAAGCTTGTAACTGTAATGGCAAGAGAACCTGTTTCAGAAGGTGGAGTGGACACACTCGGAGATTTCCCTCTGACCTCCACATGCATGCCATGGCATGTGTGTGCAGGTACACACACAAAATAAATTTTAGCTAGGTATGGTGGCACATACCTCTAATCCCACCCAGCACTCAGCGGAGGTAGAAGGATCACCATGAGTTCTAGCCCAGCCTGAGACTACATAGTGTATACCAGGTCAGCCTGGGCTAGAGTAAAACCCTACCGCAAAAAAAAAAAAAAAAAAAAAAGTGGTGGGGGGACACTGGAGCGATGGCTTAGCAGTTAAGGTGTTTGCCTACAAAGTCAAAAACCCAGGTTTGATTCTCCAGGGCCCACATAAGCCAGATGCACAAGGTGGCGCATGTATCTGGAGTTCATTTGCAATGGCTGGAGACCCTGACACGGCCTTATTCTCTCTCTCTCTGAAATAAATAAATATTTTTTTTTAAAGTTTACATAATTCTTGTGCTCTTCACATTCCTGAAGGAATCATCTCTTTAAGATCATCATATATAGCCAGGCATGGTGGTGCATGCCTTTAATCCCAGCACTTGGGAGGCAGAGGTAGGAGGATCACCATGAGCTAAAAGGCCAGCCTGAGACTACATAATGAATTCCAGGTCAGCCTGAGGTAGAGTGAGACTTTACCTCAAAAAAAAAAAAAAATCTATTGCTGAAGACTCCACATACTTGGGCTGCAAGGCCACTGAGAAATCCTCCTAGAACTGAGCTGAGAATCTCCTCCATGTACACCAGCTGACAGAAAGCTGGAAGAAGCCATTCTGCATGCAGTTCAATGGGAGAAAGAGAAATCACCAGTGAAGATACTTAACAGTGGACACTGCAAGCCTTATATTTGGCCAGCCAGGCCAAATGAGCCAAAGGGTGCAATAGTGGCACGTCTGTCATGGTGGAAACCAACTGCCCTCTAATTGGACTAGAGGGCTGTTCTACGGGAGGGAATACATCCCTGATACTGAAAACTTAAAACAGGGGTAATCATGAGCCCTAGGGGTGTAACATCTGCTGCTGTCTGGCTAAATGTATATACTATGCTTATCAAACTGCCCAATAAGTACTTCTCTTAATGTTCATGCCCTTATATTAATGCTACTCTCACTTTTGGTAGAGAATCTTCTCTTTGCAGATGGCAGTGACCTTGGGATGACTCAGAAGGCATCGTGGTGCTAGAAAGAAGTGACAGGAGTGTTCAGCACTACAATATCTCTATCACACCTTCCAAGGCTCAGGGTCCATTGCAGAAGAGATGGCGGAAAGAATGTAAGAGCCAAAGGAAGGGTAGGACTCCTTACAACGTGCTTCCCCCAGACACAAAATGGCCTAGATATCCATGACCTCACAGTGCCTGACACTACCTACACAAGACCATCATAATAGGAGGAAAAGATCATGACATCAAAATAAAAGAGAGACTGATTGAGAGGGAGAGAGGATATGATAGAGAATGGAGTTTCAAAAGGGAAAGTGGGGGGAGGGAGGGTATTACCATGGGATATTTTATTTATTTATTTATTTTTATTTGCTACATGTCCCTTTATTGAGCATCTGGCTATTAAATGTATTAGGTCCCAATGGCTTCCATACAACTAGGAGAAAGACTTACAAATGCCTAACATAGGAGTCTAAATAAATTCTCATGCTAGTAATCAAATACAAACTTCTTACTTAACCCAACACAAAGATGTCTTTATAATTTTGAAAGTAAATATTATAAGGTATAAATTAATGATTTTCTGACATTTTTAAAGAAACTTTACCTTAAATATTACAGTAATAAAATAAATGACTAAGTACAAGAATAATATTATATAAAATACCTTCAGAGAAATTTCCTATATTTAGTAGTTTAAAAGATACCTTAAAATAATGAATAAAAACTAACCAATATTAACAATAGACAATTAGTCAATTTATGGTTTTTATCAATACTGACAGTAAGAGAATAAGCTTAAAATATATGGCATTTAGACAACTGAAATATTTAAGAAATTCATGTATAAATTTACAAGGACTTATAGAATAATATCCTTTAAAAAGTCCATGTGAGAACTGTGCTTACAATATGAAAAGAAAAAAGAATTTTACACCACCCATAGCATTGCTGCAGTAAACCAAGAACACGTTTCTCTGAGATGCCCTAAATGTAAAAACCATACTAACATAACAACCTTTAAACCAGAAGACAATCTGAAATCTGAGTGTTTAAAGCAAATATTCAAATTGTGTATACTGTCTCATCACTAAGCCCTGTATACACATAAATTAAGTACAGTAAGGGACTGAAATACTGTTTCTAGGAAAAATTAATTGAAACTACAAACCATAAAATAGCTTTTTGGGTTGTACTGATTTCATGGCCTTTAAAACATTTTAAGAACTCAGTAAGTTAAGACAGAAAACATCCAATTTATCAACAGATTTGGAATAAAAGCTTTAGGGTGAGTTTGAGGCTTATGTCATTAAACTTTTGGTAATATATCCTTTAATTAGTTTGATGATCAAACAATGTAACATAAGACAAATATATGCCTTAATGTTAAATGCTTAAAGTAACATTTTAACCGATTGGTCTGCTAATAAGTACAACTTGAAGAAAAAAAAAGGCAAGGTAATAAGGAAAATGACACTAACGTTACATTTTAGTTTTCCTTTGGCATTAAGAAATATATCAATCCCATTATTTTTCTTTAAAGGTTTTAATAACTTAAGGATGTTTCTTGGGGAGGATGAGAACATGCCCAATAGCTAACACCTACTTTGCATATCAATAAAAATGTGGGTAAGTCTTGTTACCTACCCTAAGGATTTACTTTAGTAGAAATGTGGGTGTCTGCTTCATTTATGCTTAACAACAGATTAGGGAAATTAGATTTTTCTAATTTTTTCTTTTGTCATACTATAAATATGGGGCTATTACTATGGAATCACACACATATGTACATATTTATATACATGAGATAAAACTCATGTAGCCAAGGCTAGCCTTGATCCCCTTGATCTTGTCTCAGCCTCCCAAGTCCTGGGAATAAGTATATGCTATCATGCTCAGTTTAGGACTGTCGATCTTTGGTGTGTTCATGTTCTTCAGATACCATCCACCTTTTTTACTTTTTGAGACAACCCTTCACTGGCCTAGAACTCAAGTAAACAAGACTGGCTAGCCAGTGAGCCCCAGGGTTACATCTGTCTCCACTTCCCCATCACTGTAATTGCAAATTGGCCATTTTTGTGTGTGTTCTGGGGATTGAACTCAGGTCTTCATGTTTGCAAGACAAGCACATTACTAAATGAGCTGTAGCCCCAGCCCTGGGACTATTTATCTTGAAATTACATGATTTTCTGATACTTTACGTAGCACTGAATAGTTTAAAAATAAAATATTGTAGGACATATGTCTATACTCATCATGGGATATTTTTTATAATCATGGAATTTGTTAATAAAAAAAATTGAAAAGAAAAATATCTTCACATTTATGTATATGTCTGAAGAATACATTACTCTCTTGTTCAGCTATCTGCCTCTCTCACGCACAAACATATATTTTTAAATATTTTATTTATATTTATTTATGAGAGAGAAAGAGACAGATAGAAAGAAAGAGAGATGGGCATGCCAGGGCCACTAGCCACTGCATACAAACTCCAGACACATGTGCCCCCTTGTGCATCTGGCTTACATGGGTCCTGGGGAATTGAACCCAGGTCCTTAGTCTTCGCAGGCAAATGCTGTAACCACTAAGCCATTTCCCCAGTCCCACACACAAATATTTTTTTAAAGTGGCATCATACTGCAGAATATATTTATATTGCTTTCAACAACATCAGAATTTGTCCTTGCTTCAGTGACTTCTTGCACATTAGTTTATTTATTTATAAGCAGAGAGGGAGAGGAAGAATAGTTGCATCAGGGCCTCCAGCCAGTGCAAACAAACTCTAGCTGCATGTGCCACGTTGTGAATCCGGCTTTGCGTTGGGTACTGGGTACGTTGAACCCAGGCCGTCAAGCTTTGCAACAAGTGCCTTTAACTGCCTCCAGGCATCCCTCAAAAGCAGAGACCCAGTCTAATGCACTTCGCATCTCCAGGGTGCAGGCCCAGTCTACACAGTAAGTGCTCAGTAATTGTGAAAAGTCATGACAGGCACAGATGGGTGGAAAGGGATTCTGCCTTCTGAGTTCCAGAAAACAGGGTGACTCCTGCCTGGCCCACCAGCCCTGGATTCCGCGCCCACATGCAACCTCTGGGCTATCTCCCTTCCTTCCAGCTTGTGATGCTTTTTCTCATCTCTTCACCTGTTGGAAGGATTTCTCTTCTCGCTTTCTCCTTCCCAACTCTTTCTGGTGTCAGGAAGGAGAAAAATCAAAAGCCCACCCCTTAAAAGCTTATACCAAGCATACCCAAGGAAATAAAAATCAAGTCTGGGATTTTTTTAAAGTGTATGTATAAAGCACAGATATAATACATAAACAGATACATAGTAAACATACGGTATTAAAACCTATAATTAAAGCCAGATGTGGTGGCACATGCCTTTAATCCCAACACTCCAGGTCAGCCCAGGCTAGAGAGAGTCCCTACCTTTAAAAAAAAAAGGCATGAAAATAGAGAGATAGAATACAAGTAGTCAGGAAGAAAAAGTTAGCAGGAATGGGAAGGGGATAAGAGAGGTAAGGTAATGGTGGTTGAATATGATCGAAATATATTATAATGAAATTGTCAAAAATAAAAAAAGGGGTTGGGGAGATGGATCAGCTGTTAAAAGAATTTGCTTGTATAGCCTGCCAGAACAAGTTCAATTAATTCCCCAGTACCCATGTAAAGCCATATGCACAAAGTCATACATGAGTCTAGAGTTTGTTTACAATGGTTAAGAGGCCCTGGTATGCTCATACTTTGTCTGCTTGCAAAGAAATAAAAGTATTTTTAAATGTTTAATTTTAAAAGTATTAAGGTGGACAGTGACTGAGGAAGACATCCAACTCTAACCTCTACCCACCACATGCACATATACACATGCAAGTGCATCCGCATACATGTGTGTGCCATAATATACACACATGCATATATACATGTATGCACACCACACATATACATAATGGAAGGAAAGAAGGAAGGAATAAAGAAAAAGCAATTTTAAAAGAAAAAAAATCGAAGAGGCCAAGAAGGAGAGCACTAATGAAAAGAAATTTCAGTTCGAGGCCACCCTGAAATCCCAGAGTGAATTCCAAGTCAGCCTGGACCCTACCTTAAAAAAAATAAAAAAGCCGGGTGTGGTGGCACACGCCTTTAATCCCAGCACGCGGAAGGCAGAGAGAGGTAGGAGGATTTCCATGAGTTCGAGGCCACTCTGAGACTACATAGTGAATTCCAGGTTAGCCTGGGCTAGAGCAAGGCCCTACCTTGAAAAACCAAAATAATAATAATAATAATAATAATAATAATAATAATAATAAAGAAAAAGAAAAGAGCAGGGCGTGGTGATGTACACCTTTAATCCCAGCACTCGGGAGACAGAAATAGGATTGCCATGAGACTACATAGTGAATTCCATGTCAACCTGGACCAAAGCGCAGAGTGAGACCCTACCTTGAAAAACCAGAAGAAAAAAAAAAAAAAAGGAAGAAGAAGAGGAAGAAGAAAAGAAAAAGAAGGGGCTGGGGAGATAGCTTAGCCGTTAAGGCACTTGCCTTGCCTGCAAAACCAAAGGACCCAGGTTCAATTCCCCATAAGGGGGCACATGTGTCTGAAGTTTGTTTGCAGTGGCTAGAGGCCCTGGCGTGCCCATTCTCTCCCTCTCAATCTCGTTCTCTCTCTCGTTCTCTCTCTCTCTCTCTCTCTCTCTCTCTCTCTCTCTGCCTCTTGAGAGGTAGAGGCAGAATGATTGCCACAGTTCAAGGCTGGTCTGGTCTGGTCTGCATAGCGAGTTTCAGGCCAGAATAATAACCCTGGAGCTCCCAGAAGAACCCAGGAGGGAAGGCTAACTGCCAGAGGCTCCAGGGAGCGAGGGCCACTGTGGACAAGGCATACTTTATTGCTGTGCTCTATTTAGAAGCGTTCTAGAGGCATGGAGCCACTTAAAAGTGGGTCAACCTGGATTGGACCAGAGGCTCTGGGCCCGGGGGTGAAGGGAGAGGTCGTGGTTGTGTTGTTCTTTGGTGATGTGGTTATCCTGTGGTCTTCTCTTGTCACGGAGCTCTCCAGTCTCTGAGGATCCTGTGGTATGCTGGAGTGAATGAAGACCAGGTACACGATGCCTCCTATGTAGGCACCCAGGATGGGTGCCACCACTGGCACCCACCACCAGCTATCCCCATCCCTGCAAGAAAAAAGACAGAGGCCTGCTGAGGGGGCTGATGCCCAGGAAGGCACTTTTGTAGTGTCTTCTACCTCAGGCCAACATAAGATAGATGAGCAGAGAAGTCACTCTGGGGCCCCTCTGCTGGGCCCCAGCCAGCCTCGGCTGAATTCAGGGACAGGATGTGCATCTTGCAGAACCTCAGGACCCACCCCTACTCCCCGGGCCACCTAGACACTACGCAGGTCTCTCCTGTGCTGCTCCTTAGATTGCGCCACCTCTCTGCATGGAGGGGACCCCACAGAAAGCCCCCAGGAATGGGAGCTGCCATGGGCAGTACCTGAACACCTGGTTGCCCCAGCCAGCGATGAAAGTGAAGAGGCGGGGAGGCAGGTCTCGGGACGGGTTGATAGCATATCCTGTGTTCATGCCTAGGGACACCCCAATGACGCAAACGAGGACGCCTATCACCAAGGCTTCTGTCCCTTTCTGAGCTGGGCTATTGCGCTTGTCCGTGATGGCAAAAATGCACAGCTGAAGCATGCCGGTCAAAAACACCTGGGGAGGAGCAGTAAGCTCAGGGGATGAGCGCTTGCCTAGCGAGTGCAAGGCCCTGGGTTAGGGCCTCGGCACTGAAATAATAATAATAATAATAATAATAATAATAATAATAAATCATAAAAGGACCAAAAAACAAGGGAACCAAAAACACCTGGGGAAAAGAAGCTGTGGGAGCCCACTGGGGGCCCTGGCTGAGTCAGGATCCCAAATCCCAATGCAGTGGCAGAAACGTGTCTTGGAACAGTCCCCATCTGGGATTCTCTTGTCCCCCTATCATGAGGGAGGCTTGGGGTAGGGGCACTCTAGACCACTGACCTCATCCAGGAAGCCCCGCCATACTGACATGTGTTCAGGAAGGTAGGTGGCAAAAATGTTGGCAGTGGCTTCGGGACCTTTCACCAACAGGTCTCCACCTGCAAACTGTTGAATGGCCGCTGTGGAGACAAAGGTTGTGCTAAACCAAGGGATGCGCAGAAAGGGATTGTGTAGGGTTGGAGGACCGGAAGCACCTCACTGGCTTTACTTTATTAGATTATCTTTTTTTCTTTTCTTCCTTTTTTTTTTTTTTTTTTTTTTTTTAAAGGTTGGGTCTCATTCTAACCCAAGAGGTTGACCTGAAACTCACTCTAGTCCCAGGCTGGCCTTGAACTCACAGCCATCTTTCTACCTCAGCCTGCTAAGTGCTGGGATTAAAGGCTGGAAAGATAGCTTAGTGGTTAAGGAACTCACCTGTGAAGCCTAATGATCCAGGTTCAATTCCCCAGGACCCACGCAAGCCAGATGCATAAGGTGGCACATGTATTGGGAGTTCATTTGCAGTGGCTGGAAGCCCTGGCTCACCCATTCTCTTTCTCTGCCTCTTTCTTTCTCTCTCTCTCTCTCTCTCTCTCTCCAATTAATAAAATAAAATAAAAAGTTGTGCTCCACCATACCTGGCTTTTTTTTTTTTTTTGAGATAGGGTCTTACTATACAGTCCTGGCTGGCCTGGCACTTGCTATGTATTTAGGCTGGCCTCAAACGTGCAATAGTCCTCCTGGCTTAGCCTCATTATGTGTGACAGTCTGCTAGACTTTTCTGTGTTTTTACGGACTAGGTCACCAAGCTTGAATCTGCCCATGTTTCTATTTCTGAGGGAAGGGCTGGAGGCCAAATGCCAGCCAGAAAGAACACTCACTGTAGAAGAGGAAGTAGATGGAGGCAGCGGCCAAGAAGGAGCCCAGGAACTGGCCCAGCACATACACGGGGAACTTCTTCCAGGGCATGCGGCCTAGCGCGCAGTTAGCGAAGGTCACGGCTGCGTTCATGTGGGCCCCTGTTGCAGGAGTGCGTGTGACAGGAGAGTAAAAGCAGAAACAAACAGAGATGAATAATATTGACAGCCACAACACTAATAAATAGTAAAGGCTTGTGTTCATGGAGTGTGTTCTGTGACAAGAGTTAGCTCCTTTAACCCTTAAGTGATCACTTGAAGCACGGATCACATACATGTCCATTTTAAGGAAAGTGAATTCTTTTTTTTTTTTTGGTTTTCTGAGGTAGGGTTTCACTGTAGCCCAGGCTGACCTGGAATTCACTATGTAGTCTCAGGGTGGCCTCGAATGCACAGTGATCCTCCTACCTCTGCCTCCCGAGTGCTGGGATTAAAGGAGTGCGCCACCACGCCCTGCCAAAAGTGAATCCTTTACCTAAGATGACTCAGCAAGTAAACATGGTAAATGGGCCATGAGGAGTGTGAGGAAGACATAGGTAGTGGGCAAGGGCTTCCGAGGCAGTCTCCTCCCTACAGGTGACCATCACGAAGGATGAGGCACCAGCTGTGTCAGAGAAGGGGCCTGCTGGTGGTGTCAGGGAATGGCCCATGAGGAACAGCTGTCTGGCCTGGGCTGGGCTAACTCACCAGAGACGCCGCCTGCCACGTGCACTCCCATGGTGACTCCGAAGCCAAAACCCAAGTTGACACCGAGAAAGCTCCCGTACTCTTTATCTTTTAGAACCATATGGGCCACCGAACCAAGGCCAAACACCTGTGAGGGAAGGCTTCTGAGGGGGCTTCCTGCCCCAAAGCCCCAACCACAAGGTTCAGAGCTCAGTTCTCACTCCTCACCTTCCCCGTACCTTGGGCCTCCCCGACATTACCTGTAAAGACCCCCTAGCATGTCTTCTGTCTCCAGAGCCCTCTTTCATCATCTGCCCTCCGGTGCCCTCAGAGAGGCCTCTTAGGCCTGATGTCGTGAGTAGTGGGAGATGGGGATAAAAGGATGAAATAGCAGGCAGAGGCCAGATCTATGACCTCTCTCAACCCCAAGTGCTCCTGAAGTTTGAGAGTGGAGCAGGGCTTCAAGAAGGGGATGGCCTCAAAATCCTTGGCTCTAGCTATCCGCAGGTCTTAGCCTCCTCAATGGCTGGGGCTTCAGGGACACATTACTGTATCTAGGCAGAAGTAACTTGGTTCAGAGAGCATTCGTTTTTGTGACCCACACAATGCAAGCTCTCTACCATTGAGCACACTTCCAAGTGATGGAGATCAATTGAAAGGAACTGATGGAGACTGGTGGGATACTCGGCCAATTGTGTCATATTGTTCTGAGCAGAGAGCTTTAGTATGCTCACAGTTTTAGTATGCTGAGAGCTAGGATGGAGATAAAGGAGAGGCAATAAAGGGACAAAATTCTTGAGAAACTTGGGAGTTGAGGTGACTGGTACAAGACAGAGAGCCCTCCTGGGAGGAGGGGACCTGCTTGGCTAGGGTCCAGAAGGGATGGGTAGAGGCACAAGTAACAGGTGGTGGGAGAGACAGAGGGAGGATGAGGAGCTGGGTGCAACAAGCCCATGTGATGATTTTCTCTGTTAAGGAACAGATCAAGCAATTTGTAGGAGAGAGACAGAGAAAGGCAAAGAGAGAGAGAGAGAGAGACAGACAGACAGACAGACAGACAGAAAGAGGACAGAGCAGCCTCAAGAAATATAAGGAGCTGGGCATGGTGGTGCACGCCTTTAGTCCCAGCACTTGGGAGGCAGAGGTAGGAGGATCACCGAGAGTTCAAGGCCACCCTGAGACTACATAGTTAATTCCAGATCAGCCTGGACCAGAGTAAAACCCTACCTCGGAAAAAAAAAAAAAAAGAAATATAAGAAGGGGAAGCCGGATATGGTGGCGCACGCCTTTAATCCCAGCATTTGGGAGGCACAGGTAGGAGGATCGCCATGAGTTCGAGGCCACCCTGAGACTACATAGTGAATTCCAGGTCAGCCTGGGCCTGAGTGAGACTCTACCTCCAAAACAAAAAACAAAAAACAAAAAACAAAAAAAAAAAAAAAGAAAGAAAGAAAGAAAGAAAAAGAAATATAAGAAGAGGGTGGGAGAGATGGCTCAGAGGTGCTCAGAGGTTAAGGCACTTGCTTCAAAGCCTAATATTCAATTCCCCAGTACCTATGTAAAGCCAGATGCACAAAGTGACATATGCATCTGGAATTCATTTGCAATAGCTAGAGGAACTTATATTCCCTCTCTCTCTCTCTCTCTCTCTCTGCTTGCAAATAAATAAATGACAATATTTAAAAAAAAAAAAAAAAGGAAAAGCCAGATGTGGTGGCACACGCCTTTAATCCTAGCTCTTGAGAGGCAGAGGTAGGAGGTTTGCCAGGAGTTTGAGGCCACCTTGAGACTCCATAATGAATTCCAGGTCAGCCTGGGCTAGAGTGAGATCCTACTTTAAACAAAACAAAACAAACAAAATAATGAGCTGGTTTTTGACCAAGGAGAATGCAGCGGAAGACTGGAACAGCAGGGGAGGCCATGGGGGTAGGGTAGGGCTAGGCCAGGCTGAGAGCCTGGGGGGCCCAGTAGGAGGAGGGACCAGCAGGCTGAAGATTGAAGCCCCATTTTCATTCCCCCATGTCTAAACCATTATGGTGCTCTGTTTTTGTTGTTTCATGTGTATGTGTATGTAGGGTATGGGTGTGGTGCTGCATATGCACATGTCTACAGATGTGCATGGCCAGTGCACATTTGTGGAGGCCAGAGGAGAATGTCAGGTGCCCTCATCACTTACTGATCCAAGTATTTCCTTGACACAAAGACTCAGAGCTGCTGTTTGCAGTCAGTGAACTCCAGTGATTCTCTGGTCTCCACTCCCCACAGGACTAGGTTTATAGATGTATGTGGCCACACACAGCTCTATATGTTTGTTTGTTTGTGTTGTTTTGTTTTTGAGGTAGGGTCTCACTCTAGGCCAGGCTGACCTGGCACTCACTCTGTAGTCCCAGGCTGGCCTTGAACTCACAGCGATCCTCCTGCCTCTGCCTCTGGAATGGAATGCTGTGATTAAAGGCAAGCACCATCATGCCAGGCCAAGGCCCAAGTTTTTAAATATGTTTTATTTACTTACGTATTTATCTATTTATTTGAGAGAGAGAGAAAGAGGTAGAGACAAAGAGAGAATGGGTGCACCAGGGCTTCCAGCCACTGCAAACGAACTCCAGAGGCATGCACGTTGTGCGTCTGGCTTACGTGGGTCCTGGAGAATTGAACCAGGGTCGTTTGGTTTTTTGCAGGCAAACACCTTAACTGCCATCTCTCCAGCCAGATGCCGATGTTTTTAAACTCAGGTCTTCATACTTACACCCTTACCAGTGAGCCAACTCCCTACCCATACCCCTGGCCTGTTTGTTTTTGAGACAGTGTCTGGTTATGTAACCCAGAGTGGCCTCAAACTTGTGGCAATCCTCCTGCCTCAGCTTCTGCTGTGCTGAGATTAAAGGTCTGTGCCTCTCACATCCAGCTTCTCAGCCATTTGCTAATGGTAATAGATGAGTGAGTGAAGTCCACATGACCATTTCAGGGTGACCAACTGGCAACACAGCACCTAATCCATGTGGTACACACGGTTCGTTTGGGTAACTTGGTTTCAGCTGCTCTTGAAGACTAAGAAGCTCAAAGCCAGTTGGCCTTGGTTCCAGCCTCCATTAGCAGGAGCAGAGACAATACACCTTTAACACAGATAGAGGCCAAAGCCATTAGTGCCCTTCCCTCAGCCCCGGTAACATGTGAGTCTTCAACCCTTGCCCAGTGGCTCACACTGAACTGCGTGTACAGGGCCCAGATGGCTCCAGTCCCTCCCGTTCCTGGTCAGCAGATATAGCCCAGCTCATCAAAGTCATCCCCCAACCACCAGCAGCCAGGAAGCCAGCTCTGAGGACAACAGCCATGGCGGTGCTACAGTGGAATAGTCCATTTCCTTTGTCCCGCTATCATAAATGAGGCCCAAGGTCACACTGGCCATTTTTGACAGAACCTTTACCCTGGTGATTCACTGAGCTTCCTATCAACTGAAAAAGTCCCCACACTTCTTGGCATGGGACTGGTAACTAAAAATAAAAACACAGTGTCCTACATAAGCTTGAACTTCATGAAATTCTTTTACAAGCATTACTTCCCTTCTCATGGAAGATCAGTGTGGTGAATGTTTTTACTCCTACTCCACAGATGGAAAGCAGGTTCAGCAAGGGGTCTTAAGCAGGGCATGGTGGCACACACCTTTAATCGCAGCACTCAGGATGCAGAGGTAGGAAGATCACAGAGTTTGAGACCACCCTGAATTCCAGCTCAGCCTGGGCTAGAATGAGAACCTGCCTTGAAAAACAAAAACAAAAACAAAAACAAAAACAAAAACAAAACAAACAAACAAACAACAACAACAACAAAAAAAACGGGAAGCAGAGACATAATGAATTCTAGGTCAGCCTGAGCTAGAATGAGATCTTACCTCGAAAAACCAAAAAAGGGGGGCTTAGCAGTTAAGGCACTTGCCTGCAAAGCCAAAGGACCCAGGTTCAATTCCCCAGGACCCACATAAGCCAGATGCACAAGGTGGCACATGTGTCTGGAGTTCACCTGCAGGGACTGAAAGCCCTGGCGTGCCCATTCTCTCTCTCTCACTCTCTCTCTCTCTCTCTACCTTTCTCCCTCTCTCTCTCAAACAAATAAAATAAAATAAAGTTTTTTAAAAAAAGGAAAACCAAAAAAAAGGGGGGGGGGGTCTTGAACTACCCCAAAACCTGAAAGCAACTGTAGGAGATCTAACAAACCAGTCTTAGAAAGCCTGCCACACAAAGTAGCATCACTGTAGTCTGAGGTCAGCTTAGGACTACAGAGCAAGTTCCAAGTCAGCCTGGGCTAGAGTGAGACCCTATCTTGAAAAAAAAACAAAGGAAGAAAGGAAGGATAGAAGGAGAGAGGGAGGGAGGGAGAGAAAGAAGAAGGGAGGAAAAGAGGGAAGGATAGAAAGAGGAAGGGAAGGAAGGTAGGAAGAGATGAAAGAAAGGAAGAAAGAAAGAGAGAGAAGGAAAGAATCTGAGGGACAGAGCAAACAGGTTAAGGAGCGAGACTGACATTTGACTGGACTGGATTTCATCTTGTCTTGAAGTGTGAATTTAGGCAAGTAATTTAATTCTCACAGAGCCTCTGTTTCCCCATTTGTGAAATGAAGATAATAGTACCTATCTCACAGGACCAGTATAAAGATTTGAGAAGATGCTGTATTTAAGGGGTTTACAATCATAGTGTTTGGTATGTAGTAGGTGTACAAGGATAATCTAAAAACGAGGAAGCCTAGCATGATGGCACATACCTGTAATCCCAACACTCAGGAGGCTGAGGCAGTAGGATCTTGAATTTGAAGACAGTATGGCCTATATAGCAAGACCCTGTCTCAAAAAAAGGGGGGCACTAGGGGAAGGGCTTGGGGTGCTACACAGTGATAGAGCACTTTCTCAGCATGTGCAGGCTCTGGGTTTGATTCCTAGCACTTCAAACAAACAAAAAAGAAGGCCAGGAGAGATAGCTTAGTGGTTAAAGTGCTTGCCTGTAAGGCATAAGGATCCAGGTTTGATTCTCCAGGTCCCACATATGCCAGATGCACATGGTGCCACATGCATTTGGAGTTTGTTTGCAGAGGCTAGAGGCCCTGGTGTGCCCATTCTCTCTCTTTCTCTCTCCCTTCCTCTCACTAATAAAATAAATACATAAAATAAAATCAGGAAAGAAAAAGAAGGCCAAAGCCAGACATGGTGGTGCATGCCTTTAATCCCAGCACTTGGGAGGCAGAGGTAGGAGGATCACCATGAGTTCGAGGCCACCCTGAGACTACATAGTGAATTCCAGGTCAGCCTGGACTACAGTGAAATCCTACCTCAAAAAAAACAAGCAAAAAAAATTAAAAAAAAAAAAAAGCTAGGAAGGAGATATAAAGGGAATAGAAAGGGAGTGGGGGGACTTAATAGGATGGTATTGTATATATGCAAATAGAAAAACAGATTATGGGGGGGTAAAAAGGCTTAAGTGAGGTCAGGAGAAGATATTGAGTAAAGGAAAGGTAGAGGAAGGGCTAATCAAAATCTAAGAGGAGGCTGGAGAGATGGCTTAGAGATTAAGGCATTTGCCTGCAAAGCCAAAGGATCCAGGTTCAATTCTCTGGAGCCCACATAAGCCAGTTGCACAAGAGGACACATGCATCTGGAGTTCGTTTGCAGTGGATGAAGGCCCTGGCATGCCCATTCTCTCTTTCTCTGCCTCTTTCTCTGTATCAAATAAATAAATTATATATATAAATCTAAGGGGACATAAATAAATCATATGGAACCTACTTTTTTGGACAATGGAACACTCAGAAGCCACAGATTGTTATTAGAAAATTTTCAGTGCCAGGGATGGGACACTTTCCAGTGAGTTGTTGGCCAGGGAGGTCCTTGATGCCCCAAAACATTACAGGCCATTGCCAAGGCCCTTGGTTTCCCACCAGGAATAGATGGTAAGACCATATTGCTGAAGACTCCACATACTTGGGCTGCAAGGCCACTGAGAAATCCTGCTGGAACTGAGCTGATGACTTTCTCCATGTAGACCAGCTGACAGAAAGCTGGAAGCAGCCATTCTGCATGTAGTTCAATGGGAGAAAGAGAAATCACCAGTGAAGATACTCAACAGTGGACCCTGCAAGCCTTATATTTGGCCAGCCAGGCCAAATGATTCAACAGGTGCAATAGTAGCATGTCTGTTATGGGGGAAATCAGCCACCCTATAATTTGACTGGAGACCTGCTCCATGGGAGGGAGTACATCCCTGATACTGAAAACCTACTACAGGGGTAGTCATGAGCCCTAGGGGTGTAACATCTGCTGTTGTCTGGCTAAATATATATACTATGCTCATCAAACTACCCAGTAAGCACTTCTCTTAATGTTCATACTCATATATTAATGCTACTCTCACTTTTAGTTAGAGAACCTTCTCTTTTCAGATGGCAGTGACCTTGGGATAACTCAGAATGCATCATGGTGCTGAGAAGAAGTGACAGAGGAGTGCTCAGCACTGCAATATGCCTATCACACCTTCCAAGGCTCAGGGTCCATTGTGGAAGAGGTGGCGGAAAGAATGTAAGAGCCAAAGGAAGGGCAGGACTCCTTACAACGTGCTCCTCCAGACATAAAATGGCCTGGATATCCATGACCTCACAGTGCCTGACACTACCTATACAAGGCCATCATAATAGGAGGAAAAGATCATGACATCAAAATAAAAGAGAGACTTAAAGCCAGGCGTGGTGGCATATGCCTTTAACCCCAGCACTTGGGAGGCAGAAGTAGGAGGCTCACTGTGAGTTCGAGGCCCTACCTTGAAAAAAACAAAAATAAAATAAAAGAGAGACTGATTGAGAGGGGGAGGGGGTATGATAGAGAGTGGAGTTTCAAAGGGGAAAAGAGGGGAAAGGAAGGAAATTACCATGGGATATTGTTTACAATCATGGAAGTTGTCAATAAAAAAAATAAATTAAATTAAATTTAAAAGGCCGATGTGGGCAAGTATCAATGCATGTGGGAAGTTCCTATTTCCTTATGAGCTCTCCAAGGAGACACCCTCTGGCCTCCCAGGTTCCAAGGTTTAACAGCCCTCATGGGGCTGGAATGTCTTGTCATAAATGAATTACTCTGCCCTGGATTAAGGAGGGACAGGAGCAAGCTATCCTCCCTACAGCTCAAAAGCCAAAGCCAGCGAGGAAGAGGGAAGAAGGTTGGAGAGGGGGTGTGCGGGGAGGAAAGAGTTAGCTGTTGGAACCCATCAGAATGACAAGGGACCAACCACGTGTACCACATGGGCGCTGGGTACTAGCACTTACCGTCTCACAAGTCTGCCAGCTTGGTAAGTGTTTAAGCTAACACCCTGAACCACTAAAATGCTCACAGACCATCACAGCTGGAAGACAGCAAAGCCAGAACTCAAACCCAGCTCCAAAGCCCAAAAGGCTGGATTTGATACACTTCAGAACTGGGAAGACAGGCCTGGAGCTAGGGAGCCACCTGCTCAAGGCCAGCTGTTGACTCAGTGTCAAGGTCAGGATATGAACTCAGGTATCCAGAGTACCTCTGGCACACACTCATTAGGGTACTTGGCCTCTTCTATTTATTTATTTGAGAGAGTGAGAGAGAGGCAGATAGAGAGAAAGAGAGAGGGAGGGAGGGAAGAAGGGAGAGAATGGGTGTGCCAGGGCCTCTAGCCGCTGAAAATGCATGCATCACCTTGTGCATCTGGCTTTAGGTGGGTACTAGGGAATTGAACCTAGGTCCTTTGGCTTTGCTGGCAAGCACCTTAACCACTAAGTCATCTCTCCAGCCCAAGCCTCTTCTTTTTTTTGGCTTTTCAAGGCAGGGTCTCACTACTCTAGGCCAGGCTAACCTGGAATTCACTATGTAGTCTCAGAGTGGCCTCAAACTCACTGCTATTTTCCTACCTTGGCCTCCCAAGTACTGGGATTAAAGGCATGCACCAGCATCCCCTATTCAACCACCTCCTGGATCTCCCACTGGGAATCTCATCTGTGTCCAAACCAATTTCACCTCTGGTCCTTTGCTGGGCCCTACTTCACAACAGCCCCTCAGAGTTCACCCTCTACCTGTTGCTTGCAAAGTCTCCTTGGTGCATCTTCTACAACTTTTCATTTACCTTCACCATCCTCACTCCATCACCACCTCCTCTCCACTGTCCATCAAGACAACAGCCTCTTAAACCAGGTGTGATGGCGCACACCTTTAATCCCAGCACTTGGGAGGCAGAGGTAAGAGTATCGCCATGAGTTCGAGGCCACCCCGAAACTACAGAGTGAATTCCAGATCAGCCTGAGCTAGAGTGAGACCCTACCTCGAAAAACTTCAAAAAAAAAAAAAAAAAAAGAAAAGAAAAGAAAAGAAAAAAGACAACAGCCTCTTGACTTGATCTCCCCACTCCAGCCATTCCTGCTGCCTAGGTCCTACACTATTATAAAACAAAGTCTGTGGCTGGAGAGATGGCTCAGCGGATAAGACCCTTGCCTGCAAAGACTAACAATGACCTGGGTTCGATTCCCCAGTAGCCACATAAAGCCAAATACACAAAGAACTGCATGTATCTTGAGTTCATTTGCAGCAGCTGGAGGCCCTGGCATGCCCATTCTCTCTCTCTCTCTTCTGTCTCTCTCTGCTTGCAAACAAATAAATAAACTGGGCATGCCTTTAATCCCAGCACTTGGGAGGCAGAGGTAGGAGGATTGCAGTGATTTCAAGGGCAGCCTGAGACTACATAGTGACTACATTAGCTCAGGTCTGCTTGGGCTAGAGGGAGACTCTATCTCAAAAAAATAAAATAAAATAAACAAATAAATACCAAGTCTGGGGCTGAATATATGGCTTGGCAGTTAAAGATGCTTGCTTGCAAAGCCGGAAGGCCTGGGTTTGATTCCCCAACTATCCATGTAAAGCCAGAGGCACAAAGTAGCACATACGTCTGGAATTCATTTGCAGTGGCAGGAGGCCCTGCATACCCATACTCATTCACTCACTTTCTCTCTCTTTCTCTGTCTCACTCTCAAATAAATAAAAGTATTTTAAAAAAAACAAAAAATGAGCCAGGTGTGGTAGTGCACGCCTTTAACCCCAGCACTCGGGAGGCAGAGGTAGGAGGATCTCCATGAGTTCAAGGCCACCCTGAGAATATGTAGCTAATTCCAGATCAGCCTGGACCAGAGAAAGACCCTACCTCAAACAAACAAACAAACAAACAAAAAAAAAAAAAGAAAGGAAGGAAGAAAGGAAGAAAAGAAAGAAAGTTGGGCGTGGTGGCACTGGCCTTTAATCCCCGCACTTGGGAGGCTGAGGTGGGAGGATAGCTGTGAGTTGAGGCCAATCTGAGACTCCATAGTGAATTCCAGGTCAGCCTAGGCTAGAGCGAGAGCCTACCTTGAAAAACCAAAATAAATAATAAATAGCCTTCAATGTCTTCCCCATTGCCCTCAGATTGATTCTCAAAGCGTGACATTGGGGATTTCTCTCTCTCTCATTTTCTTGGATGTTTATTTTGAGATAAATTCTCACTGTGTATCTGGCTTGCCTGGCACTCATTAAGTCTACCAGACCAGCCTCAAATGTGCTTTATTCCTCCTGTCTCAGCCTGTCAAGTGCTGGGATTAAAGTTGTACTCCACCACACCCACTCATCAGTCTCTCTCTCTCTTTTTTTTTTTTTTTTTTTTTTTGGGTTTTCGAGGTAGGGTCTCACTCTAGTCCAGGCTGACCTGGAATTCACTCTGTAGTGTCAGGGTAACCTCGAACTCACGGCGATCCTCCTACCTCTGCCTCCCAAGTGCTGGGATTACAGGACTGCCCTATCACACCCATTCATCAGTCTCTTTACTCTTGGTTTTCCTCCATGCTCCCTGATCCCCTGGCCCCCTTTCTCTCTATGCTGGCATATCATGTACCCACAAAGGCTTGGTGAAGAATGCTTATCTCCTCACTTTTCTCTGCTTCTGCTCTGGGCTTTGCGGGCTCAGAGGCAAGGAACAGAACCATGTGACCCAGGGGGTCAGCAGAGGGAAGGAGTTCATGGACTGCTTCTGCATGCCCCACCCACACCCACTCACCATCATGACAAAGGTGCTCATGAACTCAGCCAGGAACTCTCGCACCATCTCCCTCTTCAGCACTGCTTGTAGCCTGGAGTATATGGGCCTGGAGCTCATGGTGGAATTTTGAGTGGGCCTGAAGCAGCAATCCAAGCCCAGGGGCAGAGAGAAGACTCAAGTCCACCTCCTGTCCATCGGCCCTTCAGCTCATAGCTGAGTTAATAGGTAACCCAGCAGCCTCTCCCATGTCCCTTCTCCTGCCCAGGGCAGTGGAGAAACCTGGGATTGGAGACACCTGAGAGCCACGGGGACATGGAGAGGAACAGGGACAGATGGCCCAGCCTGGCCCTTTCTCCCTTCCAGCCAGGACTGAGCAGGTGGGGAAAGGCATGCCAGTGTGGTCACTCTGCAGATTAGGGGGGCGGGGGGGCTGAAAGGGAAATCTGCAATTATTAGGAGCTGCCGGGGAGAAGTGAGGTAGAAAGGACAAGCTGGAGAGTGGAACTCAGTCCTGTCTGTCTGTCAGCTTATCTGCAGGAGGCAGGGCGTGGGATCATGGGCCAGGGCTGGCATGAGCAAGGCACCCTGCAAATAGCATGGGATAAGGAAAAGTCTGAATCTGAGCTCTATACACAGCACAGAGGCCTGGAGACATACACCAGGTTCTTCCAGACGCCCTGGGCTCCTCAACCAGGTCAGCACAAAGAAACATTTGTGAGTGACTGGGTGAATGAATGAATGAATTAGGAAGCAAAAGGAAGGAAGGAAAGGAGAGATGGGACCTTCCCAATTTACGCTCAGCATGTAGCACAGCGCCAGGCTCACAGATGTGCAATATAAACTGGATAAATGAATGAGGGCTGGAGAATCTAGTTGTTGCTCTCAACCAGATCCAAAGTCTGACCCTTGATGACCATTTTATCCAATAAGTGCTTGGTTGGATGAACAGATAGCTGGAAAGACGAGCTTCAGGCATGGTGCTGGAGCAGGTGCAGGCCTGGCATTTGGGGAAGGAGCTAGGTGTAGAGGAGAAAGAGGAAGAAGGCGGCTGTGGTTAAGTGGGCCATGGGGAAGGGCGGGTGACAGAGACAATGGTGAGAGACTAGAGCAGGTATTTTAGGATACTGGTGACTGTAAATGAGGCATGACGGAGAAGGAAACATCAAGGACACGAGTTTGATTTATGACTTGAGCAATTGAGGGGAAAGGGGACCCCTGTCTGAGCTGAGCCCACGGGAAGAGGCATGGGCTCAGGGAGAATGGAGGAAACTGCTTTCAGCTGGGATCTGAGTCGCCAATAGGGTCTCAGCAAGTCTCTGGAAATGGGTCCCAAGCCCAGAAGGGAGGCCGGGGCTGGCGACAGCAATATCATCAGAGCGGTGGGGAAGCCATCCATTCTTTACATCCAAGGGGTCCGACTGGGCAAACACCCCAGCGTACAGCAATGAAATGTAATAAGCAAGTGGGGAGTACAGGACTGGGCATGAAGTATGACTCTAAAGAGAGCAGTCAGGGGAAGGGAGCTCCGTGAGAATGAAGGAGGTCAAGGAATGAGTGGGTAAGGGCAAGGAGAGCGCTGCTGGCAGAAGGGTCACCGGAGGCCTCTGAGCATGTCTACAGCAAGCAAAGGAGGTCCATGTGGCTGGTGTCAGGAGAAGACCAGGGCTTGGTGTGGGAGATCGGCCAAGAGGCAAAGAGGACTGAGCCATGGCTAGTGTAAGGACTTTGGGTTTTAGTTCCAGGCTGACCCTGAACTCACAGTGATCCTCCTACCTCTGCCTCCCAAGTGCTGGGATTAAAGGCTTGTGCCACCACACCCAGCAGGACTTTAGTTTTCGTTTCATCCCCAAAGAAAGTTGAAGCCAAGAGCAGAGAGGTGGTGGGTTCAGTTCAGCTGAGCACCCACCTACACAGAGAAGTCAGCACCCACTGACCAACCCTGGACCCATTAGAGTCTCCCCTCACCCCAAGGCCCAGCCTGAGCTTGGCTGTGTTATGGGGGCATGGGAGAGAGGTGGGAGAAGCCCCTCTTCTGGACCCCCATGGGTTAAGGGAGCAATTGCCATGAGGGGGAGTCTGGGACAGGAGAGGGAGGAGCCGCAAGGTGAGCTGGGCCAGACAGGAGGTGGCAGTGGGAAGCTTACCACCTGTTTGTTTGATCCGTGTTTTATCCTTCAGACTTTTAGAAGCTGTGAAGCCAGAGACGACCATAAGGCTGTGGGAAACAGAACTTGGCCTCACATTCCCATTAGTCTTCGATTCTCAGGGGAGATGTCACCAGGCACACGGCGCCTGCCAATGCCACCCCCTCAACCCAACCAAGCTGGAGGGAAGGAAGGAAGGAGGAGGGTGGTTGTGCCTCAACCAATGAAAAAAGACCCTGGAGTTCCACCCCTCTACCCATGCTGGCCTCAGGTCCCTGGGACCCCTTCAGAGGTCCTCATAACCTTCCCAAGTCTGCCACCACCCAGCTTTGAACAGTGTGGTACTCAAAGTCTACCCTCCCACCTTTCCTAAACTTACGCTGTTCTCCCATCTTTCTCTTGAACTGTCAGAATGAAGGTAGCCCTTGAGTTCTCCCATCCTAGCTCTCTCCAGTCTCTAGCCCAATTCCCTCTTGATGTAGCACTAGTTCACATCTGCAGCCCTGTCCCTGAGGGGGATCCCAGGGGAGAAGCCAGCAGTGGGCCCATCTCTGGGCCGCTTCCCTTTGTGCTGACCTCTATGCTGACCACCAGCCCAATGCATCATTCCAATCCAATCTCTGATCCAGCCTGAAACTCTGGCTTGCCACAGCCACCTGAGAGCTAAGGAGACTGGAAGGTCTAGGGAGAGGGTGAGTTGTGCTGTGCTAAACACAGACACAGAACAGAAAGCCAAGCTTCAGCTCCCAGAGGAGCCATTTCTTTCCCAAATAATTCCATAGTCATCTCCTCCCTGTATGGTCCCCAGGGAGTGAAGCTGCTGGGCTCTCGAGACCCTGAGGAGGACACACTGTTGCCCTCCTGCCTGGGGCCCCACTTACTCTGCAGAAGTGCCCTGTGTTTGTCAGTCTCCTCCTTAGGAGCTTCTTGGTTATTGC
This sequence comes from Dipus sagitta, assembly GCA_036346955.1. Taxonomy (NCBI): domain Eukaryota; kingdom Metazoa; phylum Chordata; class Mammalia; order Rodentia; family Dipodidae; genus Dipus; species Dipus sagitta. Next base: position 107,979,657 of record CM070770.1, on the reverse strand, counting down.
GAGTCTTGCTCTTGTTCCTCCATCCCTGTCTCCGCCAAGGCTCTGCTGTCTCTGGGTCCTCAGTCTAGAGCCCGCCCCTCAGCCCTGGCCGGCTGCTCCTGCCCCACCAGGGGAGAGGTCAGTAGGATGGAGGTTTGGCCTCTGCCACTTGAGCCAAGTCCTGACACACTGCTCAAAATAGCATCCCTGCTCCTGCCAGTAGCACACGGTGGAGACTGAATTCTGGGGCAGCCCTTGTGAGGTCAGAGGTGGACAGCCAGGTACGTGTGTGCTGCTCTCACAGTCCCAGAGGAAAGGCCAGGCCTGTAAGACAAACAGTTGGCTTATCTCTGGGGCCAGAGCCAGGGGTAGCCTGAGCCTCCAGAACTGTGCAGAATGGGAACTGGAGGTGGACATTTCTAGAAATCAACAGCCAGCTGGAAGGGTGGGAGAGACAACCCTGAATCAGTACTTAGGGAACCCGCAATCTGAAGAGCGTGAGGAATCAGGCACTGTCCTCAGATGTCCCCAATCTGAGAGGAGAGGGAACACCCAGGCCTGCTGGTCTTCTGGGGACCCATCTAGAAGCTGCTTCCCTTAGGGAAAGTGAGCAAAGCTTCCTTGAGAGACCCCAAGCTGGCCAGAGTGCTAAGAGAGACCAGTAATGGGGTTACCCTCAAGAGCTGTAAGTCAGACGGCTAGGATGCCTGCCAGTGGAGCGGTGGGCAGTGGGCAACAAGTCCAGGGAGCTCTGGAGACTGGAAGCCTCTGTGGGGGAGATGATACAGGATGGGGTTGCCCAAAACTGAATGAAACTGTCCTCTAGAGACTGTATGGTGGTACATGTTTTTCCTGCACTGGGAAGCTAAGATAGGAAGATCACTGTTGGTTTGAAGCCAGTCTGGGGCTACAGACTGAATTCCAGATCAGCCTGGGCTATAATGGGGTACCACGTCCAGCTCTCCTGCTCCCCCCCCCCCCCCCCCCGTACACACACAAAAAGAGTAAGAGTGAGAAAAAAGAAACTATCCTCTAGAGGGTGCCAAAGACCAGGCCGTTCTCTCCAGACACACCCAGTCCTGCTCTCGTGGCCAAGGGCAGTGAGCCGTAGAGTTAGGCTGCAGCAATCTTCCTGGTCAAAAGTCTTTCTCATGGGCTGGAGAGATGGTTCAGTGGTTAAGGTGCCTGCCTGCAAAGCCTAATGACCTAGGTTTGATTCCCCAGTACCCACGTAAAGCTAGATGCACAAAGTGGCACATGTATGGAGATTGAAGTGGCAGGAGGCCCTTGCACACCCATTTTCTCTACCTCTCTTTCTCTGTTTCTTAAAATTAAAATAAAATAGGGCATGGTGGTGCATGCCTTTAATCCCAGCACTTGGAAGGCAGAGGTAGGTATAAGTTTGATGCCACCCTGAGACTATATAGTGAATTTCAGATCAGCCTGGGCTAGAGTGAAACCCTACCTCGAAAAACCAAAACAAAATAATAATAAAATAATAAATGAAAATAGAATTTTTTTTTTTGGTTTTTTGAGGCAGGGTCTCACTCTAGCCCAGGCTGACCTGGAATTTACTATGTAATCTCAGGGTGGCCTCGAACTCATGGCAATCCTCCTACCTCTGCCTCCCGAGTGTTGGGATTAAAGGCGTGAGCCACCACGCCCAGCTAGAATTTTTTTTTAAAGCCCTCTTCAAGAACAATTTTCACTGCAGGCTTTGCCCTCGCTTCTCTCCGCAGCTCCTAAGTGGACTCAGACTGCTGCATTTCTTTCTCCGGGAAAGGAGACACGCATTTTTGGAAGGGGACTCCTGCCTTCATTCCTGCCCTATATGTGCTGTCAGGGTCAGGAATGCCATAAGGTCAGGAGCGAGCCTTGTCATGGCTGGGGAGATGGCTCAGCAGTTAAATACTTGCTTACAAAGCTTACTGGCCCAGGTTCAAATTCCTAGTACCCACATAAAGCCAGATGCACAAAGTGGTTTCCAGAGTTGGGTCCTGGGGAGGGGCCAGCACAGCAGCTGTTTGCAGAGGGCTGCCCCAGTGAGCTGGTGAGGATGGAAGGGGCTGCCTCCAGCCTCCATGAAGAGTGGGCAGTTCAACTGGGGAGAAAGCAGAGCAGCTAAAGGGGGACCACAAGGGTCAGAGTCATGAAGCATGCAGGTCTGGACAGCACCACTGATGCTAGTGGTGACAGGGACAGAAAGGGTATATCCCGGGTCCTTTCTTCCCTAAGGTAGGATGTGATAAAACAGGCCCCATGTGGTGGCGCATACCTTTAATTCCAGCACTGGGGGGTGGGGGGTAGAGGTAGGAGGATTGCTATGAGTTCCAGGCCAGCTTGGGACTACACAGTGAGTTCTAGGCTCGAGTGAGACAAATCTTTGGGCATGCCTGTGAGAAAGTTTCTAGATTAGGTTAAGACCCACCCTAACTGTATGGCACCATTCCGTGAGCTGGGATCCTGAGCTGAATAAAGGATAGAAAGTGGAGCTGGAGCGATGACTTAGTGGTTAAGCGCTTGCCTGTGAAGCCTAAGGACCCTGGTTCAAGGCTCAATTCCCCAGTACCCATGTACGAGGTAGCACATATATCTGGAGTTCGTTTGCAATGGCTGGAGGCCCTGGTGCGCCCATTCTCTCTCTCTCTCTCTTTCTCTCTCAAATCAATAATAAAATAAAAATATTTTTTAAAAGAATAGAAAGTGATGATGGACATGGGGCACATTTACACAATGGAGTTTTACTCAGCAGTAAAGAAAAATGAACACTTAGGAGCCATAGATTGTTACTAGAAAATTTTCAATGCCAGGGATGGGATACCTTCCAGTGAGTTGTTGGCCAGGGAGGACCCTAATGCCCCCAAAACATTACAGGCCATTGCCAAGGCCCTTGGTTTCCCACCAGGAATAGATGATAAGACCCTTTTGCTGAAGACTCCACATACTTGGGCTGCAAGGTCACTGAGAAACCCTGCTAGAGCTGAGCTGAAAACCTCCTCCATGTAGACCAGCTGACAGAAAGCTGGAAAAAGCCACACTGCATGCAGTTCAATGGGAGAGAGAAATCACCAGTGAAGATACCCAACAGTGGACACTGCAAGCCTTATATTTGGCCAGCCAGGCCAAATGAGCCAACGGGTGCAATAGTGGCACGTCTGTAATAGGGAAAACTAACCTCCCTCTTATTTGACTGGAGGCCTACTCCATGGGAGGGAATACATCCCTGATACTGAAAACCTACAACAGGGGTAGTCATGAACCCTAGGAGTGTAACATCTGCTATTGTCTGGCTAAATGTATATACTATGTTCACCAAACTGCCCGGTAAGCACTTCTCTCAATGTTCATACTCATATATTAATGCTACCCTCCCTTTTGGCTAGAGAAGCTTCTCCTTTCAGATGACAGTGACCTTGGGATAACTCAGAAGGCACAATGGTGCTGAGAAGTGACAGAAGAGTGCTCAGCACTGAAATATCTCTATCACACCTTCCAAGGCTCAGGGTCCATTGCGGAAGACGTGGCGGAAAGAATGTAAGAGCCAAAGGAAGGGTAGGACTCCTTACAACATGCTCCTCCAGACACAAAATGGCCTGGATATCCATGACCTCACAGTGCCTGACACTACCTACACAAGACCATCATAATAGGAGGAAAAGATCATGACATCAAAATAAAAGAGAGACTGATTGAGAGGGAGAGGAGATATAATGGAGAGTGGAATTTCAAAGGGGAAAGTCGGGGGAGGGAGGGAATCACTATGGGGTATTTTTTATAATTATGGAAGCTGTCAATAAAAAAAAAAAAGCAAAATAAAAAGAATAGAAAGCAAGCTGAACACCACCATTCACCTCTTCCTTCAGTCTGCGTCCTGACTGGATTGAATGTGAACAACTGCTCCATGCCCCCCTGCTACCATGATGGGCCGTATGCCCTTGAACTGTAAGCTTAAATAAACCCTTCGTCCCCAAAACTCTTTCCTGTCAGGTATTTTTGTTACAGCAAGAAAAGTTACTAATGTACTCAGTTAAATTTGAGTTTCAGAGAAACACTGTTTGTAATATTTAGCACATATTTAGGCTAAAAATTGTTCACTATTTTTATGAATGTGCCATGTGTGTATTTATGTGTGTGTCTATGTGTTCTCTAAGGATAAACCCCAGGATTTAGCCTGGTGTGATAACTCTGCCTATAATAGTAGCACTCACAGGGGATTACAAACAAAAAAACAAAAAACACCAGAAAAGCCTGGCATGGTCTTTAATAACAGCACTTGGGATACAGAGGTAGTATCACTGTGAGTTCAAGGGCAACCTAGGACTACAGAGTGAGTTCCAGGCCAGGCTGGACTAGAGACCCTACCTTGAAAAAAACAGACAAGGGACTGGAGAAATGGTTTAGCTGTTAAGGTGCTTGTCTGCAAGGCCTAATGACCAGAGTTCGAGTCCCTAATGCCCACATAAAGCCAGATGCACAAAGTGGCGCATGCATCTGGAGTTGTTTGCAGCAGCTGAAGGCCCTGGAGCCCATTCTCTCTGTCTCTTTCCTCTCTCTCTCTCTTTCTCTCTCACTCGCTGATTGCAAATAAATTAATTAATTGAATGAAATTAAAAAGAAAAAGCTGGGCACGGTGGTACACACCTTAATCCCAGCACTCTGAGGATGGCCAATATAAGAAGATCATTGTGAGTTCAAGGCCTGCTTGAGACTACATAGTGAATTCCAGGTCAGCCTGGGCTACAGCAAGACCCTACCTAAAAAAAAAAAAAAAAAAAAAAAAACAGAAATGGGCTGGAGAGATAGCTTAGCATTAAGGCATTTGTCTGTGAAGCCAAAGGACCCAGGTTTGATTCCCCAGGACCCATGTAAGCCAGATGCACAAGGGCACATGTGTCTGGAGTTCATTTGCAATGGCTAGAGGCCTTGGCGTGCCCATTCTCTCTCTGTCTCTCTTCTCTCTCTCTCTCTTCCTCTCTCTCTCTCTCCTTGCAAATAAATAAATTAAATTAAATTAAACAAAAAAAGCAATTTAAAAATGCCTCACATATGCTCTACCATTGAATTACACTCCCTGAAATTCTTTTTTGTCTGTTTGTTTTGTTTTTTCCATCTCACTCTGGCCCAGGCTGACCTGGAATTTACCATGTAGTCTCAGGCTAGCCTTGAACTCACAGTGACCCTCTTACTTCTGCCTCCCGAGTGCTGGGATTAAAGGCATGTGCCACCACGCCCAGCCTTCTGAAATACTTTTTTAAATAGGAACTTTGTATGGACGCATCAAGTGTTGGTACCATCATTTCCCTGCTCCCTGCCCCTACTACACTGAGGGTCCTCCTTAGTGGGATTGCTGGAATTCACAATGGGGTTGTGGATTATGACTTGGGAGAGCAATAGTCGGTCATTGAAATTCTTATTTAATGGGTATCTCATATTTTCTTTAAAAATATTTTTATTTGCTGGGCATGGTGATGCCCACCTTTAATCCCAGCACTTGGGAGGCAAAGACAGGAAGATAACTGTGAGTTCAAGGCCACCCTGGAGCTGAAGAGATGGTTTTGCAGTTAAGGCACTTATCTACAAAACCAAAGGACCCAGGTTCGATTCCCCAGTACCCATGTAATGCCAGATGCATAAGGTGGTGCAAGCATCTGGAGCTTGTTTGTAGTGGCTAGAGGCCCTGACATGCCCATTCTCTCTCTCTCTCTCCACTGCAAAGTGCACATACTTGCATTTCTTTTTATCCAGCTTCATGTAGGTACTGGGAAATTAAATCTGCACCAGGAGTTTTTTCAAGCAAGTGCCTTTAACTGCTCAGCCATTTCCCCAATCCTAACCATCCCATATTTTCATTTCCTAAATCTGGTCTAGCTCTCTCCCCACGCCCCTTCCTCTTCTCTTTCTCCCTTCCTCTCTCCTACGTGAAGAGTTTCAGATGACTTGCACAGTGACTTAAGTTTGAGTTCTTGTCCAAGGCCTCTGCCCATCTAACAGAGATAGAGGATCTGCATTCCTTTGTGCCCAGTTACTGACGGCACCCCGCAAGAGGTCTGTGAAGACAGAAGCAGACCATTAGTATAAAAACTAAATTGGAAGTCGGGCGTGGTGGCGCACGCCTTTAATCCCAGCACTTGGGAGGCAGAGGTAGGAGGATCGCCGTGAGTTCAAGGCCACCCTGAGACTCCATAGTGAATTCTAGGTTAGCCTGGGCTACAGTGAGACCCTACCTCAAAAAACCAAAAAAAAAAAAAAAAGTTTTAAAAAAAGAATTCAAGTGAGGCGCTGGAGAGATGGCTCAACAGGCATTTTTTGCAAAGCCTGATGGCCCAAATTCAGTTCCCCAGAGCCATATGCACAAAGTGGCACATGCATCTGGAGTTTGTTTGTAGTGGCAGGAGGCTTTGGTGTGCTTCTCTTCTCTCTCTCTTCCTCTCTTATAAATAAATATTCTATTTTATTTATTTTATTTATTTAAGAGAGAGAGAAAGAAAGAAAGAGGCAGACACACAGAGACTGAGAGACTGGGCGCGCCAGGGTCTTCACCTGCTGTAAATGAACTCCAAGTGCATGCCAGAGTGTTTCGTGACATGCATGAGGCCCTCAGTTCAATCCCCAGCACTGCGAAAACAAAACAAAACAAAATCTAGATATGGCAGCTTGTGCTTATAACCGTAGTACTGAGGTTGAGGCTGAGGCAGGAGGATTGCAATGAGTTCAAGGTCAGCCTGAGCTACATAGTGAGACCCTAAATAAATAAAAAGGTTTTCTATTTTTGTCTGCTGTGCAATTCTGTTTGATAATAAAGATTGGGAAATCACCCAATGCCCATTGACCTGTCACTTACAAACTCTGACAATGTAAACATGATTGGGAGCATTAATGTTTACCTAACTGAAAATGTAAGTATTTACGAACACATAACCAAACAAGTTCAACAGGCATAATTGTCTATTGGGCTGGGAATGTTTTGTGTTTTTTTTTTTAACTTTTTGTTTTGTTTTGTTTTGTTTTGAGATAGGGTCTCACTCTAGCCCAGACTGGCCTCCAACTCATGGCAGTCCTCCTACCTCTGCCTCCTAAATGCTGGGATTAAAATCATGTGCCACCATGCTCGGCTTTTTTTTTTTTAAACTGTTTAAAAAAAGTTATTTATTTATTTATTTATTTATTTATTTATTTATTAGTTAGTTAAGAGTGGGGAGAGAAAGAGATTGAATAGGCACACGAGGTCTCTAGCTACTGCAAACAAACTCCAGATGCATGGGTCACCTTATGCATCTGGCTTTACGTGGATATTGGGAAATTGAACTTGGGTCCTTTGGCTTTGCCAGCAGGTGCCTTAACTCCAGACCACCCCCCTTTTTGATTTTTTTTTTCTGAGGTAGGGTCTCACTCTACCTGAGGCTGACCTGGAATTTTCTATGTAGTCTCAGGCTGGCCTTGGACTGACAGTGATCCTCCTACCTGTAGTGCTGGAATTAAAGATATGGGCCGCCACACCTGGCCTGGATTTTTTTTTTTTTTTTCGAGTTAGGGTCTCTCTCTAGCCCAGGGTGACCTGGAATTCACCATGTAATCTCAAGATGGCCTCAAACTCACAGATCCTCCTACCTCTGCCTCCCCAGTGCTGGGATTAAAGGCATATGACACCACACCTGGCTTGGAAAAGATTTTTTTTGTTTTTGTTTGTTTGTTTTTTGTTCTTTGTTTGGTTTTTCAAGGTAGGGTTCCACTCTAGCCCAGGCTGACCTGGAATTCACTATGTAGTCTCAGAGTGGCCTTGAACTCACAGTGATCCTCCTACCTCTGCCTCCCAAGTGCTGGGATTAAAGGCGTGTGCCATCATGCCTGGCCTGGAAATGTTTTAAAAGTAAAAATTAAGGGCTGAAGAAATGGCTTTGTGGTTAAGACACTTGGCTGAGAAGTCTAAGGACCCAGGTTCAATTCCTCAGTACCCACATAAGCCAGATGCACATGGTGGCATATGCATGTGAAGTCCCTATGCAGTGGCTGGAGGCCCTGATATGCCCATTCTATTCTCTCTCTTTCTCATATAAATAAAATAAAATTTTAAATCTCAGATCCTTTCCTTTTGGTATATTATTACTTGAGATAAAGATAAGCCAAAAGAGGGCTAGAGGGATGGCAAAGCCAAAGGACCCAGGTTCGGTTCCCCAGGGCCCACGTTAGCCAGATGCACAAGGGGGTGCACGCATCTGGAGTTCGTTTACAGTGGCTGGAGGTCCTGGAGGGTCCATTCTCTCTCTCTCTCTCTCTCTCCCTCCCTCTTTCTCTGTCAAATAAATAAATAAATAATATTTTTTAAAAATAAGCCAAAAGAATCTTAATGAATTATTCCCCTTCCATGACAGCGACTATTGATCTTTTGGCAGATTTCTTTCTAACCCTTTCTCTATTACACACATATGCACATCCCTCTTCACTGTCAACAGTAAGGAAGTGCTACTTAAACGTACTTTTGTGCAGTACTTTCTTCATTCAAACATTCATTAGACTCCCTTGCACCACTGGTGTGCATCCTCCTGAGGCGCGTGGATGCCCTGCATTCTACCTGATGGATCTTCCAGAATATGGACGCTCCCTCTTTTTTTTTTTTTTTTTTTTTTTTTTTTTTTTTTTTTGAGGTAGGGTCTCACTCTGGCCCAGGCTGACCTGGAATTAACTATGTAGTCTCAGGGTGACCTCAAACTCATGACGATCCTCCCACCTCTGCCTGCGGAGTGCTGGGATTAAAGGTGTGCACCACCACGCCCGGCTTCATTTTTATTTTTAAATGCAAAACTAGGGAATGAACCTAAGGCTTCCCAAAGGCTAAGCCAGTGCTCTACCACTGAGCTGTATACCCATCCTCTTCTCTTTTTTGGGTAGGGAAACTGAGTTTCAGTAATTTTCCAAAGAATACCCAGAATTAGAAAAACCACCATTTTTTTTTCCAGGTAGGGTCTCACTCTAGCCTAAGCTGGTCTCAAGCTCACAGTGATCCTCCTACCTCTGCCTCCCAAGTGCTTGGATAAAGGCATGCACCCGGCTAGAAAATCCAGACAAGGGCTCTGTGCCCATGCCAGGACCCCAGGGTCCCCCAGGATGAACCTTCCACTTTGTTTGAGACAGCCTTCCTTGTATGCTACTGCATTCACAAGGCTAGCTGGCCCATAAAATTCTGGGAACTCTCCTGTCTCTGCCTCCCATCTTGCTATAGGAGTACTGGGATTACAGATACCACATTTGGATTTACATAAATTCTGGGGACCCAAACTCACTTGTGCAACACTTTACCCACTGAGCCATCACCCCAGCCCCACCTGTTTTTATTTTATTTATTTATTTATTTATTTATTTATTTATTTGAGAGAGAGAGAGAAAGAGTGGGCAAGCCAGGGCCTCCAGCCACAGCAAACAAACTCCAGATGCATGTGCCCCCTTGTGCATCTGGCTTAAGTGGGTCCTAGAGAATAGAACTGGGATCCTTTGGCTTTGCAGGCAAACACCTTAACCGCTAAGCCATCTCTCCAGCCCCCACCCCCCAACCTGTTTTAACTTGAACCTAGGGCCTCCTATGTGCTAGGCAAGTACTCTACCACTGAGCTATCTCCTCAGCCCTTAGGAACCAGAATTTAAACTCAGCCCTAAAGCTGAGTTTCTAAAGCTCATGTCACAAGTGATCCCAGAACTGAGGATGCTTGAGGCAGAATGATACCATGAGTTCAAGGCCAACCTAAACTACATAGCAAGCACCAGGCCAGCTAAGGCTACATAGTGAGAGCCTGTCTCAAAAAGGGGTGGGGAGTGGCTGGAGACATGGCTCGGCAGTTAAGGCACTTGCCTGCAAAGCCCAACGGCCCTGGTTGTTCGCTTTCCCAGGACCCACGTAAAGCCAGATGCACAAAGTGGCACATGCATCTGGAGTTCCTTTGTAGCAGCTAGAGGCCCTGGCATGCCCATTCTCTCTCCCTCTTTCTCTCTATTTGCAAATAAACAAATGGTCTGTGTGTGTGTGTGTGTGTGTGTGTGTGTGTGTGCACGCGCACAGTTTTTTTTCAGGTAGTGTCTCACTGTAGTTCAGGCTGACCTGGAATTTATTATGTCGTTTCAGGCTGGCCTCAAACTCATGGTAATCCTTCTACCTCTGCCTGCCAAGTGCTGGGATTAAAGGTGTGCACTGCCACACCCAGCTAAATAAATACTTTTTAAAAAGAAGAGGATAGGACTGCAGAAATGGCTTAGCAGTTAGAGCACTCGCCTGCAAAGCCTAAGGACCCATGTTTGATCCCTCTCCAGATCCCATGTAAGCCAGACACACATGTGCACTAGGTGGCACAAACATCTGGAGTTTGATGGTAGTGTCTGAGGCCCTGGCACACAAATTCTATCTCTCTCTGTCTAAACAGAAATAAAAAATAAAGAAGAGAATATCAATAAAATCATTATCCATATAATAAGTGTTATTTTTTCTTCTTTCTTTCTTTCTTTCTTTTTATTTTATTTATTTATTTATTTATTTATTTATTTATTTATTTATTTATTTTGGTTTTCTGAGGTAAAATCTCACTCTAGCCCAAGCTGACCTGGAATTTACTATGTAGTCTCAGAGTGGCCCTGAACTCACAGTGATCCTCCTGCCTCTGCCTCCTGAGTGCTGGGATTAAAGGAGTGCACCACCATGCCCAGCTGATAAATGTTATATTAAAAAAAAAAGATGATGACATCAAAATAAAAGAGACTGATTGGGAGGGGGAGGGGATATGATGGAGAGTGGAGTTTCAAAGGCAAAAGTGGGGGGAGGGAATCACCATGGGTTATTGTCTACAATTATGGGAGTTGTCAATAAAAATAAATAACTTTTTTTAAAAAGCCCATGTCAAGCTGTCTAACTGGGCACCAGAGACCAGGGATAGAGCCTAGACCTTTCACTTTCTAGTATAAGCTGGAACTATCAAGAGAGACTTGCTGGAGGAAAAGAGCCAATCATAGACAAAAACCAGCTGGGGAGATGACACGGAAGGAATTTGTATGTGTAAAAAGACTTTGTGTCCTTGCTCACGTGTACATGTGAGTACATACCCGAATGGACAGGTATAAGTGTGTGCACATGCATATCTATGCCTAGATCTTTTTATCTGAGTGTGTGTGGAGACGTGCACCTGCTGCTGCACAGAAACACCCATGGTTGACTTTGGAATTAAACCTGATGGCAGGCTTTGCAAGCAAGCACCTTTAACTACTGAGCCATTTCCCCAGCCTCCTACCTCCTTTTTTATTTTATTTTATTTTATTTTATTTTATTTTATTTTATTTTATTTTATTTTATTTTTTAAGTAGGATCTCATTCTTGCCCAGGCTGACCTGCAACTGACTCTAGTCTCAGGCTGGCCTTGAACTCACAGTGCTTCTCCTGCCTCCTGAGTGCTGGCTTACTAAAGGAGTGCACCATCATACCCAGCTTTTCAAAATTCTTAAAGGGCTGGAAAGATGGCTTAGCAGTTAAGGCGCTTGCCTGCAAAGCTTAAGAATGCATGTTCAGAGCCGGGCGTGGTGGCGCACGCCTTTAATCCCAGCACTCGGGAGGCAGAGGTAGGAGGATTGCCGTGAGTTCGAGGCCACCCTGAGACTCCATAGTGAATTCCAGGTCAGCCTGGGCTAGAGTGAAACCCTACCTCGAAAAACCAAAAAAAAAAAAAAAAAAAAAAAAAAAAAAAAAGAATGCATGTTCAAATCTCCAGGTCCCACGTAGCCAGACACATAGTGACACAAGTGTACAAGGTTGTGCATGCACACAAGGGGACATACATGTCTAGATTTCATTCACAGCGGTTGCAAGGCCCTGGTGCGCCCATTCTCTCTCTCTCTCTCTCTCCCTCCTTCTCTCTCCATCTCAAAAATAAAATAATTTTTAAAACATGCCTTTAATCGCAGCACTCAGGAGGCTGAGGTAGGAGGATCACTGTGAGTTCAAGGCCACCCTGAGACTACATAGTGAATTCCAGGTCAGCCTGAGCTAGAGTGAAACCCTACCTCGAAAAAAAATATTTGCAATCAGAGAGAGACAGAGATACACTTGGGGGGGCGGGGTTAGAGAACATGTGAGTGTGCTCCAGGGCCTCTAACTGCTGCCAAAGAACTCCAGATGCATGTGCCACTTTGTGCATTCACCTTTGTGTGGGTACTGGGTAATCAAACCCAGGTTATTAGGCTTTGCAGGCAAGTGCCTTAACCAATGAGCAATCTCTACAGCCCCCTGTACTTGCCTCTTGCCACTGCAAAAAACTCCAGATGTATACATCACCTTGTGTATGTGGCTTTACATGAGTACTAGGGAATCAAACTTGGGACATCAAGCTTTGCAAGCAAGTGCCTTGAATCACTAAGCTATCTCTCCAACTCCTTTAAACTTTATTTATTTATTTATTTATTTATTTATTTATTTATTTATTTATTTATTTTGAGGTAGTGTCTCCCTGTAGTCCAGGCTGATCTAGAATTCACTATGTAGTCTCAGGTAGCCTCAAACTCATGGTGATCCTCCTACCTCTGCCTCCCAAGAGCTGGGATTAAAGGTGTGCGCTACTACACTTGGCTCCCTTTAAACTTTTTTATTGACAAGTTTTATAAGTATAACCAACATACTATGATGATAATCACCTCCACCACCCTCTATGTTCCCTTTACCAAATCCTCTCTCTCCTGAATCCCTTCTTTTTCCAACTAGTCTCTCTTCTATTTTGATGTCATCATTTTTTCCTCCTACTATGCTTTGAAGCTATAAATATCTAAGCCACTGTATGTCTGGCAGACAATATTGTAAGCACTCCTCCCCTTCCTTTGCCTTTTAAAAAATATTTTATTTATATTTATTTATTTGAAAAATAAAGAGAGAATGGGCATGCCAGGGCCTGTAGCCACTGCAAACGAACTCCAGATGCGTGTGCCACCTTGTGCATCTGGCTTATATTGGTTCTGGGGAGTTAAACCTGTGTCCTTTGGCTTTGAAGGCAAGTGCCTTAACCACTAAGTCATTCCTCCAGACTTTCTTTGGCTTTTACCTTCTTTTTTTGTTTGTTTGTTTGTTTGTTTGTTTGTTTTTTGGTTTTTCAAGGTAGGGTTTCACTCTAGCTCAGGCAGACCTGGAATTCACTGTGTAGTCTCAGGGTGGCCTTGAACTCACGACGATCCTCCTACCTCTGCCTCCCTAGTGCTGGGATTAAAGGCGTGCGCCACCACGCCTGTTTCTGCCACCTCTTCTTCAATGGTCCCTAACCATTAGAAGGTGTCATAGAAATGTATCATTTAGTACTGAACACTCCACTGTCCCTTTCCAGCACTTTGGAGAGGTGGTTTTTGTTTTGTTTTGTTTGTTTGTTTTTTGTTTTTTTCGATGTAGGGTCTCATTCTAGTCCAGGCTGACCTGATACTCACTTTGCAGTGCCAGGCTGGCGTTGAACTCAGCGTTCCTCCTTCCTCTATCTCCTGAGTGCTGAGATTAATGGGGTGCACCACCACACCAGGCAGACTGATGAGTTTTGAGTCGCCCCAGTGGTCACTGCCATCTGAAAACAGAAGCTTTTCTAACCCAAAAGTGAGAGTGGCATTAATATGTGGGTGGTGTTTTGTCCTTTGAGACAGGGTTTTCTGTAGCTCAAGCAGGCGTCAAACTTGCTATGCAGTGAAGATGACTGAATTCCTGCCTCTGCCTCTGCCTCTCAAGCTCTGGGGTTATAGGCATGCACCACCACCCTCAACTTTGATTTCTGCTTTCTTTAAAGACAGGCATTCACTATGTAGCCCAAATTGGCCTCAGGAAGCTTCAGCCTCAGCCTCCTGAGCACTGGGATTACAGGCGTGTATCACCATGCCCGGCTCTTCTGTGTTTAGTTTCGCATGGGAAGGCTTCTCGGTGAGCACACACACGCAGTTGTGCACACATGTGAGCATATGCCCATTCTGCCTGGTTAATATTTTCTTGCCTGCGTCAGCACCGTCCCAGCCAGCAGGCAGCTCGCTGCAGGAATGTGCCCTATCTGATCTGGGCAGGGGCTGTAGCCCTGGAGCAGGGGGCTTGGGGTGGGCAGGAAGCCCATCTCAGTCCCCCCAGGGCAAGCCTGCACAGTCTAAGGAAGGAGGCAAGGTCAGAAATCCTGTAGCCCCAGTGTGGTGTGACGGCCTGCCTCTCCACACCCACTAAGCCCCCGCCTCCGCCCGAGTGTGCCAGCCTCCCTTGCTTCTTTGCACGTGGGCAAGGCCAGCTGCTGCCTGGGAGAACCCCACACCTTTCCCATACATAGTAGCTGTCCCCCTGGAGACCGACAGGAACAGAGACCCCAGGAAATGCTCACTGTGAGCCCTCTTCAACAAGAAAGCAACTTTGAAATAACCATGGGAGCCAGAGGAAGGTGGGACTCCAGCAACAGCTTTCCAAGAACACAGTGCCCAAGGGGCTGTGCCCAGGTCTGAGTGGGCAGTGTTTGGGCCGCCAACGCTAAGCCTCGGCGGGAAAGCTTGGTGGATCACTAGGAACCCCAGCCAGGTCGGGACCTTCCCTGCTCCTGGGTCTCTCCCTGTGTCGCTGGAGGGGTCCTCGCACACCCACACTGGTCCCTCGGGTGTAGGCTGGGTCAATTGGGCTGGGCAGGCAGACACTGTCTTTGGTTCTTGGAACGGCTCAAAATCTACAGTGAGTCAAGCCCAGGTGTGCTGGCTCCTAGCCCAGATCAAGGATGCCCCAGTGCATCTCTGAGCCAGAGACAAGGATGCCGCACGGAGGGAGTGGAAAGATCGTCACTGGGGGTGCTTTCCCACAGTCCACACTCCGTGTCTTCTCACTTCCTCACACTCCATGCCCGTGCAGCTTCCCCACACCCTAGGCCACGTTCTGATTCCTGTGGGCCTTTGGCTCTTCCAGTTTAAAAAATGCATAAATTAAAATTTGTCTTTTTTATTTAAAAGATTTTATGAGGGCTGGAGAGATGGCTCAGTGGTTAAGGCACTTGCCTGCAAAGCCAAAGTACCCAGGTTGAATTCCCCAGTACCCACATGAAGCCGGATGCACATGGTATCACATGTGTCTGGCGTTTGTTTGCTATGCCTAGAGGCCCTGGCATGCCCATGCCCATTCTCTCTCTTATTTATTTATTTTGAGGCAATCCCAACAGACTGGCCTTTTCCTTATGAGAGAGAGAGGGAGAGAGCCTCCAGCCACTGTAATCCAACTCCAGACAAGCGTGCCACTTTGTGAGCCTGCCATTTTGTGTGCATGTGCGACCTTGAGCATATGTCACCTTCTGCATCTGGCTTATTTGGGATCTGGGGAGTGGAACATGAGTCCTTAGGCTTCACAAGCAAGCACCAACCACTAAGCCATCTTCCAGCCTTCTCTCTCTCTCTTTTTAAATATTTCGTTTTTATATATTTATTTGAGAGAGGGAGATAGAATGGGCATGCCAGAGCCTCCAGCCACTGCAAATGAACACCAGATGTATGTGTCACCTTGTGCATCTGGCTTACATGAGTCCTGGGGAATCGAACCTGAGTCCTTTGGCTTTGCAGGCAAGCACCTTAACCATTAAGCCATTTCTCCAGGCACCCCGCCCCCCGTCAAAAATAAATAGGTTTTATGAGATTTGAACTCATTGTAGTATGAAAAACTCAAAGCCTGTGTCTGTTTCCCATAACCAGAAAAACACAGTGTGGCTGGAGGGATGGCTTAGCGGCTAAGGCATTTGCCTGCAAAGCCAAAGGATGGAGGGTTCGATTCCTGAGGACCCACATTAGGCAGATGCACAAGGGGGCGCATGCGTCTGGAGTTTGTTTGTAGTGGCTAGAGGCCCTGATGCACCCATTCTCTCTCTGTCTCCCTCTTTCTCTGTCAAATAAATAAAATAAAATAAAATAAAATATTTTTTTAAAAAAGAAGAAGAAAAACACAGTGGAGCTGGAGAGATTACCACCGTTACAGGCTACTTTTACTTATTTTTATTTATTTTTTGTTTTGTTTTTTGAAGTAGGGTTTCACTATAACCCAGGCTGACCTTGAATTCACTATGGAGTCTCAGGGTGGCCTCAAACTCATGGTGATCCTCCTACCTCTGCCTCCAGAGTGCTGAGATTAAAAGTGTGCGCCACCATACCTGGTTTATTTTTTTTTCTAATATTTTTATTTAGGGGGGTGTGGTGGCGCATGCCTTTAATCCCAGCACTCGGGAGGCAGAGATAGGAGGATCACTGTGAGTTCAAGGTCACCCTGGACTAGTGTGAGACCCTACCTCAAAAAACCAAAAAAAAAATTTTTTTTTAATTTATTTGCAAGCAAAGAAAGAGAGAAAGAGAATGGGCACACCAGGGCCTCCAGCCACTGCAAACAAACTCCATGAGCATCTGGTTTATGTGGGTACTGGGGAATCAAACCTGGGTCCTTAGGCTTTGCAGGCAAGCACCTTAACCACTAAGCAATCGCTCCACAGCCCCAGGCTACTTTTACTTTAAAGAGACTCTTTTCCTTGTTGACTCTTCCCCCCCACCACCCACCCACCCACCGAGATAGGGTCTCACTCTACCTCAGGCTGACCTGGAATTCACTATGCAGTCTCAGGGTGGCCTCGAACTTATGGCGATCCTCCTACCTCTGCCTCCCGAGTGCTGGGATTAAAGGCGTGTGCCACCACGCCCGGCTCCTTGTTGACTCTTTGAGAGACCAAAATGATTGGAGAAACAGGTTTGCCATCAAGTTTCTGCTTTGGGGGGGTTTTGTTTTTTAGATAGGGTACTCCAGCCTGGCCTCACACTCTATATAGCCAACGAACCTCCTGCCTCCACCTCCCAAGCACTGTGAGTGTAGGTATGACTCACCATGCCCTCAATTTTTGTTTTCTCCTCAGTACTGGGGATTAAATCCAGGGCCTTGAACATACTAGACAAGTGCTCTAACACTATGCTCCAGCTCTCAGCTACAGATTTTGTCTTCTTTTTTTTTTCTTGGCAGGGTCTCACTGTAGCCCAGGCTGACCTGGAATTCACTACTTAGTCTCAGGGTGGCCTTGAACTCATGGCAATCTTTCTACCTCTGCCTCCCAAGTGCTGGGATTAAAGGTGTATGAGGTTTTGTTTTGTTTTTTTTTTTTTAAGATTTTTATTTATTTATTAGAGACAGAGAGTGAGTGAGAGAGAGAATGGGCACACCAGGGCATCCAGCCACCGCAAACTCCAGACACATGTGCCACCATTGTGCATCTGGCTTGTGTGGGATCTGAAGAATCGAACCTGGGTCGAATCAAACCTGGGTCCTTAGGCTTCACAGGCATGTACTTTAACCACTAAGCCATCTCTCCAGCACCTTTTTTTTTTTTAAACAACACAGACATGGTATCACTATATCATACAGGCTGTTCCTAAACTCGCTGTTCAGCCCAAGCTGGCCTCAGACTTGAAGTCCTAGTACCTTCGCCTTCCAAGTGCTGGGCTCATAGGCATGCACTGCCACACCTAACCACCCTAATTATTTTAAAGTGTACTCTTAGTAATGGTGAGTGTATTCACACGGTTGCACAATCAACCTCCAAAACCTTTCCATTAAATAATCTTGCCCCTGCAAAAAAAAAAAAAAAAAACTTCCCATCTCCATCTCTGTCCCCAGGCCCTGGCAAATGCCATTCTGCCGGTTCTATGCATTTGATTTTTCTACATACCTAATATATATGGAATCATTCAGTATTTGTTTGCCTTATTAAGGTCCTCAAGTTTCATCCATGTTATAGCATGTGTTAGAATGTATTTTCTTTGCAAGACTGAATAAATACCATTGCGTGGCTTAATATACTACATTCTGCTTATCCACTCACCCATCTGTAGACACTTAGGGTACCTCTCCCTTTTGGCTGTTTCAAATAACGCTGCTATGAACACAAGTGTGCGTATTTAAATATCTCTTTAGGATCCTGCTTTCAATTTTTTTTTAGCATGTTTGTCTTCTAGGAATTCTACTTCCATAAAATAAATAGATTTCTTTTTTACAACTGTGATGATAGTCAACTACATTAATGCAGCCGGGCGTGGTGGTACATGCCTTTAATCCCAGCACTTGGGTGGCAGAGGTAGGAGGATCATCATGAGTTTGAGGCTACCCTGAGACTACATAGTGAATTCCAGGTCAGCCTGGGCTAGAATGAGACCCTACTTTGAAAAACTAAAACAAACAAATGCATTAATGCTGTGTATTAAAACCTTTTTTTAGGACCTGGAGAGATGATTCAGCAGTTAAGGCACTTGCCTACAATGCCTAACAGACCTGGGTTCGATTCCTCAGTACCCACATAAAGCTAGGTGCACAAAGTGGCACATGCACCTGAAGTTCATTTTTTTGCATCTGGAGACCCTGGCACACCCATCCTCTCTTTCTCTTTTCTCTCCATCTCTCTCTGTGTACAAAATAAATAAATAAATAAGAGCCGGGCATGGTGGCGCATGCCTTTAATCCCAGCACTCAGGAGGTAGAGGTAGGATGATCACTGTGAGTTCTAGGCCACCCTGAGACTACATAGGAAATTCCAGGTCAGCCTGGGCTAGAGCGAGACCCTACCTTGAAAAAAAACAAAAAATAAAAATAAAATAAAACAAGCTTTAAAAAGTATATTTTATTTAGCCAGGCCCCAGTGCTAGGCAAGCAGAGGTAGGAGGATTGCTCTAAATTCAAGGTCAGTCCAGTGTCTGTAAGTTTTTAATTTTATTTATTTATTTATTTACTTACTTGAGAGAGAGAGAGAGAGGGAGGGAGAGAAAGAGAATGGGTGCACCAGGTCCTCCAGCCACTGCAAATGAACTCCAGATGCATACTCCCCCTTGTGCATCTGGCTTGTGTGGGTCCTGGGGAATCAAACCAGGGTTGTTTGGCTTTGCAGGCAAATGTCTTAACTGCTAAACCATCTCTCCATCCCTTCTGTAAAATTTTTTTTTTTAATCGTGAAGCATTATGTGGGCCATTAGATAAAACATTTACAGAGGCTCTAGACCTGCTGTGTTTAATGGGGAAGTGGCCCTGCACATCCCTCAGGCCCTTACCCACTACACAGATGCTGCCATCCCCATCTCAAGCCAAGAGTTCAGCCCACTGCTGAAGACATGGTCACTATGTCACTGTTGCCCCAGACAAATCCGTCACCCTTTCCTTCTGTTTTGCTCTCGTATTTCTTTCTTTCTTTCTTCCTTCCTTCCTTCCTTCCTTCCTTCTTTCCTTCCTTCCTTCCTTCCTTCCTTTCTTTCTTAAAGAGAGCAAGATAGAGAAGGAGAGAGAATTGATGTGCCAGAGCCTCAGCCACTGCAATCAAACTCCAGACACTTGCACCACCTAGTGGGCATGTACAACCTTGTGCTTGCCTCACCCTTGTGTGTCTGGCTTATGTGGGATCTGGAGAGTCGAACATGGGTCCTTAGCCTTCGCAGGCAAGTGCCTTAACCACTAAGTCATCTCTCTAGCCCATTGCTCTCATATTTCTAATGGACATGTCTTACCTTTTTAATTTTTTGGTTTTTCAAAGAAGTGTCTCATTCTAGCCCAGGCTGACCTGGAATTCACTATGTAGTCTCAGGGTGGCCTCAAACTCATGGCAATCTTCCTACCTCTGCCTCCCAAGTGTGCCACCGTGCCCAGCTGGACATGTCTACCTTTACCTGCTTCCACCCAGCCTGATCTCACTTCCTCCCACCTGCCACCTCCTGAAGCCATTCTGAGACACGCTGCTTCCCACCGAACCTCTGGAGCTTTCCTGCCAGAAATCTGCTCCCTCCCAGCAGCTCCCTTAGTCTGTGCTGGAGTCCTCTTCACACTCCCAGCCTTGCTGCCAGGTCTGCCCTTCTCCAGACCCTAAACCTTAGCCACCTCCAGGAACCTCTTCATGGGTCGCCCTGCCTGTACCCCTCTCACCCTTCTTCCATCTCAAATAGACATTTCTCACCCCCAAGTTGCTAGGTTTCTTCCCAGCCTGCAGCCTGAGCCTCCCTCCCCATGATACACAGAGGTCCAGCCTCACAGGCCCAAGTCTCCAGCACACTGTGCCATTTCCTGCATTAACCCAAGAGTCCCCTCTTCCGTGCTCCAGGGCAGCTGTCTCCACCTATGCCACAGCCCTTACCTTCCCTGGCACGAGTCTTCCTGGCTGCCTTCCCACCCAGGCTGCGAGGACAAGCACCACGTGCTTTTGCATGTGGTCCTCGGAACGTGGGCACTGCACAAGTATTAGCTGAGAGAACAGGGAGTAAGTCATTGATGGAGGACGTGAAGGTAGAGAGTGGTGACATGATTGCGGAATGGATGGGACTGTGGTTTACATGCCACCAGATGGGAGGAAGGAAATGAGGGATTGCTTGCTGGTGAATGATCCAGAAAAGAGCCCATGAGAGGACCTCCTAAACAGTCCATGCCTGTTTAGTTCTTGGCTGGTGATCGGAGGGCCTCCGTCGCCTGTTCTACACCTAGATGGGCATCCAAAGAGCTGTCCTTCCCATCTGTGCCTGTTCCCATCTTGGCTGCCTGGGGGGTAGTCTGAGTGCTTCTGGACAAGTCCAAGAGCTCTGCCCTCATCTTCCTGCCTGCTGTGACAGGCTCAAGAGTCTGTCCAAGGTCCCCAACTCTGAGGCCTCCTCTTGATAGCCCCCAGCCCCAAGACTGGATAGGCTTACCATGGCAACAGAGATGATGGAGGAGGGCAGGGAGATCTGACTGACCACAGACAGCACGAGTGGAGTTGGAAATAACTGGGGGAGTGAGTCTGAGATGTCACCTGTCCCAAGCGAAGCTGACCCAGAAAACCCCACCCCTCTCTGAGGGACAGAGTACTATGCTTGTCCCAGAGAGGGCTTCCTAGTGAGTGTGAGGAGGTCAGAGGAGCTAGAGAGATGGAGACGGCTGAGTGGCAGAGCTGAGAGTTGCTCAAGAAGTGCCCAACCCCGGCATCTGGGGCACGCCTCGCCTCCTTTCATAGCACTTATTTTTTGGTTTTTCAAGGTAGGGTCTCACTCTAGCCCTGGCTGATCTGGAATTCACTATGTAATCTCAGGGTGGCCTCAAACTCACGGCGATCCTCCTACCTCTGCCTCCCAAGTGCTAAAATTAAAGTTGTGTACCACCATGCCTGGCTTGGAATTTTTTTTTTTTAATTTTTGCCAGCATAGTGGTGCATACCTTTAATCCCAGCACTTGGGAGGCAGAGGTAGGAGGACTGTCATGAGTTCGAGGCCACCCTAAGACTCCATAGTGAATTCCAGGCCAGTGTGGGCTAGAGTGAGACCCTACCTTGAAAAACCAAAAATAATTTTTTTAATTTATTTATTTGCATGCAGAGAGACAGAGGGAAGTGAGAAAGAGAGAATTCTCCCTCCCCCCCCCCCCGCCAGGGCCTCTAGCCACTGCAAGTGAACTCCAGGTGCATGTACCACTTTGTGCATCTGGCTTTACATGGGTACTGGGGAATTGAACCCAGGTCATTAGGCTTTGCAGGCAACACCTTAACTGCTGAGCCATCTCTACAGTCCTAAGGAATGGGTTTTGTGACAGGGTTCTTGCTATACAGAGTAGGCTAGCCTTGAACTTGTAGCTATCTTCCTGCCTCTGCCTCCTGTATCCTGGGATTTGGGGTGTACACCATGGTACTTGGCTACTTTATAGCATTTCTCTCTCTCTCTCTCTTTTTGAGAATGACAGACAGAGGGAGGGAGAAAGAATGGGCACAACAGGGCCTCCAGCCACTGCAAAGGAACTCCAGATGCATGTGCCACCTTGTGCATCTGGCTTATGTGGATCCTGGGGAATCAAGCCTCAAACCAGGGTCCTTAGGCTTCACGGGCAAGTGCTTAGCCACTAAGCAATCTCTCCAGCCCTACTTTATAGCATTTCTATATGAAAATTTCAAGGGCTGGGAATGTAACTCAGTGCTTGACTAATATAAACAAACCCCTAGGTTAGATCCCCAGCACCCCATAAACTGGGCAGGGTGGCACACTTCTGTAATCCTAGCTCTAGGGAGGTGGAGGAAGGACAATCAGGAATCAAGGTCATTTTGACTACTTAATGAGGCCTGGGATACATGAGATCCTATCTCAAAGAGAGAGAGAGAGTGAGTATGGTGGCACACGCCTTTAATCCCAGCACTCGTGAGGCAGAGGTAGAAGGATCACCAAGAGTTCCAGGCCACCCTGAGACAACATAGTGAATTCCAGTCAGCCTGTGCTAGAGTGAGACCCTACCTCAAAAAAAAAAAAAAAAAAAAAAAAAAAAAACCAGAAAATTTCTGGTCAGGTTTGATGGTACCTTTCACCCCAGCACTCTGGAGGCTGAGATACGAGGATTGCCATGAATTCAAGACCAGCCTGTGCCAAAGAGTTTAAGGGCCACTTGAGCTAGAGTGAGGCCCTACCTCGAAAGAACTAAAAAGGAAAAAGAAGGAAGGAAGGAAGGAAGGGAGGGAGGGAGGGAGGGAAGGTGGAAGGGAGGGAGAGAAGGAAGGAAGGAGGGAAGGAAGAAGGGAGAGAGAAGAAAAAAAGAAAGAAAATTTCAAAACTTGAAAACATAGACTCTGGACTTGTAACCATGATCCAGATTCTAGAATCATCAGCCTTTGACACGCTATTTGCATCTGTATCATTTTTTTTTTTCTGATTTTTTTCTTTGTTTTGTGGTCTGAGAATTAAGCCCAGGCCTTCATGCATGCTAACTAAGTGATCTACTAGTGACCGCCTCCTCACCTCTTCTGAAACACGGTAAGACAAATTCCAGCTATTCTTCCTCTTCATTCCTCATACTTCAGTGTTCATTTTTAAAACATAGGGACGTTTTCTTACATAATCAAAAGGAACAACCCCATGGGATAATCTAACACTTGCAATAGTTCAAAATGTGTTTTGCATAGATTTGTTGGAATCAGATTCCAAACTGAGTCACACAGCACACTGAGTTCAGTATTCTTTCACTTAAAAAAAATATATTGTTTTGCCAGGCATGGTGGCACACACCTTTAATCCCAGCACTCAGGAGGCAGAGGTAGGAGAATCGCTGTGAGTTTTAAGCCATCCTGAGACTACATAGTGAATTCCAGGTCAGCCTGAGCTAGAGTGAAACCCTACTTCAAAAAACAAAAACAAAAAAATATATTTAAAAAAAATTCTTTTTTCAAGGCAGAGTCTTGCTCTAGCCCAGGTTGACCTGGAATTAGCCCCAGGCTGGCCTCAAACTCACAGTGATCCTCCTACCTCAGCTTCCCAAGTGCTGAGATTAAAGGTGTGCGCCACCAAACCCAGCTAGGCTGAAATATTTTTTGTTTGTTTATTTATTTGCAAGCAGAGAGACAGAGAGAAGTTGAGACAGAGAGAATGGGTACACCAGGGCCTCAAGCCACTGCAAATGAACTCCAGATGCATGCATCAGTTTGTTCATCTGGCTTTACATGGGTACTGGGGAATTGAACCTGGGTCCTTAGGTTTCACAAGCAAGCAAACACCTTAATTGCTGAGCCATTCCTCCAGCCCTTAAAATATTTTTATTGATTTGTGTGCACACCAGGGTCTCTTGTCACTACACATGAATTCCAGACACTTGGCACATTTATATCTGAATTTATGTGGGTGCTGGGGAACAGAACTCAGGTTATCAGGTTTTGCAAACAAGCACTTTTAAGTGTTGAGGCATCTTCCTATCCCCTCAATAATCTCATAAGAGCAGTTCCCTGTTCTCCATTTTTTTCCCTGAGGTAGGGTCTCACTGTAGCCCAGGCTGACCTAAGATTAACTATGTAATCTCAGGCTGGCCTCGGACTCACAGCGATTCTCCTACCTCTGCCTCCCCAGTGCTGGGATTAAGGTGTGCACCACCACACCTGGATTTCTTCTTGATTTTCGCCTAATTCAATTTCAAAATTTTTCTACAATAAAGCTGTTCGTCTCTGTGTTGTTTTTGTTTGTTTGTTTGTTTGTTTTGAGGTAGGGTCTCACTCTAGCCCAGGATGACCTGGAATTCACTATAGAGTCTGAGGGTGGCCTCGAACTCACGGCAATCCTCCTACCTCTGCCTCCCGAGTGCTGGAATTAAAGGCGTGCACCACCACTCCCTGCTTTTGTTTGTTTTTTAAATATTTTATTTTTTTTATTTATTTTTTTGAGAGAGAGAGAAATAGTCAGGGAGAGAGAGAAAAAAAATAGGCACACCAGGGCCTCCAACCACTGCAAATGAACTCCAGATGTGTGCGCCCCCTGTGCATCTGGCTTATGTGGGTCCTGGGGAATTGAACCTGAGTCCTTTGGCTTTGCAGGCAAGTGCCTGAACCTCTAAACCACCTCTCCAGCCCTGTTTTTTTTTTTTTTTTTTTTCTTTTTTGTTTTTTTGTTTTCCGAGGTAGGGTCTCACTCTGGTTCAGGCTAACCTGGAATTCACTATGGAGTCTCAGGGTGGCCTCGAACTCACGGCGATCCTCCTACCTCTGCCTCCTGAGTGCTGGGATTAAAGGCGTGCGCTAGCCCTGTTTTTTTGTTTTGTTTTGTTTTGTTTTGTTTGGGTTTTTTGTTGTTGTTGTCTTTCATTTTTTTGTTTGTTTTTGTTTTTGTTTTTCAAGGTAGAGTCTCACTCTAGCCTAGGCTGACCTGGAATTCACTATGTAGTCTCAGGGTGGCCTTGAACTCACAGCGATCCTCCTACCTCTGCCTCTTGAGTAGCTGGGATTAAAGGCATGAGTCACCATGCCCGGCTTCAATAAAGCATTTTAGTTTTTTTTCGAGGTAGGGTCTCACTCTTGCCCAGCCCTCAAACTCTTGGCAATCCTCCTACCTCTGCCTCCCAAGTGCTGGGATTAAAGAAAGGTATGTACCACCACACCAGCTGGCTTTTTTTTTTTAAGACAAGGACTAGCCAAAAACTCACTATGCAGCCAAAGATGGTCTTGAACTTCTAATCCTCTTGCTACTTCCTCCCAAGTGCTGGAATTACAGGTGTGTGTCACCATATCCGCTCAGTGTTTTAACTCACAAGAAAGAGTCTAATATTGGTGCAGTGTCAGGTATCAGCTTAATTGGAACAGGAGAGCCAGGATGAGGGACCCTTCATGAGGAGGAGGAAGAAGGATGCAGGTGTAATTCTGTGGTAAACGCTTTATTACCTGGTGTGTCCTGAGCACACATCTTCCTCTCTCTCTCTCCCTCTCTCTCTCTCTCTCTCTCTCTCTCTCTCTCATACACACACACGCGCGCACACAGATGAATGAGTGAGGTGGTAGCAGGAAGGAACAGTGGAAAAATCCAGGGACCTCCTGGCCAGGAACCTGACTTTGAGGTTTCATTATTCAGGAGGGCTTCCCTGTTTATGTGGTTGGCTGCTCAGAGTTCAGTCTTTGTAGACAGGCTCACCTGAGTTTGAATCCAGCTCAGTGTTTTCACTGGTGTCGGATGGCTTAGTGCGGTATATCATCTCATCATCATCAGTGTTGCTGGAAGAGTGGTGGAGTTGGTAAGGGCTGCGGCAAGTGCCTGGTGACCTTTGGTGGTGGACAGGAGTCGGGTCTGCTGTCCACCTCTCACCCTGTGCAGCCCAGCCTCTCTACTTGAACTCCTGGTGTCCCTTCCCATCCAGGGACCTGGTTGTCCCAGGCTCCTTGAAATCACCAGCTCGGTCAACAGGCAGCCAGCCTGCCGGGGGTCCAGACATGACAAGGCCTAAGCAGGCTGCTTCTTGAAGACACTGAGACTGCTGAGTCCCTTGGGCTCCCAAGATCCCTGTCTCACAGGGAGCGCAGCCAGTGCGCAGTACACCCACGTCCAAGGATCTGCGCTCCCTCTGGCCTGAATGGGAAAGTGATTGTCTGTGAGTGGGGCGAGGACGCATTTCTTGGGTATCTCCATCAACTCCTGGCTTCAAGACCCTGGGAGCACCAGTGGTGTGGGCAGGGAGGAGACAGCCAGATGGTCCTCCCTCCACTTCCAGACTGCTCCTACCTGCCTGCTCCAACTTAACAACCCAGCTTTCCAGTTAGTCTATCTCTCTCTCGCTCTTTCTTATCTTTTCTTTTCTTTTTAATATTTTCTTTATTTATTTGAGAGAGAGTGTGTGTGTGACTATGGGCATGCCAGGGCCTCCGGCCACTGCAAACAAACCCCAGACACATAGGCCACTTTGTGCATCTGGATTTACGTGAGTCTGGGAACTCAAACCCAAGCCATCAAGCATTGCAAGCAAGCGCCTTAACCTCTGAGCCATCTCCCAGCCCTTCTCTCTTACTTTCTGAGGTTAAAGCTGAGACAACCTAGTCTAAATCCTCAGGAGGGAGTGGGGTGGGACGGGACAACTCCCACCCCCTGGACTACCACCTACATCCTCCATTAAGCGGTCACTGGCAGCCCTGCTGGTGATCTATGCTAACCACCTCCTTTGGCCTGAAATCCTTGGAGCCACCAGCCAGAAGCCCTCACCTAGTGTCCCCCGCCTGGTCCTGGCAAGGGGCTGGCAGGGCCAACCTTAGCCCCAGGGTTCTGCTCTGAAGGGAACCATTTGGCTCCATTCAACCCAGCCCACACACCTTCATGTGGCTTCCAAGTTTTCTTTTCCACATCACCTGTACAACTTTCTTTCTTGTTTTGTTGACTTTAGTACTGTCTCTTGTTTGCTCTGAATAAGTCTACAAGCCCAGGACAAAACCTCTGGACTCAGGAAGTATGAACCCGAGAGGCAGTAAGCTGGGGTAGAGGTGGGAAAATGAGGCAGGGGAAGGGATGTGAGCTAGTCCAGGCTTCTCAGTTGCCAGGGGGGTGGCACTACTGTTCAACCCTTCCCCACCTCTAGGTAGAGGCCTAGGGGCAGGGATGGGTGGAGAGACTTTCTCAGCCTCTGCAGGCAGGTCTTGGCCTGTCAGGTTACTAATTTATTTTGAAGCCCAGCCCCAGAACTCTAAATCCTTCACAGCTCCAGGAGGTTGAATACCTTGTAGGGTAGAGCACAAGTCCTCTGGCCAATGCTACCTGCTTGCAGCTCCTAGTCCTTCCACTGAATGATGCAAGGAATTCCATCACACCCCATGTGAAGCCCCAGGACTAAGCCTTCTTGCCTTTCCTTCGGACTCCATGACATACCCCCAACAGTGTCTTAAGTCAACCCTGTGGGGATTGTTGCCTCTCCTCATTTTGTAGCAGAAAAGTGAAAGAAACCTCTTGACAGTCAGTGACAGCTTAGGGAAGTTCAGGTTTCCTGGTACTTAGTCCAGTCTTTTTGTCTTACTTCAGGCATCTTCAGATCACAGAGCAAGATAGAAAAGAAATGGGCTGGGGAGATGGCTTAGTAGTTAAGGCACTTGCCTGCAAAACCATAGGACCCTGGTTCAGTTCCCTAGGACCAGATGTACAGGATGGTGCGTGCATCTGGAGTTTGTTTGCAATGGCTGGAGGCCCTGGTGAGCCTATTCTCTCTCTTTCTCTCTCTCTCTCCCTGAAATAAATAAAAATAAAATATATTTTTAAAAAAGATAGGAAAGAAGGCTGGAGAGATGGCTTAGCAGTTAAGGCATTTGTCTGCAAAGCCAAAGGGCCCAGGTTAGATTCCCGAGGACCCACATAAGCCAGATGCACAAAGGGCACATGTGTCTGGAGTTCGTTTGCAGCGGCTGGAGGCCCTGGCATGCCCATTCTCACTCTCTCTGTCTCTCTCTGTCTCTCTCTCTCTCTCTCTCTCTCTCACACACACACACACACACACATCTGCCTCTCTCACTCAAATAAATAAACAAAAATAAAATTTTAAAAGATAGGAAATGGGCTGGAGAGATGGCTTAGCGCTTAAGTGCTTGCCTGTGAAGCCTGAGGACCCCAGTTTGAGGCTCGATTCCTCAGGACCCACGTTAGCCAGATGCACAAAGGGCACATGTGTCTGGAGTTCGCTTGCAGTGGCTGGAGGCCCTGGTGCGCCCATTCTCCCTCTCTGTCTCCCTCTTTCCCTCTCTGTCTGTTGCTCTCAAATAAATAAATAAAAATAATTAATTAAAAAAAACAAAGATAGGAAAGAAATGCTGGGCCCCAGGTGCTGGGGCAGGGGCCAACTAACCCAGCCGTGATGTGTGCACACACCACAAGCTTGCACACACAGCTCCACACTCACCAGGGGCATGAACAAGCTGGGGCTCTCCGTATTCCCATAAAGCAGAGGGGGTAAGAGAGCTCCGACTCAGTGGCCACCTGTCACTCTCAGTGCTCTTGGCCTGCCTGTGTGGCCTGTGGAGTGTGCATACCCTCTCGTGGTAAGGATGGGGGAGGCACCCTGGCCTGCAGCTGGGCACTTAAAGGATAAGGCACCAGGAAGCTGCCAGAATGAACACAGATGTTGGGTGCCTGGTGCTGCCAGCTGAGCCTCCCAGGCCTTTCTTGGGGAATGAGCTGTCATCAGAGAACCCTTTCTTCCATCACCACCCAGGCCACCTTCTGTGAAGGTTCTTGAAGATGCACCTTTCTTTTCGGGTGGCACCTGCCCCGCTGCTCCTGTGCTCTGAGAAGTGCTGTATGTTTGCTCACGTCACCTGTCAAACCCCACAGGCACCCTTCCCAGCGGGAACCCACAGCTTCTCACAGCCAACACTGGACTCCCTGTGGGTATGCAGATGCAGGTGCACATCACAGACCCGAGTGCGTGACACGCCACAACCAACCATAGAGATCAACACACAGGTACCACCTTCCAGAGACCCCCTGCCCCTTCCTGACCCCCTGCCATTTGAAGTTAAGATGTGACTCATTTGCCAACCTGTGAGACCTGCTGAACGAGCGGGATGGGAAACCCAAGCTCACCGCCAGGGCCTCAGGTGCAGCCTGCCTCGTCACCAGTGCCCAGCACGCCCTCTGCCTCTGCTGCTTCTCGCCCACACCTCAGCCAGGCCTTTGAGAGAAAGACACCTCTGCTTTTTTATATTTTATATTTTTATGTATGTATGTATTTATTTATTTATTTTGATTTTTTTTTTTTTTTTGAGGTAGGGTCTGGCTCTAGCCCAGGCTAACCTGGAATTCACTAGGTAGTCTCAGGATGACCTCAAACTCATGGCGATCTTCCTACCTCTGCCTCCCAAATGCTGGGATTAAAGGTGTGTGCCACCACGCCCGGCTTTTTTTTTTTTTTTTTTTTTTTTTTAAGCAGTCTTGCTCTAGCCCAGGCTGTCCTTGAACTCAAGATCTTCCTGCCTCTACCTGTTAAATGCTGGGATTACAAGCATGCACCGCCACACTCGTTTCTTTTCATCTTTCCATTCTGAAAGGATGTTTTGTTTATCTTTGTGCACGTCTGTGTATGTGTGTACAAGTGAGTGCCTATGAGTCTGGGTGCATGTGTGTCAGAGCATACATGCGTGGAGGACAAAGGACAACCTTGGGTGCCAGTCCTTACCTTCCATGTTGTTTGAGGCAAGGTCTCTTGTTCACCACAGGCTGGCTGGCCTGTGAGCTTTTGAGGATCCTCCTGTCTCCACCTCCTATGTTGCCACAGAAGTACTGGAACTACCCGGGTTCTGGGAATCCATACTCAGGTTCTCACACTTGCCACATAAACCTGGTCCTCAAAACTCACATAAAGCTGGACGCATAGCAAAGGATCTATAACCGCAGCACACCTGCAGCAATAAGGGAGGTGGAGACAGGAGCATCCCAAAGCTTGCAGGCCAGGTGGTCTGGCAAATGCAGGGGCAAACAGAGAGTCAGCCTCAAGAAAGGTGTAAGGTGGAACTGGACATGTGGCTTAGCAGTTAAGGCACTTGCCTGCAAAGCCTAAAGACCCAGGTTCGATTCCCCAGGACCCACGTAAGCCAGATGCACAAGGGGGCACATGTGTCTGTAGTTTGTTTGCAGTAGCTAGAGGCCTTGGCATGCCCATTCTCTCCCTCTCAATCTCTCTCTCTGCCTCTTCCTCCTCCCTCTTTCAAATAAATAAATAAATTTAAATAAAATATATATAAAAAAATAAGGCTGGAGGGATGGTTTAGCAGTTAAGGCGTTTGCCTGCCAAGCCAAAGGACCCAGGTTCTATTCCCCAGGACACACGTTAGCCAGATACACAAGGGGGCACACGTGTTTGGAGTTCATTTGCAGTGGCTGGAGGCCCTGGTGTGCCCATTCTCTCTCTGTCTCTCTCTCCCTCTTTCTCTGTCAAATAAATAAATAAAATATTAAATATATATATAAAGAAAGGTGGAAGGTGAGTATTGACACGAGGTTGTCTTCTGACCTCCACACATGCACTGTGGCAGGTATGTGCCCTCATTTACACACACACACATGCACACATCATACACAATTTGTTTGTTTGGGTTTTTGTTGTTGTTGTTTTGGTTTGGTTTTGAGAGGTAGGGTTTCACTCTAGCCCAGACTAACCTGGAATTCACTATGTAGTCTCAGGTTGACCTTGAACTCATGGCAATCCTTCTACCTCTACCTCCCGAGTGCTGGGATTAAAGGCGTGTGCTACCATTCCCGGCTGTTTTGGTTTTTTGAGGCAGGGTCTCACTTTAGCCCAGGCTGACCTGGAATTCACTATGGAGTCTCAGAATGGCCTTGAGAATTCACAGTGCTCCTCCTACCTCTGCCTCATGAGTGCTGGGATTAAAGGTGTATGCCACCATGCCTGGTCACAATTTTTTTAAAATATTTATTTATTTATTTATTTATTTGAGAGCAACAGAGAGAAAGAGGCAGAGAGAGAGAGAGAGAGAGAGAATGGGTGCACCAGGGCCTCCAGCCACTGCAAACGAACTCCAGACGCGTGCGCCCCCTTGTGCATCTGGCTAACGTGGGTCCTGGGGAATTGAGCCTCGAACCGGGGTCCTTAGGCTTCACAGGCAAGTGCTTAACCACTAAGCCATCTCTCCAGCCCCACAATTTTTATTTATTTATTTGCAAACAGAGAAAGGCAGAGAGAGAGAGAGGCAGGTAGAGAGTGGTCGCCCTAGTGCCTCCAGCCACTGCAAATGAACTCTAGACGCATTCAACAACTGGGTATATGGCTTTATGTGGGTACTGGGGAATTGAACCTGGGTCCTTAGGCTTTTCAGGCAAGCGCCTTAATCACTGAGCCATCTCTCCAGCCCCCACAAATTTAAAAATATTTTTATTTATTCATGAACAGAGAGAAAGAGAGAATGAATGGCCATGCCAGGGCCTCTGCTGAGACCAAACTCCAGATGCTTATGCCACTTTGTTTATCTGTTATTTGCTAAGATTATAGGCATGAGCCACCACATTGGCCATTAACCTGAAAGTTTAACTATATAGTAGTTAAGAATCTAGCAGCCTCTGAAGCTAGACTGCCTATGTTCAAATCCCATCTCAGGAAGAAAGAGGCGAGGAGGAGTTGTTCTCAGCACAGAATCCTAACATTTTTCTCTATCACTTACTTCTCCTATACTAGGAATTGACCTTGGGCCTCACACATGCTAGGCAATCTCTACCACTAGGCTATCCAGTCCTCTTTTTCCTTTTTTGGAAAATATTTTATTTTTATTTATTTGACAGAAAGAGATGGAGAGAGAGAGAGAGTGAGTGAGTGAGAGAGAATGGGCGCACTAGGGCCTCTAGCCACTGCAAACAAACTCCAGACGCATGTGCCCCCTTGTGCATCTGGCTAAAGTGGATCCTGGGGAATTGAACCTGGGTCCTTTGGCTTTGCAGGCAAATGTCTCCAGCCCCTCTTTTTCCTTTTTTTGCAACAAGGTCTCACTGAGTTGCCCAAGCTGACCTTATACTCACTTTGTAGCCAAGCTGGACTTAAACTCTCAATTCTCTGGTCTCAGCCTCCTGAAGTAGCTGGGGACTAGAGCCACCAGCCCCAACTACCAAACATTCTTCGCTTTCAGGCTACATTTGACCTGCAGGCTGTGGTTTATCAACGCCTGGTCCATGGCCAATTAATTCCGGCTGTGTAGTGATCATCAGCTTCACAGTGACCTTTTCCATCTGCTAATGAGGTGGCTCTGAGGCAGAAGAGCAGCAGCACACCACAGTGTGGTCACTCCACCTTGAAGACACAATAGATGCCAGTGCTTTGAAGAGCCCAGATAACAGTGAAACGCAGTAACAATTAGGTGATTATATATTGCCTTTGTTTTCAAAATAATTGAGTTAATTATATGTTCACACAATTAACTTTTTAAAAAGTGTGTAACAAGCACTCTGCAAAGTCCTTGATGATTTAACATTTGGTTTCTTCTGTGCCTGCTGGCATGTCTCCAGTACACCCTGACGTCTTGTGCCTGACCTGTCCCCACAGCTTTCTCTGGCAATTCCTAACCCGTTCTTCCAGCTCAGTATCCACATTACCTGCCTCTGCCTCCCCTAGACTGGGTGTGATGGCTTCTCTAGGTTCCCACAGCCATATGGTCTTCTCTCTTTCATAAGCTGAGTTACCTCAATTATTTTTCTTATCTGTTTTATCCTTTGGAGGAGGGATGAGCACAAGGATCCATAGTTCTGCTCACTACAGGATACCCAGGACTTAGAATAAGCCTGGCAAAAGCTAGGTGTGGTGATCCATGCCTTAAATCCCAGCATTTCAGAAGTGAGGCAGGAGAATCGCCATGAGTTGGAGGTCAGCCTCGGCTACAGAGTGAGTTCTAGGTTAGCCAGAGCTAGAGTGAGACTATGCCTTGAAAAAAAAAAGGGGGGAGCTGGAGAGATGGCTTAGTGCTTAAGGCACTTGCCTACAAAGCCAAAGGACCCAGGTTCAATTCCCCAGGACCCACATAAGCTAGATGCACAAGGGGGCGCACACGTCTGGAGTTCGTTTGCAGGGGCTGAAGGCCCTGGTGTGTCCATTCTCTCTATATGTCTTTCTTCCTTTGTCAAATAAATAACTATTAATAAAATATTTTTTTAAAAAAGGAATGAAGGAAAGAGGACAGGGAGAAAAAAGAGGAAGAAAAATAGAGGGTGAGCCAGATATGGTGGCACACGCCTTTAATCCCAGCACTCAGGAGGCAGAGGTAGGAGGATCACCATGAGTTCAAGGCCACATAGTGAATTCCAGCTCAGCCTGGGCTAGAGTGAGACCCTACCTTGAAAAGGGGAAAAGAAAGAAAGAAAGACAAAGAATGAAAGAAAAAAGGGGAAGAGAGGGAGGGAAGAAAGAAGGAAGGAAGGAAGGATGGAAGAAAGGAAGGAAGGGAGGGAAGGTGGAGGGAGGGAAGGAAGGAGGAGGGAGGGAAGAAGGGAGGGAGGGAGAAAGAAAGGAAAGAAGGAAGGAAGGAAGGGCCTGGCAGCAGGTAGAAGGCACCCAATAAATAAGTGTGAAATGAGTAGGGAGGACTGAAGAGCAAAGAGACAGAATTGGGGAATTTTGTGGGGAGAGATCCAAAGGTCTGGGAAGGCAGGGTCAGGACGTCCCCAGTTGCAGTGACTTTGATCGGTAAGTCTCATCAGGTTGCTAGTATCCTGAAGTGTCACTCAGCCATCAGCCAGGCCAGGCACTCCGCCCCGCTCAGTGCAAGCTGCGCCTTCATCCTCTCTTAGACTCCCAGACATCAGAAGAGACATATATGAAAGAGTTCCAAGTTTTTGGTCACCAGGTCAGGGAACACTTTATATTTGGGTGTCATTGGTAAGCAAGCTGATTTTTCCTACATCACAGAGCATTCAGAGGTGGCCTCCCCTGAGCTTCTGATATCCTCCAGTTTCTTCCTCAGCTGTGAGTTCCAGGAACCCTGGCTGAGGCCACCTGCCCTGCCTTCTGGATGCTATGGCTTTCCCCGTCCCTCCTCAGAAGCCAAATAAGGAGGTACCTCCTTGTCCTTCGTCCACCATCCCCTGTCCTTCCTGTCACCTTTGAGAATCTCTCCTGCTTTCTGGTCACTACCTTTCCTTCCCACAAAGGCACCTTGGCCCCCACTCAAGAAATGACTTCACCAGCGGGCTGTTCTCCACTCTCCAGCCCTTCCCCAGCCCCATGACAGAGCTATGACCTAGCCCAGCCCAGTGTATGACTCCGTAGTTCCTGGAAGCAGTCACAAAGTGAAGGCAGCCAGCCTGTGAGAGCCACTCTCCTATCCCCGACCTCTGTCTGAGACCCACCCCTGCCTCTCCCCCTCTCCATCAGATAGATGTACACCCACAGTGGGGCCCAAGCTCTACTATGCAACTGTCCAGACTTGCCTTCTGTCCTGCTGCCTAGCAAACCCAACCCAGTCAGTCCCCTGTGGTAGGCAGATTGTCTCATTCAGTTCAAAGAGAAAGAAGGAAGAATGTCCTTAGGGGTCCACTTTCCTTCTTCTTCATAGATGACAACCCTTCCCCAGCAGGCCCCTGAGGCCTGGTTCACCAGACACCCTGCTTTTCTGGTGGGCAAAGTAAGGCTGTATGAGTAGGTCCTAGTCTTGGAGAGGGTTGGTGGCAGGGGAGGGTCTAGATCCCAGGCCAGAACCTTCATCTTACATAGCAAGGCCTCCTTCCCACAGACACCTCCAGCCAGGAGATTCGGGAGGTTCTTGGGAGGATCTGCAGTGTCAAAGTGGATGGTAGGCAGCCCCGCTGTAGGTGAGGACACCTTTGGCCTGCATTTGTTTGGGAGGCTGGATCCCAACTCAGTACTGAGGGCAGAAAGACAGGCCAGCTCTCCTAATACTCAAGAGTATCTTGCCAGTAGTATACTAAATGGGGAGTCCTGTGCAGGAGCTGGCAGAAAAGAACTCAAAAACAATAACTGACTAATCTGCAAGGCTAGGAGCTTAATCCCTAGGACCGTGACAAAAGGGGGAAAGGGTTGACTAGAAGTCAGTCTGTTCCTATTTGTCATCGTGGGCACCAATTCTAAACAATGTCAGAGATAAAATATACAGATGAGGTAGACTGCTCCTGCTGCCCCGCCCCGTGCACCATTGCTCTAATCACACACTCACCCCCCATTTCCGCCAATCCAACCCATACTTTCTTCCTGCTTTCCTTTCTTTCTTGTTTGTTTGTGTTTTGTTTTTGAGATCAGATCTCAAATGGCCTAACTCAGTATATAGCTGAGGATGACCTTGAGCTCCTGATGCTACTGCCTCTACCTTGCAATCACCCGGATGACAGGCATGTATCGCCATGTCCGGCACCTACTTCTTAAGTCAGAAGACTTTTTATCAACTGGGAATGGCAGCTCATGTCTACAATCCCAGCACTTGGTAGGCTGAGGCAGGAGTATCAGCTGTGAGCTTGAGAGCAGCCTGAGGTACGGAGTGAGACCCTGTCTCAAGACAAGACAAAATGACAAAACAAGTCATTGTACAGATCCACCTCGGAGCATCTTAAGAGATACTAACCTCTCTGTTTTTTGGTGGTGCTGGCTCTTATGCTAGCTAGTGTTCTATCACTGAACTACATCCTTGGCCCTAAGAATTACTCACCCAAGGGTACTTTGTCTGTTCATTACTCATAAATCACTCCTCAATTGTGGAAGCCCTCCCAAGTGCTGGGGGCTTGCCGTGTAGGAGAGCAGGCTCGCCTCAGCCTGGGAGGGCGCACAGGAAAGCTGTTCAGTAAACAAGGAGTCAGGGCAGCAGGAATCCGAGGCAGCAAGCACAGGGCCCATGGGAGTTGAGAGCCGGACACCAAGCGAAGTTTGAGGTAGGGGGTGGTGGGGATGCCTTCTTGGAAGAGGGGATATCCGGTTTAAGAGCAGAGGTGAGGAGGCAGGCAGGCAAAGGGGTCGAGATGGAGAATGTTCTCTTCAGTGCCCCAGAAGAAACAATTCAGGCAAAGGCCCAGAGGGAGCCTGAGAAATTCTATGCGCTTGGAGCAAGGTGGGAGCGCTATGACCAGGGTGTGAGGGCAAGCTTGGCCTGGATCCAGCACTGTTTGTGCTCCTTCCTGAGAGTGACAGGAGCCCCTGAAGGCCTGGAGGCAAGAGAGTGGCAGAGGCAGATTAGTGTACTGTAAACTTCCAAAGCCTGGCTGTGGCTCAGAAGACAGGGGTTTGGGGTGACCAGAGAAACTGGTTGGGGAGCAGCTGTGGTAACCAAGGTGAGGGACAATGACTGGAACAAAGGGAGTCCCATCCGAGATGGAAAGAGAGAGTGGCTGGAGCTTGGCAGATGTCTTGGGAGTTCAAGGGCAAGAAGCTGAGGAACTCCCAGGCTTCTGGCTGGGGTGGTACCCCTGTCTGCAATAAGACTGAGAGAGGAGGAACAGGCTTAGTGGGTATTCACACCACGATTCTCTCAAATTTACAGTGCTTCTTTTAAAAAATATTTTATTTATTTGAGAGAGGGAGAAAATGGGCACACCAGGGCCTCTAGCCACTGCAAAGGAACTCCAGACATGTGCGCCATCTTGTGCATCTGGTTCACTTGGGTACTAGGGAACTGAATCTGGGTCCTTAGGCTTCACAGGCAAGAGCCTTAACTGTGAAGCCACCTCTCCAGACCAACACAGTGCTTCTTAAAAGTGCTAGCAGGTATGTGTGGGTTTGGAGGGGTTGTTGGTCAAGTCAGTCCCCAAACATTTTTTCTGCTTAAGAAGGGATTATTCTGAGGCTGGAGAGATGGCTTAGCGGTTAAAGGCACTTGCTTGCAAAGCCTGACAGCTAGGGTTCATTTCCCCAGTGTCCACATAAAGCCAGATGTGCAAAGTGGTGCATGAATCTGGAGTTTGTTTGCAATGGCACAGCGCCCTGGTGTGCCCATACTCACCCTCTTTCTACCTCTCTCTCAAATAAATTAATAAAAATATTTTACGGCTGGAGAAGTGGCTTAGCAGTTAGGGTACTTGCCGGCAAAGCCAAAGGACCCAGGTTCATTTTCCCAGTACCCATGTAAAGCCAGATGCACAAAAGTGGCACATACGTCTGGAGTTTGTTTGCAGTGGCTAGAGGTCCTGGTGAGCCCATTCTCCCCCGCCCCCAAATAAATAAAATATTTTTTAAAACATTTTAGGGGCTGGAAAGATTGCTAAGCAGTTAAGGTGCTTGCTTGCAAAGCCTAAGAACCTGGGTTAATTCCCTAGTCCCCATATAGAGCCAGATGCACAAAGTGGCACATGCATCTGGAGTTCATTTGCAGCGGCCCATTCTCTCTCTCTCTCTCTCTCTCTCTCCTTGCAAATAAATAAATAAAAATATTTTTAGCTGGGCATGGTGGTGCACTCCCTTAATCCCAGCACTTGGGAGGCAAAGGTGGGAGGATCACTGTAAGTTCAAGGCTACCCTGAGACTACATAGTAAATTCCAGGTAAGCCTGAGGTAGAGTGAGACCCTACCTCAAAAAACAAAAAACAAAAAAACAAAAAAACAAAAAAAAAATTAAATTTAAGGGCAGGAGATATTGCTTAGCAGTTAAGGTGCTTGTTTGCAAAGCCAAAGGACCCATATTTGATTCTCCAGGACCCACATAAGCCAGATGCACATGGTGGTGCATATGTCTGGAGTTTGCAGTGCCTCTTTCCCTCTCTTTCTTTTTTTTTTTTTTTCTTTTTGACATTAGGTTTTTTTTTTTTTTTTTTTTCGAGTTAGGGTCTCACTCTAGCCCAGGCTGACCTGGAATTCACTATGGAGTCTCAGGGTGGCCTTGAACTCACGGCGATCCTCATACCTCTGCCTCCCGAGTGCTGGGATTAAAGGCGTGCGCCACCACGCCCAGCTTGACATTAGGTTTTATTCTGCATTTGAATAATGCATTTTTTTCTTAATTTTTATTAACATTTTCCATGATTATAAAAAATATCCCATGGTGCTACCCTCCCTCCCCCCACTTTCCCCCTTGAAATTCCATTCTCCATCATATCCCCTCCCCATCTCAATCAGTCTCTCTTTCATTTTGATGTCATGATCTTTTCCTTCTCTTATGATGATCTTGTGTAGGTAGTGTCAGGCACTATGAGGTCATGGATATCCAGGCCATTTTATGTTTGGAGGGAGGACATTGTAAAGAGTCCTACCCTTCCTTTGGCTTTCCCTCTCTTTCCAATAAATAAATAAAATATTTTAAAAATAATAAATAAATATTTTAATAAATATTTTAAAAACAGCTGGACGTGGTGGCACATTCCCTTAATCCCGGCACTTGGAGGCAGAGGCAGAGGCAGAGGCAGAGGCAGGAAGATCACTGTGAATTCAAGGCCAGCCTAGGACTACAGAGTGAGTGCCAGGTCAGCCTGGGTTAGAGTGAGACCCTACCTTGTAAAAAAAAAAAAAAAAAAGTGAAAACATTAAAGAAGGGATTACCATGAAAAATTAAACTGGAAAGAGCTATATATGATGTCATATGTCTGTAATCCCAGCACTGAAGAGGCTGAAGCAGGAGAATTACCATGAGTTTGAGACCATCCTGGGCTATGTAGCAAGTTCCAGGCCAGCCTGAATACACAGTGAGATCTTGACAAAAAAAAAAAAAAAAAAAAAGGTGGGGAGGGGGGTGCTGGGGAGACATCTTTGTGGTTAAGGCGCTTGCCTGCAAAACCAAAGGACCTAGGTTCAATTCCCCAGGATACATGTAAACCAGATGTGCAGGGTGGGGCATGCATCTGGACTTTGCAGTGGCTCAAGGCCCTGGTACATCCAATCTCTCTCTCTCTCTCTCTCTCTCTCTCAAATAAATAAATAAAAGTTTAAAAAAATAAAGAAAAAAGAAGGAAGGAAGGAAGGAAGAGGGAGAGAAGAAGGAAAAAAGGGAGAGAGAGAAAGAAGGAAGCCTGGTGTGGTGCTCACACCTTTAAATCCCAGCACTGGAGAGGCAGAGGCAGGAAGATTGCTGAGTTCCATGTAAGCATGGGACTACAGAATGAATTCCAGCTTAGTCTGGGCTAGAGTGAGACCCTACCTCAAAAAAAAATTACAATAAAGGAAGGAACAGTAACCCTAAAGAAAAAGAAGGGAACCAGGTGTGGTGGCGCACGCCTTTAAACCCAGCACCCTAGAGGCACAGGTAGGAGGATCCAGGCCACCCTGAGACTACATAGTAAATTCCAGGTCAGCCTGAGCTAGAGTGAAACCCTACCTCAAAAAACCAAAAGAAGAAGAAGAAGAAAAGAAAAAGAAGGGAAATAATGAGGGAGAGAGGAAGAGGAGAAAGGGAAGAGGGGGAGGACGGAGGAGGAAAAGGAGAAGGAGGAGAGGACACATTTAATGAGCTCCACTGCATTGCATTTTACCCACCACTCCTCTTACTCAACATTTCCCAGGTCTGGCGCTGGGAAACAGGTAAGAATTCTGTCCTCAGGATTTACAGTCAAGCAAATGAAAAAGTAATAAGGGATTATAAAACACTGACACCTTCACATAAAGCATTCTTTTTACCTCTTTGTTGGAAATGCACAGCTTTTTAAATTATAAATGTAATGATGCCTGTCAAAGAAAATGTGAGAACCACAAGAAAAAGTAAATTACTCACAACTCAGGGAAAACATAATGCCTACTAATGCTTCCACTCCTTTTCCTTCATTAATCTAAATACTCTGTTGACATCATTGAAAATAATTCTGTATAAGCCTGCTTATGTAATGCCCTTTTCACTTATGGCATGATTCTAGAATAATTGTCAACTCTTCAGAACCATGACCTTAGTAACCAAGAAGAAATAAACCATCGCTGGGTGTGGTGGCGCACACCTTTAATCCCAGCACTCTAGAGGCAGAGGTAGGAGGATCACCATGAGTTCTAGGCCAGCCTGAGACTACAGAGTGAATTCCAGGTCAGCTTGGGCTACAGCAAGACCCTAGAGATAAAGAGATGGCTTAGCAGTTAATGTATTTGCCTGCAAAGCCAAAGGACCCAGGTTTGATTCTCCAGGACCCACATAAGCGAGATGTACAAGGTGGCTCATGTGTCTGGAGTTGGTTTACAGTGGCTGGAGGTCCTGGTGTGCCCATTCTTTCTCTCTCTCTCCCTCCCTCTTTCTCTCTCTCAAATAAAATAAAAAAAAAGACGGGTGTGGTGGCGCACACCTTTAATCCCAGCACTAGGAGGATCACCGTGAGTTCGAGGCCACCCTGAGACTCCATAGTGAATTCCAGGTCAGTCTGAGCTAGAGTGAGACCCTACCTCGGAAAACCAAAAATAAATAAATAAATAAAATAAAATAAAATATTTTATTTTTATTTATTTATTTGACAGAGTGAGGGAGAGAGAAAGAATGGGGGCGCCAGGGCCTCCAGCCACTGCAAATGAACTCCAGATGCATGCGTCCCCTTGTGCACCTGGCTAATGTGGGTCCTGGGGAATTGAACCTGAGTCCTTTAGCTTTGCAGGCAAATGCATTAACCACTAAGCCATCTCTCCAGCCCCCCCCCCCTTTTTTGAGGTTGAATCTTGCTCTAGCCCAGGCTGACCTGGAGTTCACTATGTAGTCTCAGGCTAGCCTCAAACTCATGGTGATTCTTCTACCTCAACCAACCTACGGAGTGCTGGGATTAAAGGCGTGTGCTACCACGCCCAGCCTTCAGTTTTGTTTTGTTTTGTTTTTCTATTTGCAAGGGGAGAGAGAAAGAGAGAGAATGAGAATATGAATGGGTGTTGAACTCTGGATGCATGCACCACTCTGTGCATCCAGCCTTATGTGGGTACTAGGGGATCTAGTCCAGGCTGTCTGACTTTCAGGCAAGCACCTTTAACTACTGAGCCATCTCTCTAGCCCCTCTAAATTTAAGCTTACTCTTTCTGTATTTACCTTTTTTTTTTTTTTCAAAAGGTCTCAAATGGCATGTGGCCAAGGATGGCCTCGAATGTCTGATCCATCTGCCTCTACCTCATGAATACACGAATACACTACGATGCCTGGTTTACTCAGTGCTGGGGGGTCAAACCCAGGGCTTCACTCTACCAACTGAACTACATCCCTACATCCCCAGCCCTGTATTTACTTCTTTTTTTGCCTCCTGAGTGCTGGGATGAAAGACATGCACCACCATTCCTAGCTACTTCTTCTTTTATTTTTTTTTCAAGGTAGGGTCTCCCAGCCAGGCGTCGTGGCCCACGCCTTTAATCCCAGCACTCGGGAGGCAGAGGTAGGAGGATCACTGTGAGTTCGAGGCCACCCTGAGACTACATAGTGAATTCCAGGTCAGCCTGGGCTAGAGCGAAACCCTACCTCAAAAAAAAAAAAAAAAAAAAAAATGTAGGGTCCCCTGTAGCCCGGGCTGACCTGGAACTCACTCTGTAGCCCCAGGGTGGCCTCAAACTCACAGCAATCCTACTTCAGCCTGTGCAGTGCTGGAATTAAAGGCATGTGGCACCATGCCTGGTGGTGTGTTTACTTCTTGAACTCATCAGTTTTGGGGCATAAGGTAAGGATCCGGTTTTTTTACCTCCCAAATACCAGAAACAGTCTTCTTTAGGCACCATTCTCATCCTTACAGCCCCCAGATTATTCAACTTCTTTAGGAAACAGAAAGATGAAGTCAAGAGGTGGTGTTACAGCTGCGATTCTCTTTGCCCTAATTACAAGAAAGGATTTTCCTTGTTCTGTGAGTAACTGGCTTTCTCTGTCCTCACTTTCTGTTGAGTAACTGGAAATGTGCTTCTCAGCTTGAACTTTGTCAGAAGTGTCTGTGCCAAGTCAGTTACAGCACCCTTGAAATGCTCAAAAATACTTTAAATAGAGGCGCCAAGCCAGGTGTGGTAGCTCATGCCTTTAATCCCAACACTTGGGAGGCCAAGATAGGAGGAATGCCATACATTCGAGGCCACTCTGAGATTACATAGTCAGCCTGGGCTAAAGGCTAAATCCAGACCCTACCTAAAAAAAAAAAAAAAAAAAAAAAAAAACAGAAACAAGCTGGGCGTGGTGGTGCACACCTTTAATCCCAGCACTGGGGAGGCAGAGGTAGGAGGATCACCATGAGTTCGAGGCCACCCTGAGACTACATAGTGAATTCCAGATCAGCCTGAGCTAGTGAAACCCTACCTGGAAAAAGAAAAAAAAACAGAGACACAAAAACCAAACTAAAAGATTTTAGGTACTAAACACAGTGCCTGGCCTATGGTAAGGGCTCAATAAATGGTATTTGCTACTCTACTCAACAGAATTGGCTGAGCCCCTGCCAGAAGCAAGACTCTGTACTAGGATCTAGGATCTATGACCAAGACAGACAGTTACTGCCCTTCTAAAGGTCCTGAGACAGCTTTAGACACAATTACCCAACTAAGTGCTTATTATAAATGTTAAACCGGGTGTGGTGGCACACGCCTTTAATCCCTGCACTTGGGAGGCAGAGGTAGGAGGATCACCGTGAGTTCGAGACCACCCTGAGACTACATAATGAATTCCAGGTCAGCCTGAGCTAGATTGAGACCCTACCTCGGAAAAAAAAAAAATGTTACGTGTCAGCCAGGCGTGGTGGCGCACACCTTTAATCCCAGCACTCCGAAGGCAGAGATAGGAAGATCACCATGAGTTCGAGGCCACCCTGAGACAACACAATGAATTCCAGTTCAGCCTGGACTAGAGTGAAACCCTACCTCAAAAAAACAAAAATAAATAAATAAAGTAAATGTTAAGTGTCAAGTACTGGGAGTCTGTCATAAGAAGATAGGTGCTAGTCTGGGGAGATATCAGGGCATTCTAAAAGGGAAGTAATAGTCAATAAAGAGGAATTGTGAGCCAGATGTGGTGATTTTTGCCTGTAATCCCAGCACTCAGGAAGCTGAGGTAGGTGTATTGTCATGAGTTTGAGGCCAGCCTGGGTTACAGAGTAAA
Source organism: Dipus sagitta (assembly GCA_036346955.1). Lineage (NCBI taxonomy): Eukaryota > Metazoa > Chordata > Mammalia > Rodentia > Dipodidae > Dipus > Dipus sagitta. The sequence continues at coordinate 107,937,025 of CM070770.1, read as the reverse complement.
TTCCAAGTAAACCTGGAATAGAGTAAACCCTACCTCAAAAGAAAAAAAAAAGTTTGAGGGACTATGGCGGATCCTCATGTGAGACACATCAAGATCAAGACTTGCAAGCCGGGCGTGGTGGCGCACGCCTTTAATCCCAGCACTCGGGAGGCAGAGGTAGCAGGATCGCCGTGAGTTCGAAGCCACCCTGAGACTCCATAGTGAATCCCAGGTCAGCCTAGGCTAGAGTGAGACCCTACCTCGAAAAACCAAAAAAAAAAAAAAAAAAAAAGATCAAGACTTGCATAGTGAAGCGATTGGTTAAAGAAAAGGTGATGGGGCTGGGGAAATGGCTTAGCGGTTAAAGCATTTGCCTGCAAAGCCTAAGGACCCCAATTTGATTCCCCGGGACCCACATAAGCCAGATGCACAAGGGGGCACATGCATCTGGAGTCCGTTTGCAGTGGCTGGATGCCCTGGCATTCCTATTGTCTGTCTCCCCCCTCTGCCTCTTTCTCGTTCTCAAATAACTAACATATATATATATATGAAAAATACAGCCGGGCGTGGTGGCACACACCTTTAATCCCAGCCCTTGGGAGGCAGAGGTAGGAGGATCACTGTGAGTTCATGGCCACCCTGAGACTACATACTGAATTCCAGGTCAGCCTGGGCTAGAGTGAGACTCAAAAACAAAAACAAACAAACAAACAAAACCTTAAAAAAAAAAAAAAAAAAAAAAAAAAAAAGCAGGCAGAGATCCTGCAAGAGTCCCGGATGATTGCCCGCGCAGGTTAGAGGCTGCATATACTGATCTTCAACAGATACTAGCAGGTGAAAAAGACTTGGAAGAAGCTGAAGAATATAAAGAATCCTGTTTAGTAGTGGATTAGGTGAAGTTAGAAGCAGAAACTTTCCTGCACAGGATGAAGGGTTTTTTGTGTGTGTGTGTTTTTTTACATTAAATTCTAGGGTCCATTCTATAAGTCATTAGTTTCGAGACCACTGCTGTGTGCTTAGTAATATGAATATGTGATTCTTTTTATGTGAGTGCAAACATTTTTTGCATAACTTAATGCATCAAATAAATGAGTTCATACAAAGAAAAGTTTGGACTGGGGAGATTGCTCAGTGATTAAAGTTGCTTGATTGCAAAATCTTTTGGCGTGGGTCTGATTCCCAAAAAGTGGCACATGTGTCTGGAGTTCGTAGGCAAGGGTGTGCCCAGTACTCTCTCTCAATCTCTTTTTCTCTCTTCCCTTATAAATCAATAAATAAAAATATTTTTTGTTTGTTTGCTTTTTGGTTTTTGGAGGTAGGGTCTCACTGTAGCCCAGCCTGACCTGGAATTCACTATAGAGTCTCGGGGTGACCTCGAACTCACAGTAATCCTCCTACCTCTGCCTCCCGAGTGCTGGGATTAAAGGCGTGCACCACCATGCCTGGCTCGTATCTGTTTTTTGAGGTAGGGTCTCACTCTAGTCCAGGTTGACCTGGAATTCACTATGTAGTCTCAGGGTAGCCTCAAATTCATGGTGATCCTCCGATCTCTGCCTCCTGAGTGCTAGGATTAAAGATGTGCACCAACACACCTAGCTTAAAATATTTTTTAAATAATATTTTATTTATTTGAGAGAGTGTATGAGTGCACCAGGGCTTCCTGCCACTGAAAACAAACTCCAGACATCTGAACCACTTTGGGCATGGCTTTTAGTGGCTACTGGGGAATCCAATCCAGGCCATCAGGCTTTACAAGCAAACACTTTAAACCACTGAGCCATCTCTCCAGCCCCAATAAAAATATATTAGGGATGGAGACACACATGCATCCGGAGTCCATTTGCAGCCACTGAAGGCCCTGGTGGGCCCATTATCTCTGTCTCTGTCACTCTCTCTGCTTGGAAATATGTATATATATATATATATATATATATATATGGCCCAGCGGTGCCCATGGCTAGTGCCATCTGAGCCAATCCTGTCACTTGCCTACTCCACTCCTATTCCTCCAGTCACCTGGACCGTCCCCATCTGTCCTCACCATCCTAGTCATCTTAGCTGCCACAGCCCATCCTTGTCATACATTCCCCAACACTGTCTCCCAGTTCTTAATCACGGTCCCAGTCCACATCCTCTCTGAGCTCCATCTTTCCTCCTTATCTCCAGCCCCTCATCTAAGCCCCAAATGGTAACATGTGCCCACCTCTGAGCCACTGCTCCTCTCTTTTTGACCCCTGACCTCTGCCATGTTTTTGAAAAATAGTTTATGAGTGAGCCAGGCATGGTGGCACACGCCTTTAATCCCAGTACTTGGAAGGCAGAGGTAGGAGGATCACCATGAGTTCGAGGCCACCCTGAGACTACATAGTGAATTCCAGGTCAGCCTGGGCTAGAGTGAAACCCTACTTCAAAAAAAAAAAAAAAAAAACTTTTATGGAGGCTGGGAAGATGGCCTATCAGTTAAGGTATTTGCCTGCAAAGCCTAAGGACACAAGTTTGATTTCCCAGGACCCACATAAGCCAGATACACAGGGTGGCGCATGGGTTTGGAGTTCATTTGCAATGGCTGGAGGCCCTGGAATGCCCATTATATCTGCATCTTTCTCTCACTTCTCTCTCTCTCTCTCCAATAAGTAAATAAAATACCCATATATATAACACTTTATTGAGCTGGGCATGGTGACTCACACCTTTAATTCCAGTACTTGGGAGGCAGAGGTAGGAAGATTGCCATGAATTCAAGGCCACCCTGAGACTATATAGTGAATTCCAGGTCAGCCTGGGCTAGACTGAGACCCCACCTTGAAAAACAAAAAAATACTTTATAGGCTGGAGAGATGGATCAGTGGTTAAGGCGCTTGCCTGCAAAGCCTAATGACCTGGGTTCAATTCCCCAGTACCCACACAAAGCCAGATGCACAAAGTGGTACATGCATCTAGAACTAGTTTGCAGTGGCTAGAGGCCTGGTGTACCCAGTCTCTCTATGTATGTGTCTGTCTCTCTTCTCTCTGTTTCTCTCTGCATGCAAATAAATAAAATATTTTTTAGGGCTAGAGAGATGGCTTAGAGGTTAAGGCACTTGCCTGCAAAGCCAAAGAACCCACGTTTGAATCCCCAGGACCCATGTAAGCTAGATGCACAAGGTGGTGCATGTGTCTGGAGTTCCTTTGCAGTGGCTAGAGGCCCTAGCGTGCCTGTTTTCTCTCTCTCTCTCTCTCTCTCTCTCTCTCTCTCAAATAAATCAATAAAAATCTTAAAAAAAAATAAAACAGGGCTGGAGAGATGGCTTAGCGGTTAAGTGCTTGCCTGTGAAGCCTAATGACCCCAGTTCAAGGCTCAATTCCCTAGTACCTACATAAACCAGATGCACAAGGTGGGGCATGTACCTGGAGTTCATTTGCAATGGCTGAAGGCCCTGGTGTGCCCATTCTCTCTCTCTCTCTCTCTCTCTCTCTCTCTCTCACTGTTTCTCTCCCTGTCTGTCACTCTCAAATAAATAAATAAACAAATAAATTTTAAACAAAAAATACTTTTTGCCTGGAATGGTGGCTCATGCCTTTAATCCCAGCACTCAGGAGGCAGAGGTTGGAGGATCACCGTGAGTTCGAGGCCACCCTGAGACTAGTGAATTCCACGTCAGCCGGGGATAGAGCAAAACCCTACCTTGCAAAAAAAAAAAAAAAAAAAAAAAAAATTTTTTTTTTAAGTTTGAGGCCAGTCAGGCAGCTTGGGTTACATATTGAGAGTCCATTGCAAAATAAATAAATAAATAATTTTTTTAAAAAAGAGTAATTTCAGAGCCAAACTGGGCAAGTGTCAAGGGTCATAGAAGATTCAGAGCTGTCTGGCAGTCCTTCTGCCAGGGAAAACTGGTAACAAGGGCCTTGTCAAGACCCAGCCAACCTAGGGTGGAAAAGAAACCCTGCTGAGCAGGGCAGACAGTAAAGGTAAGAAGCACAGAGAATCCAGGTGCAGAAACCTGGCAGACGTGAGGGGTCAGAAAGGGAGGAGCAGTGGCTCAGAGGTGGGCACGTGTTACCATTTGGGGCGTGGATGAGGGGCTGGAGATAAGGAGGAAAGATGGAGCTTAGAGAGGATGTGGACTGGGACGGTGATTAAGAACTAGAAGAGGGGAGTACATCCCTGATACTGAAAACTTAAAACAGGGGTAGTCATGAGCCCTAGGGGTATAACGTCTGCTGATGTTTGGAAAAATGTATATACTATGCTTATCAAACTGCCCAGTAAGCACTTCTCTTAATATTTGTACCCTTATATTAATGCTATTCTCACTTTGGGTAGAGAATCTTCTCTTTTCAGATGGCAGTGACCTTGGGATGACTCAGAAGGTATCATAGTGCTGGAAAGAAGTGACTGGAGTAAGCCGGGCGTGGTGGCGCACGCCTTTAATCCCAGCACTCGGGAGGCAGAGGTAGGAGGATTGCCGTGAGTTCGAGGCCACCCTGAGACTCCATAGTGAATTCCAGGTCAGCCTAGGGTAGAGTGAGACCCTACCTCGAAATACCAAAAAAAAAAAAAAAAAAAAGAAGTGACTGGAGTACTGAGTAACATCTCGATCACACCTTCCAAGACTCAGGGTCTAATGCAGAAGAGGTGGCAGAAAGAATGTAAGAGCCAAAGGAAGGGTAGACTCCTTACAACGTCCTCCCTCCAGACATAAAATGGCCTGGATATCCATGACCTCATAGTGTCCGACACTACCTACACAAGACCATCATAAGAGGAGGAAAAGATCATGACATCAAAATGAAAGAGAGACTGATTGAGAAGGGGAGGGGATATGATGGAGAATGGAATTTCAAAGGGGAAAGTGGGGGGAGGGAGGGTAGCACCATGGGATAATTTTTATAATCATGGGAAATGTTAAAAAAAATTAAGAAAAGAAAGAACTAGGAGACCTAACAAAAAAAGAAAAAATAAATAAAAAATTTTAAAAAGTAAGAAAAAAAAGGAACTGGGAGACAGTGTTGGGGAATGTATGACCAGGATGGGGTGTGGCAGCTAAGATGACTAGGATGGTGAGGACAGATGGGGACGGTCCAGGTGACGGGAGGAATGGGAGTGGAGTAGGCAAGTGACAGGACTGGCTCCGATGGCAACCGCCATGGGCACAGGGCTGGGGCAGGGATGCTCGCAGTGCTGAAGAAGGTAATCCACAGTGGGACATGGGAACTGGGTCAGGTGACAGGATGGGCATGAAAGGGGCAGGGGTGGTGATGCAGGGATGATAGTGAGGGTGACAAGTGATGACAAGGTCAGAGATAAGTGACGGCCCTCAAGATGACCCAAGGTGACAGGAAATGTGGGTGGTGATGATGTCTGTGCTGATGGCAAATTAGAGACACCCACCGCACCCTCTCCCCTGGGCCCGTTTCAACATCAGAACTCTTTCCTAGGCCGCAGGTGCCGTGACTCAGTACCACGCATCAGCCCTGTGGCCCTGATAAGATCTCCAGGCAGAGCCACAACCAGGGTGACTGGCTGAGTGCCCATCCTGGCTGTGCCCAGGCCCATTGAGGGATCCAGGCATGGAACTTCAGTGTCACTGCTGCCTCCCCCCACTCCTGGGTCCACATCCACTGCAATTTGGTTCCAGCAAAATCCCCTCACCTTCCACACTTTGGAGATTACGACTTTGCCACAAGCTTCTCACCGGGGCCTTGTCTGTTCTATCAGGCTGACCCCACTAGAAGTTTTCTTTTCTTTTCTTTCTTTTTTTTTTTTTTTTTTTTTTTTTTTTTTTTTTAGGCAGGCAGGATGGTCTGCACTTTCTAGAATTCTTTTTAGAAAGAGGGGGAGAGAGAGAATGGGTATACCAGGGCCTCCAGCCACTGCAAAGAAACTTCAGATGTGTGCACCACCTTGTACATCTGGCTTATGTGGAACCTGGATAATCAAACCTGGGTCCTTAGGCTTTGCAGGCAAGTGCTTTAACAGCTAAGCCATCTCTCCAGCCCCCATTAGAAGTTTTCTTTTTTCTTTTTTTTTAAATTTATTTTATTTGTTTCAGAGAGAGAGGAGAGAGAGAGTGAATGGGCACACCAAGGCCTTCAGGCACTGTAAACGAACTCCAGATGCATGTACCACCTTGTGCATCTGGCTTAAGTGAGTCCTAGGGAATTGAATCTGGTCCTTTGGCTTGGCATGCAAATGCCTTGACCACTAAACCATCTATCTCTCCCGCCTACTCCCCCGCCCCCATTAGAAGTTTTATAAAGCATTCTAATAACCCCTGGAGAGAGAGAGAAAGGAAGATGGGCAACATGGTAGGAACTGGCTTTTAAATATATAAAATATATTTGATGTTGTTTTTTGTTTTTGTTTTTGTTTTTGTTTTTTGGTTTTTCAAGGTAGGGTCTCACTCTGGTCCAGGCTGACCTGGAATTAACTTAGTCTCAGGTGGCCTCGAACTCATGGTTTTCCTCCTACCTCTACCTCCCAAGTGCTGGGATTAAAGGTGTGCACCACCACGCCCGGCTATAAAATATATTTGAAAACAAAAAGCCCCTTTAATGGCTAAACCACCTCTTCAGCCCCAGGACTGGCCTATTTCCCTGTCTCCATGAGGCTCTGTCTTGGGGGACAGAATTGTAAATAGCAGATAGCATAGGGGAGTGCTATTTACATGAGGGTAAATTTAACAGTGGGTAAACTGATTTGTATGTGTTTTAACTTATTTATGTTTTTATTGAGGGAGGCGGTTATGAGGTAGACTATCACTCTAGCTCAGGCTGACCTGGAATTCACTATGTAGTCTCAGGGTGGCCTTGAATTCATGGCAATCCTCCTACCTCTGCCTCCCGAGTGCTGGGATTAAAGGCATGTGCCACCATGCCTGGCTTTTTTTTTTTTTTTTTTTTTATGATAAAATCTTATTCTAGCTCAAGCTCGTCTGGAACTCACACTGTAACTGCAGGCTGGTCTCAAACTCACAGTCATCCTCCTACCACAGCCACTATGCCCAGCTACTAATTTCTTTATTAGTTTTGAGACACAGTCTCACTCTGTAACCCTTGGTTGACCCAGAACTCACTAGTCTTGAACTTGCAGTGATCTTTCTCCTCCAGCCTTTCAAGTGCTGGGATTACAAGCATGTGCCACCATGTCTAGCCAGTTATTTTATAACCCCCCTGAAGAGGGGCTGGAGAGATGATTCAGTTGGTAAAGCACTTGTTGCACAAGCATGAGGACCTAAGTTTGAATCCCAGAACCCATTTAAGTACACACACACACACACACGTAATCCCAGCACTAGGGAGGCTGAAACTGGAGGATTCCTGGAACAAACTAGCTAGCTAGAAAATTGATGAGTTCTAGGCACATCCAGAAAGACTGTCTGGTTTGTTTGTTTTTAGTTTTTTGAGGTAGGTTCTCACTCTAGCCTAGGCTAACCTGAAATTCACTATGTAGTCTCAGGGTAGCCTCAAACTCATGGTGATCCTCCTACCTCTGCCTCCTGAGTGCTGGGATTAAAGGTGTGTGTCACCATACCCAGCTTCTTTCATTTTTTTTTTTTTTGTTGTTGTTGTTGTTTGTTTTTTTTTTCGAGATAGGGTCTCATTTTAGCCCAGGCTGACCTGGAATTCACTCTGTATTCTCAGGGTGGCCTCAAACTCATGGCAATCTTCCTACCTCTGCCTCTTGAGTGCTGGGTTTAAAGGCATGCACCACCACACCCGGCTTTCTTTCATTCTTGATATTTTATTCATTTATTTCCAAGCAGAAAGAGGGAATGGGCATACTAGGGCCCTGCCACTATAAATGAACTCCTTGTGCATCTGACTGGCTGGGGAATTGAACCCCGGGCCATCAGGGTTTGCAAGCAGATACCTTTAACTGCTAAATCATCTCTTCAGCCCGTTTTTTTTTTTTTTTTTTTTTTTTTGAGGCAAGATCTCACTCTAGCCCAGGCTGATCTGGAACTCACTCTATATATAGCCCCAAGCTGGCCTCAAACTCATACTGATTCAGACTAAAGGCATGTGCCATCATGCCCAGCTGGAGAGATTGTCTTAATATGATGGAAAGTGATAGAAGGAGGTATTTAATGTTAACCTCTGGGCTCCACACATGCATGTGTAAACACATGCACACACACAAACAACCTGAAGAGAATAGGGTCCCAATGAAGGGAACTCCAGGCCTACTAATGTCCCTTGGGCTAAGCTAAATACTTTACCTCAAAGTTGAACAATCAGAATCAGGAGTTAGTTCAAGGTCATCCTCAGCTATACAGCAAGTTCAAGACCTGCCTACACTACCTAGGATACTATCTCAAATAAACAAAAACAGCCAGGCATGGTGGCTCATGGAGGCAGATGTAGGAGGATTGCAGTGAGCTTCAGACCAGCCTGAGACTTCAGAGTATATTCCAGGTCACCCTGGGCTAGAGTGAGACCCTGACTTAAAAGAAAAACCTTAACAGTCAATAGTGAAAAGCAAACAGGCAACGGAAGGGTAAACCCAGTGATGGGGCCAGAAACTAGGGCACTGAATGGGGTGAAAATGTCCACAAGAAATATCCTCTTGGCAGAGGAGCTAAAAATGATTACAAAGAACAAAAATGTCTTCAACATTCAACTGGAATGTTTTGGTGTTGAGCAAACTAAACTCCCTCCATCTCCTCAAACCCTACGCACAGTTTATTAACATAGATTTGCCCTAAAGGAAGGGAGGCTAAGGTAGGACTGCTATGAGTTCAAGGCCAGCCTGAAACTACATAGTGAATTCCAGGTCAGCCTGGGCTAGAGCAAGACCCTACCTAAAAAAAAAAAAAAACACAAAAGGAGCCGGGCATGGTGGCACATGCCTTTATTCCTAGCACTTGGGAAGCAGAGGTAGGAGGATCACCATGAATTCAAGGCCACCCTGAGACTACATAGTGAATTCCAGGCAGCCTGGGCTAGAGTGAGACTCTACCTCAAAACAAACAAACAAAAAAACAGGTGGGGGCTGGAGAGATGGCTTAGTGGTTAAGGCACTTGCCTGTGAAGTCAAAGGACCCAGGTTTGATTCCCAGGTACCCACATAAAGCCAGATGCACAAGGTGGCTAGAGACCCTGACACACCCATTTCCCCCTCTTCCCCCCTCTCTCTTTGCTTCTTCCTCTCTCTCTTTCAAATAAATAAGTTAAATATATATATATATATATATATATATATATATATATATTTTTTTTTTTTTTTTAATTAGAAACTGCAAAACTGAGGCAGGTGTGGTGCACTCCTTTAATCTCAGCACTCAGGAGGCTTGTTGTGAGTTTGAGACCAACCTGAGACAACATAGTGAATTCCAGGTCAGCCTGGGCTACAGTGAGACCCTACCTCGAAAATCAAACAAATAAAAAAGAGAAAGGGCAGGGCGTGGTGGCGCACGCCTTTAATCCCAGCCCTTGGGAGGCAGAGGTAGGAGGATCACTGTTAGTTTGAGGCCAACCTGAGACTACATAGTGAATTTCAGGTTGGCCAGGGCTAGAGTAAAACCCTACCTCGAAAAAAGAAAGAAAGAAAGAAAGAAAGAAAGAAAGAAAGAAAGAAAGAAAGAAAGAAAGAAAGAGGCTGCAAAGCTGCTTGTGGTGCCACACACCTTCAAGCCCAGCACTGAAGAGGCTAAAGTAGGAAGACTGACATGAGTTCGTAGCCAGTCTGGGATTACAGAGTGAGTTCCAGATTTACCTGAGCTAGAGTAAGACCCTACCTTGAAAAAAACAAAATAAAACAGAAGAATGGAAAGAAAAGAAACTGCATACCCATTAGTAGTTGCTCTCTACCTCCCCCACTCCCCAGACCGTAGCAAACACTAGTCTACCTTCTGTCACTACAGATTTGCCTATTCTGGGCATGTCATGTAGCATGTGGTTTATTATTACTATTATTATTATTATTATTATTATTATTATTATTTGACAGAGAGAGAGAGAGAGGGAATGGGCACACCAGGGACTCCAGCCACTGCAAACAAACTCCAAACCCGTGCACTCCCTTGTGCATCTGGATAATGTGGGTCCTGGGGAATCAAACCTGGGTTCTTTGGCTTTGCAGGCAAATGCCTTAACCACTGAGCAATCCTTCCAGCCCTTAAAAAATTCTCTTAATTGCCGGGCGTGGTGGCGCACGCCTTTAATCCCATCACTCGGGAGGCAGAGGTAGGAGGATCGCCAGGAGTTCAAGGCCATCCAGAGACTCCATAGTGAATTCCAGGTCAGCCTGGGCTAGAGTGAGAATCTACCTAGAAAAACCAAAAAAAAAAAAAATTAAAAATTCTTTTAATTGACAGCTTCCATAATTTTATACAATAAACCATGATAATTTCCTCCCCTCCCCCACTTCCCCTTCACAACTGCATTCTCCATCATATCCCCACCCTCTCTCAATTAGTCCCTTTTATTTTGATGTCATCATCTTTTCCTCCCATTATGATGGCCTTGTGTAGGTAGTATTAGGCACTGTGAGGTCATGGATATCCAGGCCATTTTGTGTCTGGAAGAGTGCATTATAAGGAGTCCTTCCCTTCCTTTGGCTCTTACGTTCTGTCCACCACCTCTTCCGCAATGGACCCTGAGACTCGAAGAGTGTGATAGAGATATTGCAGTACTGAGCTCTCCTGTCACTTCTTCTCAGCACTGTGGTGCCTTTTGAGTCATTCCAGAGGTCACCAACATCTGAAAAAGAAAAGCTTCTCTAATCCAAAAGGGAGAGTAGCATTAGTATATGGGTATGAACATGAAGAAAAGTGTTTAAAGGCAGTTTGGTGAGTATCATATAAAGCATGTGGCTTTTTTAAAATTTATTTTTATTTATTTGAGAGCGACAGACAGAGAGAGAGAGAAAGAGGCAGATAGAGAGAGAGAGAGAGAATGGGTGCACCAGGGCCTCCAGCCACTGCAAACGAACTCCAGACACCTGCCCCCCACCCCCGTGCATCTGGCTAACGTGGGTCCTGGGGAGTTGAGCCTCGAACCCGGGTCCTCAGGCTTCACAGGCAAGCGCTTAACCACTAAGCCATCTCTCCAGCCCAAGCATGTGGCTTTTTGTGGCTGGCTTCTTTCATTTATCATAAAGTTTTCAAGATTTTTTGTTTTGTTTTGTTTTGTTTTGTTTTGTTTAGATAGAATGATAAGGTCTCATTCACCAGCCTCCTACCTCTTGTCTGTTGATCAACACATTTTTCTAACTCTGTCACTTAAATCTAATTCTCGCACATGGCCTTCCAGCTCCTCCTCACAGACAAATCTCTCCCATTGCTGCTGCCTTCTGGCTTCCTAGGCAGCCTTCAGAAGCTTTCTGCTCTAGCCGCTTCTCTGTCGTTTTGCTCCCACTATGCCCTCTACTTCCCAGTCCCCTGTCCTCCTTCATTTGAATCCATTAAGGTTAGAAAAGAACTGGAGGGCTGGAGAGATAGCTTAGCGGTTAAGCACTTGCCTGTGAAGCCTAAGGACCCCGGTTCGAGGCTCCATTCCCCAGGACCCACGTTAGCCAGATGCACAAGGGCACACACATCTGGAGGTCATTTGCAGTGGCTGGAGGCCCTTGCGCACCTATTCTCTCTCTCTCTCTCTCTCTGCCTCTTTCTCTCTGTCGCTCTCAAATAAATAAATAAAAATGATTTAAATATTTAAAAAAAGAAAAGAACTGGAGAAGAAGTCTCACATCATCTCATGGAACACCCTAGAAGTCCTGAGAGGGAAACTGAAGCAGAGCAGTAGTAGAACTTGCTCTGAGTCTCAAAGAAATCTGGAGCTCCTGACACCAAGGCCCCTTACCATACTGCACTTATCTGGTCTCGGTCTCAATGTTAGGAACAAGTCTAGGGTCCAAGAATGACCACATAATCCAAAGCATATCAGCAAGGCAGAGTTAACTTCTGCAGAAAGGTGTGCAGCTTTCAAAGAGATCCTGGGAAACAAGCACACCCAGTGGAAAGTCCACTGGGTTTTTATCCCAAGACAGGGTCCTGGGCTTGACTCTATTTAGTCAGAGCTGGGCCTCACGTTCTCACACGACTGCTGACTCGGGAGGGCCTTTTGCACTAAATGATGTCGTCTTCTTCTTCTTCTTCTTCTTCTTCTTCTTTTTAGGTAGGGTCTTGGTCTAGTCCAGGTTAACCTGGAATTCACTACGTAGTTTCAGGGTGGCCTTGAACTCATGGTGATCCTTCTACCTTTGCCTTCGGCGAGTGCTGGGATTAAAGGCGTGTGCCACCACGCCCAGCTATGTTTTTCCTTTTTAAAAATATTTTTATTTATTTATTTGCAAGACACAGAGAGAGAAGAGAGGGAAAGAATGGGCATGTCAGGGCCTCCAGCCACTGCAAACAAACTCCAGACACAAGTGCTATCTTGTGCATCTGGCCTATGTGGGTCCTAGGGAATCAAACCTGGGTCCTTTGGCTTTTGCAGGCAAGCCATCACACACCTTAACTGTTAAGCCATCTTTCCAGCCCCTAAATGATGTTTTCTGAAGATGAGTTTCCCTATGTATTCTAAACTTTTGATAGAAAAGATGGAATATCTTTGACATTTCTCATATTGGGGCAGTATGATCCGCCCAGTGTTCTAATGTAACCCAACTTCAGTTTCTTTTTTTGCTCTTAAAAGAGCCTTTTAGCTGCTGCAAATGAACTCCAGAAATGTGCACCACCTTGTGCATCTTGCTTATGTGGGTCCTGGGGAATCAAACTTGGGTCCTTTTAGCTTTACAGGCTAGTGCCTTAATCGCTAAGCCATCTCTCCAGCCCCAGTTTTTTTTTTAAATATAGATATATATATTATATATTAACTCATACACAATTATTTGTCTTCTGGTTTGTTGAAGCAGAAAGTCAGACAACACTTGCCACAGCAACGTCTGTCAATGTGGCTGGCCCCACACTCATCAGGACACTCTCGACGAAGTCATCTACCTTATAATATTTCAGGACAGCCAACTCAACCTTCTTTCTCTTGTGCTTATTTTTCTCGGGAGTGGTGTAAGACTTCTTCCTTTTCTTGGCACCACCACGAAGTCTCAGCACAAGATGAAGAGTGAACTTCTTTTGAAATTTCTAGTCAGACAAAGTACACCCATCTTCCAGTTGCTTAACAGCAAAGATCAGCCTCTGCTGATCAGGAGGAATTCCTTCCTTATCCTGGATCTTGGCCTTTACATTTTCTATAGTGTCCAAGGGTTCACCCTCGAGCGTGATGATCTTCCCCATAAGGGTTTTCACAAAAATCTGCATCTTGGGAGCAGCCCCAATGCAGATGGTGGATTGGAAAGGAAGAGGAGCCGGCTGGCCCACTGTTTTAAAATATTTTTATTTATTGATTTATTTGAGAGAGACAGACAGAGAGAAGAGAGTGAGTATGGATGCACCAGAGCCTCTTGCCATGGCAAATGAACTTCAGACACATGTGCCACTTTTGTGCATCTTGCTTTATATAAGTACTGGGGAATCGAACCCAGCCCATCAGGCTTTGCAAGCAAGTTCCTTTAACTGCTGAGCCATCACTATAGCCCCCTGAGTTATTTTAGCTTTGTTTTGTTTTGTTTGTTTAGCTGACCTTGTTTTGTCTGCTTTTCGGTTTTTCTTTTTTTTTTTTTTTTTTTTTTTTTTTTTTTGAGGTAGGGTCTCACTCTGGCCTAGGCTGACCTGGAATTCACTATGTAGTCTCAGGGTGGCCTCGAACTCACGGCTATCCTCCTACCTCTGCCTCCCGAGTGCTGGGATTAAAGGCGTGCGCCACCATGCCCGGCTTGTCTGCTTTTTGAAGACATGAGATTTATTCCAATTTCAGTATGTGTGCTGCTGAAGTGAGTACTAGGTTTGTATCAGTATCTTGGGGCTTTGAGATCTACAGCCTCAGACATGTACTGAGTCACTTCACAGTCTGTAAATTTCCACTCTGGACAAAGGAATCTAAATGGCAGGTATTTAGTGTCTCTGGTTTGCCAAGCCTGTAAACTCAAGTCTTATATGAGGTATTATGGTAGCTACCTTCTTGTTGCTGGGACAAAGCACTAGATCAAACGCAGCAGACTGGAGAAGTTTTTATTCTGGCTTACAGTCTTCAGGCTTCAAGATGGCATGGGAAAGACGGCATGGGAAAGATGGCATGAGCAGAGACTGGGCATCACCTCGTTGCCACAGCAAGTGGAAAATAGCAGCAGGAGAGTGGCCTGAACTCTAGCAAGTGGGAGCTATTTACATAATACCTCTAAATCTACCCCCAACAACATTCCTCTTCCAGCAAGCCTCCACTTCTCAAATTGCCATCAATTTGGGGCCAAGCTTTCAAAACACATGAGTTTATGGGGGACATCTGATTTACACAACCACAGATCATACATACATGTTGAAAAATGGATCATCATCATATCTTAAAAGTGAGTACTTCCAGGCTGGAAGGATAGCTAAGCAGTTAAGGTGTTTGCCTACAAAGCCAAAGGACCCAGGTTCGATGCCCCAGGACCCACGTAAGCCAGATGCACAAGGTAGCACATGCGACTGAAGTTCGTTTGCAGCAGCTGAAGGCCCTGGGGTGATCATTCTCTCTCTCAAATAAATAAATAATAAAAATTAAAATTAAGAGGGCTGGAGAAATGGCTTAGCGGTTAAGGCGTTTGCCTGCAAAGCCAAAGGATCCCAGACCTTTGATTCTCCAGGACCCACATAAGCCAGATGCACAAGGGGGTACATGCATCTGGAGTCTGTTTGCAGTGGCTGGAGGCCCAGGTGTGCCCATTCTCTCCCTCTCTCTCTTTCTCTCTCTCTCTCTCTCTCTGCCTCTTTCTCTCTCTCAAATAAATAAATAAATAAAATATATTTTAAAATAAAGTTAAACTGGGCATGGTAGCTCATGCCTTTAATCCCAGCACTCAGGAGGCAGAGGAAGGAGGATAACTGAGAGTTCAAGGCCACCCTGAGACTCCATAGTAAATTGTAGGTCAGCCTTAGCTAGTGTGAGATCCTACCTCAAAAAAATTAATAAATAATAATAATAAATAAATAAAAAAAAATTTTTGGTGTTTCGAGGTAGGGTCTCACTCTAGTCCAGGCTGACCTGGAATTCACTCTGTAGTCTCAGGGTGGCATCGAACTCATGGTGATCCTCCTACCTCTGCCTCCCGAGTGCTGGGATTAAAGGCGTGCGCCACCATGCCGGGCTTAAATTATTTTTCTTAAGTGAGGACTTCCTATTGCTGAAGATGCACATGCTTGGGCTGCAGGTCACTGAGCATTAACCTGGAGCTGAGCTGCAAGTCCCTCCCTGTGGACCAGCTGTCATGATGCTGGAAAGAGCTATACATCCTGTTGGGGAGAAAAGTCATCAATAGTCGTAACCAGCAGCAAACCGTGCAAGTTCTATGGCTGGCCAGCCAGGACAAATGTACCAACTGGTGCATTGGTGGTATGACTTGTGGGAGTAACCAACTGCTCTCTGCTTGTACTTGAGGACCACTCCACTGGAGAAAATTCATGCCTGGTACTGAAAATCTAATCAAAAGCCTATGGCTCAGGAGGTCTTAAGCTCTAACAGGGGAAATTAATGTAATTAACTAAATGCATATATTATGACCACCAAACTGCCCTCAATAATTGTTTATGCCCATATATTAATGCTACTCTCACTTTTGGTTAAAGAAGCTTCTCTTTTCAGATGGTAGTGACTGCTGGGATGACTCAAAACTCACCAAAGTTCTAAGAAGTGTCAGTCGAGTGTTCAGCACTGAGACACCTCTATGACACCCTCCAAGGCTCAGGGACCATTTCAGAAGAGGTGCTGGGAAGAATGTAAGAGCCAAAGGAAGGAGAGGAGTACTTTATAATACTGCCTTCCAGACACAAAGAGGCCTAGATATTTATGACCACTCATAAGTGACTGACAGTTCCTACACAAGACTTGTGTAATAGGAGAGGAAAAAATGATGACATTGGAATAGACGAGACACTAGTTGGAAAGAAGGGCTTCAGTGGAGGAGGTGCTGGGAAGGGGGAAAATGGAGGGTGATGGGAGAGGATTATGATCATGGTATATTGACTATATGTATGGAAGTTGTCAATAAAAAGTTAAAAAATAAAAGGTGAGGTCTGGTCTCCAGCAGTCCCTCTGGGGGTGGATGGGATCATGGGAGGCCACTAAACAAGAATAATAGGTGGTTTTGGCTCCTAGAACCATAGGGCCCCCTATCCAGCCAACCTGGTCTACCCATCTCTCTAGATCTCATTTGATAGTCTAAGCCCTAAAAAAGCTGAACTGACTTCAACTCTTCCAGGGCAGCAGATCTGCCGCCAGGTTCTTGCATTGTCTGTTGTCTCTGCCTAGAGCACCCTGCAGCTATTTCCTTCTCATCCTTCACTATAGGGGTACACGGTCAGTTTCAAGGGCAGGTGACCTGGACCTTAGAAAGACTCTAAGCTTAATTGAACAATTAGTAGTCAGTCACTCAGTAGTCTCAGAGTGACTTTAACTCACTGTGATCCTCCTACCTCTACCTCCCAAGTGCTGGGATTAAAGGCATGTGCCACCGTGCCTGGCCCTTAAATTATTATTATTTTTTTTTTTTTTTGGTTTTTTGAGGTAGCTTCTCACTCTAGCCCAGGCTGACCTGGAATTCACTCTGTAGTCTCTGGGTGGCTTTGAACTCATGGTGATCCTCCTACCTCTGTTTTCTGAGTGCTGGAATTGAAGGTATGTGCCACCACACCGGGCTTGTTTTATCACATTCTACCTTAGGGAAGAAAGGGCCCTGGATATACTATTTCTGTCCCCCGTCACCACTAGCCAGATGCACAAGGTGGCACATGCATCTGGAGTTCATTTGCAGTGGCTGGAAGCCCTGGAGTGCCCATTCTCTCTCTTGCTCTTGCTCTCTGTCTCTTTCCTTCTCTCAAATAAATAAAAATAAAATATTTTAAAAGTATATCTTTAAAAAATGGAAAAATATTTTGGGGGCTGGAGAGATGGCTTAGCAGTTAAGGCACTTGCTTTCAAAGCCTAAGGACCCAGGTTTGGTTCCCCATGACCCATGTAAACCAGATGCACAAGGTGGTACATGCATCTGGAGTTCATTTGCAGTGGCTGGAGGCCCTGGAACACATACCTCCCTCTCTCTCTCTCTACCTATCTGCTTCTTTCTCTCTTTCTCATAAATAAACAAAAATAATATTTTTAGCCAGCTGTAGGAGGATTGACATGAGTTGGAGGCCACCCTGAGACTACATAGTGAATCCCAGGTCAGCCTGAGCTAGAGTGAGACCTTACCTCGAAAAAACAAAATGTAATATTTTTAAAAACTTTCAATATTAAAAAAAGGCCTGGATCATGGTGGAAACCAACTGCCATCCAATTGGACTGGAGTCCCACTCCATGGGAGGGAATACACCCCTGATACTGAAAACTTAAAACAGAGGTAGTCATGAGCCCTAGGGGTGTAATGTCTGCTGCTGTCTGGATAAATGTATATACTATGCTTATCAGAGTGCCCAGTAAGCACCTCTCTCTTTTTTTTTTTTTTTTTTTTTTTTTGATTTTTTGAGGTAGGGTCTCACTGTAGCCCAGGCTGACCTGCAATTCACTATGGAATCTCAGGGTGGCCTTGAACTCACGGCGATCCTCCTACCTCTGCCTCCCGAGTGCTGGGATTAAAGGCGTGCGCCACCACACCCGGCTGTAAGCACCTCTCTTAATATTCATAACCTTATATTAATGCTACTCTCACTTTGGGTAGAGAATCTTCTCTTTTCAGATGGCAGTGACCTTGGGACGACTCAGAAGGTATCATAGTGCTGGAAAGAAGTGACTGGAGTACTGAGTAACATCTCGATCACACCTTCCAAGGCTCAGGGTCTAATGCAGAAGAGGTGGCGGAAAGAATGTAAGAGCCAAAGGAAGGGTAGGACTCCTTACAACATGCTCCCTCCAGACATAAAATGGCCTGGATATTCATGACCTCATAGTACCTGACACTACCTGCACAAGACCATCATAAGAGGAGGAAAAGATCATGACATCAAAATGAAAGAGAGACTGATTGAGATGGGGAGGGGATATGATGGAGAATGGAATCTCAAAGGGGAAAGAGAGGGAGGGAGGGTATTACCATGGGATACTTTTTATTTTTTTTTATTTTTTATTTTTTTGGTTTTTCGAGGTAGGGTCTCACTCTAGCCCAGGCTGACCTGGAATTCACTATGGAGTCTCAGGGTGGCCTCGAACTCACGGCAATCCTCCTACCTCTGCCTCCCAAGTGCTGGGATTAAAGGCGTGCGCCACCACGCCCGGCGGTTTGGGATACTTTTTATAATCATGGAAACGTTAATAAAAATTGAGGGGGAAAAAAAAAAACGCCTGGAGAGATGGCTTAGTGGTTAAGGTGCATGCCTTAAGGTTCAATTTCCCAGTACCCATGTAAAGCCAGCTGCGTACAGTGGCACATGCATCTGGAGTTCATTTGCAATGGCTAGAGGCCTTAGCATACCCATTCTCTCTCTCTCTCTTTCTCTCTCTCTCTGTCATAAATAAATAAATAAAATAAGCCAGGTGTGGTGATGCATGCCTTTAATCCCAGCACTTGGGAGGCAGAACTAGGAAGACCACCATGAGTTCGAGGCCAGCCTGGAACTACATAGGGCATGTCAGGTCAGCCTGGGTTACAGCAAGACCCTATCTTGAAAAAACAAAAATAAAATAATAAAAAATATTTAATATTTATCTATTTATGAGAGAGAGTATGGATGTGCCAGGGCCTATAGCCACTGCAAATGAATTCCAGACACATGCGCCACCATGTGCATCTGGCTTATGTGGGTTCTGGGGAATCCAACCTGGGTCCTTAGGCTTCATAGGCAAGGACCTTAACTTGCTAAACTATCTGTCCCACCCTAAATAATTTTTTTTTGAGGTAAGGTCTCACTCTATCCCAAGATGACCTGCATCTCTCTCTGTAGTCCCAGGCTGGTCTTGAACTCACAGCAATCCTCCTACCTCTGCCTTCTGAATGCTGAGATTAAAGACATGCAGCACCATGCCCAGCTATTTTTTTTTCTTTCATTTATTTATTTAAAGGAAAGAGAATGTGTGGGTATGCCAGGGCCTCCTGCCATTGAAATATACTCCAGATACACATGACACATTGTCATCTGGCTTTACATGGGTACTGGGGAATTAAACCCAGGTCACCAGGCTTTGCAGGCAAGCACTTTAGCCACTGAGCCATTTCCCCAGCCTGAAACATTCTTTTCTTTTTTGGTCTTTTTGAGTCCAGGCTAGTGTTGGCAGTGGCAAGAATGGTTCACACTCTGTAGTCCCAGGCTGGCCAGGAACTCACAGAGATCCTCCTGCCTCAGCCTCTCAAGTGCTGAGACTAAAGGCTTATGTCACCACGCCCAGCTATTTTTTTAAAGTAATACCTGGGCTAGAGTGACAAAGCACACAGGAGCCCTGAGTTCTAGTCTAGCCTAGAAAAGAGAAAGAGAGAGAGATAGAAAAGAATAAAGTCAGCAAAAACTCCAGGCTCACGGAATTGACTTTTTGTTTTGTTTGTCTTTGGTTTTTCAAGGTAGGGTCTTGCTCTGGCCCAGGCTGACCTCCTGGAATTCACTATGTAGTCTCAGAGTGGCCATCCTCCTACCTCTGCCTCCTGAGTTCTGGGTGCACCACCATGCCCGGCTAGAATTGACATTCTAATGAGGAAAACTAAGTAAAATGTTTATGACTTTATTTAAAAAAGAAAAAACTGTCCGGCATGGTGGCGCACACCTTTAATCCCAGCACTAGGGAGGCAGAGGTAGGAGGATCGCCAAGAGTTCAAGGCCACCCTGAGGCTACATAGTGAATTCCCGTCAGCCTGCACTAGAGTGAAACCCTATCTCGAAAAGCCAAAAAAAAAAAAAAAAACCTATCTGATGAACCAATAGACAAATAAATTAACCAACCTCTCTGGCAGAAAGGCCAGCAGACACTAACTACAAAGGACACCTATCCATGAACGCTTCCTCAGAGGACAAGTCTTTATCAATGAATCCCACTTCCTCTTTCCTAAATAGGGCCCAAATCCCCAGCACAGCCCAAAACAGTCACTCTTCGTTCATTCCCAGCCATCTGGGTTTCTGAAGCTTCTCCTTGAATGAAATATCCCTGGGATTAAGAGATGTACCCTAGACATCTAGCCACTGTTTACCTAGTAGCTTCATGCAAGAGGCACAGCTTTCTGCTCCACAGAATGCCAGTAAAGTGGACTGGTGACATCAGGGATTACATGGCCTACCTTACGTCTAAGCTTCCGTGTGACAGATAGGCTGTCCCACCCGTTGGATATTGAGGAGTTAGTCAATCCTGTTGTTATGCACCAAGTACTTGCTGACAGCTGCTGTGTGCCCCACCCAGGCAGGGAGATTCAGTCATAGTCTTCTTTTTTTTTTTTTTTTTTTTTGGTTTTTCGAGGTAGGGTCTCACTCTAGCCCAGACTGACCTGGAATTCACTATGGAGTCTCAGGGTGGCCTTGAACTCACGGCGATCCTCCTACCTCTGCCTCCCGAGTGCTGGGATTAAAGGCGTGCGCCACCACGCCCGGCTTTTTTTTTTTTTTTTTTTTTACTTTTTATTTGAGAAAGAATTGGTAAACTAGGGCCTCAGCCACTGCAATCAAACTCAGATGCTTGCACTTGCCTCACTTTTGTGCATCTGGCTTACATGGGATCTGGAGATTCGAACATGGGTCCTTAGACTTTGCAAGCAAGTGCCTTAACCACTAAGCCATGTCTCCAGGCCCAGTCATAGTCTTCAAATCTCCAAAGCTGGGCATTGTGGCATGAATAAGGCTGAGGCAGGAGAAGCTCAAAGTCAAGACTGGCTTGAGCTACATATTGAGGCCACTATCTCAAAAATAAATAAAAGAGCTGGGCTTGGTGGTGCACGCCTTTAATCTCAGCACTCGGGAGGCAGAGGTAGGAGGATCGCTGTGAGTTCGAGGCCACCCTGAGACTACATAGTGAATTCCAGGTCAGCCTAAGCTAGAGTGAGACTCTACCTCGGAAAACCAAAAAAAGAAGAAGAAGAAGAAGAAGAAGAAGAAGAAGAAGAAGAAGAAGAAGAAGAAGAAGAAGAAGAAGAAGAAGAAGAAGAAGAAGAAGAGGAGGAGGAAGAAACAAAAGAGCAGACAGCCTCCTAGCCCCTTAACTAATTGCTCTGAAACTCTGAGTTGATCTCAAAATCTGACACCGGGTGTGGTGGTGCACGCCTTTAATCCCAGCACTCAGGAGGCAGAGGTAGGAGGATTGATGTGAGTTCAAGGCCACCCTGAGGTTCCATAGTGAATTTCAGGTCAGCCTGGGCTAGAGAGATACCCTACCTCGAAAAAAAAAAAATCTAAAAATTTCTCAGCCTCACATCTTAACCCCTGTGACTTGTTTGTAGCATCACACCCCTTCTCCTTCCCCTTCACAAACATTTCCGAACTGTCAGGCCCAGTGCATAGATGAGTGGCTGCTGCCCCCTTGCAAGGAGGATGTGAGGATCTGCATGTGAATACACCTGAGAATGTCTTCATGTGCTTACGAGTAAATGTAAGGATGTAGGGCGCCTGTGTGTGTGTGTGTGTGTTTGTGTGTGTGTGTGTCTAAGTATATCTGAGTCTGAATGTGTGACTGAATAGTGTTGGGGAACTCTGTCCTCCAGGTATGATCCTGCCATTGCTGTCTTGAAATTAGAACATCTGTGATTTTCCTTAAAGAAGGGAGGATGGAAATGAGCACCTGCCCCTCCCCAAGGATATGCAAGGGTTGGGCGCGGGACTCTCCATCCTTGGTGGTGTAGCTGCATGTAAATTGCTCATGTTCCTGTAACTTTAATTAAACTGTTTGCCAATGGGCTGGAGAGATGGTTTAGCAGTTAAGGCATTTGTCTGCAAAACCAAAGGGCCCAGGTTTGATTCCCCAGGACCCGCATAAGCCAGATGCACAAGGTTGCACATGCGTTTGAAGTTCATTTGCAGCGACTGAGGGATTGCTTAGCAGTTAAGGTGCTTGCCTGCAAAGCCAAAGGACCCAGGTTCCATTCCCCAGATGCACAAGGTTGCACATGTGTCTGGAGTTTGTTTGCAGTAGCTGGAGGCCCTGGTGTGCCCATTCTCTCTATCTGCCTCTTTCTTTTTCTCTCTCTCAAATAAATAAAATAATTTTTTTAAAAAAAAGAAAGAAATGGAAACTGATTTTAAAAATATTAAAAAGAAACTGTTGGGAGAAAACTGTTGGAGAGATGGCTTAGCAGTTAAGTCACTTTCCTGCAAAACCTAAGGACCCAGGTTCAATTCTCAAGTACCCATATAAGGCAGATGCACAAGGTGGCGCATTTGCCTGTAGTTCGGTTGCAGTGGCTGGAGGCCCTGGCGCACCCATCTCTCTCTCACTCACTCTCTCTCTCTCTATCTATCTATCTATTTGCCCCCTCAACGTGTCCCTCAAATACGTAAAATGTGTGTGTGTGTGTGTGTGTGTCTGCTTATCAAGCTAGGCTTGGATAGCATTGTTACTTTAATTTTCTTTGGTGCCCTGTCTGGGGTGGATAGATACTTTTGTTTATGCAACTTCAGGAAAAATCACACAACAGTAAGAGTTGAGGTCAGAGGCCTGGAGATCTAGCTCAGGGGGGAGAATGCTTACCTAGAATCCACAAAAGCCCTGAGATTGGTGATCCCAGCACCACATAAACCAGGCATGGTGGCACATTCCTGTAATCCCAGCACTCGAGAGGTAGAGGGAAGAAGATCACAAGTTCAAGATCATTCTTGGCAATATAGTGAGTTTGAAGCTACCTTGGGATACATGAGGCCCTGTCTAAGAAAGAAAAAGAGAGGGCTGGAGAGATGGCTTAGCAGTTAAGGTGCTTGCCTGCAAAGCCTAAGGACTCATGTTCAACTCTCCAGGTCCCACATAAGCCAGACACACAGTGATGCAAGTGTGCAAGGTCACATACATGCACAATGTGGTACACGTGCCTGGAGTTTGATTGCAGTGGCTGGAGGCTCTGGTGTGCCAATTCTCTCTCTCACTCTCACATCAAAAAAAAAAAAAAGAAAAGAAAAGAAAAGAAAAAAAGAAAGGCAGTCTGTTGGACTTGCCTCAAAAGAGAGAGAGAGAGAGAGCCAGGCATGGTGGCGCATGCCTTTAATCCCAGCACTTGGGAGGCAGAGGAAGGAGGATTGCTGTGAGTTCAAGGCCACCCTGAGATTACATAGTGAATTCCAGGTCAGCCTGGGATAGAGTGAGACCCTACCTCAGAAAACCAAAAATAAATAAATGAATAAATAAAATAAGAGAGAGAGAGAGAGAGAGAGAACGCAGGCAGGCTAGGCATGATGTTGAACACCTTTAGACCCAGCTCTCAGGAGGCTGAGATAGGAGAGGATTGCTGTGAATTTAAGGTGAACTTGGGGCTGCAGAGTGTGTTCGAGGTAATCCTGGGCTAGGGTGAAACTCTGCCTCAAAGAAAGAAAGAGAGAGAGAAAGAAAGGAGGAGAAAGAAAAGTCAATGTCAGGGTATGAGTGTGCCTGTATGAATATTGATGTGTTGAGTGAGTATGTATGGTTGTGTGAGTGAAGGAGTGTGTCAATATGTCTGTGTGAATATGTGCACACTCCTAGTTCTTCATTAGTCCTGTCAGATCACTCTCTCCCTCTCCCTCTCCCTCTCTCTCTCTCTCTCTCTCCCCAAGGGCTGAAGGTGGTTCAAGCTATAAACCCTCAGTCCAACAAACAGATGACTTCCCCAGCCCTGACATGGAACTGAAGATCTCCCAGCTGAAGGTTACCTCTACCAGGAAAGAGCTACCACAGTCTGGAGCCTGCAGCCTGCCTCCGGCTTCAGGCCAGGCCACCTCCTTCCCTCCCTCAGCAGGTTTCTGTCCCAGTCTTGGCAATGACCTCAGGAAAGAAGCAGAGGAGGGCAGTAGTTTGACATTCCAGGTGCCTCCTCAGCTATGGGGGGCATCTCCATGGAGATGAGCAGTGGGCCATGACCAGATGATTATCAGAACTTCCAGAGTCCTCTCTCCCCACCCCAGACCTCTCCCAGCTGGGCCTCCGCAACTCTTAGCACAGGGAGGAAGCCTGACAGGAGCTCAGCACTGATCACAGGCATTTTTGAAGAACATATGTAGGCTACAGGCTGTAGCTCAGAAGAGCACTTGTCTAGCATACACGGGCCCTGAGTTCCGTTCTCAGTAACACACACACACACACACAAATAGGGGGCTGGAGAGTTGGCTTAGCAGTTAAGGTGCTTGCCTGCAAAGCCAAAGGACCCAGGTTGGACTCCCCAGGACCCACATAAGCCAGATGCAGAAGGGGGGGTACATGCATCTGGAGTTCGTTTGCAGTGGCTGGAGACCCTGACACACCCATTCTCTCTCTCTACCTGCCCATTTCTGCATCTCTCTCTCTCTCTCTCTCTCTCTCTCAAATAAATAAATAAAAATAGAAATATTTTAAAAAATTAATAAAATAAAAAACAAAAAGGTGGAGGCTAGAGCAATGAGAAGATACCAAAATAGTTTGGGGTTTTTTTTTTGTTTGTTTGTTTGTTTGTTTTGTTTTGTTTTTTGAGGTAGACTTTCACTCTAGCCCAGGCTGACCTGGAATTCACTATGTAGTCTCAGGGTGGCCTCGAACTCACAGCAATCCTCCTACCTCTGCTTCCCGAGTGCTGGGATTAAAGGCATGCACCACCATGCCCTGCTTCAAAATAGTTTTTTCAAAGCAAGAGGTTGGGGGCTGAGGAGATGGCTCAGTGAGCAAGAGCACTTGCCACACAAGCATGAGAACCTGAGTGTGAGCCCCAGTGCTCATGTAAAAAAATTTAAAAAAAAAAGTCATGGCTGTGCAACAGGAAAAAAAAAAACAGCTAATAAGCTCTGAGTTCAGTGATATAAGGCAGAAGAGCAATTCAGGAGGACACCCAAGGGCCCACTGGCTTCTGTGCACATGAGGCGTAGGCATCTACACACATGTGTGTATGTGTCTCTCACACACAAACCATATATACTACACACCAAAAGAAACCAAAAAAAAAGGGGAGGGGTTAGAGAACTTGGTCCCAGGTGACTGGTATAAAATTCTCTCCCTAGAGAGCAGTAACCATTAACCTTCAGCCACAAGGGGCAAGAAGCAGCATTCTGGAACCCAGGAGAAAATAGAGCCTTGAAAAAGGCACGAAGACTCCAATTTTTCTCCCCTGCCTTCCACGCCCTCTAATGTCCCAGCTGAGCCTCTCACTTGCCAAAGCCAACTGGAAGCCCGGAGCCAGAGGGCTCAGGCGCCCGGGCGCATGGAGGCCAGACTCCTGGCACCGAACAGCGTAGCAGCTGGAGCCAGGCCCGTGGAGACTGCCACGGCCCCAGTCCTTTGGGTGGCAGGGGCTTAAGTCCAGGTCTAGACTGGGATCTGCTGCTCTGTTCCTCTGTGATCCTAAGTGGGCCTCTGGACCTCAGTTTCTTTTCTGCACAAACTACAGGAGGTGTGTTCCCTTGGTGGCCTCCACAGCCAGCCATGCCCAGGCCAGAAACAGCCTCTTTATTCCTGCCGCTACCTTCTCCCTTAACTCATATAAACCTGTTCCACACAGCTACAGCCTCGGGTGTAGAGACCCTTCCCGGGTCCCTGAGCAAGTCTTCTCTGTCCTCTTAGGGACAAGGATCTCCACTGGCAAGCCCCGTTCCGGTGAGACTGCAGCATCTCAGTGTCTCCCTCCTTCACACCCACCGACATTCCACACTCAGGGGCCCACCCCAACCTCTTCCCTGCCTTAGCCAGCATTCTCCTGACTCTTCCTGGGGGGCTCAGGGATGCCTCTGGCACCTGGGGGTCTCTATACAGGGTGGGTGGAGTAGGTCCTTTTCTAGCCTTCCCACCCCACCCAACTCTACCCCACCCATGTTTCTCCAAGCTTAGGTGTGCCCCACCCAGCTTTTCAGAAAAACAAAATCAAGGAGAGTTACAAGCAAGAGGGAGCTCATTACCAAGAATTAAAGAGGAGACATGCCCTGGAGCAAGACGAGTGGATGGTTGGCAGGAGTAGCTCCAAGCTGCTGTCAGAGATTTGCACCAGATAGACACGGAGATGTGGCCCAAATGCACCGAATGTTCACTTCAAGTTAAGCAGTGACAGAGACACGAAAATGGAAGATGTATAAAACCAGAGGCTCACACCAACAGAGACATAGCCTGCCATTTGAGAGAAAGGCTCATCAGAAACACACAGAAATGCCCACTTACCCACTGGGTGTGGTTGCTCACACATATAATCCCAGCACTCAGGAGGCTGAGGAAGGATGATGGCTATGAGTTTCAGGACAGCCTGAGCTACAGTGAAACCCTGACTCAAAAAGAAAGAAAGAAAGAAAGAGAGAGAGAGAGAGAAAGGGAAGGGAAGGGAAGGGAAGGGAAGGGAAGGGAAGGGAAGGGAAGGGAAGGGAAGGGAAGGGAAGGGAAGGGAAAGAAATGCCCATTTGCATGTGTGCACAGGCACACAAGGCAGGAAGACACATAGGAGCCAAGAGCAAGGTTGGAGGCTGTTTTCAGTCAGAGCTTTAAGAAAATGCTGCTTTCTCCTCCCTGCTGTCATAGTGATGGAAAGTGCTACGCAGCCTGCTGGGGGAGAAAAGTCTTCAACAGTCTTAACTAGCCATGGACCCTGCAAGCTACACAACTGGCCAGCCAGGCAAGATGTGTCCACTGGTACAGTAGAGGCATGTGTGTCCTGGGAGTAACCAACTGCTCTCTGATTGGATTTGAGGCCTGCTCTACAGGAGGGAATTCCTGCTTGCTTCTGAAAACCCAGTGAAAAGCCTGTGGCTGGAAAGGTCATAAGCTACTGCTGTTGTTTGGCAAAATGGATATGTTGTGCATATCAAATTACCCTCTAAATATTTATGTTTTGGCTCATAAATTAGTGCTGCTCTCACCTTTGGTCAGAGAAAGTTTTTTGGGTTTTTTGTTTGTTTGTTTGTTTTGAGGTAGGGTTTCACTCTAGCCCATGCTGACCTGAAATTTACTATGTAAATCTCAGGTTGGCCTTGATCTCTGATCCTACTGCCTCTGCCTCACAAATGCTGGCATTAAAGGCATGTGCCACCATTCCTGGCTTTTTTTTTTTTTTTTCCCAGATGGCAGTGGCTACTAGAGAATGATTGCTGGGGCCTGGCACAGTGCCTTTAATCCTAGCGCTTGGGAGGCAGAGGTAGGAACATCACCATGAGTTCAAGGACACCCTGAGACTACATAGTGAACTCCAGGTCAGCCTGGGCTAGTGAGACCTTACCTTGAAACTCCACATCCCCCTCCCAAGAAAAACAACTGAGTGCTAGCCGTGGTGGTGCACGCCTTTAGCCCCAGCAGATGTAGGAGGATCGCTATGAGTTTAAGACTACAGAGTGAATTCCAGGTCAGCCTGGGCTAGAGCAAGACCCTACCTCAAAATAAATAAATAAATAAATAAATAAATAAAACCAAGCAAAGTGCTGAGAATAAGTGACAGCTGAGTGCTTAGGGACATTGAAGAAGAGGGAGCCAAAAGAATGTAAGAGCCAGGCTGGAGGGATGGCTTAGTGATTAAGGCACATGTCTTCAAAGCCAAAGGACCCACGAAAGCCAGATGCACAAGGTGTGGTGCATGCATCTGGAGTTCATTTGCAGCAGATGGAGGCTCTGGCAGGCCCATTCTCTCTGTCTCTCTCCCTCTATGTCTCAGGCTCTGTCTCTCTCACTCAAATTAATAAAGAAAAATAAAATAAAAAACATTTTAAAAGGGATGGAGAGATGGCTTAGAGGTTAAACGCTTGCCTGTGAAGCCTAAGGACCCCGGTTTGAGGCTCGATTCCCCAGGACCCACGTAAGCCAGATGTACAAGGGGACGCATGCATCTGGAGTTCACTCGCAGTGGCTGGAGGCCCTGGCATGCCCATTCATTCCCTCTCTCTCTCTCTCTCTCTCTCCCTCTCTCTCTCTGTCTCTCCCTCTCCCTCTCTCTCCCCCTCTTTCTCTCTCTGTCTGCCTGTCACTCTCAAATAAATAAATAAAAATAAACAAAAAAAATATTTAAAAAGAGAGAGACAGGCGGGCTTGGTGGCACACACCTTTAATCCCAACACTCGGGAGGCAGAGGTAGGAGGATCACCATGAGTTCGAGGCCACCCTGAGATTACATAGTGAATTCCAGGTCAGCCTGAGCTAGAGTGAGACCCTACATCAGAAAACAAAACAAAACAACAACAACAACAAAAGAATATAAGAGCCAAAGGATGGGGAGGAGAAGTGCTTTGTAATACTGTCTTCAAAAGTGGCCACTGGGCTGGAGGGATTGCTTAGTGGTTAAGGCGTTTGCCCACAAAGCCAAAGTACCCAGGTTCAATTCCCCAGGACCCATGTAAGCCAGATGCACAAGGGGCGCAAACATCTGGAGTTCCTTTGCAGTGGCTGGAGGCCCTGATGTGCCCATTCTCTCTCTCCCTCTCTCTCCCTTTCTCTCTGTCAAATGAATAAATAAATTTTTTTTTTTTTTTTTTTTTGGTTTTTTGAGGTAGGGTCTCACTCTAGCCCAGGCTGACCTGGGAGTCACTGTGGAGTCTCAGGGTGGCCTTGAACTCAAGGCAATCCTCGTACCTCTGCCTCCCAAGTGCTGGGATTGAAGGCGTGCGCCACCACGCCCGGCTTGCTAAAATATATTTTTTTAAGTGGCCATTGCATTCATATTCTTAAGGCAGCTGCTGCTACTTGCACATGACCTGCATGGTATTGGACCCATCAACATTCTGTTATGCATGATGGAAAAGGGGGGAAATTAAAATACGAGGACTACTTGGAAAAAAGGGCTACCATGGAAAGAGAAGGGGGTGGAAGGACAAGAGGGTAATGGAAGGGAATTATGAGCAAACACATAATGAACATGTAGCATTAAAAAAAAGTAAAAGGTCAGCCTGAGCTAGAGTGAGACCCCAAATAACCAAAATAAATAAATAAATAATAAAAATAAGGGCTAAAGAGAGAGCTTAGCAGTTAAGACGCTTGCCTGTGAAGGCTAAGGACCCAGGTTCAATTCTCCAGGCCTCCACATAAGCCAGATGCACATGGTAGCGCATGCGTCTGGAGTTTGTTTGCAGTGGCAGGAAGCCCTGGTGTGCCCATTTTCTCTGTCTTCTCTCTGTCTCTCTGCTTGCAAGTAAATAAATAAATAAAGGGGCTAGGAATATGGGTCAGTGGTTAAAGATGCTTGCTTGCAAAGTCTGTCAGCCTGGATTCAATTTCCCAGTACCTGTGTCAGATGCACAATGTGGTGCATGCACCTGGAGTGTGTTTGCAGTGGCAAGAGGCCCCAATGCACCTATTCTCTGTCTCTCTCTTCTTGCAAATAAACAATTAATTACTATTTTTATTTATTTTTCTTTTTTATATTTATTTATTTATTTGAGCGAGGGAAGGGGAAGAGAGAGAACAGGCATGCCAAGGCCTCCAGCCACTGCAAATGAACTCCAAATGCATGCACTACCTTGTACATCTGGCTTATGTGGGTCCTGAGGAATCGAACCTGGATCCTTTGGCTTTGGGCAAGTGCCTTAATTGCTAAGCCATCCCTCCAGCCCATATATATAATTTATAAAGTAAAAGAAGACTCTCTCTCTATAATAAATAAATATTGTAAAGGGGGGTTGGGGCTGGAGAGATGGTTTATCAGCTAAGCTACTTGGATGCTAAACCTAAGGACTCAGGTTCAATTCCCCAGTACCCACATAAGCCAGATGCACAAGGTGTTACATGCATCTGGAGTTCGTTTGCAATGTCTATAAAGGCTCTGGTGCACCCATTTTCACACACATACTCTCTCTCTCTCTTTCTGTCTGCCTCTTTCTCTCTCTCAAATAAATAAAATAGCCAGGCGTGGTGGTGCATGCCTTTAATCTCAACACTCAGGAGGCAGAGGTAGGAAGATCGCCATGAGTTCGAGGCCACCCTGAGTAAACTCCAGGTCAGCCTGGGCTAGAGTGAGACCCTACCTCAAAAAACCAAAATAAATAAATAAATAAAATGTAAAAAGGGGGGACTGGAGAGGTGGCTTAGTAATTAAGAAGCTTGCCTGTGAATGCTAAGGACTCAATTTTGATTCCCTAGTACCCACGTAAGCCAGATGCACAAGGTGGCACATGTATCTGGAATTCATTTGCAATGTCTCTCTCTCTGTCTCTCTTTCTTGCCAATAAATAAATAATAAAAATATTTCTTTTAGAAAAGAAGGGGCAGAGCCGGGCGTGGTGGCCACACGCCTTTAATCCCAGCACTCAGGAGGCAGAGGTAGAAGGATTTCCATGAGTTCCAGGTCACCTTGAGACTACATAGTGAATTCCAGGTCAGCCTGGGCCAGAGTGAGACCCTACCTCGAAAAACCAAAACAAAAAGGGGGGGTGCTAAGTAGATAGCTCAGTATTTAAATGTACATACTTGCAAAGTCTGCAGGCCAGGGGTTTTGATTTCCTAGTACCTATGTAAAGCCAGATGCACAAAGTGGCACATGTATCTGTAGTTCATTTGTAGCAACAAGAGGCCCTGGTATGCCCATACTGCCTCTCTCTCTATCTATGTGTGTGTGTGTGTGTATATACATATACATATATGTATACACACATATATGTATATATGTGTGTGTATGTATCTGCCTCTTACTCTCCCTCTCTCTCTCTCAAATAAATAAATTAAATTATTTTAAAAAAGAAAACACCACGTGTGAGCTGGAGAGATGGATTAGTGGTTAAGGCAATTGCCTGCAAAGCCTTAGAACCCAGGTTCAATTCCCCAGTATCCATGTAAACCAGATACACAAGGTGGTGCATGCATCTGGAGTTCGTTTGCAGTGGCTGGAGGCCCTGGTGTGCCCATTCTCTCTCTCTTTCTCTCTCTCTCTCTCTCTCTCTTAAATAAATAAATAAATAAATAAATAAATAAAATATATTTAAAAATAAAATTAAGCTGGGCATGACTCCTGAGATCCTTCCAGAGTCAGAGCACAGCAAACCATGACCCTGCTCTTCCTACCTCCCCTCTCAAGCAAATCAGAATAGTGGAAGGAATCTGAGACAAAAGAGAATATTGCATTCAGTGACCTTTAAAAACCAGTCTTCAACATTCCCTCTCTATTCATTCTCCCAGCCCATATCTGGTTCTGCAGGAAAATTGTGATGGGACATTTATTGAGTATTTACCATCTGCTGGTCAGTTCTAAGTTAACTCCTAAGTCACTGATGAGGAAACAGAGGTCTAGGAAAAGAACATAAGCACTTTCCAAGGACACATGGACAGACACCATGCTGCACTGGAATCCAGATTCTATTCTCCCTTGGTTGTGGTACTCAAAGGTCTCCTGCTATCCTCTAGCTGACTGGTTAGAGTCATCAGCAGGATTTGAAAGAGGATGGAATAGGTGGAGGGAGCTCAAAGGAGGCACTGATGTGACTGCAGTGAAACTCTGTAGTCACATTCCCCTTCCAAGGTTTACCCCTTCTCCCCCTCAGGGTCTGAGGAAGGGGACACTCCCTCTGGCTCTGGTCCCTACAGCATTCCAGAAATGCCTCTTGGGGGTTGGAGACCAGGAAGGGGTAGACACCCATGAAGGAATTGCCCTTTTCCATCCTTATTCCCCAATCACAATCCAGGCTGTAGGACCCTAAATTTGCTACCCAGCCTCTTTGGATCTTGGTCTCATCTGTGAAGGGGCTAAGGGATTAAAAGCTGACTTAGACTCTAGCAAGTAGTTTCCCAACGTATTCTGGCTCCCATAGAGTTAACTCTGCAGGAGGGCCTGGGGAGGGACACATTCCCTCTTATTCCAGGTGAGATTGAAGTCTGATTCAACCAGGAAGGAGGGAATGAGAAGATTTTCTTGAGCACAGCTGTGCCAGGCCCCTTGCATCCTGAATGCCAATGTCGTCATATAACTCCCACCTTGCAGGGCATGGACATGCCTCAAACTGAAGAAATGGAGCAGAGAGGGAATGAGGTAAACACGACAGTGGCTTCTGCATCTAGGCAGGTGACTGTAGAAATTGGATGAATGAGGAGTTGGAGAGATGGCTCAGTGACCTGTGTTCAGTAAAGCCAGATGCACAAAGTGGCTCCTGTGTCTGGAGTTTGTATCAGCACTATGCCTTGGTGTTCCCATCCTTACTTATTCTCTCTTTACTTACTTTTTTTTTTTTTTCTTTCAAGGTAAGGTCTCACTCTAGCCCAGGCTGACCTGTAATTCACTATGTATTCTCAGGGTTGCCTCAAACCCTACCTCTGCCTCCTAAGTACTGGGATTAAAGGTGTGCACTACCACGTCCAGCTCTCTAAATTTTTAAATTTTTTTATTTATTAAGTTGAGAGGGAGAGAAAGAAACATAGAGAAAAGCAGACAGAGACAGAATGAGTGTGCCAGGGCCTCCAGCCACTGCAAACGAACCCCAGACGCATGTGCCACCTTGTACATCTTGGTTTATGTGGGTCCTTGGGAATCAAACTTTGCAGGCAAGTGCCTTAACCACTAAGCCATCTCTCCAGCCCTAACTTTTTTTTTTTTTCAAAAAGAAAATGGAGGAGTAGAGAAGAACAGAGATGACCTACTGCCTGCAGGAGGGGATAAAGCAGATTAGGAAGATGACAAGGGAAGATGAAAGTGAAGGCCCAAAGCAGGGAAGTCCAGGGGTCCATAAAATAGGCAGAAGTGGAGATGGAGCATGGGATGGAATGGGTAAGAACAAAGCCAGGTCCTAGAAGGGCTAGGTGCACATGGAAGACTGTTGGCTATCCGCAGTTGGAGCAAAGGAGCCCCACTTTCAGCTGGGGAGGGATCTGTGGTGGATGCCAGGACGTTGCTAAGGGAACCAGCTAGGGTCTGGATGGAAGGTAGTGGAGTTCAAGCAGCTGTGGGTTCTCATTCATACATTCCCAATCTAGTTTCTCCCAGACACAAAGGACCCACCCCCCTCAGTTTTCTGGACAGCTTTGCAATAGGAAAGGGGCTCCACCCTGCCTTCAAGGGTTTGCCCAGGATGGATGCAGGGATCACTGAATGCAAAACTGAGAGATTAGACACTGACATTCATTCCCTTACTTTTCGTTTATTTTGTTTTTGAGGTATGTGGTCTTACTCTAGCCTAGATTGACCTGGAATTCACTCTGTAGTCTCAGGTTGGCCTCCAACTCACAGAGATCCTCCTACATCTGCCTCCCAAGCGCTGGGATTAAAGGTGTGTGTCACCATGCCTGAAAGTCTATTATTGCCCCCCCCCACAAAAAAGAGAACAAACAGAAAAGTATTTGTACAATTGGTAGTTTAAGATATACATTTTATTCATTTTTATATAAAAGACAAAAAGGATACATTGTAAAATGGAGGATTAAGGGAGGGAAAACCTTTTTTAAAATGGAGTCTCCCTACCCCTGTCCCCAAGACTGTAACATCTGCTATATATACTTAAAAAAAAAAAAAAAGCAAACATGAAACTGATGACCTGGACTTCATCCCCCTCCCCATGCCTACATTATAACAGAAACATGTTAACATAGCTCCTACTCAGGGATGCCACAGCTCCGAATGTAAGCTGTGGCCCCCTCATCCTAGCACCCCTCCCCAAAGCCTAGAGAAGCCCCACTTAGGAAAAAGGGCAGACAGACATATACCCGGACACACAGACACACACTCATGTGGTCCACTCCTCGTGGAGTCCTTGAAAAGTGCACTTTCCTTGTTCATATATGGATATCACCCCTGAATGGCTAGAATCCTTTTGAAAGCTTGGATCCTTACCTTGAGTAACTAGGGAACTGTGCACACACGTATACATGCACACACACACACATACACACACACACACACACACCTGCTGCCCATTTTCTCCCTTCATGAGACATAGGGATGCTTGGACCTACTCCTGAGCCCACCATAGCTTAATGGTGGGGACCTCATATCCTGTTGGGGAAGGTCCAGTGGAAATCCTGGAGGGGGGGCATCCAGCAGGGTAGGGTAGACAGGTAGCTTCTTAGCCTGCAAGGGAACTCTCATGGGGGCTTCTAGCAAGTGGCCCCTGCACAGTCTGTGGATGCTCAAAGGAGTGGCCCCGCCCACTCAGATCTGCTCCTTGTGCTTCACGTGAGCCAACTTCACGTTCTCTTGCTCGGTGGAGGGTGGCGGCGGCTGCTCCAGGTGGCAACCAATCATGAGCTGGTAAACAAAGACGCCAGCGATGGAGCCCAGGAGTGGGGAGACGATGGGTACCCACCACCAGTGCCGGCCGGTCCTGGAAGACAGATAAAGATAGATGGGTCAGGGGCGGGTGAGTCAGAGCCAAGGAAAGGCAGGCTGGGGAAGCTGAGTGGGGGCGGGGCCACTGTACTCACGTGAACACTTCTGAACCCCAGCCAGCCAGAGCAGTGAAAAGGCGAGGACCAAAGTCCCGGGCAGGGTTGACAGCATAGCCGGAGTTGAAGCCCATGGAGGTGCCAATGACCAGGACCACGAGGCCCACGGTGAAGGCTTCCAGGCCGCGGGGGACAGGGTTGTTGTAGGGGTCGACGATGGCCAGCACACACACGATAAGAGCAGCTGTGCCTATGAACTGGGGAGTGGGGAGGACAGGGTCACAGCTAGCTCCGGCCCCACCTGATTCCTCTCTTCCTGGCCTTGCCTGACCTCTTAGAATCCTGTGCCCTGGCATCCTGCTCTCTAAAGCTAGGGTGTTAGCACACTTGTGAGCAGAAGCACTCACAGGGGAGCTGCGTGCTTTTTGTTTGTTTTTCGAGGTAGGGTCTCACTCTAGCCCAGGCTGACCTGGAATTCACTATGGAGTCTCAGGGTGGCCTCGAACTCAAGGCGATCCTCCTACCCCTGCCTCCCGAGTGCTGGGATTAAAGGCGTGCACCACCTCGCCCGGCTGAGCTGCATGCTTTGTAAAGACTTGTCACCATATTCTGAGGCTGGGGTGCTGGGCAAACTGAGAAATCCTGCTATAATTTAGGAATGCTATCCACTAGCCAGCCTAGGAGCAGAAAGGGCAGCTCATTCCTCCTTCTGTGCTCCCCACCCTGTATTCCCCTTATATGTCCCTAATCCATACCTGGTCAAAGAAGCCATTGACCATGTCCAAGTGTCCAGAGGGGTAGGTGGCAAAGATGCCAGCTGTGCCGTTGGGGCCGAAGACGACAAGTTCATTGTTGGCGAAGCTCCAGATTGCATCTGATTGCAGATTAGACCCAGAGTGGGTGAGGACAGAGCCTCCCCTCTCAGGCCTGCCTCCCCACCCTCCCAGAGGTCATGGGTGAGTAGACTCGCTGCCATATTACTCTGGAGGCACAGGGAGTGGGGTGGGGTAGAGGGCCCGAGACTCTGTTGTTGCCCAACTTGTTTCTTTCCCCTTGTGCCCCCCACTTGAGCGTAAATGAGTGAGTCATGAGCCCCAGGCCTGGGCAGGCCCCAGCTGTCATCAACAGGCCTGGTGCCAATGGGTCCTGAACCGAGGGAGGGGGCAGTGGAAAGGGCAGGGTGGAGAATGCTTACCGTAGTACAGCCCAAAAATGATCCCAGCACCCAAGAAGGCACCCAACGTCTGAGCCAGTGTGTAGATGGGCAGCTTGATCCAGGGCTCGCGTGCCAGGAAGCACATGGCAAAAGTCACAGCAGGGTTGAGGTGGGCCCCTGGGCAAAGAAGATAGACCCTCTTAGTCATAGGCTGTCACTGTGGGAAGGCCAGGGCCCCCACATTATTCTTCTCTGTGGCCTTGCAAGAAGGGGCACAGAGAAACCTCTCACAGGATGGCAGTTGGACTATACAACTGGCTACCTGATAATCTGATTCCCGGGCAAGAGTGGAACATTCTGTCAAGTCTCTTCCACCCTCATCTCCCAGGGGCCCAAAGCCAAGGCAACTGCTATGACATGCTCTTGACAGTGCTTCCTACCGCCCTGCTCCCCAACAGAGCATCGGTGGGAAATAACTGTCGAGGGCTGAGGGTGAGGTTATATCCTTACCAGACACCTGTCCAGCCACCAGGATGCCCAGGGTGACAGCAAAACCGAAGGCCAGATTGATGGTGAGGAAACCACCGTGGGTGCCCCGACTGAGCACCACCTGGGCCACAGAGCCACAGCCAAACATCTGTTTGTCAGGAAACAAAACAAAGCACAGAGGATGAGGTCCCGCCAAGGCCCAGCAACCTCACCTGCCTGCCATTACTGGGAGAACTGAATGGCATTCCTGGAATCTACCTCCAATCTCTTTTGCTGCTATAGCATGTCCCAGAGGAAGGAGATATGCCCTCCCTCTCAGGCCGAAGTTCTAATACAACAGGGCCCTATGGACGGGACTGTGAAGTACGACTATGACTGTGGCCCTGGAAGATGATTGAGTCATATTCACTGATTCTTCCTGAAACTCAGCAAAGTGGGGGTCGGGAGCTACACTGTAGCATGGCTTTTGCCTCTGCCCTTTAGGCTTGGCACACACAGAGATGGGAGAGGCTCCCTCACCCTCAGCTGTCCCAAAGGAGAGCTTAGGTCCCGGTGGTGGTTATAGGGACATAAATGAATGCGAGGATGATGAAGGTGAAGCAGTATCCACTTATGATATAGGATGTCCAAGCACTGGCCCTCACCCTCCTTCATCTGTTTCTGTCCTGGTGCTTCCTCTGTCCTCCCTATCTGCCCTGTCCTCAGGGGTCCAAGTTTCACACACAGATTTGGAGGTCCTAAATAAGTTGATTATTTGATTTGAACAGCTCTTCTCTTTAACCTCAGTCTAGGACACAAGGCAGAAAAAAACAAGATCAGTTCTAAACCTGCCTATGATGAAGGGATTAAAAGGGATGCCTCTGACAATCTGCAAAGTACAGAACACGCTGTGTTCAAATACCCACGATAAACTGGAAAGAGCTTTGCCCCGAGCCTCCAGTGCCCCCACAGCTACTCCAGCCCAGCCCCAGGGTCTCCTCTCCCGCTTCTCCTTAACTAAAGATGCTATGCCAGCTCAGGAGGCAGTTTCTGCAGCCTGTGCCAAGGGCCCTGTTCCTTCTAATGGATCAGTGCCTATGAACTGAGTTGGTAAGCATTTTGATTATCTCTCCTTCAGAAAGACTAAGAGACAGTGAAAGCCAGAGGTGGTGATGTAGGGCCCAGGTGTACAAGCAGGTGAGAGCAAAGATTAGAGTTTGTGAGTATGGGCTTGGCGGAGGGCAGGCATGTAGAGGTCTGGGGCACTCTGCCTGGCCTGGAAGCCCTGGCCTCAGCCCTTTGCCTACCTGAGGCCCAGAGTTGGCACTATCCCAAGAGGCCTTGGAGGGAGGAGCTGTCAGAGCCAGTTCCACCACCTTGGGGCTAATCTTCCTCTTCCTTCTCCACCCCTCTCCCTTCAAGTTCTTGACCAGCCCCCCACCACCACCCTTTTAGGTATCCTACTAGGTACCTCGGAGAAAAGGGCTTCCCTTACTCCAAAGCCAACCTGGATTCTGCTACCACAAGGCTCTAGGTCCCCAACACAGAGGTATGCAACTAGTCCCTCATCCACCCAAGGGATCCCCCAAGGCCTGATCCCTACTGTTCTGACAGCCTTTAAGCTTCTGCTTTTCACTGACACCTGATGCCTCACAACTACCTGAGCCTTAAGCCTTCACTACAAGTTCAGCACCCCCTCTTTGTGGTCTGGAATAAGCCAAATGATCCTGGTGCTCAGTGAGGACTGGCTATTCCTTTCATAGGGGAGTTGATCTGAAACTTGGAAGGACTTAGGAGGCCTCTCTGTAAAAATGGAAGACGCCCTCCCTTGTCCTGGCTGCTCCAAAACAGGTGGCTGGACTCGAATCAGATAGGGAGTGGGGGTTCCGAGGTAGGAGGGTGATAAATGGCTCCCTCCACTCCCTTCTTGGCACAGGGGAAAGAGGGAGTGGGGACAACTGATAGGGCCACAAGTGTTAGGAAGCCAGAGGTAACTCCAGGCCCTTTTCTCCCCATGAAGCCTGTTCCTCCTCCACCACTTTTTTTGTTGTTGGTTTGTTTGTTTTTGTTTTTCGAGGTAGGGTCTCACTCTAGCCCAGGCTGGCCTGGAATTCATTATGTAGTCTCTGGCTGACCTTGAATTTATAGCAATCCTCCTACCTCAGCCTCCTGAGTGCTGGGATTAAACTTGTGCCACCACAGCCGGCCAACCACCACCACCAGCATTTATTGTAGACTTCTGCTATCCTCAAGCCCTACTTGCCCCTCGTTAAGCTTCCCAGTCCTGAAGGCTGACTGGTCTATTTTACTAGGACTCAGGCTAGTGCTGAAATGCAGTCACCTACCCACTGCAACAGAGCAACTGAATTCAGAAGAAATCCACATCAATGGCTAAAAATCATAGTTACAGGGACAGGAAATGGAGGCCATAAGTAGTGCGCCTGTCAGACCCAAGAAGCGCACACAGTCACCCAAGAACACCTCGGGCCAAAACTAGTGTAACCAGGGAGTAACTGGCACTGAGCGGAAACCCAAGCAGCGAGGTCTCACTTGTAAGCCCACCACGCAACTAACTGAGATGCAGGAGAATAACCCAAAGGCTGGCAGTCTTTTGCATAGAAATAGACAGGGTGTGAAGTCCCCTGGCAGGTGAAGAGCAAACTTAGAGTCTCCACAACCTGTTAGGATCCCCCTCTCTCAAGTCTTCTGTCTTCATGACATTTTTTGCTTCTCACTTAGCTGTTTGCAGCCCATGTGGCCTGCGCCCTCTGCCCCTACCTGTGGCCAACAGTCCTCACTTCACTGCAACTTTTGGACTTTCTGAGGCTTAATTATTCATTAAGGGCCAGACACCCAGCACCCAAATAAACTAATAGGGGTTCATGTGCCTCTGCTTCCCAGGACCGGAATACTGGGAAGTTGTGGGGGTGGGGGACTGTGAGAGGCGGGCGAAGGGGCTGGAAGTCCTGAACTTTAGGAGCGCCCCACCCCCAGCCTGTGGTCTGGGCCAGCCGTAGAAGGGTGAAAGAGCAGAGCTGTCACTGGGGAGTCACAGCTGTCATTCTTGCAAGAATCGGAGCTGTCAGGGGTTGGGTTAAAACTGTGCGTGGTGGAGGGAGGCTTTGGAGGTCAGCTTGCCCCTGGGGGTTAAGCCTGGGGGATCAGAGCTGCAGAGTTGGCCCTCGGTTGAACGAGGAGAATGGGGCTCACGGAGGGGCTTGGAGGGAGAAGGGCTAACCCGGGCCCCTCCACTCACCACGAGGATGAGGGTCCCCAGGCACTCGGCCAGCGCCTGGCGAAGCAGCCGGTAGCGGATGTGGAGCATCTCTCCGCAGCGGTTCACCAGCTCCTTCTGTCGACCCATGGCGGGATAGGCGGCGGCGTGTCGTCTCGCGGGCGGGAAGAAGGCGGCAGGGCGGCGGGCACGGCGAGCAGCGGCCCAAGGTGCTCGGGCGCCCTTTATAGGCGCTCGGGAGGCCGGCCCGCCCCGCCGAGCCCCGCCCGCCCGCCCGCCCGCCCGCCCGCCGAGCCCCGCGGGGGCGGAGAGGCAGCCACCGCCCACCGCCTCGCCTGGGGGCGCTGCTGGCGACGCTGCAAGGAGGGGCGCGGGAGAGGAAGGTGGTGAGGCTGTGGGTGTGAGCAGCGCCCGGGATGGCCTGACCCTCGAGGGCACTCGGGAAGACCGAGCCAGAGGATCTAGAACAGAGCCCTCCTAGGGCCGCTCACAGCGAGCCCCTGGGGCTACCCATCATCCCCGGGGTGGGCGGAGACCTGCCGGACCGACGGGGAAAGGAACCGGCCCGGCTCTGCAGGACGACTGGATCCAGCAGGTCCTCGGTCAAGTGGCTGGAGGGAGGAGGCTATGGGCCCAAAGAAAAGGAGATCTTCTCACAATGAGTGGTGAGATCCTTTCCCTGGTGGGGATCCTGTGTGCTGAGTTCCAGCCAGACTTCACTACCGGGCCCCGTTTGTGCTCTGGAACTTGTTGCGTGTGTCGCCCAGTTATGCCCACAGCTGCATCCACAGTATGTCCTGCGTGTGACCACACGGGCCTGGCATTCCCCCCACGTTGGGCACATGCTTGTTAAACATGGTTTCGTTAACTGAGCTGACACAAGGGTACCTGAGGGCACCGTTCACATGGCTTGCAGTTTTGCTACACCATGCCAACACGGTGAGCTCCAGCTGTTTTTAACTCACTCCTTTTCCAACTCTGACGATCTCCTGACCAAGGAAGTCTGTCCCTTTCAGAGATCAAACTGGTACCCAGCGGAGCAGCACACACACCCATAAGCTCAACACTAAGGAGGCTGAGGCAAGAAGATTAAGTTTCCAATCAGCTGGGACTGCATAGTGAGACCCTGTCTCAAAAAGAGAGTTGAGCCAGGCGTGGTGGTTTACAGCCTTTAATCCCAGCACGTGGCAGGCAGAGGTAGGAGAATCGCTATGAGTTTGAGTCCAGCCTGAGACTACATAGTGAATTCCAGGTCAGAGTGGACTACAGACCCTACCTTGAAAACAACAAACAAACAAACAAAAAGAAAACAACAGAGAAAGAGAGAGTGTTGAGCCAGACATGGTGGCTCACAGCCTTTAATCTCAGCACTTGGGTTGAGGTAGGAGGATCCCTGGAAATTCCAGGCCATCCTGGGCTACAGAGTTCCAGGTCAGCCTGGGCTAGAATGAGACACTGCCTTAAAAAAAGGGAGAGGCTAATGCCAGGCGTGGTGGCACACGCCTTTAATCCCAGCACCCTGGAGGCAGAGGTAGGAGGATATCCATGAGTTCAAGGCCACCCTGAGACTACATAGTGAATTCCAGGTCAGCCTGAGCTAGAGTGAGACCCTACCTCGAAAACAAAAAAAAAGGGGAGGGGGCTCAAGAGATGGCTTAGTGGTTAAGGCACTTGCCTGTGAAGCCTAAGTGTCCATGTTCAATTCTCCAGATCCCAGGTAAGCCAGAAGCAAGCGCTCAAGGTCACACATGCACACAAGATGGTGCACACATCTGGTGATCGATTGCAGTGGCTGGGGCCCCTGGTGCGCCAGTTCTCACCTCTCTCTCATTAAAAAAAAAAAAAAAAAAAAAATGAACCTGGTTTCTTTGGCTTTACAGGCAAGTGCCTTAACTGCGAAGTCATCTCTCCAGCCCTTCCTGAGACAGGATCTCCCTGTGTATATAGGCTGAACTTGAACTTGTGATTTTCCTGCCTCAGCCTCCTTAGTGCTATGATTATAGACATGAGGCAGCATGCCTGGGTTATTCATGCTTTAAAAAGTTATACAGGAGGGCCAGGTGTGGTGATGCACGCCTTTAATCCCAGCACTTGGGAGACAGAGGTAGGAGGATTGCCCAGAGTTCGAGGCCAGGTCAGCCTTAGTTAGAGTGAGACCCTACCTCGGAAAACCAAAATATATAGAGAGACATACATACATATATATGTATGTATGTATGTACGTACATATGTATATGGCTGGAGAGATGGCTTAGTGGTTAAGACATTTGCCAACAAAGCCTAAGGACCCAGGTTTGAGTCCCCAGTACCCACATAAGCCAGATGTACATAGTGGCTCATGCATCTGGAGTTCATTTGCAGTGGCTAGAGACTCTGATGCATCCATTCTCTCTCTGGCCCAGCATGGTGGTACACACCTTTATCCCAGCACTTGGAAAGCAGAGGTAGGATCACTGTGAGTTTGAGGCCAACCTAGGACTACAGAGTAAGTTCCACATCAGCCTGGGCTAGAGAGAGACCCTACCTCAAAAAGCATAGTCATTTAAAAAAGGGCTGAGAACTCAGGAGGGCAAGGTAGGAGTATCATGCACATTCTCTCCTCTCTCTCTCTCTGTCTTGCAAATAAATAAAAATATTAAAAATGGGCTGGGGAGATGGCTTAGTGGTTAAGGTACTTGCCTGTAAAGCCAAAAGAACCAGGTTCAATTCTTCAGTACCCATATAAAGCCAGATGCACAAGGTTGGTGTATACATCTGGAGTTAGTTTGCAGTGGCTGGTGGCCCTCATGTGCCTATTCTTTCTCGCTATTTGCCTCCTTCTCTCCCTCAAATAAATGAATAAACAAATAAAACATTTTTTAAATATATAAAAAACACCAGGCGTGATGGCACACACCTTTAATCCCAGCACTCGGGAGGCAGAGGTAGGATGATTGCCATGAGTTCGAGGCCACCCTGAGACTACATAGTGAATTCCAGGTCAGCCTGAGCAAGACTCTACCTCGAAAAAACAAACAAACAAAAAATTTAAAAAGAAAGAAATAAAAAACATATATATATTAAAAACAAGAAGAGCTGGGCATGGTGGTGCACCCCTTCAATCCCAGCACTTGGAAGGCAGAGGTAAAAGGATCACCATGAGTTTGAGGCCAGCGTCTGGAGTTTGTAGTGGCTGGAGGCCTTAGTGCACCCTTTCTTTCTCTCATAAATAAATAAGATAGGAAGAAGGGAAGATTGATTCCCAGTCCCAGATGCTGCTTATGCCCAGAGATGAGGTTTAGCAATGCACACAGCGTCAGCTCACAGGTGCATGCGCACATGCACACACAGTCCAGCCTATAGACATTGATGCATTTATGAATGGAGTGGGGAAGGAATAGAGCAAGACAGACATGTAAGAAGTGCTTTTTACACTTGAAAGCATCTACATGCACTTTTCCCAGACACCCCCTCCCCGCTGGGTGGGGAGGCTCCATGGTGAATCAGGTAGCCATCACTGAGTGCCTGCCTGCTAGTCCTATTGCCAGCCCGTGAC
Organism: Dipus sagitta; assembly: GCA_036346955.1. Classification (NCBI taxonomy): domain Eukaryota; kingdom Metazoa; phylum Chordata; class Mammalia; order Rodentia; family Dipodidae; genus Dipus; species Dipus sagitta. The sequence continues at coordinate 107,894,272 of CM070770.1, read as the reverse complement.
TCAAGACACCCTAGACTCCTGGTGCCAGAGCTCCAACCGCAGTTTATAGGAGTGGGGGAACACCCCCCTGCCAGAGCTCTCCTTTGTTCTCCACTCTATGGTGTACTTCAAGCCCCCCACTCTCTCAAATGGGCCCGCAGAGGCTGCACAGGGCAGGAATTCCTGAACACAGAAAGATGTTAACCCCACTCTACAGTACTCTAGCCTCACCCTGCCCACCTGGGCCTGTGACTAGTAGAAACTGGCCTGGCAGGGAGAAAAGCAGAGACAGCTCTGCTGCCAGAAGGCACAGTGAGGGCTCTAGACACCCACATTTGCACGCATCTAACTGGGTGTGCAAGGAGAAGGGACAGGTCACAGCACAGTCTTGGGTATGTATATCTCCTTTACATTAAACACCACGTGTTTATACATGAGCAGTTGTAGGCACTCACCCACGCGTGTATATGTAAGTGCAGCTTACCACAGGACATCTCTGTGACCCCCTCGATTGGATGTAACCTCACACCAAGGCACATAACTTGGCAAGTGAAATGAGGACTGGATCTCCATTCCCTCCCCTTTTCTCCTCAATCAGTACCCAACATGCCAGACCATGATTTCATGTAATCTTGCCAAACTCATTTATTCCAAGACTAGGGTATACACATATGTTCTCAGATGCCCATTGATCAGGATCAGAGCTTAGAAGGGATGGATGGATAAACCTTCATTTTCCTGGAGAAGGGGAAAGACACAATGCCTTCCAAGGGCCCCTAATGCTTGTCAGCCCTGACTATATCACCTGGGATTAAGAGGGCTCAAGGGCTGGCTATGCAGCATTGCTAGTCTGGAAGCTGGGTGTGGCAGCTCACACTGGTAATCCCAGCACTGGAAAGTAGAGGCAGAAGGATTTCAATTCAAGGTCATCCTCAGCCACATAGTAAGTTCAGGGATAGCCTGGGTGACATGAAATCTTGTCTCAAACAAACACAAGAGTTCCACATTGGCCTAAGTGTGAGGCAGAAGTGGGACTCCCTCATTCATTGCTAAGTAACTCTGGGGCATCATTCCTGTTGTAGTTAATGATATTGATGTTTCCTAGAGCAGAAGGCAAAAGAAAGCATGGCCTTCCTGAGAGAGAAGAGGCAGCTTGGTGAAGTCCCAACCCTCTGAGTCACACAGCTTACCTAAAGCCCTCTGGGCTCCCTCTTGCACTTTGGGAAAGACAGCCAGGGCTGAGTGCAAGCTGCTGGCCAGCCCCTCTGGGTGTTCTAGGGTGGCAGATGAAGAGGCCCACCTCCTCCCAGGGCATCTTGAGCAAGGGGCCTGTGTCACACTTGGGCGGGAGGCAGAGTCAGGAAAAGGGCCTGGGCAGCCCATCCTCCTGTGGGAGGCCATGACTCCTTTAAGGTGAGAGGTGGGGGAGTGGGTTCCCAGCTGAGGGAAGGGCTAAAGATGCAAGTCCCAGCCTGATGGACCAGAGGGGCTGGCTGGGGCCCTTTGAGGAGTGAGGGTGGCACACTGTCATTTCCTGCCCCCCAATTTTTTTTGCCTACACGAAGGTAGTCAGGACCAGCAAAGGAGAAGTTTACTGTGAGTGAGTCAGAGGTAGAGGGGCTGGGGAGATGGCTCACAGTTAAAGGAGCTTTGCTTGCAAAGCCTACTGGCCCGGGGTTCAATTTCCCGGCCACCCACATAAGCTGGACCCAAGATGTAGCATAAGCATCTAATGTTTCCAGTGGCAAGAGGCCCTAGTATGCCCATACACACACATAAATGAAGTTTAAAAAAAAAGTAGAGGGCTGGAGAGATGGCTTAGTGGTTAAGCGCTTGCCTGTGAAGCCTAAAGACCCCAGTTCGAGGCTCAATTCCTCAGAACTCACATTAGCCAGATGCGCAAGGGGGCGCACGTGTCTGGAGTTCGTTTGCAGTGGCTGGAGGCCCTGGAGCACCCATTCTCTCTGTCTCTTTCTGCCTCTTTCTCTCTCTGTTTGTTGCTCTCAAATAAATAAATAAATAATTTTTTTTTAAAAGTAGAGGCAGGAACACAAAAAGGTACTTACTCTAGAGTTCCCCAAGGCCCCACGAGACCCCTAACTTCTTCCAGCATTAAGAATGGAGTGCAGGTGAGGTGGCACACGTCTTTAATCCCCGCGCTCAGGGAGCAGAGGTAGGAGTATTGTTGTGATTTCGAGACCACCCCGAGACTACATAGTGAATTCCAGGTCAGCCTGGGCTACTGTGAGACCCTACCTCATAAAAAAATTATATATATATGAACGAAATGGGGAAGGAATAGAGAAAGACAGACCTGTAGATGCTTTCAAGTGTAAAAAGCACTTCTTGCTTTGCAAAACAACCTCCAGAAGTGAGTGTATTCTCCCTATTCCAGATGACCAAACTGAGGTTTGGTGAGAAACTACCTAAGTCACTCAGCTTCTGAGTTTGAACTGAGAGGTTCAAACCATGTGGCTGGGGGAATGGGAGAAGAGGGCAGAGAGGAGCGCAAACCACAGGTCTGAAGCACAGGGCGAGCAGGAATCCAGGACTCCAAAACCATTGAGACCCTCCATGCCCAGCCCTCTTTCCACAGTGTGCCCCCATCAGACACTATTTCTGATTCTGAGTGTTGTAGGTGGAAGGCTGGGTCTAGGCTGGAATGGGGAGTAGAGAGCAGAAATGATTCAAACTGTTATGAGCGTCCCTATTCTGGGGGTCAGGAGGCCAGTTCCTCCTCCTGTGCCAAGAGTTACCCCCTGTCTCAGACAGGCGAGATGACCCAGAATATACAGATGTCCAGTTCCACCTCGGAAAAATCTACTTTAGACCAATCTCTTGGGAACTCTGAACTGCTCTCAATAGCATTTGAGGGTTAGGACAGTGGAGAGCCGTAGTAAGGACTCAGAGATAGGGCCGGAGGACTAAACTTGCCGAGGAAGGTCCTAGAGTTCTAGGGACTAGATGGATGGAGACAGAGACATCTGGTAGAACCCCTCAAAATCTGAGCTACAAGCCTGGCTGGGCCGCTGATCCCTGGAGATTGCTGAGAGTCCTATAGCGGTCTCAGTTGGAAGCACCTTTAGGGCCTCTGTAAGACTGAATGAGGAGCCGGGCATGGTGGTGCACTCCTTTAGTCCCAGCACAGGGGAGGCAGATAGGAAGATCACCGAGAGTTTGAGGACACCCTGAGACTACACAGTTAATTCCAGGTCAGCCTGGGCTAGAGTAAGATCCTGCCAAAAAAAAAAAAAAAAAGCAAAAGCATGTTTCAGGGACTGGGAAGATAGCTCAGTGGTTAAAAGTGCTTGCTTGAAAAGTCTGCAGGACCAGGTTCAATTCCCAAGCCACCCACATAAGCTGGATGCAAAAAGTGGCATGAAGTGTGTGTGGCGTTGGTGGCATAGTGGTGAGCATAGCTGTCCTGACCTGGGTTTGAGTCCCAGTTTGCTGGACGTGGTGGCTCATGCCTTTAATTCCAGCACTTGGGAGGCTGAGGAAGGAGGATCACCATGCGTTCAAGGCCAGCCTCGGGCTACAGAGTGAGTTCCAGGTAAGTCTGGGCCAGAGTGAGATCATACCTTGGAAAAAAAAAAAAAAAAAAAAAAACCAGCCAGGCGTGGTAGTGCACACCTTTAATCCCAGCACTCAGGAGGATCACCGTGATATCAAGGCCACCTAGAGACTACATAGTGAATGCCAGGTCAGCCTGAGCTAGAGAGAGATCCTACCTTGAAAACCATAAAAACAAAACAAAACAAAAAACCCACAAGTGTTCTTCACAGCAGCAAGAGGCCCTGGCGAACCCCCAACCCCCATACAAATAATTTTTCAAATACTTTATTTATTTGTTTGAGAGAGAAAGAATGGGTGCACCAGGGCCTCCAGCCACTCACTGCAAATGAATTCCAGACACATGCACCCCCTTGTGCATCTGCCTTACATGGGTCCTGGAGAATCAAACCAGGATCCTTTGGCTTTGCAGGCAAATACCTTAACACTAAGCCATCTCTCCAGCCACAAATAAATAAATTTTAAGTTAAAGAAGGAAGCCAAGTGTGGTGGCGCACACCTCTAATCCCAACACTCCAGAGACAGAGGTAGGAGATTGCTGTGAGTTTAAGGCCACCCTGAGACTACACAGTGAGCCAGATCAGCCTGGGCTATAGTGAGATCCTACCTCAAAAAAAAAAAAACAAAAACAGGGCTGGAGAGATAGCTTAGCGGTTAAGTACTTGCCTGTGAAGCCTAAGGACCCTGGTTCGAGGCTCGATTCCCCAGGACCCATGTTAGCCAGATGCACAAGAGGGCGCATGCATCTGGAGTTCGTTTGCAGTAGCTGGAGGCCCTGGCACGCCCATTCTCTCTCTCTCTCTCTCTCTCTGCCTCTTTCTCTGTCTGTTGCTCTCAAATAAATAAATAAAAATAAAACAAAAAATTAATAAAAAACATATGGAACCCTCTAGCTATCCAGAGGATGGGTTGGAAGCAGAGACTGAAGCCAGGAGGCCTGGGAGGAGGCCATAAAGGAGAAAAAGAAGCCAAGTTCTGGAGGGAAGGGAAGAGGTCATAAATTTGGAAATTTAAGAGGCGCTGTGAAGAGGGCAGCTGGGCAAAACCTGAAGAAACTGAAAGTGGGCAGAAGTACGTGGACAGGAACTGAGCCTGAGGTGGGGTCAGGGGCCAGCAGGGCCATGGCTCTCTGAAGGGCCTGTGGTGGCAGGGCAGGTGCACCTGTGGGGATTTGTCAGACAAAACTCTGCATGCGGTGTGCTAAAAAGTCCATGAGACCAGCGCAGTGGTGCACGCCTTTGATCCCAGCACTCAGGAGGCAGAAGTAGGAGGATCGCTGTGAGTTCGAGGCACCCCTGAGAATACATAGTGAATTCCAGGTCAGCCTGGGCTAGAGCAAGACCCTACCCCCAAAAAACAAGAACAACAACAACAAAGAAGACCATGAGGGGCTGGAGAGATGGCTCAGTGGTTAAGGTACTTGTCTGCAAGACCTGAAGACTGGAGCTCGATTCCCCAGTACCCACATAAAACTAGATGCACAAAGTGGCACATGCACCTGGAGTTTGTTTGCAGGAGCTAGAGGCTGTGATGCACCCATTTTTTTTTTTTTCTCTCTCTCTCTCTCCTGGGTGTGGTGGCTCATGCCTTTATTGTCAGCACTTGGGAGGCAGAGGTAGGAGGACTGCTGTGAATTCAAGGCCAGCATGAGTCTACATAGTGAATTCCAGGTCAGCCTGGGCTAGATACCTTACCTCAAAAAAAAAAAAAAAAGCCGGGAGTATGTGAGCCTCAGTTACTCTCCCCTTATCCCAGCCCAGTCTGGCTGCTAATTACAGGGCAGCCAACAGCAACCCGCCCACATGGAAAGAGTCACAGGAGAAGGATCCAGGGGAGGGGACAGGGTGCAGCAGGAGGCTCTGCAATCAGAGTTCAGGAATGACTTCCTGAGGGACTCCAGTCTTGAAGGAGACTGTGATGCAGGGAGACATGATAGGTTGGGAGATGGAGAGTGGTGTTGTGGAGGAAAACTAAGGAAACGCCTAGGATGCCACAACTGACCATCCTTTTCATCTAAAGTGGTTTCTTTTTGTTTGTTTTTGGAGGTAGGGTCTCACTCTAGCCCAGGCTGACCTGGAATTCACTATGTAGTCTCAGGCTGGCCTCGAACTCCTGATGATCTTCCTACCTCTGCCTCCCAAGTGCTGGGATTAAAGGGGTGCACCACTACACCCAGCTTCATCAAAGCTGTAAATTGACAAACGGAACAGGAGCTGGTTCTCAATGCTTCTCTTCAGTCCTTGGGGTCCTCAAGCCGTGTTCTGTGCAGGTCTCCAGCCAGTCTCGGAGAATAGAGGGTACTTGGGTCCTGTCTTTTTTTTGAGACAGGATCTCATGTGACCCAAGCTAGCCTCAAATGTAGCTAAGTATGACCTTGAACTCCTGATCCTCCTGCCTTACTTAACCTCCCAAATGCTAGGATTATAGGCAAGTGCCACCATGCATGCTTTATGGGCCCTGCTTTTGAAGGGGCAAATGTTTAGGCTTGAGCTGATGTGGGCCAGAGGGCTCATACTTACTCCGGGTCCCTGCTTCTCTGGGCCTTGTCCATAACAATTACATTCCAGGGCCTTGGCCAGAGGGGGAGGGAAAGCTGGTGGTGAAAACACAGGAGTGAGCCTGGCATTTCCCTCCATTTCTACCGAATGGACAGACCTGCAGCTCAGGCCTCTCTTTCTCCTCACCTCACCCCACCACTTGGCCACATAAAGGGCAGGCCCAGCAGTCGGTGGCCTGCCTGGAGCCAGGAAACCTCTGTAAGTTCATCACCCCCCAAACAACTCCCAGTGATTCCCTGGACAAGTTCCTACAAGGCAGAGCCTCATATAAACCAGAAAAACTATGTACGCTCCCCACCCACCTCCCAGAAGAGGAGAGGAAGTCTCCTCTAGATTTGGAACACCCCTCTTCTTGGTTCCACTTACTCCCCTGAGGCATTCTGAGGTGCCACCTCCCTCTTGCAGCAGGAGGATGGAGAGATTGGCCTTTCTGTGAAGGGTTAGGGTGACTCACGTGCCCCGAACTTCCCCTCTCCCTTATCACTCACCTGGATTAATCTGTGACTCACAAGGCAAGTACCGGATGTTGGGGGGGGGGGGTGACATGTACATTGAAAGGACAGTGGTTGACCCAAATCTGACTTAAAAGTTTAGGGGGTCAACAGTCTTCAAGACGTCATTGAGTGTAACCTGTTGCATGAACCCCGCAGGCTTTGAAATCTTGCTCTTTTTCCTCCAAAGGAAGGAGCTGGGCAGAACAAAACGGCTTTCTGCTAAAATGATTCTGACTAAAAGGAGCTTGTCAGTACCACAGCCAGGAAGAAGGGCCCTTTTAGAGTTCACTAACTTGAGCTAGAAAGGGTTAGAAGGGTTGGTGGCACACGCCTTTAATCCCAGCACTGGGGAGGCAGAGGTAGGAGTATTGCTGGCGAGTTCAAGGCCACACTGACACTACACAATAAATTCCAGGACAGCCTGGGCTAGAATAAGACCCTACCACAAAAAAGAAAAAAGTTAGAGGGTCAGAACCCTAGAAACTGAACCACCCCACCCCCCACCTCCAATGGGGAAGCCTGAAGTAAAGCCACAGCCCGTTCTCGGCCCGCTCTCCAAAGACAGATTTCTCCTTCCAACCTGGGGAAGGGCAAACCAACCCTACAGACATACAGACTAGCGCATGCCTTCCGCACACAGAGCAGATGTATTGTGCCATCAGACAGACACTGACTCCATCGGTGTCCCCTGCAGTTGGACCTGCAGAGGTCAGCACCCCATGGGAATACACAGTCACTCTATCCCTGGCACACCTACATGTGAGGCTTCCCGAGACGCTCCTCTCCACGTCCTTTCCTCTTCCCTAGGTTCCAGCTGGTGCCCTAAGCCAAGGCCTTGGCACCTCCCTCCTCACGAGCCCCAATGCGCTGGGACCGGAATGGCCAGGACCCAAGGCAGAGGCTTCACCTCCCTCCCTCCCAGAGAAAATCCCAGGAAAGCAGGTTGGAGCTACCACGGGGCGGGACTTAAATGAAAGCCAGGACTTCCTGTCCCCAGTCAGGAAGAGATGGTCCGGCTCCTTGGGTTTCTGAGCCCTCGGCCCTCTTCCTTTGCCACATTGGGCATTGGACAAAGCCATTACTGTGCCCGTAGATGAAGACAGCCCAGCCTTGAGGAGGTCCATCCTCAGTTAGTACCGGTGTCTGCACCTCTTACAGTCACCTGCTGCAGCCCTGTCTTGCAGACTCGACTCCTTTCTTCAGCAGGATTCTCTAGAGCTGGTTTGTTAAAATGCCTGCAAGCTGGGCGTGCGTGCTGGTTCACATCTGTATTCCCCACGCTCGCTGGCAAGGCTAAGGTGGGAGAAACATCTTCAGTTCCCAGCCAGCCTGGACTACAGTGAGTTCCAAGTCAACCTGGGTTAGATAAGGCCCTGACTCAAAAAAAAAGGGGGGGAGGCGGTTGGCTGCACTTGCTCTGAGGATGAAACAGAAGTTTGAAACTGGCCAGCAAATCCTGGTCTTCCCTAGAGCCTTTGGGGGGACTGTGGAGAAACAGACCCAGCAAGCAAGAAGAGCCAAGGGCGAACGTGCACTGTGGGCTGCAGGGCCGGTCAGGGATGAAGCCATGGTACACGGACGCTTGTTCACAAATGAATATATAGCACAGGGAGACATGTAGGCCCCAACCAAGGTATTTCCTGTGCTAATTTCAATGCTCTGCTGAGCTTTCCTGTGACAGTAAGGACAGGAAGAAATCTATAAAGACCAACCGAGTTAAGACAAAAACTGGAGCCCAGAATTCTTGTCTGTGTCTTCTCATCTTGCTGGAGATCACTGGCCAGGCATTCAAGTCCCTGCATAACTGGCCCTGGCACTGAGCCTGATCAGAAGGGAACCAGAAGTATCTACTTTAACTGGTATGATTAATTTCTATAAAATATGGGCGTGGTGGCACCCATAATCCCAGCTGCATAGTGGATTCAAGACCAGCCTAGGCTACATGAGATCTTGTCTAAAAAAAAAAAAACAAAAACAAAAACAGGGGCTGGACAGATGGCTTAGCAATTAAGGCACTTGCCTGCAGAGCCAAAGGACCCAGGTTTGATTCCCCAGGACCCATGTAAGCCAGTTGCATAAGGTGGTGTATGTGTCTGGAGTTCAATTGCATTTCAGTGGCTGGAGGCCCTGGCACGCCAATTCTCTCTCTCTTGAATTAAAAAAAAAAAAAAAAGGTCAGTGTTGGGCTTGCCTCAAAAAACAACAAAAAAAGCCAGGTGTGGTGTGGTAGTACATACCTTTAATCCCAGTACTTGGGAGGCAGAGGTAGAAGGAACATAGTGATTTAGGATTGCTAGACCAAGACCCTACCTCAAAAAAAGAAAGAAAAAAAAAAGAAAAAACTTATCTATTGTATTTAAGAGAAGAAAATTTAGGCATACTGGGCTTACTGCCACTGCAAATGAACTCCAGATGCATGTGCCAGTTTGTGCATATAATTTTTTTTTTTTTTTTTTTTTTGAGATAGGGTCTCACTCTAGCCCAGGCTAACCTGGAATTCACTATGTAGTCTCAGGGTGGCCTCAAACTCATGGCGATCCTCCTATCTCTGCCTCCCAAGTGCTGGGATTAAAGGTGTGCACCACCACACCTGGCTTTTTTTTTTTTTCCAGATTTATTTTTATTATTTATTAGACATGGAGGGAGGGGAGAAAGATAAGAGAGAATGGGTACGCAAGGACTTCTAGCCACTGCAAACAAACTCCAGACGTATGCACCACCATGTGCATCTGGTTTACATGGGACCTGAAGAATTGAACCTGGGTCCTTTGGCTTTGCAGGCAAGTGCCTTAACCACTAAGCCATCTCTACAGCCCCAAATAAAATAGCAATAATAATCAGCATCATCATCATCAGATGGGGTTAGTGCACGCCTTTAATCCCAGCACTTGGGAGACAGAAATAGGAGGATCACCAAGAGTTCCAGGCCACCCTGAGACTCCATAGTGAATTCCAGGTCAGCCTGGGCTAGAGTGAGACCCTACCTCGAAAAAAAGAAAAACATTTTATTTGCAAGCAGAGGAGTGAAGGCAGACAGAATGGGTGTGCCCAGGCCTCTAGCTGCAAATGAACTCCAGATGCATGTGCCACTTTGTACATCTGGACTTATGTGGGTCCTGGGGAATTGAACCCCAGCTGTTAGGCTTTGCAGGCAAGTGCTTTAAACGCTAAGTCATCTCTCTAGCCCTATATTTAGTTTTATGGTCTGGGGAATCAAACCTGGGCTGGTAAGCTTTGCAAATAAGTACCTTTTACCACTGAGCCATCTCCCCATTTTTTTTTTTTTTCAAGGTGGGCTTTCACTCTAGCTCAGGCTGACCTGGAATTCACTATGTAGTCTCAGGGTGGCCTTGAACTCTCGGTGATCCTCCAACCTCTGCCTCCCAAGTGCTGGGATTAGAAGTGTTCACTACCACACCCAGCTTAGTAATTTATTTATTTATTTTTTTTGCCCAGCCCTTTTTTTAAGTGGCTTTTATTTTTAGACAACCTAATGACTTTCTTTTTCTTAAACAATGCCTTCAGTCCAAACAAATCACTCAAATAAAAGCTCAAAATGACATCAGTCCCATTCGTGTAGCCCTGGCATCGTGTGGAACACAAGCAACAAGCCAGTTATGATGAGAAATGACAGACCTAAGCTATTGCCCGATGTATTAACACTTTTCCATTTCCAAATGAAAATCAGAAAAGTCATACCCTCCTCATGGCAGTCCAGGAGAGCTACCACATCATCTGGATTCATATCCTCACCAATAAAAAGCTGGCAGTTGCCGGGCATGGTGGCGCACGCCTTTAATCCCAGCACTCAGGAGGCAGAGTAGGAGGATCACTGTGAGTTCAAGGCCACCCTAAGACTACATAGTGAACTCCAGGTCAGCCTGAGCTAGAGTGAAACCCTACCTTGAAAAACAAAACAACAAAGAAAACCTGGAAGTTACTGAAATTAGCAAAGATGTGCTTGATCTGCATACCTGTCATAAAAGGGTTTCCTCTTTCTGGTTTCTGTTTGTTTGCCTTTGAGTGATTTCATGTAACCTTTTCTAAAATTTTTTACATGTTTTTTATTTATTTGAGAGAGGCAGGTAGAAAGACAGAATGGGTGCACCAGGATCTCCAGCCTCTGCAAAAGGAACTTGATGCATGTGCCACCTTGTACATCTGGCTTATGTGGGTCCTGGGGAATGGAACCTGGGTCCTTTGGCAAGAACCTTAACTGCTAAGCTAGCTCTCCAATCCTTATGTAATTTTTTAAAATTATTTGTATTTATTAGAGACAGAGAAGGAGAGAAAATGGGCACACCAGGACCTCTAGCCACTGCAAATGAACTCCAGATGCATGTGCCACCATGTGCATCTAGCTTATGTGGCACCTGGAGGATTGAACTGGGATCCTTTGGCTTTGCAGGCAAATGCCTTAACCACTAAGCCATCTCTCCAGCCCCCTCATGTAATCTTTAGAGGCAGAGTATGGGTGCACCAGGGCTACCTGGCCCTGCAAATGAACTCCAGACCATGTGCCATTGAGTACTGGGAAACTGAAGCCAGGCCATCAGTCTTTGCTAGTGCCTTTAACTGCTGAGCCACCTCTCCAGCCCTCATGTAGCAACGTGATGCACTTTTTTTTTTTGAGGTAGTGTCTCACTCTAGTCCGGGCTGACCTGAAATTCACTATGTAGTCTCAGGGTGGCCTTGAAATTCTTGTGGGCCTCTTGAGGCAGACTTCCTATAGGTGATGGGTCATGAGAATATGAACACCAGTGATTACCGTACTTTCTGGACCTTCACCCTCCTGGCCTTTAAGTGAAAGCACTTCCACTGATGAGCAAGTCATCGATGTTGCCCCTGTCCTACTGATCATCTTGCCCTCCACCTCCACACAGTCTGGAGTCTTCCAGTTCTTGAAAATGTCGGAGAACAGCTCATGATGCCTGATGAGGTCCCACAGATGACCCTGTTGGAGGTGCTAGCCTAGGAGCTCCGAGCAAGCATGGTGTGGCACTTGGGACAAGGGAAGGAGAACACAGAAAAACTAAAAAATTATTTTTATTTATGTTTTGCACATCTGTATATAGTACATGGGTCCACCGGGGCATCTTACCACCACAAACAAATGCCAGGTGTTTGCAACACTTTTTGCATCTGGCTTTCTATGGGTGCTGGAGAAACCAAGCCTCAGAGCTGGCAGGCTTTGCAAACAAGTGCCTTTAATTGCCAACCCATCTTCCCAACCAATTTTAGTTTTCTTAAATTAGCATATAAAGAGCTGGGCGTGCTGGCGCATGCCTTTAATCCCAGCACTCCACTCGGGAGGCAGAGGTAGGAGGATCACTGTGAGTTCGAGGCCACCCTGAGACTACATAGTGAATTCCAGGTCAGCCTGAGCTAGAGAGCGACCCTACCTCGCAAAACGAAAATAAACAAGTAAAGTAACAAGCTTTGCTGGGCATGGTGGCACACACCTTTAATCCCAGCACTCAGGAGGCTGAGGTAGACAGATCACTGTGTTGAGGTCAGCCTGCTTCAAAAATAAAAAAATTGCCAGGCGTGGTGGCGCACGCCTTTAATCTTAGCACTCAGGAGGCAGAGGTAAGAGGATCATCATGAGTTGGAGGCCACCCTGAGACTATACAGTGAATTTCAGATCAGCCTGAGCTAGAGTGAAACCCTACCTCGAAAAACCAAAAAAAAATTTTAAAAAGAAACAATTGGGCTTGCTTAGTGGTTAAGGCGCTTGCCTGCAAAGCCTAAGGACCCAGGTTTGATTCCCCAGTACCCACATAAAGCCAGATGCACCAAGTAGCACATGCATCTGGACGGAGTTTGTTTGCAGCAGCCTTAGTGTGCCCATTCTGTCTCTCTCTCTCTGCTTGCAAATAAATAAATAATCATAAATTTAAAAATAAGCTGGGCATGGTGATACACACCTTTAATCCCAGCACCTGGGAGGCAGAGGTGGGAGGATCACTGTGAGTTCAAGGCCACCCTGAAACTATATAGTAAATTCCAGATCAGCCTGAGCTAGAGTGAGACCCTATTTCCAAAAACAAAAATAAAATAAGTAATAGGTTTCATTAATGGCACCTTAGATATACTTCGTTCCTACTCTTTGTCTGGATTTCTCTTTTATCATCTCATCACCACCCAATCTGCCCTAGGCATAATTCACCAGCCATGATTCCGTGTGACTGTTTGATGGTGCCCTGGCCTCTATTGCCTGGGCTAGGCATTCTTACACGTGTGTCAGCTACCCCAACAAACTCCATTCCAGGTGCCACGAACAGCCCCAAGTGATCCGGGCTCAGTATGTTCCCACCCTCATGGAGCTTCCACAGACCAGGATGAAACCATGAGAAAAAACAAGCCAGAAACATGGACAGAGTTAAGCAACTGAGTTTTAAATCAGCATTCAAGACAATAGAAGGTGCACACTAGTGAGTGTGCGTGCCAAGTGAACTCAACAGGGAGTAATTGCTTTCACAGTTCACAGAAGGGAAAGAGCACCCTGGGCTGGGGGTAAGGGCAGGGCCTAGGAGGGGCACTATTTGAGCTGAGTCTACAAAAGCAGCCAGGATTAGGGGACAGAGGGGCAGGGAGTGGCTGTCAGAAAGGTGTGGGCCAGGATCCAAGAGGCAGCATCTCCCCTCCCTGTGAGCTCTCGGAGAGCAGGACTTGGTCTTGCTCATCTCTGCAAGCTCACTGCAGGTATGTGGTGGATGACTGGTGACATGAACAGAGACCTGCCTGGAGCAGGTGGCTAGGAGGCAGCACCCAGTGTTTTTTGCATCTTTCCTAGACTAGGGGACTAGCTCCTGACCTCATCCACCCAGCCCCTTCCTGTCCTGCGTTCATTTCCACTGTCACCACCTTGGGAGACAGTGGGAGCAACACAGGAGGTATTGTGGCCCCTTCAATGAGGACTACTCGTACACATATAGCCCCTTTCCACTGCTCAATGCTGGGGCTGATCCTCAGGAAGAGCCACACCTTCCCTAGGGTCCTACCTGAAGGCCTGAAGTGGTAGCAGTAAAGAGCACACTGAGATCGGGCACAAGTCCTGCTAGCTGGAAGAAGACCCCCTCTACCCTCTTCTCCAGCTGTGTCAGGAAGAAACCAAAGGAGGGTGACGACAGAAGGTAAAGGACCCAGCCCACTGGGGGCTGACAGGTTCTCCTGGGTTCAGCTCCCTTTGAGCTGACTCCTATCTCTTCTGGGAGTTCAGGTGGCTGGTCTAGTAGACTACATGGGACATCATGGCCCCTGTCCCAGTGCTGAAGTATCAGACAGAAAAAAATCTGACTTGGTTTGTTCAGTCCAGCAGGCATCCATATGCAGAGAGGGTGGCTGCCCCACTCACACGTGTTGCTCCATAAGGTCAGAAGTCCTGCAGTCCACCTTCTGCTTCTTCAGGGCTGGGTTCACACGGTCCACTTCTCACTTCGGGCCTCCACAGCCTGTACCAGGCCTTCACCCAACACAGCAAAGTCCTCCAGGATTGCTTCTACATTGGGCACCATCACAAGCTCCCCACCTTGAGATACCACCATGTGTCCCTTTGCGCAGGAGGCCTGGGGAGTCAGAGAAAAAGAAGTGGGCTCAAGTGTCAAAACAAACAAACAAAAAAAAAGCATACCCTGAGATGCCAGGTTGGGGGCACAGCTCGGGGTGCTGGAGAAAGGCCTGTGAGCCTACACTCATACACCTGACCCAGGGCCACTCATGAAGTAGACTACAGACACCCACACCCACGGGGAGCCAATGCACACACTCAGCAACACATGCCAGCACACCTTGAAGGGCTGGGGCTGGAAGCTGGTGGGCTTCCAAAGGACACCAATCACATCTCCGCCATGCTGGTCATAGAAGAAAAGAGCCAGATCCCCGAAGGCTTCCTAAGAAAGGACAGAAAGAACACAAACAAGATTTCAGGGGCTGGGGAGGTAGCTCGGTGGTTAAAGATGCTTGCTTGCAAAGCCTGTACCCATATAAAGCCAGATGCACAAAGCGGCACATATATCTGGAGTATGCTTGCAGCAGCTCTGGCATGCCCATAGTCAGTCTCTCTCTCAAATATATAAAAATTAAATAAAGGTCGGGTGTGGTGGTGCACGCCTTTAGTCCCAGCACTTGGAAGGTAGAGGTCACTGAGAGTTCAAGGGCACCCTGAGACTACATAGTGAATTCCAGGTCAGCCTGGGCCAGAGTGAGACCCTACCTCAAAAAAAACAACAAAAAAAAATTAAATAAAAAAGATTACAGGTAAGCACCTGAGACCCTCTTTCACAGCCCTGGCTCTACTTGAAAGTCCCATTCCCAGATCAGTCAGCCCTTTAGAACCTACCCTGAGCTGTGCCAGGTAGAGCTGAGGAGGATCATAACCCACCACAGGCATTAGGGATGAGGGCCCTGGTTCACTGAGCAGGCCACGACAGAAAGAGGCAGCTGGAGGGTCCACAGCTTGGCGGTGCCGAGGTATGTGGCGGGGAGTCAGGCGAATCAGTACGTCGTACATATCCAAGGGTGGCCGGAACACTGTCTAAAGGAGGTAAAGAAGGGTTACCCTTCCATCTGCCAATCTGACTTTCCTCCTTTCCTTGAACCTGCCCATGTGACATGTCCAGGAGCATGTCAATCTCCAGGATGAGTCCAGCAGAAGCTGGAAGGATGGGCCTGAGTGGAACCCCAACTCTCCTCCAGCCTGTCACACACCATGGCTGTTTTGAAGCCTTTTCTGGGGGCTGGGGCGCAGTGGTTAAAGGCACTTGCCTGCCACCTTCTCTGTGTTCAGTCTTACCAGACAAGGCTGCTGAGCATCCTGTGAAGGCTCCTTGAGCCCCAGGAGTCACTGTGAATCTAGGAGCTTACCCTGATGTCCTCAGGTCCCCGGGGATCCATCAGCTGCTTCTCTAGGGCGGGGAGGGCCTCGGCTGCCAGTATCACCAGCTGCTGAAGGATCTGGGCACAGAAACATTACAGCAGAATCAACCAGATGTCTCTCTCAGCTTAGGCTGGGCCTGCTTGCTTATTGGGGCACAAAATCAAATTTGAGAATAGGTACAGGGTTGAACCTGGGCCGAGGGTCCATCCTGTGTCCACACAGAGTTTTTCCGGTCCTGGGGAGTAAGAATGACCATGACTGGGAGTCGTGTCCGAGCTGCCAGGAAGCCACTGCGAATTTCTACCTGTTCCTCCACTAGAGACGAGAGGGGGCACCGGGTCAGCTCGTTCTTCCACCAAGTGACACCCTCCACCGCCCCAGGTTTTCCTACTGTGCACCCAGTGGCTGCTTGACACAGGGATTTTCCAGCACCGCCAACCCAGGGTAAAGGTGCTGAAAGGGACATTACATTCACCTTAGTTGGGTGGGGTGTTGATCTCTGTGCTTTAGCCCAGAGGCAGAATTTTCCATTGCCTGGCACCCCCAGTCTAGTCTCTAACCTGCACAAGCTGAGGCCTGCCTCAGGCCCCCTCCCATCCTGGGCTCCCACACACCTGGGGAATTAGGAACCCGACACCCTGCACTCCAGAGACCCAGAGCGCCTCAGATTACAATGGGAAATTGCCATTCCCACCCCCAAGAGTTGGAAGCATTCAACACTTCCTTACGTCCCACACAAGATCTCTGACCTGGTGTTCAGGAAGCCCCCCTCCACTGTCCTCTGCCCTCTACAGCCCACTTACCACCCCAGTCCATCCTATCACTGACCACCACATGGGCAAAGCTCTCTATAGCCAAGCTTGACCTGAGCGCGCCTCTTCTTCCTGATAATTCTCTTCCTCAAGAGACAAAACCAGGCTTAGGTATCTTGAAGTAGTGAGGCCCTGTGCCTGTCTTTCTGTGCCATATATGAAAGAAAGTTCTTCCAATGGTTGGACTTGAGTCCTTCCACTCACCAGTGAGTTCACCGTTAAGGTTGACAATGAGGGGGTTGTTCTTCCAATCAAAGGTAGATACCAGGGAAAGGAACCGAAGGAAGCCAACCTGGGGGGAACTGAGTGGAAGACGTGAGAAAGAGCCTGGGACCCAGCCACCCATCCCCAAACTCCCCACCTCCAATGTAGGGAGCCCAAATCCTTAGCATGGATAATGGCAGGGAAAGGTATATTAGAACTCCACCTCTTAAACTACCCTCTCCCGTCTGAACTAAGGATTTGGGGAACTTTTTGGCTAGGAAAAAGGTAGAAGGAATCACCTGGGAGGGGTGAAGGGCTCAGGGTGCAGGAAGAGGGCAGCACACACCAGATCCAGGCTTTCATCAGTGAACCCCTCACCCAGAAGCTGGGCACGCACCCACCGCTTGGCCAGGCGAGCCACACCAGAGAAAGCTGGGTGCTGCTGCTGGAGTCTGGTGGAGGAGGGAAGTGGCAGTGAGACGCACACACTGAGAACAGGCCTCAGCCCTGAAGCCACTGTTATACAACTCTTACCCAATACAGGCTTCCATGTTAATGTGTTACAAACATGACCTCATGTTTTCTTAACAAATGCCCTTATACTAGTTATTCCCATTCCACAGATGAGAAAAATAAGGTCGGGGGTGGGGGGGATGACTTGCCCAGGGCCAACATTCCAGAACTTATACCTCTACTATGCTGGCCTCCCTGTGGGTCAGGCAGCCAGGATAACAGAATGGGTGCAGGGGAAGGCCTATGGATGGGGTGGCCTGTGCAGGTGGTCTTACCCATGCAGGGCACTGGTGAGCAAAGGCAACAGCTTAGTGTCTCTCTCAAGGCGGAGGGAGGCTGGCGTGTCCCTTAGAGAGATCATCCCTTCAGGGCTCTGGACCTCTCTCAAGATCTGTGGCTCCTTCTGATAAGCCACACGAACTCGGAACACGAACCCATCCTGTTGGAAGAGGATGTCAGCCTGGGGTCCTGGAAGTGTCTGCCACCCACATCCTGCTCCCCAGCGGGGTGCTCAAGATGGGGATCCTCTCTCATACCCCAACATCCCTCAGCCTGTTGCAGGGACTTCCCCACCTGACCTTGAGTACATCCGTGTGTGTGGCAGTGGCACGGCACTGCAGCTTATGCTGCTGCGCTAACACCTCTGCCAGGCGCAGCTGGAAGGCGGCTCGGACTCGCCTCACGGCTTCAGCATCCTGAGGCCACTGCCCGCTGCCCTCCAGGTGGCACACCACTGGAAAAGGAGAAGTCTCATACTGCATCCTGGGGTGGGAACTGTCCCTCCTACTCCCTCCCCAAGAGCCCACTTACTGGTGATAGGCTCTACATAGGCTGGGCAGGGCTTATCAGGCCGGGGCAACAGTGAAGCCCGCTCCTGAAGGTGATTGTAGAAGGAGTAGGCTGGGCGGACTGGGACTGGAGGGAATACCTGCAGAAGAAGGGGCCGCCGCCGGGGTCAGAGAGGGTAAGAAGCAAGACACTGGGTGACCGGAGCAGAGGTGGCGAGGTCACCAGGCACAACAGGCTTCCTGCGTACTCACACCTTACCTCTGTGTAGCGCAACACTGGGTGAGTTCCCTGAACAGCAGACACAGTCAGTGGGAGACCTTCTAGCCTCCACAGTAGGCGACTGAGGTCATCGTAGCAACGCACAGGCCTTTGCCAGGGCCTCCTCACCAGTACTGGATGTCTGAGGGAAAGAAGACAGTCAGTCAGGAGGCTGGAACCTACAAAACCCCCAGGTACCCCTCCTGGGAGTCTGCCATGGCTCAGGCAGCAGCAGCCCCAGCGCTCCCCCTGCTGAACACCAAAGGAAGTGCATCCTGGCTGAGGGAGAATGGGTTCTCTCCCCAGCCTACCATATTGGTTACTCTGTCCCCCTTACCTCTTTTGGGCTTTGGATCAGTGCACCCAGGAAGCCCCCCGCATAGTGAACACAGCTCTCTGGGATGTCGGCATGGCTGAGGAGCACAAACACAGAGCAAGGGAGTCAGAACTACATGAATCCAAAAAAAGTAGCCCACAGCTGCTTCCTGGCACGATGATGGCAACACTCACAGTGCTAAGAGGTGGGTGACCACCTGGTGAGGAATAAGGCGCTTCTGAGACATAGAGGCTGCCTCCCAGACCACAGCTTCCCGAATAGCTCCATCCTGGAAACGCCGAAGTTCTGAGCGGGATCCCCAGAATTGGCGGAAGTCGGCAGCCTAGGAAAAAGCAAGGAATGGTGGAAGAAATCAAAAAAGAACTGGGCTGGGGTCAGTCATAGTGGCACACACCTTTAATCCCAGCACTCGAGAGGCAGAGGTAGGAGAATCGCTGTGAGCTCAAGGCCACCCTGAGACTACATAGTGAATTCCAGGTCAGCCTGGGCTACAGTGAAACCCTATCTCAAACCGCCCTGGAGATTCTGAGCTTCCACACCTCAGACTGGTCAGCTTCTGGACCCAGCTCCAGGACACTGGTCAATCCTTCAGGCCGGAGGAGCAATCCCAGGGTCAGCGTCCCAGAGTCTTTGTGCTTTGGTGGATCTTGGTTGATGTCCCACTATAGGGTATTAAAAAAAAAAATACCAACTCAAACTCTAAATCCCCCAGCCTGGCCCAAAACATAACTCTTCAGCGAGTCAGAAAGGTCAAGCTAACGGGGTGGCATGCCTTTTGTGCCCCTGGGAACCCTGGATCCAGCCCCACCTGACCTCTCACAAACTCCCCAATCTACATGGCCTCACCTCTGGGACTGCGGGCCGAGAGTGAGCCAGAAGGTGCAGCCGGGACCGAAGACCTTGTTCCAGAAGGGTGGTCAGTGGGCCCAAGGCTGCTGAGACATAGTCCCCACCACTGTCCTGCAGCTCTGCCCAGAGCTTTAGCCGATGACATGCTGCCTGTAGGCGACTCAGTGGATGGAGACTAGAGGGGCATTAAGGACAGAGAGGGGAAATCAAGGTCCGTTGACCTTCAAATCCTCCTCCCTGGAAAACCTGGGTATGTCTGAAGACCTTTGTCCCTTCATTCCAGAGTGACAGGGCCCACCAACATTCTCTGCCACCCCTAAACTCACTGCACAACGTGGTCAAAAGCTCGGATCATGGGTTTGGGAGTCATCAAGAGCAGCTGGAAGCCATCGTCTGCTCTGCTGTCCAGCAATGCCATAGACAGCTGCGCCTCATGCTGCACCTGCAGCCACAGGAAGAACCACAGCTGTACTCTTCATCGGCGCAAGGGCACAAAGTAGTACACAGGCCTGTCTTTTACTACTTCTAAAGGACCTTTTGGTGTGTGGGGGGGGGAGTGGTTCACACCTTTAATCCCAGCACTTGGAAGAGGCTGAGGCAGAAAGATCGCTGTGAGTTCAAGACCAGCCTGGGCTACAGCGAGACTTTACCTCCAAAAAAAAAAAAAAAAAAGACTTTCTGGGGTTTTGGTACTGACAAAAGTGACAGAATCTGGCGGGGCATGGTGGCACACGCCTTTAATCCCAGCACTTGGGAGGCAGAGGTAGGAGGATCGCTGAGAGTTCAAGGCCACCCTGAGACTACAGAGTGAATTCCAGGTCTACCTTGAAAACAAAAAGTGACAGAATCTGAGCTAGGACATCTGGCAGATGCAGGATTAGGGCCATAGGTACCTGGTGATAAGTGGAGGCAGTAACATCAGCACAGAGGTTGAGAAGGCCTGAAGAGTCCAGGAAGACAACTGGGAAAACTTGGTGGAAGTCAGCCAAGGCCGGCTGTAGGGGACAGAGAAGCCAGTCAGAGTTGAGACTTACCTTCAGGCCTCTTGGCACCGATCTGCCCTTCCCCAACTCACCAAGGAAGGATCTGAGCTCAGACATAAACTGATCCCGTTGACTGTCAGATCTGTGGTGGCTGGAGTGAATCAGAGAAGGAAGGTGTGTCAGAAGGCATTTCTCCCTGGGTACCCAGCCAGAGTGACCCCTGCTTCAACCTGGGTGGCTAACTACCACCTCCTTCCAAGATTCAATTTGCCTATCTGTCTAATGACAAGGAACTGAAAGATCACTGATGGAATGAGAGGATTTCTGGAATAACTGCAACACTTGGGCCTTTCCCAGTCTAGCTGCCTCACCCAGAAATTGCAAGACGCTTCTCAGGACCTGGTAGCCGCTCATGGTGGTGTGGATCTTGCGTGTAGACACGAGGAAGGTGACCAGCATGGAGATAAGGAACCCATTAAACCCACCCAGGCCCTGAAAGAGAGATGAGGATAGAACCGAGCTCAGAACTAGCCCATCACACAATGAGTCAGGAAGGCTGTGCCACCCCCAACTCACCTTGTCCAGCTCTC
The DNA here is from genome assembly GCA_036346955.1 of Dipus sagitta. NCBI lineage: Eukaryota > Metazoa > Chordata > Mammalia > Rodentia > Dipodidae > Dipus > Dipus sagitta. The sequence goes on along the minus strand of CM070770.1, from coordinate 107,873,455 downwards.
GCTGCCGCAGCCAAACCTTGAGGAGTACAACACCATCCTTCAGGCCCTGGGCAGAGCCCAGCCCCGTTGACAGCATCTGCACATGAGACTCCAGGGCTGTATCCTGCAGCACCCATGTGTTGTAGTGGGGGGTAGGGGGCTCTGGGCTACCTGTAGAGGAAACAAAGCCATGAGAAGAGAAGCCTCTACCATACCCCTAGCCTCCAAGCACCCACCAACACCAGTGCCTGCTCACTACCCTCTGGAAGACTCTGTCCTCGGTACCAGGCAGAGCGCACATTGTTCTTGGTTGGCAGCAAGCGGCATGGGCGGAAGTAGTCCAGAGGAGGGCACGGATGCAGACGTACAGTGACCAGGTGTTCGTCCTTCCCTGGACAGACAGGCAATGCTAAGACTCTGTAGCTGGAACCAGAGGTCTCTATACCTTTCCACCTCAGAATTTGAGGCCTGTGCCTCCCACTTTGGTCTGGAGGCTTCTATAATTACTCCTCTAGACCTTGAGCCTCACACTCCAGATCTGTCACCCCATACTGTGCCCTTAGCCTTACATATGTGCGACTCTCACCACGTGGCCGCAACAGCAGCAAGGGTTTCAGGTGGCAGCCATTGCTGTAAGAGAAGCGAACACTGCCAAAGAGGGGGTCTTTGGCCAGGTGGTGAGCTAAGTGGGCCAAGTAAAGAGCACGCTTGCGGAAGTAGCGCTGGTTCAGCCCATCCTTGTCCTGGAAGATTTCCTGGAGGGGTCAAGGATGGAGAAACAGGGTCAGGCACCCAAGCGCTTGCTTGTGGAGCTTGGGAGCTGAGAAAGCGAAGTTAGAGTCCCTGGAGTGCCTAAACCAGGGCTACCAATACCACATCCAATTTTCAGACAAGGAGTAACTATTGGTTTAAGGATTCATCTGCCCTAAGAGTGGCAGGCCTCTCTACCCCAAAGCCTGAAACTTACCCGGGGCATGGTGAGTGCCACATCCACATTGATGTCTGGCCGGATGCAAGTACCCAGAAGATAGCTGCCTACAACAGTGACCTGGGATGGAGGCAGGAAGCGAAAAGAGCCCTTCACAGTATAGGGCACTTGGTGGAGGGGCACTTGAACCCCAGCTGGGAGCCATGACTGGTCAGTGAGCTGCAGAGACAAAGACAATAAAACATATTTGCTCTGCTGCTTTTCTCACAAGGCCCCTTCATGCCTAATAGACATCTTAGCATATCACCATGTTCAAAACTAAACATCCAATTTTCCATAAATGCTTCCCTATGAAGGCAATCACATTCTACTTGCTCAACAAAAACATTTAAACCATCCTGATTCATTTCTACTAAAAAGACTGGGCTGGAGAGATGGCTCAGTGGTTAAGGCACTTGCCTGTAGAGCCTGACAACCAGGGTTTAATTCTCCAATACTCATGTAGGGCTAGAAGCACAGGGTGGTACATACATCTGGAGTTCATTTGCAGTGGCTAGACACCCTGACACTCCCATTCTCTCTCTGCTTGCAAATAAACATTTTTAAAAAAAAATACTGGGCCAGGCTTGGTGGCACATGCCTTTAATCCCATCACTCGGGAGGCAGAAGAGGATCACCATGAGTTTGAGGCCGCCCTGAGACTACATAGTGAATTTCAGGTCAGCCTGAGCTAGAGTGACACCCTACCATGAAAAACCAAAAAAAAGGAGGTCAGGTTTCTGGGCTAGAGTGAGACCCTATCTTAAAATCTCAAAAAAAAAAAAAAAAAAGGTAGGGACTAGAGAAATGGCTTAGTGGTTAAGGCACTTGCCTGCAAAGCCAAAGGACCTTGGTTAGATTCCCCAGAACCCAAGTAAGCCCCAGATGCACAAGGGAGCACATGCATCTGAAGTTTGTTTACAGAGTTGGAGGCCCTGGCATGCCCATCCTCTCTCCCTCTACCTGCCTAGTTCTGTATCTCTCTCTCTCTCCCTCCTCTCTCTCTCTTTCTCTCTCTTTCTCAAGTAAGTAAATAAAACCCACAAACTCATTTTGCCAGGTGTGGCAGCACATACCTTTAATCCCAGCACTTAGGAGACAAAAATAAGAGGATCACTGTGAGTTCAAGTTTACCCTGAGACTACAGTGAATTCCAGATCAGCCTGGGCTAGAGTAAGACCTATCTCAAAAATCCAAACAAAGAAAACACCTAATTTGGGGACTGGGAAAATAGCTTAGTAATTAGGAGCACTTGCCACTTTAAGCATGAAGGGCTTCTCGGGCTGGAGACCACCAAGTCAAACTCCCACCTAAAAAGCTGGGTGTGGTCACACAAGTCTGTAACCCCAATCTGTGGGGGACCAAAACTAGAGAATTGCTGGGACTCACTGATGAACAGTGGCTCCATCAGTTCTGAGTTAAGAGAGACAAAGGGAAAATACACAGATGAGAAATAAAAAGATACTTAACATTCTCCTTTGGCCTTCACATGTACATACATGGGGCATGTATCTGCACACATGTGCATACACCAGACATTACACATGCCAGGTCACATAATACTCTATACACACATATACAAGCAAGACAAAACAAAAACTCTTTTTTCAGGCTCGGCATGGTGACACACACCTGTTAATGCAGGAGGATCAGGAGTACAAACTTCAGTTGGTTTGCTTGGCAATATAGCAAACCAATTCAAGGCCAGCCTGAGTTATATAAAACCATGTCTCAAAAACCCAAACCAACAGCACTCGGGACATAGAGGTAAGAGGACTGCCGTGAGTTCAAAGCTACCCTGAGACTACATAGCAAATTCTAAGTCAGCCTGGGCTAAAGTGAGACCCTACCTCAAAAAATTTAAAAACAGCCAGGCGCGGTGGCTCATGCCCTTTAATCCCAGCACTCGGGAGGCAGAGGTAGGAGGATCACTGTGAGTTCAAGGCCACCCTGAAACTACAGAGTGAATTCCAGGTCAGCCTTGACTAGAGAGACCCTACCTCATAAAACTAGAAAAAAAAGGGGGGGGGCTGGAGAGATGGCTTAGCAGTTAAAGCATTGGCCTGCAAAGCCAAAGGACCCAGGTTCAATTCCCCCAGGACCCATGTAAGCCAGATGCACAAGGGGCACATGCGTCTCAAGTTCATTTGCAATGGCTAGAGGCCCTGGCGTGCCTATTCTCTATCTCTCTTCTATCTTTCTATCTCTCTCTCTCTCTCTCTCCCCTTGCAAATCAATACAACAAATCATTAAAAAAAATAAGCTGGGTGTGGCAGTGCATGCCTTTAATCCCAGCACTGGGGAGGCAGAGGTAGAAGGATCACCATGAGTTTGAGTGCACCCTGAGACTACATAGTGAATTCCAGGTCAGTCTGAGCTAGAGTGAAATGCTACCTCAAAAAACAAAAAGCAACAAAAAAAGTAAAATAAATTAAAAAGGTAAATATAATGAAAATGCCCATTTTCAACTAGAAGAAGTAGTGGCTTATACCTGTAATCTGAGGCAGGATGATTAAGAGTTTAAGGACAGGCTGGAGAGATGGCTCAGCAGTTAAGGTGCTTGCCTGCAAAGCCCAACAACCTGGGTTCAATTCCTCAGTACCCACATAAAGCCAGATCCACAAAGTGGTGCATGCATCTGGAGTTCTTTGCAGTGGTTGGAGGACCTGGTTGCACCCATTCTCTCTGTCTCTGCTTGCAATTAAATTTTTAAAAAGGCCAGGCATGGTGGTGCATGCTTTTAATTCCAGCACTTGGGAGGTAGGAGGATCGCCATGAGATCAAGGCCACCCTGAGACTTCAATAGTGAATTCCAGGTCAGCCTGGGCTTAAGGAAGACCCTACCTTGAAAAAAAAGAAAAAACAGAGAGCCGGGCATGGTGGCGCACACCTTTACTCCCAGCCCTGGGGAGGCAGAGGTAGGAGGATCACCATGAGTTTGAGGCCACCCTGAGACTTCCTAGTGAATGCCAGGTCAGCCTGGGCTACAGCAAGACCCTACCTGGGGGAAAAAAAAAGAGAGAGAGAGAGACAGAAAGAGAATGTGTGTTAATTCAAGGCCAGCCTGGACTTCATGAGACTCTGTCTCAACAACACCTCCCACACAATTAAATCGCATAAGTGCTTGTTAAGTGATGAAATGGCTACCATCCCAGTTGCGCTCTCTAGTCTTTCAAGAAAATAGCAAAGCTTTTGTTTGAGATGTTCCACTGCAAGCTTTGCATCCCAAGTTTCCCAGGTCACTGTCTTACCACTGTCTCAGGGGTTGGGGGCACCCTCTTGATCCGCTGGTTGACCTCCCTTAGGAAGGTGTCAATTCGGTCCTTCTTTTTCTCTGACAGCCTCACTTCCTTTAACAGCTCCTCTACCTGCAAGTGGCAGAAGGAAGAGTCCATCAGCCTCAGGATCACAGCAAACCCCTCTAACCTACATCCCAGCCACCCAACAATACTTGTAAACGAAGCAAGCTGGAGTGGAACAGGATCTCGGTCTCCCGGAGGCGATTCAGCTCCTCATTAGTAGGTTCCTTGTACAGTTCTTCTCGACTGAGCTTCACAGGCTGCAGGAGGCTCTCTGCTGGAGACTCAGCCCTTGCACGCTTTTTCAAGGACGCCTTCTTCCCCTTGGCAGAGTCTTCCAGGGCTGGTTCTATCACCTGTGGGCAGAGAGGGGAAGCCAATGAGAGATCGTAAGTATCTTAGCACCTGCTGGCTAAAGTGTCACTATAACAGGTTGGCCATCTGCTCTTATCCTCCCTTTCAGTGGGAGTCAGACTGCTTAGAAGGAAGCATGGCACTCTGCCTGCACCTGATTGAAGCAGTTTACTGGGCATTGCCCTAAGAAATCAATGCCCAAGCCCTTGTGTTTTCAGGTACTACGAATCTGCTGATAACAGGCTTGGGACTTCTGAAATACATCCATCTCCTCCCATTTGATTTACCCGTATCTTTAAAAAAAATTATTTATTTTCAAGGGGGGAGGTGGGAGAATGGATACACCAGGGGCCTCTAACCACTGAAAACTCTACCAGATGCATGCACCACTTTGTACATCTGGTTTTACATGAGTACCGAGGAATCGAACCTATGTCTAAGGCACTGAAGGCAAGCGCCTTAACCGCTGAGCCATCTCTCCAGCCCAGATTTAACCATATCTTGACTGGGCTAGCTTCCCCTAGAAATCTGATGCGAGGCCGTAAGTAGGAAGAATCACGGAAATTGTGCTCTTCCAGATGTTCCTCAAGGACTGGCTAGCTGTCAGGCGGGAGCCGACTCGGAGCCTCTCTTCCTCGCATGGGGCTCAACCCACCTCTGGCTCCCGGGCTGCTCCGCTCGGCTGCTTTCCAGCGGGAGCCGGCCCCATCGTGCCAGTCCCGTTCGCTCTCAAGGATCCCTAGATTGGCCCGCCGGGTCTCCAGCTCGGAGCTTCCCACGTGGGCAGCGATGCTGAGATCCCCGACTCAGGGCCCAACGAGCAGAGAGCCACAGGCTCCACCCCCTCCGGTCATTGGATCAGCGCCCTCAACGTGGCTCACCATTGGCCAGTAGTTCACCAGGACCGCTTCCCCCCAAGGGAGGAGCCAAACGAAAGCTTTGCGACACTAGACCGGAAGCCTACGGGAGCTGGGTCGTCGCTTTCCTTTCCTCATTTCCTCCTTCCGGGAGGGAAGGGTGGAGGTTGGTCTGGGCTTTCTGGTGAGTTTTTTTCATTCACTTGAGCTGTTGATTCTCTGTCTTTTCCGGATTCGCTACTTCGTGTTTCTTGGTAGTTTCCTGGTATATAATAACTTGAATTGGTTTTCTGTTTTGACTGCTGAGGTTTAGTCCAAGTAGCATAGCTCCAAGATTGCAGTCATAACTTTTCTCCAGCTTTCACTTATTAAAAATTTAACCGCGGGGCGTGTTGGCGCACGCCTTTAATCCCAGCACTTGGGAGGCAGAGGTAGGAGGATCTCCGTGAGTTCGAGGCCACCCTGAGTCTACATAGTTAATTCCAGGTCAACCTAGACCAGAGTAAGACCCTACCTCGGAAAAAAAAAAAAAAATTTTTAAATAACAGCACTGGGTAGGCAGAGGTCGGATGACCACCGTGAGTTCAAGGCCACCCTGAAACTATATAGTGAATTCCAGTTCAGCCCCGGGCTACAGTGAGACCCTACCTCAAAAAACAAAACAAAACAAAAAATTTAAATAAGGCCGGGGTGGTTGTCCACACCTTTAGTCCCAGCACTCCGGAGGCAGAGGTAGGAGGATCACCGTGAGTTCAAGGCCAACCTGAGACTACATAGTGAATTCCAGGTCCGCCTGAACTAGAGTGAGACCCTACCTCGAAAACAACAACAACAAAAAAAAGTTTTAAATAAGAGCTGCGCATGGTGGCACACACGTTTAATCTCAGCACTTGGGAGGCAGAGGTAGGAGGATCCTATGAGTTCAAGGCCAGCATGAGACTACGTAGTGAATTCCAGGTCAGCCTGGACTAGAGTGAGACCCTACCTTGAAAACTCAAAAAAATAAAATTTTTTAAAATAAATCCCCCCACTCTGGGAGGCAGAGGTAGGAGGATCGCCATTGAGTTCAAGTCCACCCTGAGACTACATCGTGAATTCCAGGTGAGCCTGAGCTAGAGAGAGACCCTACCTCAAAAAAAATTTTTTTAAATAATTTATATACTTAACAATGGACACTGCAAGCCTTAAAATGAGCCAACTGGTGCAATAGTGGCACTTCTGTTAAGGGGGAAACCAATAGCCCTCTAATTTGACTGGAGGCCTGCTCCATGAGAGGGAATACATCCCTGATACTGAAAACCTACAACAGGGGTAGTGTGAGCCCTAGGGGTGTAATGTCTACTGCTGTCTCTCTAAATGCATATACTATGCTCACCAAACTGCCGGGTAAGCACTTATCTTAAGAAAGAAACCTGCCACAAAAAGCCGCATGCTTTATATGATACTCACCAAACTGCCTTTAAGCACTTTTCTTCATGTTCATAACCATATATTAATGCTACTCTCATTTTTGGATTAGAGAAGCTTCTCTTTTTCAGATGTTGGTGACTTCTGGGATGACTCAAAAGGCGCCATAGTGCTGAGAAGTGATGGAGGAGAGTTCAGCACTGAAACATCTCTATCACACTCTCCAAGTCTCAAGGTCCATTGTGGAAGAGGTGGTGGAAAGAATGTAAGAGCCAAAGGAAGGAGAGGACTCCTTACAATGCACTCTTCCAGACCCAAAATGGCCTTGATATCCATGACCTCACCTTGCCTGACACTACCTACACAAGACCATCATAATAAGGGGAAAAGATGATGACATCAAAATAAAAGACTGATTGAGAGAAGGGTTATGATGGAGAGTAGAGTTTCAAAGGGGAAAGTGGGGGGAGGGAGGGAATTACCATGGGTTATTGTCTACAATTAATGGATGCTGTCAATAAAAAATATTTACTTAAACATTGAAGATTTAAATACAAAAATGTTGCAAGAATAGTGAATCCCTATATACTTTTTTTCAAGACAGGTTTTTATTTATTTATTTGAGGGAGAGGAAGAGACAGAGAGAATGGGTGTGCCAGGGCCTCCAGCCACTGTATCTGGCTTATGTGGGTACTGGGGAAATGAACTGGGGTCCTTAGGCTTCACAGGCACTAAGCCATTTCCCCGGCCCTCGAGGAAGGTTTTAATTATTTGAGAGAGAGAGAGAGTCAGGTGGGGGAGAGGGGGAAAGAATGAGAATGTGCACTCCAGGGCCTCTAGCCACTGCAAAGGAACTCCAGACACATCTGTTACCTTGTGCATCTGGCATATGTAGATACTGGGTCCTTAGGCTTTGCAAACAAGTGCCTCAACTGCTAAGCTATCTCTCCAGCCCTCAAAGCAGGTATTTTATTTATTTATTTATTTAGGTTTTTCCAGAAAAGGCTTTGTTTTAGCTCAGGCTAACCAGGAGTTCACTACGTAGTCTCAGGATGGCCTTGAACTCATGGGCATGAGCCACCATGCAATTAATTTTTTTTCTTTTTAAGGAATAAATGTTCTTTATATAGCCTAGTTAATGTTTAAAAAGAAAAATAGCTTGGTTTCATTTGTCAGCTAGTCCAGACAGTAGCGATATTTTTTCTGTATGTTACTCAAGGCACTAGTGTGCCTTTTTTTATTGTTTTGGTAGTAACAGACCTCATTTATCAAAAATAAAACAGGCAAAACTAATTTGCAGTTGCAAAAGTCAGGATAGTAATACTTTCGGGGGAAGAAAACTGCTAAGACAGGCATGAAGGTATGGAGTATTCAGAATGCTGTTTTGATCTGAGGGTTGGTGAAATGAATAAGTTTAGTTCATGCAAATCCTTGTTTGTGGCCTTTTCTCTATGTGTGATATATGTAGTTTTAAAAGTTGGTGCTTTTTTTGCTGGGCATGGTGGCAAATACTTGTAATCCCCATACATGAAAGGCTAAGGCAGGAAGTCAGCCACAAGTCCGAGACCAGCCTGGGCTAAATACTGAGAACCAGGCTGTGATGGTTTTATATTGACTGCCAATTTGACAGAACCTAGAACTACCTCTGAAGGATTACCTTGATTAAGTTAGCCCATGGGCATGCCTTTGAGGCATTATCTTGGTTAAGTTAATTGAGGTGGGAAGACCCCACCTTAACTGTGGGCAGCACCATTCCATGGACTCTTTTTTTTTTTTTTTTTTTTTTTTAACCGTAAAGAAGTAATGTTTTGCTTATTTTGTGACAGTCAAAAGGACATGCAGAAGTTTAGCCCTGCCCCACTTTCCTTATGGTCAGATCCTCTCACCTTGTAAAGTGTGAATTGCCCTTTTTGTACAAAAGATGATTTTGTCTACTTGTAAGTGAATGTAACATACTGTCAATTTTCCTTGTTTGAATAGAATTGTAACACTACATGGAGTGTGTATTTCCAGAACCTTGTGTATATTTCCAATGAACTTTTTTTGCAAGCTCACTTGTAACCATATGTATATAATTAACCTGTGTATGCTTATGCTGTGCAACTATGTTTTGTAACTCTTGTGTAGATTGTCTCTAAACAATGTGTGATCTTTATTTTGAAAAATGCAGAAAAAAATTTTTTAACTAGGCGTGGTGGTGCGTGCCTTTAATCCCAGCACTCGGGAGGCAGAGGTAGGAGGATTGCCACAAGTTTGAGGACACCCTGAGACTACATAGTGAATTCAAGGTCAACCTGAGCTAGAGTGAAACCTTACCTCAAAAAACAAAACAAACAACAACAAAAAAAGGGCTGGAGAGATGGCTTAGCGGTTAAGCCTAAGGACCCTGGTTCAAGGTTTGATTCCCCAGGGCCCACGTTAGCCAGATGCACAAGGGGGCACACGCGTCTGGAGTTTGTTTACTGGAGTGGCTGGAGGCCCTGACGCGCCCATTCTGTTTCTCTCTCTTTCTGTCTCTCTCTCTCTCTCTCTCCCCCTCTTTCTTTCTTTGCTGCTCTCAAATAAATAAAAATAAACAAACAAAAATTTTTTTTTGACCTGGTGTGGTGGCGCACACCTTTAATCCCAGCACTCGTGAGGCAGAGGTGGAAGGATCAGCATGAGCTCAAGTCCACCGTGAGACTACGTAGTGAATTCCAGGTCAGCCTATGCTAGGGTGAGACCCTGCCTCAAAAAAAAACTTTTTTAAAAAATTTATTTGAGAGGAAGATAGAGAATTGCGTACAGGGCCTCCAGCCACTGCAATCAAACGCCAGATGTGTGCAACCCCTGGTGCGCATGTGCAATCACTCACATGTGTCACCTTGCACATGCACCACATTGTGTGTCTGGCTTATGTGGGACCTGGAGAGTTGAACATGAGTCCTTAGGCTTCACAGGCAAGCACCCTAACCACTAAGCCATCTCTCCAGCCTGTGAGGCAGGCTTTTTGTTTGTTTGAGGTAGGGTTTCACTCTAGCCCAGGCTGACCTGGAATTCACTCTGTAGTCTCAGGGTGGCCTTGAACTCATGGCAATCCTCCTACCTCTGCCTCCCGAGTGCAGGGATTAAAGGCATGCGCCACCATGCCCGGCTAGGTTTTTAAAAATAATGTGTGGGCTGGCAGAGATGGTTTAGCAGTTAAGGCACTTGTCTGCAAAACCTAAGGACCCAAGTTCAACTCACCAGAACCCACTTAAGCCAGATGTACATGGTGGCACATGTGTCTGGAATTCATTTGCAGTGGCTAGGCCCTGTTGTGCCCATTCTCTCTCTCCCTCTCTCTTTCTAACAAGTGACTAAAAAATATTTTAAAACATTTATAAACAGAGAGAGGAAAGAGACAGAATGGGCACACCAGGGCCTCTAGCTGCTGCAAATGAACTTCAGACACATGTGTCACCTTATGTCTGGCTTTGCTTGGGTACTAAGGAATGAAACCTGGGACCTTTGGCAAAACCCTTAACCATTTTTCCAGCCAAGGAGGTAGTTACCCCCACTCCAGCCTGTTTGGGTAGGACAAAATGGAGTCACCAAAGACAACAGTATGGCGACAGACACAAGGAAGTGGATCATCCATATTCCTCAAGAAACTGCCCAGCCATTATCCCTTCCTTCCCTAACAGTGCCCCAGGTCTAGGCTTCCTGCCCCCTTGTGGTCACTATTCTGGTGTCACACCCTGGCTATCTTAGATCTCCCCTAAAGAAAAAAAAATTTCTTTTTAACTTTTCCCTTCCTTACCTTCTCCCAACTGAAGAACCCTATATACTACACTATCTGGAATTTCAAGTTGGCTGTACTCTGCTCTTGAAAGTCAGTCCTAGCAGCTTGTGTTTTTCCCGAATAAAAGCTTCCATATTTGCCTCAGAGTGGTCTCCGTGGTCTTTGTCATGCCCAAACCTTACACAGCCCAGGTAGGGTCTCCCTCTAGTCCAAGCTGACCTGGAATTCAAAATGTAGTCTCAGGCTGGCCTTGAACTCATGGTGATCCTCCCACCTCTGCTTCCTGAGTGCTGGGATTAAAGTCGTGCACCACCACACCTGGCCAGGTTTTTGTTTTGGTTTTTGGTGTTTTTTTTTTTTTCTTTCTTTCTTTCTTTCTTTCTTTCTTTCTTTCTAGATAGGGTCTTACTCTAGCCCAAGTGGACCTGGAACTCACTCTGTAGTCCCAGACTGGCCTCAAACGTACAGCAATCCTATCTCTGCCTCCCAAGTGCTGATATTAAAGGCGTGTGCCACTACCTAGGGTTTTTCCCATATACTTTTCATCATCACTTCGTGACATTCTTTTGCCAACTTAGTTTTGCCTTTATGTATTTGCAAATTTTGTAAAGCCATTTAAAGCCCAGCATAGTGGTTCACACCAGTAATACAGGAGCTCAGGAGACTTCAGTAGAAGGATTCCTGGGTGGTTGACAGTTTAAGACCTGGTTTAAAAAAAAAAGTCATGCTGGGTGTGGTGATGCATACCTTTACTCCCAGTACTAAGGAGGCAGAAGTAGGAAGATCGCCATGAGTTCAAGGCCACCCTGAGACTCCATAGTGAATTCCAGGTCAGCCTGAGCTAGAGTGAGACCCTACCTTGAAAATCCAAAAATAAGGTTATGGAATTCATTTGCAGTGGCTGGGGCTCCTGATGCTCCCATTCTCTCTATCCGCTCCCCTCTAATAAATAAATAAGGTTTATTTATTTATTTATTTATTGGCAACTTCTATACTTACAGACAACAAACCATGATAATTCCCTCCCCTCCCAAATATTTTTTAAAAATTAAAAAATAGTCAAGAGTTGGCAGCTGGGCTTAGTGATAGTTTCTCTGCAATCAAGAGGCCCTGTGAAATAACAATAGACACCTAAGCAGAGTCAAGAGCTGGACATGGTGGTGCACGTCTTTAATCCCAGCACTAGAGAGGCAGAGGTAGGAGGATCACCATGAGTTCGAGGCCACCCTGAGACTACATAGTGAATTCCAGGTCAGCCTGAGCTAGAGTGAAGCCCTACCTTGAAAAAACCCAAAAAAGCAAAGTCAAGCCTTGGGCTTGATGTCTAGAATAGAAAGTCGAGTAAGACTTAACTGGAACCCAGAACCTGATGAATGCTCTTGTCTTTCCATTTCACAGCTTGGTTCCCTTTATCTAGTCATGTGTAGCCTACCAAACTCATAAAGCTTACTCATGTGTCTCCCAGTCTTCCTTACTACTCCCTTTAGAACTGTATCCCTCCCTAACGTTTTCCTTTGCCTGTGTATGTGTGTACATGTAGAGATCAGAGTCAATGTTGGGTTTCTTCCACAATCACTCTTCACTTTGTTAATTGAGACAGGGTCTCTTGCTTAATCTGGAGCTCACTAATTTGGTGAATTTAGCCAGCAAGTCCCAGGGGTCCTCCTGCCTCTGCCTCATGATCACTGAGATTTACAGGCATGTGCTGCCATATTTGGTGTGTGTGTGTTGGAGATAGAGGGTCTTGCTACATTGCCTAAGATGGTCTTGAACTCATGAACTTCTGTCTCAACTTCCAGTGATCTGGAACTACCAGCATTCACCACTACCTCTGGCACTTTTTTTTTTTTTTTTTTTTTTTTTTTTGGTTTTCAGAGTTAGGGTCTCACTCTAGCTCAGGCTGACCTGGAATTCACTGTGTCGTCTCAGGGTGGCCTCGAACTCACAGTGATCCTCCTACCTCTGCCTCCCAAGTGCTGGGATTAAAGGCATGCGCCACCCCACGCCCGGCCTCTGGCACTTTTTTAAATTTTTTTTTTATTTTTATTTATTTATTTGAGAGAGAGAGAGAGAGAATGGGTGCACCAGGGCCTCCAGCCACTGCAAACGCACTCAAGACGCGTGCACCCCCTTGTGCATCTGGCTAATGTGGGTCCTGGAGAATTTAAGAGAGGGAAAGAATGAGTGCTCCAAGGCATTCAGTCACTGCAAATGAACTCCAGATGCATTCACCACCTTGTGCATCTGGCTTACATGGGTCCTGGGGAATCGAAAATGGGTCCTTTGGCTTTGCAGGCAAGCACCAAGTGCCTTAAATGCTAAGCCATCTTTCCAGCCCTTCTTTTGGTTTTTCAAGGTAGGGTCTCACTGTAGCTTGGAAGTCACTATGTAGTTGCAGATTGGCCTCGAACGCACAGCAATTCTTCTACCTCTGCCTCTCAAGGGCTGGGAACAAAGGCATGTGCCACCACACCAAGCTACATCAGACTTTTTTTTGCCTTAAGAAAAAAATTTGCTGGGCATGGTGGCACACACCTTTAATCCCAGCACTCAGGAGGCAGAGGTAGGAGGATCGCCTAAGGATACAGAGTGAATTCCAGGTCAGCCTGGGCTAGAGTGAGACCCTACTTCGGAAAAAAATGAAAATTGGGGGGCATGGTGGCGCACGCCTTTAATCCCAGCATTTAGGAGGAAGAGGTAGGTGGATTGCCATGAGTTTGAGGCAACCCTGAGACTACATAGTGACTTCCAGGTCAGCCTGAGCTAGAGTGAGACCCAACCTTGAAATACCAAAAAAAAAAAAAAAAGAGAGAGAGAGAGAGAGAGCAGGGTGTGGTGGCGCATGCCTTTAATCCCAGCACTTGGGAGGCAGAAGTAGGAGGATCACTGTGAATTTGAGGCCACCTTGAGAATACATAGTGTATTCCAGGTCAGCCTGAGCTAGAGCAAGACTCTACCTAGAAAAAAATTTTTGAGAGAGGAAAAGAGGCAGAGACTGCTGGAGAGATGGCTTAGCGGTTAAAGTGCTTGCCTGAAAAGCCAAAGGACCTAGGTTCCATTCCCCAGGACCCACATAAGCCAGATGCACAAGGTGTTGGGTATGTCTGGAGTTCATTTGCAGAGGCTGAAGGCCCTGGTATGCCCATATTTCTCTCTTTCCCTCTAGCTCAGGCTGACCTGGAATTCACTATGTAGTCTCAGGGTGGCCTCAAACTCTTGGCAATCCTCCTACTTCTGCCTCCTGAGTGCTGGGATTAAAAGTGTGCGTCACCACACCCAGCTCAAAGATTTAAAAAAAAAAAAAAAAAGCCAGGCTGTAGTGGTGCAGGCTTTTAATCCCAGCATTCAGGAGGCAGAGGTAGGATTGCCAAGAGTTCGAGTTCGAGGCCACCCTGAGACTACATAGAGAATTCCAGGTCAGGTCAGCCTGGACTATAGAGTAAAACCCTGCCTAAAAAAAAAAAAAACAGAAGTAGGCTGGAGAGATGGGTTAGTGGTTAAGGCATTTGCCTGCAAAACCAAAGGACCTAGGTTTGATTCCCCAGGACCTATGTAAACCAAATGCACAAGGTGACACGTGTCTGCAGTGGCTGGAGGCCCTGGTGCACCCATTCTATCTGCCTCTCTCTCTCTCAAATAAGTAATAAATTAATTTAAAAAAAAGAAAAAGGCAGAGAGAGTATGGGTGTGCCAGGGCCTCTAGCCTCTGCAAATGAAAACAAACTCTAGTCACATTTGCCACTTTGTACATCTGGCTTAGGTAGATACTGGGGCATGAAACCTGGGTTCTTAGGCTTCACAGGCAAGCACCTTAATCACTAAGCTATCTCTCCAGCTCATTTTTGTCTTTTTTTTTTTTTTTTTTTTTTTTTTTTTACTACAATGCTGGGAATCAAACCCAGGTTCTGAAGCATGCTATGCAGGCACTCTACCACTGAGCTACATCCCCAGTTCTGTTTTTTGTTTGTTTGGTTTGAGACAAGGTCACATGTAGTCCAGGATAGCCTCAAACTGGATAAGTAAGTGAGAATGACCTGGAACTCGGATTCTCCTGCTTCCCTCTCCTAAGTGTTGAGATTAGAGGCATATGTCACTATCCTGAAAATAATTCGTTCTCCTTCTCTTTCCTTTTCGTCCTTTTTTCTTTTTTCTTTTCTTTTCTTTTCTTTTTTTTTTTTTTTTTTTTTTTTTTTTTTTTTTTGTTCTCAAGGTAGGGTCTTGGACTCAGTGATCCTATCTCAGCCTCCTGAGTGCTGCGATTAATGTGGTGCACCACAAGGCCCAGCTAAGATATTACTGCCATTTAGTAAGGGAGTGTCACATAGGAAGCACTCAGTATGTATTTGTTGAAAGAGAGAGAGAAGAAGGAGAAAGGGGGGGCGGGAGGAAGGGAGGCAGGAAAAGACGGGTTGGGGAGATGGCTCAGCTGTTAAAGGTGTTTGTTTGCAAAGTCTGCAGGCCTGGGTTCAATTCTCCAGCTGCCCACATAAAGCCAGACAGGCCAGAAAGAAAAAAAAAAAAAAAAAAAGAATGAATGACTTTCCTAAGAGCACCTGGCTATGGGAAGGAAGTAAACAACTGCAATTCATCATGGGTGGTGCTATGAACACACTGCTATGGGCATTTTAGTCTAGGAACATTACAGGGTGGTGATTAAGAGCAGGCATTCTGAAGTGGGGTGGTTGAAGCCAGGTGTGATGGGTGGCAGGAGAATCTTGAATTTGGGGACAACCTGTACCACATGCCAAGATCCCAATCTTACAAAACCAAAGCCAAAACAACAAACCCCAACACAAAACAAAAACATGAAATAGGATGGTTCAGGTTAAAACCAGCTTCTGCCATTTCCAAACTCTGAGCTTGGGTAATTTTCTTAACATCTTTAAGCCTTACTTACTCAGTAAAATGGACAGTCTTTTTTTTTTAAGTTATTTGTTTATTTTTTGTGGTTTTTGAAGGTAAGGTCTCACTCTAGCCCAGGATGACCTGGAATTCACTGTGTAGTCTCAGGGTGGCCTTGAACTCATGATTATCCTCCTACCTCTGCCTTCTTAGTGCAGGTATTAAAGGCGTACACCACCATGCCTGGCATTAGGTTATTTATTTATTTATGAGAGAGAGAATGGACACGCCAGGGCAAATGAACTCCAGATGCATGTACTCCTGGTTTTACATGGAAACTGGGAGATTGAATCCAGGCCAGCAGGGTTTGCAAGCATCTTTAACTGGCTTTGAACTCATGGCAATCCTGCTACCTCAACCTCCTGAGTGCTGGTATTCAAGATATGAGCCATTACAAAAATACCTGGCATAAAATGGATTTTTAAAAATTTTTTAAATTGAAGCCGGGCATGGTGGTGCATGCCTTTAATTCCAGCACTTGGGAGGCAGAGGTAGGAAGATTGCCATGAGTTTGAGGCCACCCTGAGACTACATAATGAATTCCAGGTCAGCCTGGGCTAATGTGAGATCCTACCTTGAAAAACAAAACAAAAAAAAAAGTTAATTATTTTATTTGATAGAGAGAATGGTTATGCCAGGACCTCTAGCCACTGCAAACGAACTCCAGATGCATGTGCTAGCTTGTGCATCTATCTGGCTTATGTGGGTCCTGGGGAATCGAACTCGTGTCCTTAGGCTTTGCAGGCAAGTGGCTTAACCGCTGAGCCAACTCTTCAGCCCTTAAAATTGACTTTATAATGATTACCACATCATGGGTTTTTGTGAGAATTAAATAATATGCACATAAAGAGTCTACCACAAGAGAATACTGTGGCTCCTAATGGCAGTGTCCAAGTCTTTCTTTTACATATGTTAACATACTAAATAAAATATATTGATCTCTTGGGGCTAGAGAGGCGGCTCAAGGCCATCCTGAGACTACATATTGAATTCCAGGTCAGCCTGGGCTAGAGTGAGACTCCACCTTGAAAGACCAAAAAGAAAAAAATATATATATCTTAAAAAGACTCATGGTGATCCAGGCGTGATGGCGCACACCTTTAGTCCTAGCACTTGGGAGGCAGAGGTAGGAGGATTACCATGAGTTCAAAAGACAGCCTGAGATGACATAATGAATTCCAGGTCAGCCTGAGCTAGAGCAAAACCCTATCTCAAAAAAAAAAAAAAAAAAAAAAAGCCAGGCGTGGTGGCACATGCCTTTAATCCCAGCACCTGGGGAGGCAGAGGTAGAAGGATCGCCAGGAGTTTGAGGCCACCCTGAGACTACGTAGTAAATTCATGGTGGCTCACACCTGTAATCCAAACACTCTGAAACTTGAGGATTATCATGAGTTGGAGACCATCCTGGTGCCCACAGAGTGAGTCCAGGTCAGCCTGGGCTAGCGTGAGACTCTGCCTCAAAGCCTTGTGTGTGTGTGGATGGGGATTGCTGGGAGTAGAATCCATAGCATCCAGAGTCAGGCATATGCTACACAAAACCTTGATCACCTAATAGGTTAAACACTCTGGTTATCTTTTTCTCTTCGAGGGGAAAAAAAAAGTTACTGGACTTTATTGAGTGCCCTGGTTGGCAAATACCAGGTGATGTTTTGGACCTGTGGCTTCAATTGAAGGTATGTAGTCTGTTTTTTTTTTTACCACTAGAGGGCACTCACTCATCCGTCAAGTCAACCTCTGCATTATGAAACAATACAGAAAGCTGTAGCAAGTTGTTTCTGCCAGTCCTTTTGTGTGTGTGTGTGCTACTAATTGAATCTTGATTCTAGGGCCTTGTGCATGCTGGGGTAGTGCTCTAACACTGGTGTTTATCCTTGGATCTTAAAAAAATTTGGGGGGGAGCCGAGTGTGGTGGTGCACATCTTTTTTCTTTCTTTCTTTCTTTCTTTCTTTCTTTTTTTTTTGAGGTAGGGTCTCATCCAGGCTGTCCTGGAAGGGTGGCCTCGAACTCACAGAGATCCTCCTACCTCTGCTTCCCGAGTGCTTCTGGGATTAAAGGCGTGCACCACCACGCCCGTCTGTGGCGCATATCTTTAATCCTAGCATTTGGGAAGCAGAGGTAGAAGGATCACCATGAGTTCAAGATCGGCCTAAGACTACATAGTGACTTCCAGATCAGCCTGGGACAGAGTGAAACCCTACCTCGAAACACACACACACACACACAGTTTTTTTTGGTCTCTATTTTTGTGTGCATGTGGATTGTGTGTATGGTGTATACATGTGTGTGTGCAGATGTGTGTGTCCCATGTGCTGTGTGCAGAGGCCAGGGGCACTGTGTATCCTCCACTTACTGCTTTTTCACTTTATTTCCTTGAGAAGAGTCTCTCATTGAACTTGGAGCTGCCACTGTCCCTGGCATGTTTTTTAAATTAATTTACTTGAAAGAGAGAGTCAGATATAGAGAGAGAATGGGAGCCTGGTGTGGTGGCACACACCTTTAATCCCAGCACTCTAGAGACAGAGGATCATTGTGAGTTTGAGGCCACCCTGAGACTATATAATGAATTCCAGGTCAGCTTGGACTAGAGTGAGACTCTACCTCGAAAAACCAAAAGGAAAAGGAAAAAAATAATCTCTTAAAAAGACTGATGGTGGGCTGGAGGGATGGCTTAGCGGTTAAGGCGTTTGCCTGCAAAGCCAAAGGACTCAGGCTTGATTCCCCAGGACCCACATTAGCCAGATGCACAAGGGGGCTCACATGTCTGAAGTTCGTTTGCAGTGGCTGGAGGCCCTGGCGCACTCATTCTCTCACTCTCCCTCTTTCTCAAATAAATAAATAAATAAATAAATAAACAAAGACTCATGGTACCAGGCAAGGTGGTACATGCCTTTAATCCCAGCACTTGGGAGGCAGAGGTAGGAGGATCACCATGAATTTGAGGCCACCCTGAGACTACATAGTGAATTCCAGGTCAGCCTGGGCTAGTGTGAAACCCTACCTTGAAAAACCGATAAATAAATAAATAAATAAAAATTTAAATATTAAAAAAAGACTCATGGCAGGGCTGGAGAGATGCCTCAGAAGTTAAGGCACTTGCCTGTGAAGCCTAAGGACACAGGTTTAATTCCTCAGAACCCACATTAGCCGGGCATGGTGGTGCATGCCTTTAATCCCAGCACTTGGGAGGCAGAGGTAGGAGGATTGCCGTGAGTTCAAGGCCACCCTGAGACTCCATAGTGAATTCCAGGTCAGCCTGGGCTAGAGTGAGACCCTACCTTGAAAAAAAAAAAAAAAAACCACATAAGCCAGATGTACATGGTGGTGCACGAGTCTGGAGTTCATTTGCAGTGGCTTGAAGTCCTGGCTCACCCATATTCATCCTCTCTCTCTCTCTCTCTCTCTCTCTCTGTCTGTCTTATAAATAAATGAAATAAAATATTTTAAAAAAGAAAAAGTAGGGCTGGAGAGATGGCTTAGCTGGAGGCCCTGGCATGCCCATTCTCTCTCTCTCTATCTGCCTCTGTGTCTGTCTGTCGCTCTCCACTAAATAAATAAAAATGAACAAAAATATTTAAAAAAAAAAAAAGAAGAAAAGTAGCCTGGCATGGTGGCGCATGCCTTTAATCCCAGCATTTCGGAGTACATACTGAATTCCAGGTCAGCCTGAGCTAGAGTGAGACCCTACCTCAAAAAAACAAAACAAGAAAAAGAAAAATAACAAGTACATACACGTGTGTAATTAGAGACAGACAGACAGACAGAAAATGGGTGTGTCAGAGCCTCCAGCCATTGCAAACTCCAGATACATGGGCTACCTTGTGCATCTGGGTTTATATGGGTACTAGCTTAACAGGCAAGCATCTAAAACAGTAAGCCATCTCTCCAGCTCTTGTTTGTTTGTTTGTTTGTTTTGATTTTTTTGTTTGTTTGTTTTTTCGAGGTAGGGTCTCACTCTGGTCCAGGCTGACCTGGAATTAACTATGTAGTCTCAGGATGGCCTTGAACTCTAGGTGATCCTCCTACCTCTGCCTCCCAAATGCTGGGATTAAAGGTGTGCACCACGCCAGTTTTAGTTTTTTTTTTTTTTGGTTTTTCGAGGTAGGGTCTCACTCTAGCCCAGGCTGACCTGGAATTCACTATGGACTCTCAGGGTGGTCTCGAACTCTCAGCAATCCTCCTACCTCTGCCTCCCGAGTGCTGGGATTAAAGGCGTGTGCTACCACACCTGGCTTTGTTTTAGTTTTTTTTGAGGCAGAGTCTCACTCTAGTCCAGGACTCATTCTGTAGCCCAAGATGGCCTTAAACTCATGACAATCCTCCTACCTCAGCCTCCTGAGTGCTGGGATATTTAAAAAAAAATTTTTTTTTGTTGTTGTTGTTTTCCTTTTTCAAGGTAGGGTCTTGCTGTAGCCCCGGGGCTGACCTGGAATTCATTATGTAGTCTCAGGGTGGCCTCAAACTCACAGTGAACCTCCTACCTCTAGCCTCCCAAGTGCTGGGATCACTTATTTATTTATTTGAGAGCAACAGACACAGAGAGAATGGCAGAGAGACAGAGAGAGAGAGAGAGAGAGAGAGAGAGAGAGAGAGAGAGAGATTGGGTGCGCCAGGGCCTCCAGCCACTGCAAACGAACTCCAGATGCATGTGTCCCCTTGTGCATCTGGCTAACGTAGGTCCTGGGGAATCGAGCCTCAAGCCAGGGTCCTTAGGCTTCACAGGCAAGCGCTCAACTGCTAAGCCATCTCTCCAGCCCCTGCCTTTTGTTTTTTAATTTTTTAAATTTTTTTTGGCTTTTCGAAGTAGGGTCTCACTCTAGCCCAGGCTGACCTGGGATTCACTCTGTAGTCTCAGGGTGGCCTTGAACTTACAGCGATCCTCCTACCTCTGCCCCCCAAGTGCTGGGATTAAAGGCCTGTGCCACCACGCTGGGCTTGTTTTCTACTTTTTGAGACAGTCTTGTTCAAGTGCCCAGGCTCACCTGTCTCAGCTTCGCCAGTGGCTGTCAGTCTTTCTTTTTACTTAATATGTGAAAAAATTGGACTAGCTGATTTAGGATTATATATTTAGAAGTACTGAGCACCTACTATGTGCCAGACAGTCTAGCCATGGATGTGGAGGGTGGGGTTCAATGTGTTATTCTGTGATACTGATTATATTGGCTCTGAGTCAGACTCTGTAGCTCTTCCTCTGTGTGTCTGAGACAGGCTCTTGCTATGAAGCTCTGGCTGGCTTGGTATTAGCTTTTTTGTTTGTTTTTGTTTTTGACGTAGAGTCTCACTCTAGCCCAGGCTGACCTAGAATTCACTCTGTAGTCTCAGGGTGGCCTCAAACTCTTGGTGATCTTCCTACCTCTGCCTCCTGAGTGCTGGGATTAAAGGCGTGCACCACCATGCCTGGCTATTTATATAGTTTTGAACTCAAGGCAATCCTCTGCCTCATCCTCCCAAATGCTAGGATTAGATTATGTTTCCAAACCTGGCCATCGTGAGTCTTTAAGAGTCAATCCTTGGACCAAGGATCACTGTTGAGTTCGAGGCCAGCCTGAACTATATAGTGAATTCTAGGTCAGCCTGGGCTAGAGTGAGACCCTATCTCAAAAACCAAAAATAGCCGGGTGTGGTGGTGCATGCCTTTAATCCTAGCACTCAGGAAGCAGAGGTAGGAGGATTGCCATGAGTTCGAGGCCACGCTGAGACTACAGAGTGAATTCCCAGTCACCCTGAGCTACAGTGAAGACCCTACCTCAAAAAACCAAAAAAGAAAAAATAACTAAAAACAAAGGTAACAAATATTGGACTGGAGAGATGGCTTAGTGGTTAAAGCACTTGCCTGCGAAGCCTAAGACCCTAGGTTTGATTTCCTAGCACCCATGTAAGCCAGGTGTACAAGATGGCACATATATCTGGTGTTCATTTGCAGTGGTTAGAGGCCCTGGCATGCCCATTCTCGCTCCTGCGCTCTAATAAATAAATAAAATACTTAAAAAAGATAAATACTTAAGTGTCTACTTTGTGTCAGATAAAGTGCTTAGTGCTTGAGATACAGAATTGAATAAGCAACAGTTTCAACCTACTAAAAGATAATGTCTTTACTGGCCAGGATAAGACTGGAGGTAATTCTGTGGAACTGCAATTCCATACCAAGAATGAAGAGACTTGAGTACAAAGCTTATGATGACATTAAAGTGTTAGCTTTCCAGCTTAGGGTCATGCCCACAGTAGATACTTAGTATGAGTCTGTGTGTTGTTTTGAGCCCAGGAAGCAGCTTTCAATAGGTTAGTCTAGGGATCTTCCGTCCTGTAGTTCAGGGTGGGGCTATGATGACTTTATGTGGGTGAAATGCTTTGAAGGTGAATTTTCTGCCTATTTGTCCACTCACAGCCTTGCTATTAAAGGTGTCAACATCTTCTCCCAGGTTTCTAGGTCAGCAATCTCCTTGTCCTTAGATTGAATGGTCGAGGAAGGAAGGTAGAACTAGGTATACATCATCATTTTGAGAGGAGAGAATGCTTTAATTAGAATTTTTGTTTTGATTTGTTTTGTTTTTTGTTTTTTGAGGTAGGGTTTCACTCTAGCCCAGTAACCCAGGCTGATCTGGAATTCCCTATGTAGTCTCAAGGTGGCCTCGAACTAACAGTGATTCTCCTACCTTTGCCTCCTGAGTGCTGGGATTAAAGGCATGCACCAAAGCCGGGCGTGGTGGCGCACGCCTTTAATCCCAGCACTCGGGAGGCAGAGGTAGGAGGATCGCCGAGAGTTCGAGGCCACCCTGAGACTACAGAGTGAATTCCAGGTCAGCCTGAGCTAGAGTGAGACCCTACCTCGAAAAACCAAAAAAAAAAAAAAAAAAAAAAGGCATGCACCACCATGCCTGGCAACTTTTTTTTTTTTTTTTTTTTTTTGAGAGTAGCACTTATTTCATTGGAATAATGGAATTTGGTCTTCTGACCAAATAGGATTTGGGCAGGGAGCTAGAGAATGTGCTTTTTTTTTTTTTTTTTTTTTTTTTTAAAGTTTTCAAAACAGGGTCTTTGCTCTAGCTCAGGTTGACCAGGAATAATTCAGTATGTAGTCTCAAGGTGGCCTCAAATTTACAGAGATTCTCCTACCTCTGTGCCTCCAGTTCCACCTATCTCTGCCTCCTGAGTGCTGGGATTACAGGCATGCGCCACCATGCATGCCCAGTTGACAATGATGGTGTTTTTTTTTTGTTGTTGTTGTTGTTTGGTGAATTTGGTTTGTTGAAACAGGGTCTTATGAAGCCCACACTGGCTTCTTTATGTAGCCAAAGATGATCAGGCGTGGTGGTAGTATATGACTATATTTGTATCACTAGATAGGCAAGAGGTAGGAGGATCACAAGTTTCTTCCTTCCTTCCTTCCTTTCTTTCTTTCTTTCTTTCTTTCTTTCTTTCTTCTTTCTTTCTTTCTTTCTTTCTTTCTTTCTTTCTTTTTTTCTTCCAGGTAGGGTCAGCACTCTAGCTCAGGCTGACCTGGAATTCACTATGCAGTCTTAGGGTGGCCTTGAACTCCTACTTCTGCCTCCCAAGTGCTGGGATTAAAGGTGTGCACCACCACACCTGGTAGGATCACAAGTTTAAGGCAGCTTGGACTATATAATGAGTTATAGGCCAACCTAGGCTATATTACAAGACCCTGTAATATAAATAAATAGTTCATTAATTGAATTGTATAGTGACTTCCTTCCAAACAGTTCAGTACAAGATGTGGGGGAGGAAACAGAGTAACTTTACAGTGGAGAGACCTGACATACTACCTCAACCAGGTGATCAAGGTCAACATCAACAATGCTAGTCATGTTGCTCTACTATGTGACTTTGGTATGATGTGATGGAAATAGCAATTAACCCTTATGATTGTTCCCTTAAAAACAAAACAAAAGTAGCCGGTGGGGTGGTGCACACCTTTAGTCCCAGCACTTGGGAGGCAGAGGTAGGAGGATTGCTGTGAGTGAGGATTGCTGAGACTACACAGTGAATTATTCCAGGTCAGCCTGGGCTAGAGTGAGACTCTACCTAGAAAAACCAACCCCCCCCCAAAAAAAAACAAAAACCAAAACTCCAGTCTTAGGAGAGAAACACTACAAATGTCATTTGAAGCCCGTGTGGCTTTGTTTTTTTGAGACAGGGTCTCACTCTAGACCAGGCTGACCTGGAATTTACTATGCAGTGAATCTCACTGGCCTTGAACTCACAGCCATCCTCCTACCTTGGCTCCTACATGATTCCTCTTTTGAAACTGGGTCTCATGTAGTTCAGGCTATGTAGCTAATAGTCTAATAATGTCTTTGAACTTTGATCCTCCTGAGTGTTGGGATTACAAAATACAACCATGCTTTTAATTTTTAAAAATTTATTTAAAGTTGTTCTTTATGGATTACTTGCCATGTATGCTCAATGTTGTATATAGATGATCTCATTTAATCATTACAATTCCTTGTGTTGGGTATAATTAACTTGCTTTTACAGAAGCTGATGAAACAGGAAGAGATGGAAAGAAGATCTTTTGTGATCCCAGAATGGTGTGTTAATCTCACTGTATCACAGGCAGTTAGAGGACAAGCCATCTAAGAGAAGGCTATTCTAACAGCAACCAAGGGCTGTCTCCCTATCTCATTTCAGTCATGATTATTTCAAAAGTCCCTCAGTTTCAGGTTGAACAATCAAGCAGAAAGGATCTCTAACAGGTCAAAGTCCAACCACAGTATTCTTTTTTTTTTTTTTTTTTTTTTTTTTTTGAGACAGGGTCTCAGTATGTAGCGCTATGTAGGTCCATGCTGGCCTCCCATTTGCCTCTGTCTCCGTGTTGTGATTACAGGCGCGAGCCACCAAGTCTGGCCCAACTACAGCATTTTACAAACAGGTAAATTAAGGTATAGCCATACAAAACACTGGGCCTCGCAGGAGCCCAGTTACCAGTGTTGTTTTTTACTCTTTCCTCACAACTTCCTCTTCATAAAGGGAAGTAGAAGCTGGCCGGCCTGCTTCGCTCCAGGTCTCCTTTGGGAAAAGCCTTCCCGAAGGTGACTTGCCCCAGGGGCGCCCAGGCCGGGGATGGGGGGGGGGGCGGGAAGTGCTGGACCAGCGGGACGGGTCAGCAGGCCTGCTTTCAGGTCTAGGACCCACAGTCAGTACAGGCTCGCAGCCCGTCACCCCAGGGGCTTGCGGAGGAGCAGAGGCCGGCTGCAGAGACCCTGGGGTGGCCCTCGAGGGGCTTCGGGCGCGGGGAGCTCCTTCCGGGGCAGGCCTCTGGGACCGCGGCGTGCAGCCGCACAACCGTCACTCGGGGCCGAAGGCGACCGTCGGCGGCCCGCCGCGGGCGTCAGGCCGCTTCAGGGTGTGTGTGAGGGGGGGGCACGGGCCGGCGTCACAAAGCGCCGCCACCGTGGGGCAGGAGGCGGGCCAGTGGGGGTAAGAGGAGGAGGAGGGCGGGCGGGGGAGGGGGTGCACGCGCACGCGCGTCGGGCCGCGGCCGTCAGGGCCGCCCTCCTCCCGGCGCGCGCCCCTCCTCCCTCCTCTCTGCCTCCCTCCTCCTCCTCGTCGTCGTCGTCGGCTGTGTCGCTCCCGCGGCGCGAGGCGCTCTGGCTCTCCTCCGCCGCCCCTCCCCCCGCGCCGCCGCCGCCGCCGTCCCGAGCCCCCCGCGCCCCGCGATCCCTCCCGCGCGCGCCCCCTCGGCCCCCGAGGAGAAGGGCTAGTGAGCGCGGCGCTCCCGGGCCGGCCCGGCCCCCAGTCTCCACCATCGCCCGTCCTCCGCCGCCTTCCTCCGCTTCCACCTCCTCTCCCCCCCCCCAGCCAAAGAGAGGCCCCCTCCGGGGGGGGGAGGCCCGGGGCCCGGAGCGAATTCCCCGAACTCCCTCCAGCGCCGCGTCGCGCCGCCCCGCCCCGCCCGGTCGGCCCGGCCCGGCCCGGCCCGGCCCGCGTCGTGTGTGAGGAGGACCCCGGGCGGGCCCACGGGCCGTGTGGGGCCTGGTCCGGCCCGCAGGGCGGGCGTGTGAAGACCGGGGCCTGGTCCAGCCCGGCCCGAGGGCGAGCGGAGGAGGGGAGGGGCCTGGTCCGGGGCCGGTGCGCGAGGACTGGGGCCCCGGCCCCGCACGGCCGCCGCCGCCGCCGCCGCGATGGCCCAGCAGCAGATGACCAGCTCGCAAAAGGCTCTGATGCTCGAACTGAAATCCCTGCAGGAGGAACCGGTGGAGGGCTTCCGGATCACCCTGGTGGATGAGTCCGACCTCTACAACTGGGAGGTGGCCATCTTCGGACCCCCCAATACCCTCTACGAAGGCGGCTACTTCAAGGTACCCGCAAACCCCTTCCCCGGTCCTGCTCCCCCACGCGCCGCCCGGGCCCGGGCTCGCCGCCGCCTAGGGTTGGTTTTGCGGGTGCAAGGAGCGGGGAGGGAGGGGGCGCCTCACCCGCAGCCCCCTCCCCCAGCCGTGGAGGCAGGAAGGCCTTGTTCCCCAAGTGCCTTTTCTTTGTCATGGGGCGGGGGCGGCAGGCCAGCGCGCCCCGGGAACCAGGAAAGCCTCTGTGGCCCGGGCAGTGGCTACTAGGGAAGCAGGGCTGTCTTTGTTTTGTTTCTCCAGCTGAGGGTGTGTGGAAAGAGAGATGGTCTGTCTGCCCGTCCTCGACCTCCCATCAGAGCCCTCTCTGCGCAGGCTGGAACTGCCCCAGAGGGCAGGGTGACCTGCACTTATTGGATTGGACTTTTCTTTTTTTTGGGGGGGGGGAGGCGGCAGTGGGGGAGGGGCAGTCGCTTGTCACTCCCGATGCTGCCAGTGCCCTGACATTTTGAGGATTCCTTGGTCTTCTTAGGTAGTGTTAGTTCCAACTCTGTATTCTGGTGGGTGGTAATGAGGAAGAGGACTCTGGTCATGGGAGGGGGGGGGGATGGTAAAAAAAAAAAGTGCTGCGTTGTCTTGCCTTTATCCACTTGAGAGAACTTTAATTTAGCCCTCCCTGTCCTCATTCTCCACTTACCTCACAGGCTGCTTCTTTCAAAATACCCTTTGTCCTCACCCAAGTTTACTAGCATTTCTTTTCTCCTGTACGTACAGCTACAAAGGGTGGGATGGGTCATATAGGGAGATGGATAATTTCCCACTTCAGGGGGACAAATTTGAAAGCTTTTGCTCAAGTGGTTAACTCCAGCAAATAGGGTCATGTCACAAATGAAAAGTATCACCTGAGGTGAGGCAGGAGTTACCATAGAGAGTCCAGTGTTTTTGTTTTGAACTCAAAGTAAATAACTAGGAGAGAGGGAATTTTTTTTTTCTCGTTTTAAGAGTTTTTGAAAGAAGGAGTCACGGATTGAAGATTACAATGTTTTAAACTGGAGGCAGAGACAGGAAATGAGTGTTTAGGAATCCATTTAATCTTTTATTTCTAAAATTAAGTAAAATAGGCCAGTGAGTCAATTTTGTTTTGAAGGGAGGGGTTATCTTGGCACAAGTTTTAAATGAGTATCTTAGTCATGTAGTTGTGATGTGTATTTTTAGGACTACCCAATTACTTAACTCTTGTTTCCTCCCCTTCAAAAGGTAGAAGCCTCAGTTTCGGGCTTTAAATTGGGTCAACTTCGTTGAAAAAGGGATTGATATGGGAATGTTTAATATTCTTGCCTGGGATAGTCATTGAATACCTAGCGGAAGGGCATTTTTAGAATATTATATAAGAATGGTATCCTTACCAATTGTTTGCTTCATCTTTTGTGGTTAGCACACACTATACATTTTAAGTGCAGGTTATTTAAAATTATAAGTTACAAGTGATTAGTGACAAATTGGAAAAAATAATACTGTATCCATGTTAGTCTATGTTCTGTATTGTCAAATATAAAATGTTCATGTGTAGATACTGGAAATACTGCATAAAGTGGAATTTACCACTGCCAAAGCATTAAAAAAAAAACAAAAACAAAATTACTTTAAAAGATAAAGTTTAGGGGCTGGAGGGATGGCTTAGCGGTTAAGGCATTTGCCTGGAAAGCCAAAGCACTCAGGTTCGATTCCCCAGGACCCATGTTAGCCAGATGCACAAGGTGGCACATGTGTCTGGAGTTTGTTAGCAATGGCTGGAGGTCCTGGTGCGCCTATTCTCTCTCTTTGTCTGTGTCAAATAAATAAAAATAAAATATTTTTTTTTAAAAAGGATAAAGTTTAAGTTTCAGAAAAGTATTTTTTGGGACAACTGAAGTTTAGGTAAATGAATACTAGCTCATCTCCTTCAATACATTTTGTGTCTGTGAGCCCACACCTGTGGGTATTTGTACAAGACAAGGGATAACCTCATATGTTGTTCCTCAGGCGCCATCCACCTTTTTTGAGACAAGGCCTCACTGGCCTGGAACTTGCCAAGTAGGCTAGATTGACTGTTGGCCAGTGAGCCTCAGAGATCCTTCTGTCTTTGTTGTCTCCCCAGCTCTGGAATTAATAACTGCACCACTACACCCATGCTTTAAAAAAATATTTTTTTTATTTATTTGAGAGAGAAAGAGAGAGAAAGACAAAGAATGGGTGCACAGGGCCTTTAGCACTGCAAATGAACTCCAGATGCACTTACCACCTTGTGCATCTGGCCTTACGTGTATGTGGGTACTGGGGAATTGAACCTGGGTTCTTTGGCTTTGCAGACAAGTGTCTTAACCACTAAGCCATCTCTCCAGCTCCACCAACCTTTTTTAAACAAAGATTTGGGGGCTCAAAGTCTGGGTCCTTATGCTTTCATGGCAAGTACTACTTTTCCTCCCTGAACTATCTCCCCAACCCCTAATGCAATTTTTTTCTGATTTATTTTTATTTTATTTATTTATTTATTAGAGAGGGAGAGGGAGATAATGGGCATACCAGGGCCTCTAGCCACTGCAAATGAACTCCAGATGCACATATGCATCTGGTTTAGGTGGGACCTGAAGAATCGAACCTGGATACTTAGGCTTCACAGGCAAATGCCTTAACCACTAAGCCATCTCTCCAGCACCCCCCCCTCTTTTTTTTTTAAATTTCTTTTTCTTGTTTATTTTTATTTATTTATTTGAGAACGACAGAGAGAAAGAGGGGGAGAGGGAGGAGGAGAGGGAGAGAATGAATGGGCGTGTGGGCGTGTGGGCTTGCCAGGGCTTCCAGCCACTGCAAAGGAACTCCAGGC
Organism: Dipus sagitta; assembly: GCA_036346955.1. Lineage (NCBI taxonomy): Eukaryota > Metazoa > Chordata > Mammalia > Rodentia > Dipodidae > Dipus > Dipus sagitta. Next base: position 107,844,765 of record CM070770.1, on the reverse strand, counting down.
GTGTGCGCCCCCTTGTGAATCTGGCTAATGTGGGTCCTTAGGCTTCACAGGCAAGCGCTTAACCACTAAGCCATCTCTCCAGACCCCCTCTTTTTTTTAAAGCAGGCTGGGGTGATGGCTTGGTGGTTAAAGGTGCTGGCTTGCAAAGCCTGCTGGCCCAGGTTCGATTCTCCAGTACCCATGTAAAGCCAGGCTTGGTTTATGAAGTTTCAGCCCAGTCTAGTGTGGTGGCTCACACCTTTAATTCAGCTCGCTGAGGTAGAAGGACTACCATGAGTTTGGAGGCCAGCCTGAGCTACAGAGTGAGTTCCAGGTCAGCCTTGATTTATTTATCTTATTTTTTTTTTTTTTTGGTTTTTCAAGGTAGGGTTTCACTCTAGCTCAGGCTCTCCTGGAATTCACTATGTAGTCTCAGGGTGGCCTCGAACTCACTGCTATACTCCTACCTCTGCCTCCCGAGTGCTGGGATTAAAGGCGTGCGCCACCATGCCCGGCTTTCAGCCTTGATTTAAAATAATAGTAATAATAATAGCAGTAATTATTATTTTATACTTGGAGTCAGGGATGTAGTTCAGTTGGTAGAGTGCTTGCCTACCATGTACAATTTCCCAGTACCACATAGAAGCACATACCTATGATCCCAACACTCCAGAGGTAGAGACAGGAGGACCAGAAGAAGTTCAAGGTCATCTTCGGCTACATAGAGTTCAAGACTAGCCTGGGATACATGAGACCCTGACTCAAATAAAATTCTATTTTACCAGGACATGGTACACAAACCTGTACTCTCAGTACTGGCTGAAGCAGGAAGATGGTAGTTTGAGATCAGTCTGGGCTACATAGTGAGTTCCAGGCCAGTGTGAGTTACACAGCCAGACCTTGTCTCAAGAGAATAAATAGGGGCCTGGAGAGATGGCCTAGTGGCTAAAGGCACTTGCTTGCAAAGCCTGATGGCTTGAGTGTGAATCACTAGTACTCATGTAAAGCCAAATGCACAATGCGGCTCATGCATCTGGAGTTTGTTTGCAATGGCAGGAGGCCCTGGCTGCCCATTCTCTATTTATTTCTCTCTCTGTCTCTGTGCTTGCAAATGAATAAATTTAAAAAATATTAAAACATTCATAAGCTGGTTTACATTTTAGTCTTTTGTGAGAAATTTGTTCAGTTGCATATTCTTCTGGTTTGCCCCTTATTGTGTTATCTGATTAGTCCTTCCTTGGACAAAGCAAATTTATGGTCATTGTTTTTTATTTCACTGCTTTTGTCTTAAAACAAGGCTTTTAGTGTGCTCTTGTACAGCTGCAGTTAAAAAGTTGGCAGTTTTTGTACCACTCTTCTCCCTTACCCAATGTGAGTATAAGGTTTAATATAATTTACTTTCAAATTGAATTCATTTTCTATATTTGACATCGTTTTTGTTTTTTTTTTATTTTTGGTTTTTAAAATTAAAATTAAAAAAAAATATATATATATAATTTATTTATTTATTTATTTAACAGCTAGAGAGAGGAGAGAGAGAGAGAGACAGAATGGGTGTGCCAGGGTCTCCAGTCACTGTAAATGAACTCTAGTCGTCTGTGCCACCTTGTGCATCTGGCTTACGTGGGTATTGGGGAATTGAACTTGGGTCCTTAGGCTTTGTGGACGAGCGCCTTAACCGTTAGCCATCTTTCCAGCCCCCTTTTCTTTTTTCCTTTTAGGTAGGGGCTCACTCTAGCTCAGGCTGACCTGGCACTCAGTCTGTAGTCCCAGGCTGGCCTACAACTCATGGTGCTCTTCCCCAGTGCTGGGATAAAGGCATGTGCCACCCACACTCAGCATAGATATAATTTTTTTTTGTATTTTATTTATTTATTCATTTGAGAGAGATAGAGAAGCAGGTAGAGAGAGAGAAAGAAAGGGTGTGCCAGGGCTTCCAGCCACTGCAAACGAACTCCAGACGCATGCACGACCTGTGCATACGTGGGACCTGGGGAATCAAACCTGAGTTCTTTGGCTTTGCAAGCAGATGCTTTAACTGCTAAGCTATCTCTCCAGTTTGTTTTGTTTTTTTCTCGAGGTAGGGTCTCCCTTGTAGCCCATTCATTCATTCATTCATTCATATGTAGTTTTAGGCTGATCTTGAACTCACAGCAATCATCCTACCTCTGCTTCCCAAGTGCTGGATTTAAAGGTGTGCCCCACCATGGCTGGCAATAAAATAATGTTTTTGAGATAGTTTCTTGTTTTGTAGCCTAGAGTACCTTGGGGGTTACTATGTAGCCAAGAATGGCTTTAAACTGGCAGTATTTCTCCTGCCTTTGCTTTCAAAGTGCTGGGATTACAGGCATGTGCCACTACACACAGCTTCACAGACAAAACATTTTTCTTCTGTTTTGTATATTGTAGACTCTTCTGTGGCATGTAGACTATGCTGGCCTCCAACCTGCTGTAATTCTCCTGCTGCAGCCACTTAGGCTCCCTAGTGCTGGAATTACAGGCATGTGTCACCACATCTAGCCATCTCTCTAGCTCAACTTATTACATTTCTCTCTTTTTTTGTTTTCTTTTTTTTTTTTTTTTTTTTTTTTTTGGTTTTTCGAGGTAGGGTCTCACTCTAGCCCAGGCTGACCTGGAATTCACTATGTAGCCTCAGGGTGGCCTCGAACTCATGTTGATCCTCCTACCTCTGCCCTCTAAGTGCTAGGATTAAAGGTGTGCACCACCACACCTGGCCCAGTTATTACATTTCTATTATGTATTTACCACATGTTGTTCAAGTTCTTTTTTTCTTTTGCTTTTTCTTCTTTTTCAAGGTAGGGTCTTACTCTAGCTCAGGTTGACCTGGAATTCACTATGTAGTCTCAGGGTGGCCTTGAACTCATGGCCATCCTCCTACCTCTGCCTCCTGGGTGCTGGGATTAAAGGCGTGCACCACCATACCCGACTCTGTTTTTAATTTTTAAATTTTAAATATTTTTGGATTTTCGAGGTAGGGTCTCACTCTAGCCCAGGCTGACCTGGAATTCACTATGTAGTCTCTGGGTGGCCTTGAACTCATGGCGATCCTCCTACCTCTGTCTCACGAGTGCTGGGTTTAAAGGCGTGCGCCACCATGCCTGGCTTTAAACCAGTTCTTAATATAGTATTGTATTATCAATATTGTATTATTGCCCGTTCTTTCTCTCGCTTGCTGTGTCTTTCTCTCTCAAATAAAATAAATTCAAATTTAAAATTTTTTTTAAAAAAGAAATGTAATAAGTTAAAGCCTAGAAAACAGATTTTTTTGGACATAGAGCTTCATTATGTAGCCTAGGCTGGCCTAGAGCTTTCCATCCTCTTCCCTCAGCTTTACCAGTGCTAGGATTAATAGATGTCCACATCTAAGGCAAGGTTGCACATGCCTTTAGTCTCAATGCTGGGGAGGCTGAGGTAGGAGGGACCACTGTGAGTTCCAGGTGAGCCTGGACTAGAGTGAGACCCTGCTTCCAAAACAAAAAGTAGATGTCCACACCCGGCTAGAAAAGGACTTCCCCTCTTCTCCACTGGAGATTGAACGTGTGTCTTCATACCTTAGGCTTACTTACACTGACTTATATCTTCTGCCTTTTGTTTGTTTGCTTATTTAATTATTCTTGAACTATTTATATATACGTATATATGTATATACTTATGTCTGTGTGTGTATGTGTATATATATTTGGTTTTTCGGGCTGGAGAGGTGGCTTAGCGGTTAAGCACTTGTCTGTGAAGCCTAAGGACCCCAGTTCGAGGCTCTGTTCCCCAGGACCCACGTTAGCCAGATGCACGAGGGAGTGCATACGTCTGGAGTTCGTTTGCAGTGGCTGGAGGCCCTGGTGTGCCCATTCTCTCTTTCTCTCTCTCTCTCTCTCTCTCTCTGCCTCTTTCTGTCTGTTGCTGTCAAATAAATAAAACTAAACAAGAAAATTAAAAAAAAAAATCACCAGTTATATTTGGTTTTTCAAGGTAGGGTTTCACTCTAGCCCAGGCTGACCTGGAATTCACTATGTAGTCTCAGAGTGGCCTTGAACTCACGGTGATCCTCCTACCTCTGCCTCCCGAGTGCCGGGATTAAAGGCATGTGCCACCATGCCCAGCTTGAACTTTATCTTAAGACAAGGTCTCACTGGTTGTCCAGGCAAGCTGTTCACTTGTGATTCACTTGCCTCAGCTTCCTAAGAAGCTGGGATCACAGGCCTGTTGCCACCATGCCTGGCTAGGAAACAGATGGCTTAGTTGTAACCATACCTGCTACATAGAATAATGGAAAATGAAATGTTTTGTTACTCAAAATAATGTTTTCCTTTGTATGATTTGAAAGTTTTCTTTTGAAATTGTTGACAGAGGCACAAATAATAGTCTAGTACTACATATTTACATGTTATTTTTTTTACTAAATAGTATTACTCAGATGATTCAGCAAAACTGAACTACTTGAGATATAAAAATGAAGCAAAAAAGAGTTTATACTAAAGAAAGATTTGACAGTGATAGTATTTAAAAAGGATGTACATGGGCTGCAGGGATGGCTTAATGGTTAAAGGCATATGCCTGCAAAGCTAAAGGACCCAGGTTCGATTCTCCAGGACCCATGTAAGTCAGATGCACAAAATGGCACATGCATCTGGAGTTCATTTGCAGTGGCTGGATGCCCTGGTGCACCTGTTCTCTCTCTCTCTCAAATAAATAAAAATAAAAATAAATAAAAAGTATGTACAGGGATGGAGAGGTGGCTCAGCAGTTAAATGCATGCTTGCTTGCAAAGTCTGCCACCTTGGGTAGGGTTCCTCAGTACGCATGGAGTTTATTTGGTGCACCCATACACTCTCAAATAAGTAAAAAAAATATTTTTTAAAAATATATTTTTATTTATTTGCAAGCAGAGAGAGTGTGCACGCCAGGGCCTCCAGCCACTACAAACGAACTCCAGATGCATGTGCCACTTTGCATCTGGCTTTATGTGGGTACTGGGGAATCAAACTCGGGTCGTAAAACTCTGAAGGCAAGTGCCTTAACCACTAAGCCATCTCTCCAGCCCTAAATAAAAATTTTAAAAAAGGTATGCCACATGCTGTGAAGGTGCTCTAAAAAAGGGAGTCTGAGCCAGGTGTGGAGGTGCATGCCTTTAATCCCAGCACTTGGAAGGCTGAGGTAGGAGGATTGCTGTGAGTTTGAGGCCAGCCAGAAACTACATAGTGAGTCCCAGGTCAGCCTGGACTAGAGCAAGACACTACCTCAAAAAAACAGAAACAAACAAACAAAAGGAGCCTGGAGCCAGCTCTAGTGGCACATGTGTCTTTAATCTTAGCGCTTGGGAAGCTGGGGTAGGAGGATCACCCTGAATTTGAGGCCATCCTGGAGCCACAGATGGAGCCCAGGCTAGAGTGAAACTCTTAACTTGAAAAACAAGAAAAGGGGTGGGGGGGCTGGAGAATGACTCAGTGGTGAAAGGCACTTGCTTATAAAGTCTGATGGCCCGAGTTTGATTTCCCAATACCACGTAAAGCCAAATTCACAAAGTGACATATGCATCTGGAGTTGTTTGCAGCAGCAGGAGGCCTGCCCATATGCTCTCTCTTTTTCTCTGTCAGAAAAATAAAAATATTTTCTTTTTTAAAAAAGGGAGAGGGTCTGGACTGGGGAGAGGTCTCAGTGGTTAAATACACTTGCTTGCAAAGCCTGTAGGCCCAGGTTCAGTTCCCCAATATCCATGTAAAGCCAGATGCACAAAGTGATGCATGTATGTGGAGTTCATTTGCAGTGAAGTAAGGCCCAGCATGTCCATACATAGTCTATCTCCTTGAAGAATCCTGGATTGTCTAGAGCATTTGTGGCACAGCAGTGTTGGAATGGATGTATGGTGTAGCCAGGAAGAAAGGGGCAAAGCTCATATAAGTTCTGGTAGTTGGGTTTAAAAAAAAAAGGCAGGTGGTGCACACTTTTAATCCCAGCACTGGGGAGGGAGGCAGAGAAAGGAGGATTGCTGTGAGTTCCAGGCCAGTCTGAAAACCACAAAGTGAGTTGCAGGTCAGCCTGAGTTAGAGTGAGACCCTACCTCAAACCAAAACACCCCCCCCCCAAAAAAAAAACAAGACAAAGTAAGTGTCCATCTTGGTTTTGCCATTTAATTGCTGTTTCTTCCATTGTCTCAATTGGAGAAAGGGGAATGAAATGTATTTAAGGCTTTAGAGACTAATAAAACACTGCAGTGCTTATGTTAAGTATAATAACTATGTTGCTGTGACTTGAATATGATCCCCCAACTCATTTGGCAGTTGCACCCACAAAATCATATTGTTAATCGTATTAAGGGAATAGAAATTTAACCTGATTACTGGTGTTTAGAGGAAACTTTTGAAACTGATTAGATTGTTAGCATAAGTCTCCATGATTGAATATGCCTTTATAAGGAGAGGGAACGACCACAATAGCTTAGGGTATGCACACATTCAGCCCACCCTAATAGTGGTTTTTTGTTTGTTTGTTTGTTTTTTGTTTTTTTGTTTTTTTTTTACTTTTTTTAATTTTACTTGATTTTTATTAACATTTTCCATGTTTATAAAAAATATCCCATGGTGCTACCATCCCTCCCCCCACTTTCCCCTTTGAAATTCCATTCTCCATCATACCCCCTCCCATCTCAATCAGTCTCTTTTTCATTTTCATGATCTTTTCCTCCTCTTATGATGGTCTTATGTAGGTAGTGTCAGGCACTATGAGGTCATGGATATCCAGGCCATTTTATGTCTGGAGGGAGGACGTTGTAAGGAGTCCTACCCTCTTTGGCTCTTACATTCTTTCTGCCACCTCTTCCGCATTAGACCCTGAGCCTTGGAAGGTGTGATCAAGATGTTACTCAGTACTCCAGTCACTTCTTTCCAGCACTATGATACCTTCTGAGTCATCCCAAGGTCACTGCCATCTGAAAAGAGAAGATTCTCTACCCAAAGTGAGGGTAGCATTAATATAAGGGTATAAATATTAAGAAAAGTGCTTACTGGACAGTTTGATAAGCATAGTATATACATTTTTCCAGACATCAGCAGATGTTACACCCCTAGGGCTCTTGACTACCCCTGTTTTAAGTTTTCAGTATCAGGGATGTATTTCCCCCCCATGGAGCGGGCCTCGAGTCTAATTGGAGGGCAGTTGGTTTCCACCATGACAGACATGCCACTATTGCACCCGTTGGCTCATTTGGCCTGGTTGGCCAATTATAAGGCTTGCAGTGTCCACTGTTGAGTATCTTCACTGGTGATACCTCTCTCCCATTGAACTAAATGTAGAATGGCTTCTTCCAGCTTTCTGTCAGCTGGTCTACATGGAGGAGGTTATCAGCTCAGTTCCAGCAGAATTTCTCAGTGGCCTTGCCACCCAAGTATGTGGACTCTTCAGCAATATTGTTTGTTTGTTTTTGAGAGTCAGTCTTACTTTGTAGCCCAGGCTGGCCTGGAAACAGTAATCCTCCTCCTCTGCCTTAGCCTCTTGAATGCTAGAATTACAGTCATGAGTCATCATGTCCATCGCTTCCCACCATCTCACATTGATCCTCTTACCTTTGCCTCCTGAGTGAATGCTGGGATTAAAGGCGTGTGCCACCACACCTGGCTTATTTTTGACAGTTTATACATGTATATAATGTGTTTTGATATTTCCCATTAAACCTTTTCCCCCAATTAGTCCCCTTCCTACATTTATTTATTTGTTTTCTTTTTTCCTAAAACATTTTATTTTAGTTAATTTATTTATTTGGGGGGACAGATAGAAAGTGGGCATACCAGGGCTTCTGGCCACAGCACACAAACTCCAGGTGCATGTGTCACCTAATGCATCTGGCTTATGTGGGTCCTGGGAAATCAAACCTAGATCCTTTGGCCTTGCAGACAAGCACCTTAACTGCTAAGTCATCTCTAGCCCTCTTTTTGTTTTGTTTTGAAGCATTTTCACTGTAGCCCAGGCTAATCTGGAACTCATGCTATATATATCCCATACTGTCCTAAATTCATTTTCTCAGCCTCCCTAGTGCTCAGATTATAGGTGTGAGCCTCTACACCCAATTTATATATATATATTTTCCTGTGACCCATTGAGTTAAATTAGTATTGTTTACGTGAGTTGGGTAGAGGGTTATATGTTGGAATATAGACAATTTAACAGTGGTCACACCACTGAAAGAACATGACTCCTAAGCTGGAAAGATGTCTTAATGGGTAAAGACACTTGCATGCAAAGTCTGCCAGCCCTGGTTCAATCCCCCCATATTCCATATAAAGGCAGATGCATAAAGTTGAGAATGTGTTTGGAGTTCATTTGCAGTGGCAAGACAATATGATGCGCCCATATATACCACCCCCTCTAATAAATAAAAACATTAAAAAAAAAAAAAGCCGGGTATGGTGGCTCATGTCTTTTATCCTAGCACAATGGAAACAGAGAACTAGGTATTTTTTTAATTTTTTGAAATATTTATTTATTTATTAAACATTTTACTTATCTATTTTATTTATTTATTTGAGAGAGAGAGAGAGAGAAAATGGGTGCACCAGGGCCTCCAGCCACTGCAAACGAACTCCAGATGCATGTGCCACCTTGTGCATCTGGCTTACATGGGTCCTGGAGAACTGAGCCTGGGTCCTTAGGCTTTGCAAGCACATGCTTGGGAGTGAGAGAGTGAGGAAGAGGCAGAGAAAGAATGAATGGGTGCACTAGGGCCTCCAGCCACTGCAAATTACCTTGTGCATCTGCTTACATAAGTCCTGGGGAATTGAACCTAGGTTGTTAGGCTTCTCAGGCAAGCACCTTAACTGCTAAGCCATCTCTCCAGCCTGTTTTTGTTTTGTTTTGTTTTGTTTTGTTTTGTTTTTGTTTTTCGAGGTAGGGTCTCACTCTAGCCCAGGCTGACTTGGAATTCACTGTGGAGTCTCAGGGTGGCCTCGAACTCACGGCAATCCTCCTACCTCTGCCTCCTGAGTGCTGGGATTAAAGGCGTGCGCCACCACGCCTGGCGTCTACTTTTTGTTTTTTATAAATAAACTGAAATAAATGGAAAATCTGGGGCTAGGGTTGTAGCTCAGTTGGTAAATTGCTTTCCTAGCATATAAAGCTTTGGTTCCATCCCTAGCACCACATATACTACATGAGGCATCATTCACCTGTAATCCCAGCATTTGGGAGGCAAGAAGGATCACAAGTTAAGGTCACCTTTGGATACATACCAACTTTTCATTCTTTTTTTTTTTTTTTTTTTTGAGGTAGGGTCTCACTCTGGCTCAGGCTGACCTGGAATTCACTATGGAGTCTCAGGGTGGCCTCAAACTCTAAGCAATCCTCCTATCTCTGCCTCCTGAATGCTGGGATTAAAGGCATGCGCTCCCACGCCCGGCTACATACCAACTTTTCTTGAGGACAGCCTGAACCAATTGAGATCTTAAAAAAAAAAAAAAAAAAAAAAAAAAAGCTGGGTGTGGTGGCGGCATGCCAGCATTCTGGAGGCAGAGGTAGGAGAATTGCCGTCAGTTTTAGGTTATCCTGAGACTACATAATGAATGCCAGGTCAGCCTGGGCTAGAGCAAGACCCTACCTTGAAAAGCCAAAAACAAAGAATAAAAAATAAAAATGAATGGGCTGGAGATAATGCTCAGCAGTTAAGGCACTTGTCTGCAAAGCCTAAGAACCCAAGTTTTTCAAGGTAGGGTCTTGCTTTAGCCCAGGCTGACCTGGAACTCACTATGTAGTCTCAGGGTGGCCCTCAAACTCACAGCAGTCCTCCTATGTGGGCCTCCTAAGTGCTGGGATTAAAGGTGTGCACCACCATACCTGGCCTGAATAAAATACGTGGGATTTTTTGTTTTGTTTGTTTGTTTGTTTGTTTTTTGGTTTTTCAAGGTAGGGTCTCTAGTCCAGGCTGACCTGGAATTCACTATGTAGTCTCAGGGTGGCCTTGAACTCATGGTGATCCTCCTACCTCTGCCTCCTGAGTGCTGGGATTAAAAGCGTGCACCATCATGCCTGGCTAAAATATGTTTTTTAAAAAAGAAAAGGTTGGAAGCCAGGCATGGTGGTGCATGCCTAACCCCAGCACTCAGGAGGCAGAGGTAGGAGGATCTCTGTGAGTTCGAGGCCAGCCTGAGACTACATATTGAATTCCAGGTCAGCCTGAGCTAGAGTGAGACCCTACCTTGGTGTGTGGGGGGGGGGAGATTGGGCTGGAGAGATGACTTAGTGGTTAAGGTGCTTGCCTGTTAAGCTTAAGGACTCAGGTTCTATTCCCCAGTATTACATAAAGCCACATGCACAAGGGGACACATGTGTCTGGTGTTCATTCGTAGTGGCTAGAGTCCCTGGCACACCTGTTCTCTCTCTCTCTCTCTTTGCCTCTTTTTTTCTCTCTCTCAAATAAATAAATATTTTTAAAAAATGTCAGGGAGATGGTTCAGTGGGTAAGAAGAGTGCTTGCCACACAAACATGAGGGCCTGAGAGAGCTTTATTCTCTGGGGTCCACATAGAAAGCCCAGCATAATGCTGAGTGTAGTGGCTCGTGTTTTTATTTATTTATTTATTTTTGGTTTTTCGAGGTAGGGTCTCACTCTAGCCTAGGCTGACCTGGAATTCACTATGGAGTCTCAGGGTGGCCTCGAACTCATGGCAATCCTCCTACCTCTGCCTCCCGAGTGCTGGGATTAAAGGCGTGCGCCACCACGCCCAGCTATTGGCTCATGTTTTTACTCCAGCACTGAGGAGCCTAGGTAGGAGGCTCACTGTGAGTTTGAGTTTATCCTGGGTTACAGAGTGAGTTTCAGGCCAGCCTGCTCTAGAGGGAGACCCTGATTGTAAATTATAAATAAATAAATAAATAAATAAATAAATAAATAAATAAGCTGGGTATGACACATCTCTGAATGAACATACATGCATATGCCACATGCACACATGCAAAAAACAAAAACATTTAGAATGTCATTATTTTGAAATCAGCAAATTAACAGATCTGAGCACTGTGTATCACAACCACTGACCTCATTAAAAGAGAAGACCAGCCATATGCTTCCACGTGAAAGAATACCACAGTGCTGACAGCGCTGGCAGCAGTGTTCAACCAAGCCTCCGAATCCAGCTCCAGCGTGTAATACAGAGTGAAGGAACGTGCTGAACTGCAACATCAGTATGCAATTAGTGAAATCCAAACTTTGGTTAACTCTGTAAATAAAGATCCAGGGTTTTCTTTTTCTTTTTTTTTTCCCTTCATTTTCTTTTCAATGTTGAGGATCAAACCTAGGGTCTGGTGATGCTAGGCAAGAGCCCTACCAGTGAACTTTAGCTCCAGCCCCAGCCCTGGGTTTTGAACAGAAAAGCTGTAAGGAAAAGGAAGGGATGATAGCAGGTATAGTGGTACTTGTCTGTAATCTCAACATTGAGGAAACTGAGACGAGATGATCACAAGTTTCAGGAGAGGGTGGATGACTTGTTAGTGAAACTTAAGAGCCAGGCATGGTTGCACGTACCTGTAATCCTAGTGCTCAGGAGATTGAGACAGGAGCTTGCTGTGGGTTTTAGGCTATCCCGGGATATACAGTGAGTTCAAGGCAAGTCTGGGGATACTGTGGAAACTCGGTCTCAAAAGAAAAAAAGAAAGGAAGCCTGGTGTGGTCGTGCGTGCCTTTTAATCCTAGCACTTGGGAGGAGGCAGTGGTGGGAGGATCACATAGTGAATTCCAGGTCAGCCTGAGCTAGAGTGAGACCCTACCTTGAAAAACCAAAAGAAAAAAGTACTGATGTAATACAAACAAATAATTTTTAATATTTTTTTTTGAGGTAGGGTCTCCTAGCTCAGGCTGATCTGAAATTCGCTACGTAGTCTCTGGCTGGTCTCCAACTCACAAGATCTGATCCTCTTACCTCTGCCTCTCAAGTGCTTGGATCAGAGGTGTGCACCACCACACCTGGCACTATTTGAAATTGAGATTTCATTGTCCATAAAGTTTTGCTGGAACATAGCCACTCTACTTATTTGTAACTTACCTGGCATTTTTTGTTGTTGTTTTTCGAGGTAGGGTCTCACTATAGCCCAGGTATCTGGCTTTTTAGAGACTACAGTGGCAGAATGTAGTAGTATGACAGAGACCATATGTAGCATCCTCATTGGCTTACTGCTGTATGACATACTACAAATTTCAGTGAGAGACCCAGGCTCATATCTCTATCATATCATATCATATCATATCATATCATATCATATCATATCATATCATATCAAATCAACTCTAGCATTCAAAAGGCAAAAACAGGAGGATGACCACAAGTTTTAGACAGGGTTGGTCTACATAGCCAGTTTCAGGCCAGCCAGAGCTACACAGTGAAACCCTGTCTCAAAAACAAATAGCCAACCAAAAATAGTATTACAGCGATATATTTATTTAATTTATTTATGTTGGATAGTATAGTATTGATTGGCATGCGTATTGGCATACTAGGACATTTTTATTTATTTAATATTATTATTTTTTTTTGAGATAGGCTAACCTGGCTACATAGTAAGACCCTGTTACAGACAGAAAAAAGACAAAAGTAGACTTCAGATGACTATCTTTTAGGCACAGTGAAGTGTTCTGTCATCTCCTGAGATGGAATAGCGTCCTTATTATGCAGTCACATTGTAACTGTGGAAAAAGCATAGACATTACCTAATTCTAATCACCACAAAAATCCTCAAAAAGGACTTGGGGGGGGGGCTGGGGAAATGGCTTAGCAGTTAAGGCATTTGCCTGCAAAGCCTAAGAACCCTGGTTCTATTCCCCAGGACCCACATAAGCCAGATGCACAAAGGGGCACATGTGTCTGGAGTTTGCTTGCAGTGGCTGGAGGCACTGGCATGCCCATTCTCTTTTTCTCTGCCTCTTCCTCTCTCTCTCAAATAAATAAATAAAATTTAAAAAAAGTACTCTGGAGCCGGGCGTGGTGGCGCACGCCTTTAATCCTAGCACTCGGGAGGCAGAGGTAGGAGGATCGCCGTGAGTTCGAGGCTACCCTGAGACAACTCCATAGTGAATTCCAGGTCAGCCTGGGATAGAGTGAAACCCTACCTTGAAAAACCAAAAAAAAAAAAAAAAAAAAAAGAGAGAGAGTAAAGCATTAAGATAGTGATCCAGATGTCATGGCACATGCCTTTAATCCTAGGACTTGGGAGGCAGAGGTAGGGAGATTGCCAAGAGTTTGAGGTTACCCTGAGACTACATTGTGAATTCCCGGTCAGCCTGAAAAATAAAAAGGAATTATGATAGTGTATCTCTGGGCTGGAGAGATAGCTTAACAGTTAAGGTGCTTGCGGGGGAAGCCTAAGAACTTAGTTTCAATTCCCCAGGACCCATGTAAGCCAGATGCACAAGGTGGCACATGTATCTGGAGTTCATTTGCAGTGGCTGGAGGCCCTGGCATGCCCATTCTGTTTCCTCCCCACCTCTTCTTTACTCTCTCCCTCTCTCAAATAAATAAATTTTATAGATATATACATACACACATATATAGATATATACACACACACATATATAGTAATGCATCATCACAAAATTTCTTTCTTTTTTTTTTTTTTTTTGGTTTTTCGAGTTAGGGTCTCACTCTAGCCCAGGCTGACCTGGAATTCACTATGGAGTCTCAGGGTGGCCTCGAACTCAGTGATCCGATCCTCTTGCCTCTGCCTCCCTAGTGCTGGGACTAAAGGTGTGCGCCACCACTCCTGGCATCCCAAAATTTCTGCGTGAAATTAAAAAGGAAAATAAGGGCTGACCAGATGCCCTAGTGGTTAAGGTGCTTGCCTGTGAAGCCTAAGGAATCAGGTTCAATTCCCCAGTACCCATATAAGCTATAAATAATAAAATATTTTTTTTAAATGAAAATGAGCCAGGCATGGTGGCACACGCCTTTAATCTCAGCACTCAGGAGGCAGAGGTAGGAGGATCGCCGTGTTTGAGGCCACCCTGAGGCTACATAGTGAGTTCCAGGCCAGCCTGGGCTAGAGTGAGACACTACCTCGAAAAACCAAAAAACCAAAAAAACAAACAAACAAAAAAAAAACCCCCTGCAGCCATATACTGATGTGAATTAATTTCAACATTCAAATGAGTTCTGAGAAAATAAACTTACATTATGTATTAGCTCTTTCGTGAGATCAATTGCTGAGCAAGTTGAGGATATTGACAGCAACATCAATAAGCAGTTTAACAACAAGGCAAATGATTTCAAGTAGTTCCCTTGGCTCCAGATGAGTCAGCATATGTTGCTGATACTGATCAGTTGCTGTCTGTCTGAACTGTTAATACAGTGTTTGACGTGACTGGAGAATCAGCCTCCATGAGGGCTGGGAGTCAGCTGAGTAGGCAGAGTGCTTACCTAGTGCATATGAAGCCCTGAGCTTGGTCTCCAGCACCACATGAAATAACTGGGGATCATGACACATAACTATAAGAAGCATTCTGGAGGTGAAGGCAAAGATCAGAGGATCAGGGTGATCCTTGGCTACATTTTATTTGAGGCCAGCCTGGACTACAGGACACCTTGTCTACAAACAAAACACCAGACACTAAAACAAACTAGGTGTGGCATATGCCTTTAATCCTAGTTCTTGGACTAGGGAGGCAGATGTAGGGTTGCTTATGAGTTTGAGGCCAGCCTGGGACTACAAGTGCTTTAACTGCTAAGTCAATCTCTTCAGCATCTGAAACAAATTTCTCAGTGAATTTAAACTGAAAGTTTAAGCAAAATAGTACTCATGCAAAACATACTATCATAACCTAAAATATTTGGAAGACAACTAAAACTTGAGTAAATAATGCCAAACCACTATAGACTCTTCCAGTGCTGTTGAAAGTTAAAGGAAGAAGTAAAGTCTCGGTTCTGATCCATTTTGTTACGAGCTTACACTGCTGTTTCAGCAGTATTTTTTCTGTGTTAAATATTATTTCAAGCCAGGTGTGGTGGCACATGCCTTTAATCCCAGCACTCGGGAGGCAGAGGTAGGAGGATCACCATGAGTTCAAGGCCACCCTGAGAATACATAGTGAATTCCAGGTCAGCTTGAGCTAGAGTGAGACCCTACCTCAAAAAACAACCAACCAAACAAACAAACAAAATATATATTTCAGCCAGGAGTGGTGGCACACGCCTTTAATCGCAGTGCTTAGGAGGCAAAGGTAGGGAGATCGCCATGAGTTTGAGGCCACCCTGAGACTACATAGTGAATTCCAGGTCAGCCTGGGCCAGAGTGAGAGACCCTACCTTGAAAAACAAAACAAAAATTTCATTTATTTATTGAGAGTGAGAGAAAGGAAAGATGGGCACGCTAGGGCCACTAGTCACTGCAAATGAACTCCAGACACTTGTGACACTTCGTGCATCTGGCTTTACGTGGGTACTGGAGAATTGAACCTGGGTTCTTTGGCTTTGCAGGCAATGAAGCCATCTTTCCAGCTGTTGATTTTTCAGCCAAGTATAATACATTTACTTGTTAAAAACTGCAACTAAAGTGGGCGTGGTGGCACGTGCCTTTAATCCCAGCATTCATCAGGCAGAGGTAGGAGGATTGCTATGAGTTCAAGGCCACCCTGAGACTACATAGTGAATTCCAGGTCAGCCTGAGCTAGTGTAAGACCCTACCTCCAAAAGCAAAAAAAAAAAAAAAAAAAAAAAAAAAGACAACAAAAAACCCCCACAACAAAGCCAGTTATAATGGCTCATACCCAGTCCCAGCACTCACGAGGCTGAGTGAGGTAGGAGGATTGTCTTAATTCGAGGCCAGCCTAGGCCACAGGGTGAATTCCAGGTCACCCTGAGCTAGAGTGAGACCCTGCCTCAAAACAATCAAAAACAAACTCCGAAAATTGCAACTAAGGGCTGTAGAAATTGGCTCAGCATCTAAGTGTGCTTACCATGGAAGCATGAGGGCCTAAGACTGACTGATTACAACATCTGGGCACAACCTTACATGCTTGTCACTCCAGTCCAGTAGGGAGTGGAGACCAGAGAATTTCTCAGGCTCACAACAGCAGCATCCCCAGGTTCAAAGAGAGACTGTTGGGGCTGGAGGGATGGCTTAGCAGTTAAGGCACTTGCCTGTAAAGCCAAAGGACCCAGGTTCAATTTCCTAGTACCTACATAAGTCAGCTGCACAATGTGGTGCATACATCTGGAGTTCATTTGCAGCAGCTAGAGGCCCTGATGTGCCCATTCTCTCTCCTTCTCCCCTCTCTCAAATAATGCACATACACACAGAGCAAAACCCCATACCTGAGAAGCTACCACCTAACTTTGAATTAGAAGGGATTAATTTGAATCATAACATGCTCATAGACAAATTGTAGAAAAGTATTTGAAAGAATTTTAGCTGGGCATGGTGGCACACGCCTTTAATCCCAGCACTAGGGAGGCAGAGGTGGGAGGATCATTGTGAGTCCCAGGCCACCCTGAGAATACATAGTGAATTCCAGGTCAGCCTGAGCTAGTGAGACCCTACTTCGGAAAAAAAAAAAAAAAAAAAAAAAAAAAAAATATATATATATATATATATATATATATATATATATAAATGCCTTCTCCACAATAACATGCCAGTTAAAGTCAGATAAATCAGATGCCTGCTCGGTGTGGTGGCACTCAGGGAGGGGGAGGAAGAGGTGGGGGAAAATCACTGAGTTAGAAGGCGGCAGCCTAGGTTAGAGAAAGACCCTGCCGCAAAAACAGAAAGGGCTGGAGAGATGGGTTAGCAGTTAAGGCGCTTGCGAAGCCTAAGAACTCATGTTTGAATCTTCAGGTCTCATTTAAGTCAGAGACAGTGATGACGTTGTCTCACATGCGCATAAGGGGGCACATACACCTGGAGTTTGCTTGCAGCAGTTGAAGGCCCTGGCATGTCCATTTGTGCTCGCTCGCTCTCTTTCTCCCTCTCAAAAAAAAAAAAAAAAAGCAGGGATAGGGGCCTGGAGAGATGGCTCAGCAGTTAAGGTACTTGCCTGCAAAGCCTAACAACCTGAGTTCAGTTTCGTAGTACTCATGTAAGGCAGACATGCAAGGTGGCACACACATCTGGAATTCATTTGCAGTGGCTGGAGGCCCTGGCGGGCTCATATTCTCTCTCTCTCTTTCTCTCTCTCTCCCCCTGCCTATTTCTGTATCTCTCTCAAATAAATAAATAAAAATATTTTTAAAAAATGCTAAACCTGGCATGGTGGTGGATGCCTTTAGTCCCAGCACTCAGGAGGCTGAGGTAGAAGGATCACTGATTTTGAGGCCTCCCTGAGACTACATAGTGAATTCCAGGTCAGCCTGGGCTAGAGGAGACCCTTCCTCAAAAAAAAATTTGTTTTAGATGCCAGTACACTATGCCTACCTGTATGAAAAGATATACCCAAAGAAGGAATCTCATTGGCAGTCAGACATTTGCAGTTTTACTAAAAATGAATAATAGTAGCTTTAATTATTAAATAAAAAATCTCAAACTTCATTTTCAGCTTGATGTGGTGCCATAAGTTTATAATCCCAACATTTGAAATGCTGAAGGATTGCCAAGAGTTCCAGGCCAGCCTGGGTTACATAAAACGTTTTATAGTTTTCCCTGTACTCCAAGAGAGGATATCACTTACTCTTGTCAGTGAACCAGGATTGACACATCTTCATCAATCAAAGACCTTGGTTTGTTATTATACACTTGATATTGTATGTTCTTTAGGTTTGCTTAAATGAGTGTACCCACAATTGTACTAGCATACAGATTTCGTGTTTGTGTGTGCTTATGTGTGTGGAGGCCAGAGGACAGTCTTGAATGTTGTCCCTCTTTTATCTTTTTTTTTTTTTCGAGATAGGGTCTCACTCTAGCTCAGGCTGACCTGGAATTCACTGTAGAGTCTCAGGGTGGCCTCAAACTCACTGCGATCCTCCTACCTCTGCCTTCCGAGTGCTGTGATTAAAGGCGTGCACCACCACGCCCGGCTTCCTCTTTATCTTATTTTTTTGTTTGTTTTTGTTTTTCGAGGTAGGGTCTCACTCTAGCTCAGGCTGACCTGGAATTCACTATGGAGTCTCAGGGTGGCCTTGAACTCAGGGCGATCCACCTACCTCTGCCTCCCAAATGCTGGGATTAAAGACATGCATCACCACTCCTGGCTTTTAATTTTTTTATGAGAGAATTGGTGGACCAGGGCCTCCAGCCACTGTAATTGAACTCCAAATGCGTGCACCACCTTTGTGCATACTCAACCTTGAGTTTTGAATGTACTAAGGAAGTGTTCTACCACTGAGCTATATACTCTACCCATTTTCAGAAGACTCATTCTGTAATTGGTGCTTAAGGAACAAGGTTGAAATATAGTAATCAGACCATTTAGGATTTGGTCAAGGCTCAGGATCTGGACTTGAAAATGCAGTTAAGTGGAAGTTGTTAATAAAAGTTGGGAAGAAAAGAAAATGCAGTTAAGAATTGCTTATTGGAGTTGGGGCTGTACTGGTTTTGTGGGTGTGTTCAAAGTGGCAATAGCTGCATGGAGGATTGCCATTTTGTCATTGATTGCTTCATTCACCAATCCCATATGACAATGCTTCATCCCATGAACTTAGTCAACTGTGCCTTGATGATCAGCTGAACTCATGAACTACTAACCTTATGGTTTAGATGCTCTTTGCAATACTATGTTTCATCTGTGTTCTGGTGGCTGATGCTTAGCTGACCTGCTAATCTGGATTCCTGACTTCTGGCTTCATCAGACCTCTTAAAAAGTGCCTGTTCCTTCCAGATCCTGCCAATCCAGATTGCTTACTGCCTTGACATTACTGATTTGCCACCTGCTTTTTTTTTTTTCCTTTTGTTTTATTTATTTATTTATTTATTTATTTATTTATTTTTGGTTTTACAAGGTAGGGTTTTGCTGTAGCCCAGGCTGACCTGGAATTCACTATTCACTAGCTGGCAAAGCCAAAGGACCGTGCAAGGTCGATTTTCTTTCTTTCTTTTTTTTGAGGTAGGGTCTCACTCTGGTCCAAGATGACCTGGAATTAGTAGTCTCAGGGTGGCCTCGAACTCATGGCGATCCTTCTTCCTCTGCCTCCTGAGTGCTGGGATTAAAGGCGTGGGCCACCATGCCCAGCCAAGGTTCCATTTTCTAAAGTTTCTTTTAACTGACTAGAGGCCCTGGCTTGTCCATTCTCTCTCCTTCTCTCTCTCTCTCTGCTCTTTCTCTCAAATAATAAATAAAGCCAGGGATGGTGGCACATATCCTTAATTCCAGCACTTGGGAGGCAGAGGTAGGATGATCTCTGGGAGTTCAAGGCCACCCTGAGAATTCCAGGTCAGCCTGGGCTAGAGTGAGACCCTACCTTGAAAAACAACAACAAAAATAAAATAATAAAAATATCTTTAAAAAAGCTGAAGCTAGGCATGATGTTTGTAATCTAAATATTTGGGAAGCTGAGGCCATTTGATTGCTGTGAGCTCAAGGCCAACCTTTGCTTTACAGTGAGACTGTTCCCCCAACTAAGAAACTAAAAAAGAGAAAGTTGAGACACAGGTACCATTTTAAAACATTTATTTATTTATTCATTTGTTTATTCATTCAGTTTTGTGTGTGTGTGTTGAATGCATGACCATTATGCATCTGGCTTTACATGTGTGCTGGGGAACTGAATTCAGGCCAGCAGGTTTTGTAAGCAAGCACTTTGTTTACAAAAATGTTTTATTTAAGAGAGAGAAAGAGGAAGAGCGCAGGGGGTGGGGTGGGGGACCATACCAGGGCCTCAGCCACTGCAAACGAACTCCAGATGCATGCGCTCCATGTGCATCTGGCGAATCTAACTGGGATCCTTTGCCTTTGTAGGTAAACACTTTAGCCTCTAAGCCATCTCTCCAGCCCCAGCAAGCAAGCACTTTTAACTGACCGCTGAACCATGCTTCCAATCCCACAAGTACCATTTAATCCTCAGATCCATAAAATTCAGCCAGTTATCTTAATGTTCTTGATAGCTGAAGGATCTAGTTCAGTCATTTGTTTATTGCTTTTAGTTGTTGTCTTTTGGCTTGTTGACATTCCGTGGTCTTGTAGACTTTCACAACCTTGAGAATTTGGTCATTACAGAACACTTGTTTTGTCAGTGTCCTTTACTTAGGGTTTGTGGATTGTTCTCATGCTCCTTTATATCCTTTGTCTTATTATTGGTAATGTCTACTTTGGCTACTTGTCACCGGGCATGGCAGCGCTCACCTTTAATCCCAGAATTCTGGAGACAGAGGTAGGAGGATTGCTGTGAGTTCCAGGCCTGGGCTAGCATGAGACCATACCTTGAAAAACAAAAACAAAAAACATAAAAAAGAGAGAGATGGCTTCTTCATTTTTTTAGTTAACTCAAAACAAAACAAAAATTCCTGTTCAATTTTAGCTCCTCTAGCTTTTCTCGTATCTCCTTGTTTTTGTTTTTTTTTTTTTGAGGTTGGGTCTTGCTCTAGCCCAGGCTGACCTGGAATTCACTATATAGTCTCAGGGTGGCCTTGAACTCACAGTGATCCTCCTACCTTTGTCTGCCAAGTGCTGGGATTAAAGGTGTGAGCCACCATGTCCAGCAATCTTTTTTGAGATAGGGTTTCATGTAGCTCAAATACTATGTAGTGAGTTCCCCGTATTATAAAATGGGTGATAGTGACATTTAAGTGTGTATTTTTCTTTGTTTTATGACTCTAGAAGATTGAACCCAGGGTCTGTGACAAGTGCTTGCTCTACCAGTTTCCCCTTCTCTATGTAGTCTAGACTGGCTTTGAAATCAAGTTCCTTCTATGGCAGACTCTGAGTGCTGGAATTACAGGACTGTGCCACTATGTATCCCCCCCCCCCCCCCCCCCCCCGCCACCAGGTAGGGTCTTGCTCTAGCCCAGGCTGACTTGGAATTGACTTTGACTATGTAGTCTCAGGGTAGCCTAAAACTCGTGGTGATTCTCCTACCTTTGCCTCCTGAGTGCTGGGATTAAAGGCATGTGCCACCATGCACGACTCACTGTGTAGTTTTATTACTTGCACGTTACATTGACATAAATGACACTGATTTTATTTTAATATAGAATTAAAGTATTAACTCCAGACGATCATATTGCAGAATAATGGTTACATAACTGGTGGTAAATAAAACTCCACCATGATGAGGTAGATGCAGTCACCCAAAATATGAGATAATGTTATATCTGTTGGAGTTTTAGGAATCTAGTTGATCCAAATCTGATTTGGTCTTTGATGCAGTTTGCTGCCACCTGGTGGCACTGATCTACTTAAGCCCATCTGGCTGGCTAAGACTTCGAGGCATTGGCAGCAGTTTCAGGCGTGATTTGTTGATGCCAGGTTCTTTGGCACAATCTTGGGAGACTGGGCCAGGAAAATATTGAGAACGAAAAAGCCCTTTCTCTACCTCTTGCTTTCTAAGACAGGTTTTGTTTCTAAGCTTTGCCTCTTTTTGAGGGTTGGCGTGAATGGTGATAGATGTGTTAACTATTCAGTCAGTGTTTTTTATTTTCTCTTTAAAAATTTGGAGCTGGGGAATATATATATATATATATATATATATATATATAACTCAGTGGCAGAGTACTTGCCCACCATGTCTTAGGCCTTAGGTTCAAGACCCATTCCCTCACAAAATAACTATTTTTCTTTAAATTAACATATATGAAGAAAATCTTTTATGCCTCCCCCCACTTCAGTGTTGAATTCAACCCAGGGCCTCATGCATGCATATTAGGCAAGTTCTATACTGTTGAACTGCATCTTCCCTTTCTCCTCCCTCCTCCCCTCCTTTCCCTCCTTTTTTATTTTTTCCCTTGGTTTTTCGAGGTAGGGTCTTGCTCTAGCCCAGGCTGGCCTGGAATTCACCATGTTATCTCAGGGTGGCCTTGAACTCATGGTGATCCTCTGACCTGTGCCTCCCAAGTGCTGGGATTAAAGGCATGTGCCACCATACCCGGCCTTCCCTCCTTTATTTATTTATTTTTTATTAACAATTTCCATGATTGTAAACAATATTCCATGCTAATTGCCCTCCCTCCCCCCACTTTTCCCTTTGAAACTCCATTCTCCATCATATCCCCTCCCCCTTTCAATCAGTCTCTGTTATTTTGATGCCTTGATCTTTTCCTCCAGTTATGATGGTCTTTTGTAGGTAGTGTCTGGCACTGTGAGGTCATGGATATCCAGGCCATTTTGTGTCTGGAGGAGCACGTTGTAAGGAGTCCTACCCTTCCTTTGGCTCTTAGATTTTTTTCTACCACCTCTTCCACAATGGACCCCGAGCCTTGGAAGGTGTGATAGAGATATTGCAGTGCTGAGCACTCCTCTGTCACTTCTTCCCAGCGCCATGATGCCTTCTGAGTCATCCCAACGCCACTGTCATCTAAAAAGAAAAGGTTCTCTACCAAAAGTGAGAGTAGCATTAATATATGAATATGAATATTAAGAGAAGTGCTTACTGAGCAGTTTGATGAGCATAGTATATACATTTAGCCAGATAGTAGCAGACATTACACCCTTAGGGCTCATGACTACCCGTGTTTTAGGTTTTCAGTATCAGGGATGTATTCCCTCCCATGGAGTAGGCCTCCAGTCCAATTAGAGGGCAGTTGGTTTCTACCATGATAGACGTGCCACTATTGCACCCATGGTTGATTTGGCCTGGCTGGCCAAATATAAGGCTTGCAGTGTCCACCGTTGAGTATCTCCACTGGTGACTTCTCTCTCCCCCATTGAACTGCATGCAGAATGGCTTCTTCCAGCTTTCTGTGAGTCTACATGGAGGAGGTTATCAGCTCAGTTCCAGCAGGATTTCTCAGTGGCCTTGAAGCCCAAGTATGTGGAGCCTTTAGCAATAGGTTCTTACCATGTATTCCTGGTGGGAAACCAAGGGCCTTGGCAATGGCCTATAATGTTTTGGGGGCATCAGGGACCTCCCTGGCCAACAACTTACTGGAACGTATCCCATCCCTGGCACTGAAATTTTTCTAGTAACAATCTATGGCTCCTGAGTGTTCCGTTGCCCAAAAAAGTAGGTTCCATATGACTTATTTATATCCTCTTAGATTTTTTTTTTTTTTTTTTGGTATTTTGAGGTAGGGTCTCACTCTAGCTCAGGCTGACCTGGAATTCACTCTGTAGTCTCAGGGTGGCCTCCCTCTTAGATTTTGATTAGCCCTCCCTCCACCTTTCCTTTACTCAATCTCTTCCCCTGACCTCACTTGGGCCTTTTCACCCCCATTAATCTGTTCTTCTACTTACATATATACAATACCATCCTATTAAGTACCCCCCCTTCCTTTCTCTTCCCTTTATATCTCTTTTCTCTGAGACAGGGTCTGTGTAACCCAGGCTAACCTCAAACTCATGATTCAGCTGCCTTAGCCTCCTAAATGCTGGGGTTACAGGCATGTACCTTTAGGCTCAGCTAAATATTAAGCTTTTAAAATGCTGTCTTTTGAGTTGGACATAGTTGTGCCTACCTGCAACCCCAGCATTTTGGAGGTGGAGACAGTAGGATCAGGAACTTGAGGTCAGCTTTGGCTATCTAGCAAATTTGAGACCAGCATGTGCTGCATAAGACCCTGTCTTGAAAAAAACAAACTAAGTTGGAGAGATGGCTGAGTTGGGTAAGAGCCTTACTATGCAAACATGTGGACTTCAGTTTGATCCAGAGCAAGTATATAAAATGTTGTATCATGTCCACACTAAGGTGGGGGGGGG
Source organism: Dipus sagitta (assembly GCA_036346955.1). NCBI lineage: Eukaryota > Metazoa > Chordata > Mammalia > Rodentia > Dipodidae > Dipus > Dipus sagitta. The sequence continues at coordinate 107,821,023 of CM070770.1, read as the reverse complement.
GTGTTGTAACTGAAAAATTAGGGTTTGTGCTCCAGGTTTAGTGAGGACTGTCTCAAGATGAGAGAGGGTGGGAGGAAAGTAGGGGAAGAAGAGAGAATTCTTTTTTGTTTTGTTTATTTTTATTTATTTGAGAGCAACAGGCAGAGAGAGAGAGAGAGAGAGAATGGGCACATTAGTGCCTCTAGCCACTGCAAATGAACGGCAGACGCATGTGCCCCCTTGTGCATGGCTTACGTGAATACTGGGGAACTGAGCCTCGAACTGGGATCCTTAGGCTTTGTAGGCAAGCGCTTATCCACTAAGCCATCTCTCTAGCCCCAGAAGAGAGAAAATCTTGGCTCCCTTTTCTCTTTAAAATTTTTTTTGGTTTTTCGAGGTAGGGTCTCACTCTAGCCCAGGCTGACCTGGAATTCACTTAAAGTTTTTTTTTTTTAATTATTTATATATTAGAGACAGAGGGGTGGGGAGGGAGAGGGAAAGTGAGAATGGGTGCGCCAGGGCCTCTAGCCACTGCAGACGAACTCCAGACACCTGTGCCATGTGCGTCTGGCTTACGTGAGACCTGAAGAATGGAACATAGGTTCTTAGACTTTGCAGGCAAGCACCTTAACCGCTAAGCCATTCTCCAGCCCTTTAAAGGTTTTTGTTTGTTTGTTTGTTTTGTTTTGTTTTTTTGAGGTAAGGTTTCACTCTAGCCCAGGCTGACCTGAAATTCACTGTGTAGTCTCAGGGTGGCCTCTAACACATGGTGATCCTCCTACCTCTGCTTCCTGAGTGCTAGGATTAAAGGCGTGCGCCACCATGCCCAGCCCTTTAAAAAAGTTTTTTTTTTTTAAGATAGGTACTCACTCTAGCCCAGGTTGACCTGGATCTTACTCTCTAGTTCTATACTGGCCTCAAACTCTTGGCAGGCCTACTACTTGTGCCTCCAGAGTGCTGGGATTAAAGGCTGGCGATACCATACCAGGTTCCTTCTTAACTCTTTTTAAATTTTGCTTATTTATTTGCAAATATGTGTGTGCACATGTACACACCAGGGTCTCTTGTCACTGCAGCAAATACTGGTCCAGCTTTTTGTACATGGCTGGGGAACTGGACTTGGGTCTACTGCTTTGCAAGCCATCTTCCCAGCTCCCTAATCGTTTACTTTTTCTCCCCTAGTGTCTGAGGATAGGGCCTTGTACATTCTCTAGACAATTGATTTGAGCTTTTTCTCTTTCAGCCCTGCATTTTGTTGATATAAATACCATCTTGCCTCTAGGTACTCCTTCCCACCCTGTTAGTCCTGCTCATTATGGAATTGTATTATCCATTTTACAATGATATGCCCTTTGGTGTGAGTTTTTCCTATCCCTTCCAGCTATTGTGCTTTATATTAGTGGCTTTTGTCCTTCATTTTCATTTTCTTTTTTTCTTTTTCTTTTGGATTTTCGATGTAGGGTCTTGCTGTAGCCCAGGTTGGAATTTACTGTTAGTCTCAGGGTGGCCTTGAACTCCTATCTCAGCCTCCCAAGTGCTGATATTAAAGGCATGCGCCACCATGCCCTGCTTTTTCTTTTCTTTTTTCTCCTTATTTATTTATTTATTTGCAAACTAAGAGACAGAGAGATCTGAGAAAGAATGACTGTTCCAAGGCTTCTAGCCACTGCAAATGAGCTCCAGATGTGTGTGTCACTTTATGAATATGGCTTTATGTGGGTATTGGAGAATCGAACCCTGGTCATTAGGCTTTGCAGACAAAATACCTTAACCACTGAGCCATCTCTCCAGCCCTTTAGGAGTTTTTTGATCTATCTTTCTGTTAATTTTTTTATGATATTCAGTTATTGAATATTAAGTTTCCTGGATTGGTCTTCCAATTGACTTTTTTTTTTTTTTTTTTTGAGGTAGGTTTCATTCACTCTAGCCCAGGCTAGTTCAAGGCCGCCCTGAGACTACATAGTGAATTCCAGGTCAGCCTGGACCAGAGTGAAACCCTACCTTAAAAAAAAAAAAAAAAATGTAGGGGCTAGGGAAGTGGCTCATTGGATGAGAGTGCTTTGCTGTACAAACATGAGGGCCTGCTTTTCCCTAGGAGTGCTAGGCTTCATCCTAGCACCCCTGGTGGCACACACCTTTAATCCTAGCACTGAGGAGGCAGAGGTAGGAGGATCTTTGTGAGTTTAAGACCACCCTGAGACTACATAGTGAATTCCAGGTCAGCCTGTGCTAGAGTGAGACCCTACCTCAAAAAAAAAAAAAAAAAAAAAACATGGACAAAGTTTATCCAAAGAATTCTTACAACCGGCTAAGAAAAAGTCTGCTAGCCCTATACAACTATACTTAGTAATAACTAGGTTGATAGCAAATGTAGAATGTTTGCTTTTGAATTTGGACCAGTGCCTAGATTTAGTGTGAAGTGAGGAAAGTCTCACCACTGAGCTTTTCTACTACCTCATTTAGTTACATTTGCCAGAGGATGTGTTTCCAATATGACCTCAGCAAAATTAACGTTTTCTTATTAGCTTGCTGAGAGCTTCAAGAGTTGGCCAGCCACCAGTAAGAACTGAAAGCAGCTCACTGACAGTATGTGATAAATAACACCTAGTCTTAGTGATGCGATAAAATGTGCTAATGGCTTTAGAGTCAAATTACTAGCCGGGTGTAGTGGTGCATGTCTTTAATCCCAGCATTTGAGAGGCAGAGGTAGGAGAATTGCTGAGAGTTCAAGGCCACCCTGAGACTACATAGTGAATTCCAGGTCAGCCTGAGCTACTGAGTCCCTACCTCAAAAAACCAAAAAGAAAAGAAAAAAGCCAGGTGTGGTAGTGCACGCCTTTAATCCCAGCACTTGGCAGGAAATAGGAAGATTGCCATGAGTTCAAGGCCAGCCTGAGACTACATAGTGAATTCCAGGTCAGCCTGGGCTAGAGAAAAACCCTACCTTGAAAAACAAACAAACAACAACAAAAAAAAAAAAAAACAAGAGAGAGAATATATATATATACATATATATATATATATAATCAAATGCCAATACTAGTAATTGTACATATAAAGAACTTTAGTCATTCATCTTTTTTGGGAGGGGCAATCAATCCAGGGTCCTTTGGCTTTACAGGCAAATGCCTCAACTGCTAAGCCATCTTCTCCAGCCCTTGTTTGTTTTTTGAGTCAGGGTCTCATGTAGCCCCATCTGTCAACCTTTATTTATTTATTTTAAATTTTATTTATTTATTCACTTGAGAGAGAGAGAGAGAGAGAGAGAGAGAGAGAGAGAGAGAATGGGAACACCAGGGCCTCTAAACACTGCAAATGAACTGCAGACTCATGCACCTCGTTGTGCATCTGGCTTATGTAGGTCGTGGGGAATTGAACCTAGGTCCTTTGGCTTTGCAGGCAAGTGCCTTAACCGTTAAGCCATTTCTCCAGCCCAAGTCATTCATCTTTTAAAATATATTTATGTGTAAGCAGAGAGAGAAGAGAGATAGGAAGGGCATGCTAGGGCCTCTAGCCCCTGTAAACAAACTCTAGATGAATGTGACACCTGTGCACTTGGCTTCAGGTGGGCACTAGGGAATTGAACTCGGTCATTAGGCTTTGCAGGCAAGTCTCTTAATCACTAAGCCATCTCTCCAGCCCTTTAGTCTTTTTTTTTTTTTTTTTTTTTTTTTTTAGTTTTTTCAGATAGTGTCTCGCTCTAGCCCAGGCTGACCTGGAATTCATTAGGTAGTCTCAGGCTAGCCTTGAACTCTTGGCGATCCTCCTACCTCTGCCTCCCAAGTGCTGGGATTAAAGGCGTGCACCACCATGCCTGGCTTAGTCTTCTTCTTCTTTTTTTTTTTTTCGAGGTAGGGTCTCACTTTAGTCCAGGCTGACCTGAAATTCACTCTGTAGTCTCAGGGTGGCCTCGAATTCACAGCAATCCTCCTACCTCTGCCTCCTGAGTGCTGGGATTAAAGGCGTGCACCACCACACTCGGCAAGTTATTCTTTTTTTTTAAATATTTTATTTTTATTTATTATTTGACAGAGAAAGAGGAAAGAGAAGGAGGAAGAGAGAGAAGGAATGTGTGTGCCCCCTTGTGCATCTGGCTAACGTGGGTCCTGGGAAATCGAACCTGAGTCCTTTGGCTTTGCAGACAAATGCCTTAATTGCTAAGCCATCCCTCCAGCCCTCATTCATTTTTAAAAATTATTTTTAAATTTATTTGAGAGAGAGAAAGAGGCAGATAGAGAGAATGGGCACGCCAGGGCCTCTAGCCACTGCAGATGAACTCCAGATGCATGTACTACCTTGTGCATCTGTCTTATGCAGGTCCTGGGGAATCGAACCTAGGTACTTTGGCTATGTAGGCAAGTGCCTTAACTGCTAAGCCATCTCTCCAGCCCTCACATATAAAAATAGATTTGTTGTTTTGTTGTTGTTTTGAAGTAGGGTCTCACTCTAGCTCAAGCTGACCTGGAATTCACTATGTAGTCTCAGGGTGGCCTCAAACTTAACAGTGATCCTACTACTGTAATGGGGGTGCTAAGGGTCCAAGAAAATCCTTGAACCCCAAATCCTAGGTTTCTTTCTAATTTTAGTCAAATGACTGAATAAAAAAGAAAACTGAGAAGGATAATTATTAAATTATTATATTTATTGAGGAAAGTAGATCCAAGGAAAGGCACCGATGTGGCTAGAAATCCCATGTGGAGAGCCTGGGGGAAAAGTGTGCAAAGAAAAGAGAAAAGAGAGCCAGGTGTGGTGGTGCACGCCTTTAATCCCAGCACTCGGGAGGCAGATGTAGGAGGATCGCCGTGAGTTCGAGGCTACCCTGAGACTCCATAGTGAATTCCAGGTCAGCCTGGGCTAGAGTGAGACCCTACCTCGAAAAACCAAAAAAAAAAAAAAAAAAAAAAAAAAAGAGAGAGAAAAGAAAATTCAAGGAGTTCTGTCGTGTGGGGAGCTAGAGAGGATAAAGATCCCATGCGGAGAGTAAGGGCTCAGCCCAGCTAAGGGAAAAACTCACCCAACTTCCCAAGTGATCAGAGCATCTGCTTTGCCTTGCAAAGGTATTTGTAACGTTTTAGTGGAGGTGGGCTGTCTTCTGGCTCAGGTGAACCAGAGGCTTTGGTTGGTTAGGGCTAGGAGCTGTCCAAGGAAAAGATTAGCATTGGCATCAATTTCTGGGGGCTGAACTTGACCAACCACAGTATTTAAATCTTATGAAAGACCCCCTAGGAGGGGTCCTGACTGTTTGTGGAAAAACAGTTCTATGGAACTAGGCAGGAGAGATAAGAAGTCAGATCATCTTGGATTTCTAGCAAGTGCAAATTTTCCTGCCCTTTTAACCTTTAGGGGTCCAGTCAACTCTATCCACCCTCCATTACCTCAGCCTCCCGAGTGCTGGGATTGAAGGCATGCACTACCACACCTGGCTTCATTTTATTTTTATTTTTATTTATTTATTTGAGAACAAAGAGAGAGAGAGAGAGAGAGAGAGAATGGACACGCCAGGGCTTCCAGCCACTGCAAACGAACTCCAGATGTGTGTGCACCCCCTTGTGCATCTGCCTGGCGTGGGTCCTGGGGAATCGAGCCTCGAACCCGGGTCCTTAGGCTTCACAGGCAAGCGCTTAGTCGCTAAGCCATCTCTCCAGCCCTCATTTTTTTTTAAAAGGGATATTCAGCCAATAACTACACTACAGATAAAGTACACTTTTTTTTTTTTTTTTTTTTTTTTTTTTTGGTTTTTCTAGGTAGGGTCTCACTCTAGCCCAGGCTGACCTGGAATTCACTATGGAGTCTCAGGGTGGCCTCAAACTCACAGCAATCCTCCTACCTCTGCCTCCTGAGTGCTGGAATTAAAGGCATGCACCACCACGCCTGGCTTCACGTTTTAATTTTTATTTATTTGAGAGAGATAGAAAGAAGCAGCTAGAGAGGAAATGGATGCTCCAGGGCCTCTAGCCACTGCAAACAAAACTACAGATGCATGTGCCACTTTGTGCAGCTGGTTTACATGGGTCCTGAGGAATTGAAACTGGGTCCTTTGGCTTTGTAGGCAAGCACCTTGACCGTGAAGCCATCTCTCCAGCCCTCATCATTCATTTTAATTAATTAATTAATTGATTTTTTATTAACAACTTCCATGATTATAAAAAATAACCCATGGTAATACCCTCCCTCCCCCCACTTACCCCTTTGAAACTCCATTCTCCATCATACCCCCTCCCCATCTCAATCAGTCTCTCTTTTAATTTTGATGTCATGATTTTTTCCTCTTCTTATGATGGTCTTATGCAGGTAGTGTCAGGTACTGTGAGGCCATGGATATCCAGGCCATTTTTTGTCTGGAGGGAGCATGTTGTATGGAGTCCTGCCCTTCCTTTGGCTCTTACATTCTTTCCACCACCTCTTTCGCATTAGACCCTGAGCCTTGGAAGGTGTGATAGAGATAATTGCAGTACTGAGCACTGTGGTCATTTCTTTCCATCACCATGATACCTTCTGAGTCGTCCCAAGGTCACTGCCATCTGAAAAGAAAAGATTCTCTACCAAAAGTGAGAGTAGCACTAATATAAGGGTGTGAACATTAACAGAAGTGCTTACTGGGCAGTTTGATAAGCATAGTATATACATTTAGCCAGACAACAGCAGACATTACACCCCTAGGGCTCATGACTAGCCCTGTTTTAAGTTTTCAGTATCAGAGAGGTATTCCCTCCCATGGAGCCGGCCTCCAGTCCAATTAGAGGGCAGTTGGTTTACCCCATAACAGACGTGCCACTATTGCACCCGTTTAGCCTTGAAATTTCTAAGGTAGTTGAGGATGACCTTGGACTCCTTGCCTCTACCTCCCACATACTGATATTATACAGGCCTGTGCCACCATGTGAGTAATGAAAGTATTTTATATTTCATGAAAATTCTAAACTGGGCGTTATAAACTCATGCCTTTAATCCCAGCACTTGGGAGGCAGAGGTAGGAGTCAAGAGTTGAAGGCCACCCTGAGACAACATAGTGAATTCCAGGTCAGCCTGGGCTAGAGCAATACCCTACCTAGAAAAACAAACAACAACATTTCTCAGCTAGGTGTGGTTGCACAAGTCTTTATTCCCAGTACTCAGGAGGCTGAGGTAGGAGGATCAAGCCTAGCCTGGAAGTACATAGCTTCATGTTAGCCTGTGCTAGAGTGAGACCCTGCCTGAAATATAAAAGAAGCTGGGCATCACGCCTTTAATCCCAGCACTCGGGAGGCAGAGGTAGGAGGATTGTTGTGAGTTTGAGGCCACCCTGAGAATAGAGTGCATTCTAGGTCAGCCTGGACTAGAGTGAAACCTTACCTCGAAAAACAAAAACAAAAACAAAAGAAAGAAAGAAAAGCAAATTTTCATGACATGATACAGGTAAAAACAAAGCAGAGCTGGGTGTGGAGGCGCACGCCTTTAATGCCAGCACTGGGGAGGCAGAGGTGGGAGGATCACTGTGAATTGGACTCCACCCAGAGACCACATAGTAAATTCCGGGTCAGCCTGGGCCAGAGTAAGAAAGACCCTATCTTGAAAAATAAAATTAAAAAGTTTTTTAAAGCCCCAAAACAGAGTATAAAATATGTTCAATTTTTTTTGTAAAAAAATATTTTTTTGAGGTAGGGTGTCACTCTAGCCCAGGCTAACCTGGAATTCACTATGTAGTTTCAGGGTGACCTTGAACTCTCAGTAATCCTCCTAACTCTGTGCTGAGATTAAAGGCATGTGCCACCACGCCCGGCTGAATTTTGTTGTTGTTGTTGTTGTTGTTGTTGTTGTTTATTTCGAGGTAGGGTCGCACTCTAGCTGAGGATGAACTGGAATTCACTATGTAGTCTCAGGGTGGCCTCGAACTCACCACGGTGATCCTCCTACCTCTGTTTCCCAAGTGCTGGGATTAAAGGCGTGTGCCACCACGCCTGACTTTTTTTTTTTAATTAGAGACGGGGGTGGGGTGGGGAATGGGCACCCCAGGGCCTCTAGTCACTGCAGATGAACTCCAGATGCATGTACCACCTTGTGCACCTGGCTTACGTGGGACCTGTAGAATTGAACCTGGGTCCTTAGGCTTTGCAGGCATGCGCCTTTAACAGCTAAGCCGTCTCTCCAGCCCCTGGCTGAAAAATTTTAAGTGTAATTTGTTGGTGAATATATTTGGGTTTCATTGTGACATTTTCATACATAAGGTAAGCGTCACTGAATCTTATTGCCATTCACCCCCTCTACTTTCTCCCTATCAAATTCTCTTTGAAAAGTTTGGGGCTGGGGGAAAGATGGCTTAGTGGGTAAGAATGCTACTACGCAAACATAAGGACCCACGTCTGTTCTCAACACCCATATAAAAAGATGGATGTGGCCTCTCATGCCTTAAGTCCAGTGCTGGACTAGGTGGGGTGGGGAGGCATGGTTTGTTGCTCAGCCAGTCTTACCAGAAAGTGGCAACTCCAGATTCATTGATAGACTCTCAAGGAAATAAAGCAGGGAAGTGATTGAGTAGGACACTGAGTACACCCAGTGCTGTCTTGTGGCCTCTGCACATGTACACAAAAATCTGCACATAAACCTCACACACACACTATTAAAGAGAGACAGAAATTTTTTGTTTTGTTTTAGCTTTGGGTTTTGGTAAGGAAACAAGCATCTGTAAAAACACACACCATAGGGCTGGAGAGATGGCTTAGCGGTGAAGTGCTTGCCTGTGAAGCCTGAGAACCCCGGTTCGAGGCTCTAATCCCCAGGACCCACGTTAGCCAGATGCACAAGGGGGCGCATGCGTCTGGAGTTCGTTTGCAGTGGCTGGAGGCCTTGGCGCAGCCCATTCTCTCTCTATCTGCCTTTCTCTCTGTGTCCCACTCAGATAAATAAATAAAAATGAACAAAAAAAATTAAAAACACACACACACACCGTAAAGCCGGGAGTGGTGGCTTCACGCCTTTAATCCCAGCACTTGGGAGGCAGAGGTGGGAGGATCACCACCCTGAGATGAGACTATGTAGTGAGTTCCAGGTCAATCTGAGCTAGAGTGAGACCCTACCTTGAAAAACAAAAACAGGGCTGGAGAGATGGCTTAGCGGTTAAGCGCTTGCTGGTGAAGCCTAAGGACCCCGGTTCGAGGCTCAACTCCCCAGGACCCACGTTAGCCAGATGCACAAGGGGGCGCATGCGTCTGGAGTTCGTTTGCAGTGGCTGGAGGCCCTGGCGTGCCCATTCTCTCTTCCTCTCTCTATCTGCCTCTTTCTCTCTCTGTCTGTTGCTCTCAAATAAATAAATAAATAAATAACAAAAAATAAAAAAAATTAAAAAAAAAGAAAAACAAAAACAAACAAAAAACCCACTGAAAGGAGACTGTCACCAGAATGTCAGCATCCTTATTTCTGGGTGAGGAGATAGCATTTGAATTTTGTGACGAAAAAGGGAAGTATCTTTGTTCCCGCATCCTGTACTATAAGGCCATATTAATTTTTTTGTTGCTATGAAATGGGAGTCTGGGAATTAGCTTAGTAGTAGTGATTGTCTACTGTGCAAAAGATGCTAGCTTCTATTCATAGTACTGGGGAAAACCAATATTAGGCATAACTATCTTTTATTCTGTGAGTTGAGTTAACATTATAACAGCTGTGAATTTTGGTGACTTGTAAATATTTGAAGAAATGCTAATGACCCTGATGCTATGGATAATAAATTATAAATGACTTATTCTTAGAAGTCTATGTATAGAAATGAGCTTTGTTTCTTTGGGTATAATAGGGTAAATTACTAGGCAGATGAATAACTTGTCTCATTTATTAGTGTGTCTTTTTTTCTTTCCAGGCACATATTAAATTTCCTATTGACTACCCATATTCTCCACCTACCTTCAGATTCTTGACCAAAATGTGGCACCCCAACATTTATGAGGTAAGAGGTATCCATCATAAATTTCTCTGTGGATTTATTTTCCATATTAATTCTTTGAAAATAGCCTGGGGCTGGGGATATATTTCAGTGGTTGAGTACTTGACCAGTCTGCTCCAGGCCCTGAGTTCAGTCGCTAGCACTACAAACAAAAACAGAAAGGTAGCTTGGTAGGCTGATGGGTGTAGCTTAGAAGTAGAGCATAAGTAAGGATCTGGGTTTAGTCCCCAGCAACACACACACGCACACAAAATAGCTTGTATATCTTAATAGATTGTGATAGTTATGCTGTAACCACAGAGAAGTAGTCATGATTTTACACTTTTGCTTAATAGTCTCTGGTTTAATTATTTAAAATCAAGAGTAGTTTTAGCATATTTAATATTATATATATTCCAGTTAAAGATTGAGGCTTTAAACCATTGCAGTTCAGTGCTAAGATTATAATGCACATGTTTTAACATTTGCATTTTTTAAATTTAATAAAGTCATATAAATTTATTTGTGTACCTATCCTCTAACTTCACAGCAAGGGTCACCTGTTGCTATGATCACAGACTCAGCTTTTTGGGGGGATTTATCCTACTACATTTGGACTGGCCTCCTTTCAGGAGTTGCTGCTCAGCATTTGAGAGCCTCTTTTGGAATAAATCCAAGGTGAGGTTCTTCTATTGGACAAGTCAATGTGCTTGCAGGAAGCATTTCTAGAACTGTTGTTTGAAGTATACTTAGCTTTGGGCTAAATTGTGACAATGCTGGAATAACAGTAGTATAATGGAACAGCTCCCCCCGCCCCAGTTTACTTTTTATTTGGGACATAGTTTCTTTCCCTTTTGTTTTTGTTGTTTTGTTTTGTTTTGTTTGAGATAGGGTGTCAAAAAGTATGCCAGGAAATTTTCAACTTGTCTTGTTTTAGCTTCCCAAATACTGGACTTACAGATATACACCTTTTTTTTTTTTTTTTTTTTCCAAATAGGACAATCTGGTGCTGAAAAGCCAACAAATAAGCTGCTGTAATGTTATTTTGGGGAGTTGACATAATAACACTAATAAAACAAAAAGTGAATACACTATTCTGTTTAATAAACTCACCTTGTTGGGCTGGAGGGATGGCTTAGCGGTTAAGGCATTTGCCTGCAAAGCCAAAGGACCCAGGTTCGATTCCCCAGGACCCACATTAGCCAGATGCACAAGGGGGCACATGCATCTGGAGTTTGTTTTCAGTAGCTGGAGGCCCTGGTGCACCCATTCTCTCTCTCTTTCTCTGTCAAATAAATAAAACATTTAAAAAAAACTCACCTAGTTGTAGAAGCTATAGAGAAGTAATCCATTTTCTTAGAAGATTATCAGTATTAACAAGTATTTTATTGTCTGTTTTACTACATTTGAACTGCGATAACAATAAACCTTAGATTAAGCTAGGTCTGGTAGTACATGTATTAATCCCAGTACTGGGAGGGCTGAGGGAGAGGGTTATGAGTTTCAGACTATTTGAGAGCTTGTTCCTTTAGATAGGCCAGGTGTGGTGGCACACACCTTTAATCCCAGCACTCACAGCATTTGGGAGGCAGACGTAGAAGGATGTCTGTGACTGGGAGGGGTGGGGGGGGTTGGGTAGAAGCACAAACATTTAGATGATACCTTGTTGCTATACTATAACATGGCTAAAGGGACTAGGGAGACCTCTGTCTCTTTCTTTCTCTTTTTCCTTTTTTTTTTTTAAGGTAGGGTTTCACTCTAGCTCAGGCTGACCTGGAATTCACTATGTAGTCTTAGGGTGGCCTTGAACTCTTACCTCTGCCTCCTAAGTGCTGGGATTAAAGGTGTGTGTCACCACACCTGGCCCTCCCTCCCTGTTTTGATACATGGGTATAGCTCAGACTGGCCTAGAACTCCTTTATAGTCTATGCTGGGCTCAATCCCCCTGCCCTCCTGTCTCAGCTTCCCATGTGCTAGGATTATAGCTGTCTGCCAGGATTCTTGGCTTCTCCCCCCCCCCCCCCTTTTTAAATTTATTTATTTATTTATTTATTTATTTATTTGAAAGAGAGAGAGAGAGAGGGAGGGAGAGAATCGGCATGCCAGGGCATCCAGCCACTGCAAAGGAACTCCAGATGCATGCACCCCTTGTGCATCTGGCTTACGTTGGTCCTGGAGAATCGAACTGGGATCCCTTGGCTTTGCAGGCAAACGCCTTAACTGCTAAGTCATCTCTCCAGCCCATTCTTGGCTTCTCTTGATTAAATATATTTGCAAGGAGAGAAAGAAAAATGGGTGTGCCAGGACCTCTTGACACTGCAAACAAACTGCAGACACATTCTGTTTAGTGCATCTGGCTTTACGTGGATACTGGGGAATAGAACCTGAGCTGTTAAGCTTTGCAAGCAGGTGCCTTAACTGCTGAGGCCATCTCCATTCCCTCTTGCTCGTTTTATAAAGGCACCAGTCTCATGAATAAAGGTCCAGAGGCCCTCCCCCCCGTTTTAATTTTATTATTTATTTGAGAGAGATAGAAAGAAGCAGCTAGAGAGGAAATGGATGCTCCAGGGCCTCTAGCCACTGCAAACAAAACTACAGATGCATGTGCCACTTTGTGCAGCTGGTTTACATGGGTCCTGAGGAATTGAAACTGGGTCCTTTGGCTTTGTAGGCAAGCACCTTGACCGTGAAGCCATCTCTCCAGCCCTCATCATTCATTTTAATTAATTAATTAATTGATTTTTTATTAACAACTTCCATGATTATAAAAAATAACCCATGGTAATACCCTCCCTCCCCCCACTTACCCCTTTGAAACTCCATTCTCCATCATACCCCCTCCCCATCTCAATCAGTCTCTCTTTTAATTTTGATGTCATGATTTTTTCCTCTTCTTATGATGGTCTTATGCAGGTAGTGTCAGGTACTGTGAGGCCATGGATATCCAGGCCATTTTTTGTCTGGAGGGAGCATGTTGTATGGAGTCCTGCCCTTCCTTTGGCTCTTACATTCTTTCCACCACCTCTTTCGCATTAGACCCTGAGCCTTGGAAGGTGTGATAGAGATAATTGCAGTACTGAGCACTGTGGTCATTTCTTTCCATCACCATGATACCTTCTGAGTCGTCCCAAGGTCACTGCCATCTGAAAAGAAAAGATTCTCTACCAAAAGTGAGAGTAGCACTAATATAAGGGTGTGAACATTAACAGAAGTGCTTACTGGGCAGTTTGATAAGCATAGTATATACATTTAGCCAGACAACAGCAGACATTACACCCCTAGGGCTCATGACTAGCCCTGTTTTAAGTTTTCAGTATCAGAGAGGTATTCCCTCCCATGGAGCCGGCCTCCAGTCCAATTAGAGGGCAGTTGGTTTACCCCATAACAGACGTGCCACTATTGCACCCGTTTAGCCTTGAAATTTCTAAGGTAGTTGAGGATGACCTTGGACTCCTTGCCTCTACCTCCCACATACTGATATTATACAGGCCTGTGCCACCATGTGAGTAATGAAAGTATTTTATATTTCATGAAAATTCTAAACTGGGCGTTATAAACTCATGCCTTTAATCCCAGCACTTGGGAGGCAGAGGTAGGAGTCAAGAGTTCGAGGCCACCCTGAGACAACATAGTGAATTCCAGGTCAGCCTGGGCTAGAGCAATACCCTACCTAGAAAAACAAACAACAACATTTCTCAGCTAGGTGTGGTTGCACAAGTCTTTATTCCCAGTACTCAGGAGGCTGAGGTAGGAGGATCAAGCCTAGCCTGGAAGTACATAGCTTCATGTTAGCCTGTGCTAGAGTGAGACCCTGCCTGAAATATAAAAGAAGCTGGGCATCACGCCTTTAATCCCAGCACTCGGGAGGCAGAGGTAGGAGGATTGTTGTGAGTTTGAGGCCACCCTGAGAATAGAGTGCATTCTAGGTCAGCCTGGACTAGAGTGAAACCTTACCTCGAAAAACAAAAACAAAAGAAAGAAAGAAAAGCAAATTTTCATGACATGATACAGGTAAAAACAAAGCAGAGCTGGGTGTGGAGGCGCACGCCTTTAATGCTAGCACTGGGGAGGCAGAGGTGGGAGGATCACTGTGAATTGGACTCCACCCAGAGACCACATAGTAAATTCCGGGTCAGCCTGGGCCAGAGTAAGACCCTATCTTGAAAAATAAAATTAAAAAGTTTTTTAAAACCCCAAAACAGAGTATAAAATATGTTCAATTTTTTTTGTAAAAAAATATTTTTTTGAGGTAGGGTGTCACTCTAGCCCAGGCTAACCTGGAATTCACTATGTAGTTTCAGGGTGACCTTGAACTCTCAGTAATCCTCCTAACTCTGTGCTGAGATTAAAGGCATGTGCCACCACGCCCGGCTGAATTTTGTTGTTGTTGTTGTTGTTGTTGTTGTTTATTTCGAGGTAGGGTCGCACTCTAGCTGAGGATGAACTGGAATTCACTATGTAGTCTCAGGGTGGCCTCGAACTCACCACGGTGATCCTCCTACCTCTGTTTCCCAAGTGCTGGGATTAAAGGCGTGTGCCACCACGCCTGACTTTTTTTTTTTAATTAGAGACGGGGGTGGGGTGGGGAATGGGCACCCCAGGGCCTCTAGTCACTGCAGATGAACTCCAGATGCATGTACCACCTTGTGCACCTGGCTTACGTGGGACCTGTAGAATCGAACCTGGGTCCTTAGGCTTTGCAGGCATGCGCCTTTAACAGCTAAGCCGTCTCTCCAGCCCCTGGCTGAAAAATTTTAAGTGTAATTTGTTGGTGAATATATTTGGGTTTCATTGTGACATTTTCATACATAAGGTAAGCATCACTGAATCTTATTGCCATTCACCCCCTCTACTTTCTCCCTATCAAATTCTCTTTGAAAAGTTTGGGGCTGGGGGAAAGATGGCTTAGTGGGTAAGAATGCTACTACGCAAACATAAGGACCCACGTCTGTTCTCAACACCCATATAAAAAGATGGATGTGGCCTCTCATGCCTTAAGTCCAGTGCTGGACTAGGTGGGGTGGGGAGGCATGGTTTGTTGCTCAGCCAGTCTTACCAGAAAGTGGCAACTCCAGATTCATTGATAGACTCTCAAGGAAATAAAGCAGGGAAGTGATTGAGTAGGACACTGAGTACACCCAGTGCTGTCTTGTGGCCTCTGCACATGTACACAAAAATCTGCACATAAACCTCACACACACACTATTAAAGAGAGACAGAAATTTTTTGTTTTGTTTTAGCTTTGGGTTTTGGTAAGGAAACAAGCATCTGTAAAAACACACACCATAGGGCTGGAGAGATGGCTTAGCGGTGAAGTGCTTGCCTGTGAAGCCTGAGAACCCCGGTTCGAGGCTCTAATCCCCAGGACCCACGTTAGCCAGATGCACAAGGGGGCGCATGCGTCTGGAGTTCGTTTGCAGTGGCTGGAGGCCTTGGCGCACCCATTCTCTCTCTATCTGCCTTTCTCTCTGTGTCCCACTCAGATAAATAAATAAAAATGAACAAAAAAAATTAAAAACACACACACACACCGTAAAGCCGGGAGTGGTGGCTTCACGCCTTTAATCCCAGCACTTGGGAGGCAGAGGTGGGAGGATCACCACCCTGAGATGAGACTATGTAGTGAGTTCCAGGTCAATCTGAGCTAGAGTGAGACCCTACCTTGAAAAACAAAAACAGGGCTGGAGAGATGGCTTAGCGGTTAAGCGCTTGCTGGTGAAGCCTAAGGACCCCGGTTCGAGGCTCAACTCCCCAGGACCCACGTTAGCCAGATGCACAAGGGGGCGCATGCGTCTGGAGTTCGTTTGCAGTGGCTGGAGGCCCTGGCGTGCCCATTCTCTCTTCCTCTCTCTATCTGCCTCTTTCTCTCTCTGTCTGTTGCTCTCAAATAAATAAATAAATAAATAACAAAAAATAAAAAAAATTAAAAAAAAAGAAAAACAAAAACAAACAAAAAACCCACTGAAAGGAGACTGTCACCAGAATGTCAGCATCCTTATTTCTGGGTGAGGAGATAGCATTTGAATTTTGTGACTAAAAAGGGAAGTATCTTTGTTCCCGCATCCTGTACTATAAGGCCATATTAATTTTTTTGTTGCTATGAAATGGGAGTCTGGGAATTAGCTTAGTAGTAGTGATTGTCTACTGTGCAAAAGATGCTAGCTTCTATTCATAGTACTGGGGAAAACCAATATTAGGCATAACTATCTTTTATTCTGTGAGTTGAGTTAACATTATAACAGCTGTGAATTTTGGTGACTTGTAAATATTTGAAGAAATGCTAATGACCCTGATGCTATGGATAATAAATTATAAATGACTTATTCTTAGAAGTCTATGTATAGAAATGAGCTTTGTTTCTTTGGGTATAATAGGGTAAATTACTAGGCAGATGAATAACTTGTCTCATTTATTAGTGTGTCTTTTTTTTCTTTCCAGGCACATATTAAATTTCCTATTGACTACCCATATTCTCCACCTACCTTCAGATTCTTGACCAAAATGTGGCACCCCAACATTTATGAGGTAAGAGGTATCCATCATAAATTTCTCTGTGGATTTATTTTCCATATTAATTCTTTGAAAATAGCCTGGGGCTGGGGATATATTTCAGTGGTTGAGTACTTGACCAGCCTGCTCCAGGCCCTGAGTTCAGTCGCTAGCACTACAAACAAAAACAGAAAGGTAGCCTGGTAGGCTGATGGGTGTAGCTTAGAAGTAGAGCATAAGTAAGGATCTGGGTTTAGTCCCCAGCAACACACACACGCACACAAAATAGCTTGTATATCTTAATAGATTGTGATAGTTATGCTGTAACCACAGAGAAGTAGTCATGATTTTACACTTTTGCTTAATAGTCTCTGGTTTAATTATTTAAAATCAAGAGTAGTTTTAGCATATTTAATATTATATATATTCCAGTTAAAGATTGAGGCTTTAAACCATTGCAGTTCAGTGCTAAGATTATAATGCACATGTTTTAACATTTGCATTTTTTAAATTTAATAAAGTCATATAAATTTATTTGTGTACCTATCCTCTAACTTCACAGCAAGGGTCACCTGTTGCTATGATCACAGACTCAGCTTTTTGGGGGGATTTATCCTACTACATTTGGACTGGCCTCCTTTCAGGAGTTGCTGCTCAGCATTTGAGAGCCTCTTTTGGAATAAATCCAAGGTGAGGTTCTTCTATTGGACAAGTCAATGTGCTTGCAGGAAGCATTTCTAGAACTGTTGTTTGAAGCATACTTAGCTTTGGGCTAAATTGTGACAATGCTGGAATAACAGTAGTATAATGGAACAGCTCCCCCCGCCCCAGTTTACTTTTTATTTGGGACATAGTTTCTTTCCCTTTTGTTTTTGTTGTTTTGTTTTGTTTTGTTTTGTTTGAGATAGGGTGTCAAAAAGTATGCCAGGAAATTTTCAACTTGTCTTGTTTTAGCTTCCCAAATACTGGACTTACAGATATACACCTTTTTTTTTTTTTTTCCAAATAGGACAATCTGGTGCTGAAAAGCCAACAAATAAGCTGCTGTAATGTTATTTTGGGGAGTTGACATAATAACACTAATAAAACAAAAAGTGAATACACTATTCTGTTTAATAAACTCACCTTGTTGGGCTGGAGGGATGGCTTAGCGGTTAAGGCATTTGCCTGCAAAGCCAAAGGACCCAGGTTCGATTCCCCAGGACCCACATTAGCCAGATGCACAAGGGGGCACATGCATCTGGAGTTTGTTTTCAGTAGCTGGAGGCCCTGGTGCACCCATTCTCTCTCTCTTTCTCTGTCAAATAAATAAAACATTTAAAAAAAACTCACCTAGTTGTAGAAGCTATAGAGAAGTAATCCATTTTCTTAGAAGATTATCAGTATTAACAAGTATTTTATTGTCTGTTTTACTACATTTGAACTGCGATAACAATAAACCTTAGATTAAGCTAGGTCTGGTAGTACATGTATTAATCCCAGTACTGGGAGGGCTGAGGGAGAGGGTTATGAGTTTCAGACTATTTGAGAGCTTGTTCCTTTAGATAGGCCAGGTGTGGTGGCACACACCTTTAATCCCAGCACTCACAGCATTTGGGAGGCAGACGTAGAAGGATGTCTGTGACTGGGAGGGGTGGGGGGGGGTTGGGTAGAAGCACAAACATTTAGATGATACCTTGTTGCTATACTATAACATGGCTAAAGGGACTAGGGAGACCTCTGTCTCTTTCTTTCTCTTTTTCCTTTTTTTTTTTTTTTAAGGTAGGGTTTCACTCTAGCTCAGGCTGACCTGGAATTCACTATGTAGTCTTAGGGTGGCCTTGAACTCTTACCTCTGCCTCCTAAGTGCTGGGATTAAAGGTGTGTGTCACCACACCTGGCCCTCCCTCCCTGTTTTGATACATGGGTATAGCTCAGACTGGCCTAGAACTCCTTTATAGTCTATGCTGGGCTCAATCCCCCTGCCCTCCTGTCTCAGCTTCCCATGTTCTAGGATTATAGCTGTCTGCCAGGATTCTTGGCTTCCCCCCCCCCCTTTTTAAATTTATTTATTTATTTATTTATTTATTTGAAAGAGAGAGAGAGAGGGAGGGAGAGAATCGGCATGCCAGGGCATCCAGCCACTGCAAAGGAACTCCAGATGCATGCACCCCTTGTGCATCTGGCTTACGTTGGTCCTGGAGAATCGAACTGGGATCCCTTGGCTTTGCAGGCAAACGCCTTAACTGCTAAGTCATCTCTCCAGCCCATTCTTGGCTTCTCTTGATTAAATATATTTGCAAGGAGAGAAAGAAAAATGGGTGTGCCAGGACCTCTTGATACTGCAAACAAACTGCAGACACATTCTGTTTAGTGCATCTGGCTTTACGTGGATACTGGGGAATAGAACCTGAGCTGTTAAGCTTTGCAAGCAGGTGCCTTAACTGCTGAGCCATCTCCATCCCCTCTTGCTCGTTTTATAAAGGCACCAGTCTCATGAATAAAGGTCCAGAGGCCCTCCCCCCCCTTTTTTTGTTTATTTATTTGAGAGAGAAAGAGGCAGATGAGAGAATGGGCATGTCAGGGTCTCCAGCCACTGCAAACGAACTCCAGATGCATGCGTCACTTTGTGCATCTGGCTTTACATGAGCACTGGGGAATTGAACCCCATGTGTTAGGCTCTGCAGGCAAGCACCTTATAACTGCTGAGCCATCTCTGCAGCCTGGCCCTTCCCTTTTAAATGGTATCTCCTGAGGGGTTAAGATTTGAACATATGATTTTTAATTTTTTTTTTTGTTTGAGGCAGTCTTACTTTAGCCCAGACTGACCTGGAACTCACTCTAGTCTCTGGCTGACCTTAAAATCACAGAGATCCTCTCCTACCTGTGCCTCCCAAGTACTGGATTAAAGGTGTGTGCCACCAGTCAACATAACTTATTTTTGGAGATACTAGCATTCTGCTCCCATCAGGGTCCTTAGGCTTTGCCGGCAAGCACCTTATCTGCTAAGCCATTTCTCCAGTCCTCCCCCCCTTTTTTTCTTGTTTTTTTGAGGTAGGGTTTCACTCTAGTCCAGGCTGACCTGGAATTCACTATGTAGTCTCAGGGTGCCTTCGAACTCATGGCGATCCTCCTACCTCTGCCTCCCAAGTGTTGGGATTAAAGGCATGAGCCACCACACCCAACTTCCTGAACTTTTTTTTTAATTAAAAAAATTATTTTTATTTTATTTGAGAGCAAGAGAGGCAGATAGAGGGAATGGGTGTGCCAGGGCATTCAGCTGCTGCAAATGAACTCCAGAAGTATGTGCCACCTTGTGCATCTGGCTTATGTGGGTCCTGTGGAATTGAACCCTGGGTGCCTTATCTGCTAAGTCTTCCCTCCAGTCACCCCCTTTTTTCTTTTTCTTTTTTCTTTTTGTTTATTTTTATTTATTTATTTGAGAGTGACAGAGAGAAGGAGGCAGAGAGAGAGACAGAGAGAGAATGGGTGCGCCAGGGCTTCCAGCCACTGCTAATGAACTCCAGACGCATGCGCCCCCTTGTGCATCTGGCTAACGTGGGTCCTGGGGAATCAAGCCTCAAACCAGGGTCCTTAGGATTCACAGGCATGTGCTTAACCGCTAAGCCATCTCTCCAGCCCTGTTTTTCTTTCTTTCTTTTTTTCAAGGCAGGGTCTCACTCTAGCCCAGGCTGACCTGGAATTCACTATGTAATCTCAGGGTGGCCTCAAACTCATGGCAATCCTCTTAGCTCTGCCTCTTGAGTGCTGGGATTAAAGGCGTGCGCCACCATGCCTGGCCCTTTTTTTTAAGTGAAATATTTTTATTTTTATTTATTTGCACGCAGAGAAAGAGACAGTCAGAGAGAATGGGTGCACCAGGGCCTCTTGCTGATACAAATGAACTCCAGATGCATGTACCACTTTGTGCATTTGGCTTTATGTGGGTACTGGGGTATTGAACTCAGATTTTTTTTTCTACAAATTTTTTTTTTTATTAACAACTTCCATGATTGTAAAGAATATCCCATGGTAATGCCCTACCTCCCCCATTCTCCCCTTTGAAACTCCATTCTCCATCATATCCCCTCCCCCTCTCAATCAGTCTCTTTAATTTTGATGTCATGATCTTTTTCTCTTATTATGATGGTCCTGTGTAGGTAGTCTCAGGCACTGTGAGGTTATGGATATCCAGGCCATTTTGTGTCTAGAGGAGCACGTTGTAAGGAGTCCTACCCTTCTCTTGGCTCTTTCCTTTCTTTCCACCACCTCTTCTGCAATAGACCCTGAGCCTTGGAGGGTGTGATAGAGATATTGTAGTGCTGAGCATTTTTATCACTTCTTTCCAGCACCATGATGCCTTCTGAGTCATCCAGGGTCACTGTCATCTGAAAAGAGAAGATTCTCTACCAAAAGTGAGAGTAGCATTAATATATGAATATGAACATTAAGAGAAGTGCTTACTGGGCAGTTTGATAAGCATAGTACATACATTTAGCCAGACAGCAGCAGATGTTACACCCCTAAGGGCTCATGACTACCCCTGTTTTAAGTTTTCAGTATCAGGGATGTATTCCCTCCCATGGAGCAGGTCTCCAGTCCAATTAGAGGGCTGTTGGTTTCCACCATGACAGACATGCCACTATTGCACCCATTGGCTCATTTGGCCTGGCTGGCCAAATACAAGGCTTGCAGCGTCCACTGTTGAGTATCTTCACTGGTGATTTCTTTTTTTTTTTTTTAATTTATTTTTTTTATTTATTTGAGAGTGACAGACAGAGAAAGAGGCAGAGAGAGAGAGAATGGGCACACCAGGGTCTTCAGCCATTGCAAATGAACTCTAGACATGTGTGACCCCTTGTGCATCTGGCTAATGTGGGTCCTGGGGAATGGAGCCTGGAACTGGGGTCCTTAGGCTTCACAGGCAAGCGCTTAACTGCTAAGCCATCTCTCCAGCCCTCACTGGTTATTTCTCTTTCTCCTATTGAACTGCATGCCAATTGGCTTCTTCTTGCTTTCTGTCAGCTGGTCTGTATGGAGGGAGGTTATCAGCTCAATTCCAGCAGGATTTCTCAGTGGCCTTGCAGCCCAAGTATGTGGAGTCTTTAGCAATAGGGTCTTACCATGTATTCCTGGTGGGAAACCAAGGGCCTTGGCAATGGCCTATAATGTTTTGGGGGCATCAGGGACCTCTGTGGCCAACCACTCACTGGAAGGTATCCCATCCCTGGCACTGAAAATTTTCTAGCAACAATCTACGGCTCCTGAGTGTTTCATTGTTCAAAAAAGTAGGTTTCTATATGATTTATTTATATCCTCTTAGATTTTGATTAGCCCTCCCTCCACCTTTCTTTTACTCAATCTGACCTCACTTGGGCCTTTTCACCTCCATTAATCTATTCTTCTATTTACATATATGCAATACCATCCTATTAAGTACCCCGTCCCTTCCTTTCTCTTACCTTTGTATCTCTTTTCTAGCTTACTGGTCTTTGCTATTGTTGAACTCAGATTTTTAGGCTTTGCCGGCAAATGTCTCTACCACTGAATCATTTCTTCAGCCCCCATTTTTCCTTAAAAAAAAAATTGTTATCTGGACATAGTGGCATAAATCTCAGCACTGGAGAGGCAGAGGTAGGAGGATCACTATAAGTTCGAGGGCACCATGAGACTATATAGTGAATTCCAGGTTAGCCTGGGCTAGAGAGTGAGACCCTACCTTGAAAAACCTTGATGATCACACACATTAAACTTGTAAAGTGAACAGTTGTAGCTGGGCCTGGTATAGTGGTATACTCCTTAGTCCCAGCACTTGAGAGGCAGAGGCAGAGGCAGAGGCAGAGGCAGGATGATTGTTGTAAGTTTGGAGCCAACCAACTCTACAGAACATGTTGTAGGATAGTCAGGGCTAGAATAAAACCTTGTCTTTTTTTTTTTTTTCATGGTAGGGTCTCACTCTGGCCCAGGCTGACCTGGAATTCACTATGTAGTCTCGGTGTGGTCTCGAACTCATGGCTATCCTCCTACTCCTGAGTGCTGGGATTAAAGGCATGCACCACCACGCCCGGCTAAAACCTTGTCTTTAGATGAAAATAAAAATAAAAACAACAACCAAAGGAGGTTAGCACAAATGATCAAATGGGCTGGCAGTATGCTCAGTAGTGATATACATGAGGCTTTGATTCCTAGCTCTACAATGAATAAATAACTGAGCACATTTGCCCAGTTGTGTAACTAACATTTCAAATAGCTATAAGGTTTCCATCACTTTGGTTTAAAATACCCTACCTATAAGCCAGGTGTGGTGGCACACACCCTTAATCCCAGTTCTCAGGAGGCAGAGGCAGGAGGATCACCATGAGTTTTCCCCATTCCTGTGTCTCACTAGCTTCTGCCCAATACCAGTTTGCTTTCTGTTGCTGGTTTATTTATTTATTTTTAATTATATTTATTTGCAAGGAGAAAGAGCCAGTGAGTGGCAGGGAATAAATGTTCCTGTGTCTGTGGGTACCACTGCAGATGAACTCCAGATGCATGCACCACTTTGCATCTGGCTTTACGTGGGTACTGGGGAATGGAACCTGGGCCATTACCCTGTTTGGGGGGCACAGGGAATTTAGGGAAGACTAACCTCAAACTGTCCAATCTGGACATGAGCAAACTGCTTCTAGGAGCAAAGCCTGAGAGATAAGAGAGGTAACTCCTAGTACCTCCATCCCAGGAGTGGGCTAGCTGCCTCTAGCAGCAGCCTGAGGAAAAAGGAAAATGAAAGAGAAGTTTAGTTTAAGCCATTATTAAGCCTGTTGCGTCTGCTGTCACCTCTGCTCTGCAGCTGTGGCTTCTTCTGCGTACAGGTGCTCATTGGCACTTTTATTGAACATTCAAAAAGCCAGAAATACATGAAGAAGTAGAACATTGTATGAGCAAAGGGTAAAGTACTTTCTTTTTTTCTTTCTTTTTTCTCACTCTAGCTCAGGCTGATCTGGAATTCACTCTGTAGTCTCAGGGTGACCTCGAATTCACAGTGGTCCTCCTACCTCTGCCTCCTGAGTGCTGCTATTAAAGGCGTGTGCCACCATGCCTGGCATAAAGAATTTTTGACCTTGGATAATCCTTAAACATTTGTTAAAGGAAGGGATCTAGGGGTATGACCTGTTGGATTCTGCTGATCCAGAACACACATACACTGTGACCACAAATGTAATCACATTAAGCCCACTAGTTGCCTTTGACAGATCTATGAGCCCTTAGTTACTGACCTTGTCTTCAGTGATAGCATTGAAGCACTTCTTAATGCATGTTTGTTCTGAGTCTAGAGTCCAACCAGGCCTCTGAGGAAAGGAGCATAGAACATATCTTAAGATAGTTAGAATCTCTCTCTCTCTCTCTTTTAATATTTTATTTATTTGAGAGAGAGACTGGGTACACCAGAGCCTGTAGTCGCTACAAATGAACTCCAGAAGCATGCACCACCTTGTGCATCTGGCTTACATGGTCCTGGAGAATCAAACCTGAGTCCTTAGGCTTTACAGGCAAGCTTCTTAACTGCTAAGCCATCTCTCCAGTCCATCAGTCAGCATCTCTGAACATTGCTTGTCACTATTGATCATCTGTACTGTTCAGGCCAAAGGTACACCAAGGCAAAGGAAACCTAGTCACATTGCTTTAAGTGTGTGGATTCCAAAATTGTAAGAATAAAAACAAATCAAGTTATAAGTAAGGAATTTAGCATCTCACAGCAATAATATCACAAAAGCTATTTGTAAGATCCATAAGAAATATTTCCAGTTTTACCCATAGTTCATTCCCACAGTTTTTTCTTAGAGTTCATTCTTACAAGCCATTAGGCTTTGCAAGCAAGGACCTTTACCCACTGAGCCACCTTTCTAACCCTATTTGTTTTATTAATTTCATTTTTAACTGATTTTTTTTTTTTTTTTTTTTTTTGCTAGTATCTATGGAAGTCTGTTATGTTGTATGTGTGCACTTACCATGATGCACGTTTAAAGGTCAGGAAATAACTTGGTTCCCTGTCCTTGCCTTCCCCTTAATTGAGATCTTATTTGGGATCTGGAGAGTCAAACATGGGTCCTTAGGCTTCTTAGGTAAGTACCTTAACCACTAAGCCATCTCCTCAGCCCTAAAATATATTCTTTATTTATTTTAGAGAGAGAAAAAGAGAGAGAGAATGGGCATGCCAGGGCCTCTAGCTGCTGCAAACTAACTCCAGATGCATGTGCCACCTTGTACATCTGGCTTACGTGGGTCTTGGGGAATTGAACCTGTGTCCTTTGGCTTTGTAGGCAGAGCTTTAACCACTAAGCCATCTCTCCAGCCCTTGACCATTAGTTGTGTGTGTGTAAGCAGCCATGGTATCTTGTTGCTATTGAATGCCAGATACATGTTCTTTAGAGGTACAGTCTCACTCTACCTCAGACTGACCTGGCACTCACTCTGTAGTCCCAGACTGGCCTTGAACCAACACACTTGGCATAGAGAGAGAATGGGTGTGCAAGGGCCTGTAGCCACTGAAAATGAACTCCAGACACATGTGCCATTTTGTGGATCTGGATTTATAGGGGTACTGAGGAATTGAACCCCACTCATTAGTGCCTTAAATGCTGAGCAGCCTTTCCAGCATATGTACTATTCTTGTATCTAGCTTTATGTGGGTACTGGGAAATTGAATAAACAGGTTTTGCGAGCAAGCACCCTTAAATACGAAGCAATCTCCCTAGCCCTGGAGTTCCATTTATTTGCTTATTTATTTGGTTTTTTAATTTATTTATTTGAAAGAGACATAGAGAGTATGGGTGTGCCAAGGCTTCCCGCTACTGCAAACAAATTCCAGATGCTTACACTATCTGGCTTTACATTGGTCTTGGGGAATAGAACCCCATGTTTTGCAAGCAAGCTCCTTTAATTGCTGTGTATCTCCCCAGTCCTCAATGCAGATTTTGTGGATTTTGTATTAACAACTTCCATAATTATAAAAAATATCTCATGGTAATACCCTCCCTCTCCCCTTTTTCCCCTTTGAATCTCCATTCTCCATCATATCCCCTCTCCCTTTCAATCAATCTCTCTTATTTTGATGTCATGATCTTTTCCTCTTATTGTGATGGTCTTGTGTAGGTAGTGTCAGGCACTGTGAGGTCATGGATATCCAGGCCATTTTGTGTCTGAGCACGTTGTAAGGAGTCCTACCCTTCCTTTGGCTCTTACATTCTTTCTGCCACCTCTTCCGCATTAGACCCGGAGCCTTGGAAGGTGTGATAGAGATATTACAGTACTGAGCACTCTGGTCACTTCTTTCCAGCACCATGATGCCTTCTGAGTCATCTCTAGGTCACTGCCATCTGAAAAGAGAAGATTCTCTACCAAAAGTGAGATTAGCATTAATATAAAGGTATGAACATTAAGAGAAGTGCTTACTGGGCAATTTGGTGAGCATAGTATATACATTTAGCCAGACAGCAGCAGACGTTACACCCCAGGGCTCATGACTACCCCTGTTTTAAGTTTTCAGTATCAGGGCTTTATTCCCTCCCATGGAGCGGGCCTCCAGTCCAATTAGAGGGCAGTTGGTTTCCCCCATAACGGACGTGCCACTATTGCACCTGTTGGCTCATTTGGCCTGGCTGGCCAAATATAAGGCTTGCAGTGTCCACTGTTGAGTATCTTCACTGGTGATTTCTCTTTCTCCCATTGAACTGCATGCAGAATGGCTTCTTCCAGCTTTCTGTCAGCTGGTGTATATGGAGGAGATTCTCAGCTCAGTTCCAGCAGGATTTCTCAGTGGCCTTGCAGCCTAAGTATGTGGAGTCTTCAGCAATAGGTTCTTACCATCTCCCAACTAAAAAAAGTCCAGGCCCAGATGGATTCACTGGTGAATTTTACCAGACCTTCAGGGAAGAACTAACACCACTGCTTCTTAACCTTTTCCATAAAAAAAATGTTTGTTTTTTTGAGGTATGGTCTCACTCTAGCTCAGGCTGACCTTGGATTCACTATGTATTCTCAGGGTAGCCTCGAACTCATGACGATCTTCCTACCTCTGCCTCCCAAGTCCCGAGATTAAAGGCGTGTGCCACCATGCCCAACCTCAATGCAGTTTTGATTTGTATTTCTCTGATTGTTAACTATGCTGACCTTTTTTTAAAACCTATTTATTGGCTATTTGTATTTTTGAAAACTGTCCAGTTTATTTCCTTATTTATCTTTAAATATTTTATTTATTTATTTAAGAGAGAGAGAGAGAAAGAGGGAGAGAATGAAAGAGAATGGGCACACCAGGGCCTCTAGCCAGTGCAAACAAGTTCCACATGCATGTACCACCTTGTGCATCTGGCTTATGTGGGTACTGGGGAATTGAACCTGGTTACTTAGGCTTCACAGGCAAGTGCTTTAACTGCTATGCCATCTCTTCAGCCCTGTTTTTTATTTTTATACTTTTTATTCTGATTTACTTTTATTTATTAGAGACAGAGAGAGGGAGAGAGAATGGGCGCGCCAGGGCCTCTAGCCACTGCAAACAAACTATAGACACATGCACCACCATGTGCATCTGACTTATGTGGGACCTGGAGAATCGAACCTGGGTCTTTAGGCTTTGCAGGCAAGCTCCTTAACCACAAAGCCATCTCTCCAGCCCCTATTTTTTTTTTTTTGTTTTTTTTTTTTTTGCTTTTCGAGGTAGGGTTTCACTCTAGTCCAGGCTGACCTGGAATTCACTCTGTAGTCTCAGGGTGGCCTCGAACGCACGGTGATCCTCCTACCTCTGCCTCCTGAGTGCTGGGATTAAAGGTGTGCGCCATCACGCCCAGCTTTCCAGCCCTATTTTTTAATTTAATTTATTTTTTTTTGAGGTAGGTTTCACTCTAGCCCAGGCTGACCTGGAATTAACTATTTAGTCTCAGGGTGACCTCGATCTCTAGTGATCTTCCTTCCTATGCCTCCTGAGTACTGAAATTGAAGGTGTGCACCACCACACTGGCTTCTGTTCTGGCCAGTTATTTTTTGGTGTTTATTTATTTATTTGAGAGAGAGAAAGAGGGAGGGAGGGAGGAAGAGAGAGAGAGAGAGAGAGAGGGAGAGAGAGAGAGAGAAAATGGGCAAGCTGGGGCCTCCAGCCACTGCAAACAAACTCCAGATACATCTGCCTCCTTCTGCATCTGGCTTATGTGGGTCCTGGAGAGTCGAACCGGGTTCCTTTGGCTTTGCAGGCAAACACCTTAACTGCTAAGCCATCTCTTAAGCCCAGTGTTTATTATTTTTGGGTTCTTTATGTATTCTGGATTTTAGTCCCTTATAGAATGAACAGATAGTAAAGATTCTCGTTCTTAAGGTTGTCTTTTTACTCTGTTAAGCGCTTGTTTCCTGTGCTGTGCAGAAGCCTTTTATTTATTGCAATCTCCTTTGTCAATTCTTAGTGTGTTTGCCTCAGCATTGGAGTATTATTCTTAAAGTTGTTGCCTAGACCTGTATCTTAAAAAGAGTTTTCTTTCAGGTAGTTTCAAAGTTTCTAGTCTTACATTGAGGTCTTTATGTTATTTATTTTCTTATTTAATTAATTAATTTATTTTGAGAGATAAAGTGAAAAAGAGGCTGATAGAGAGGGAGAAAGGGCACACTAGGCCCTCTATCCACTGCAAACGAACTCATGTGCCACCTTGTGCATCTGGCTTACGTGGGTACTGGAGAATTGAACCTGGATCATCTTTTGGCTTCACAGGCGCCACCTTAACCACTAAGCCATCTCTCCAGCCCAAGGTTGTCTCACTCTATTCCATGCTGACCTGGAATTCACTATGTAGTCTCAGGATGGCCTCGAGTTCAGCTCTCTTCCTCTGCCTCCCAAGTTCTAGATTAAAGGTGTGTACCACAACACCCAGCTTGGTTTGATTTTTGTATAGGGTAAGAAAAAGAGACATAGTTTCGGTCTTCTATACTTGGGTATCCAGTTTTCCCAGTACTATTTTTGTTTATTTATTTTGAGGTAGGGTCTCACTCTGGCCCAGGCTGACCTGCAATTAACTATGTAGTCTCAGGGTGCCCTTGAACTCATGGCGGTCCTCCTACCTCTGCCTCACGAGTGCTGGGTTTAAAAGCATGTGACACCACGCCCAGCTGCAGCATAATTTAAAATAAACTTTTGTTTTTTACTTATTTAAGAGCAACAGATAGAGAAAGAGGCAGAGAGATAGAGAGAGAGAGAGAATGAGAGAGAATGGGCGCACGAGGGCCTCTAGCCACTGCAAACGAACTCCAGGTGCAGGCACCACCTTGTGCATCTGGCTTACGTGGGTCCTGGGGAATCGAGCCTCGAACCAGGGTTCTTAGGCTTCACAGGCAAGCGCTTAACCATTAAGCCGTCTCTCCAGCCCGTGCAGCATCATTTTTAAAAGTATTCCCTAATGATGTTACACTGGCCATCTGCCAGGCAGGATGTGCCCATTGGTGCAATAGTGGCATGACTATTAAGAGGGTAACTAACTGTTTTCTGATTGTATTTGAGGTTTCCTTCACAGAAGGGAATTCATACTTAGTACTGTGAACATGGTCAAAAGCCTGTGGCTGGGCCTGGGGTTGGGTGGAGGCAGTTACTACTGTTGTTTTTCTAAATGGACATGTTATGCATGTCAAACTACCTTCTAAATGCTTGTGTTCATGCCCATAGATTAATGCTGCTCTTATTCGAAGGAGCTTCTTTTTTGCAGTGGGTGGTATTTACTGCAGAGAATCATAACTGGTCAAAGTGCTAAGAATAAATGATGGTTGAGTGCTCAGGCCTAAATCTTATATCTATATCACTCTCTCTGAGGCTTAGGGAATGTTGTAGGCAAAAGAGTGCCAAGAATGTAAGAGCCTGAAGAGGAAGGGGAAGAGTGTAGTAGAATGCCAGCTTCAGTATGTGAAATGGCTTGTGCACTCATGAACTCATAACAGCTGTGATTACATGTATAATCCCTGTACAAGATTGAGCCAGTCAACATTCTGTCATGGACTGGGAAGGCGCTCAATGGTCCCATTCCTCCCTAGGATTTTATAGGCAGTCATGGGTTCTAGGGGCATAGACCTCTCCCTGAGTAGATGCTGGAAGTTGCAGGTTGCTTAGAGAAGGGAAAACATTTTCTTCAGCAATATAACTACTAATTAGTTGTCCGGACTTTAGTAAGTGACCCCTCACACATGTCTGTAAGCAATCCTAATGAAATGCACTGGGTCACAAAAAAAAAAAAAAAATGTAGAATGGGGACTCAGGAAGAGAAAGAGGTTCAGAAGGAATAAAAAAGGGGAATAAGAGAAAGGTTAATAGGTGGGTGAATATATCAAAATACATTGTGTATGTGCATGAAATTATCAATAAAAATAAAATAAAAAACAAAAGCTTGAGGGCTGGAGAGATGGCTTAGTGATTAAGGCACTTGCCTGAGAAGCCTCAGGTCCCCGGTTCGATTCTCCAGGTCTCGCATAAGCCAGATGCACATGGTGGTACATGCATCTGGAGTTCCCTAAAGAGGGCTAGAGAGATGGTTTAGTGGTTAAGGCACTTACCTACAAAGCCAAAGGACCTACGTTCAGTTCCCCAGTACTCACCTAAAGCCAGATTCACAAGGTGGCGTATGCATCTGGAGTTCGTGCACCACTATGCCCAGCTGTAAATAAATAAATATTTTGAAACAAATGAATGGCTAAATAAAGTTCTCTATATGAATAATTATTAGTATTGGCATTTGATTATATACATATATATGAGCCTTCTTTTTCTTTCTTTAATTTTATTTTTATTTATTTGAGAGAGAGAGAAAGAGGCAGATAGAGACAGAGAGAGAATGGGCATACCAGGGCCTTTGGCTGCTGCAGAGGAACTCCAGATGCATCCGTCACCTTTTGCATTTGGCTTATGTGGGTCCTAGGGAATCAAATATGGGTTTTCTGGCTTTGCAGGCAAGCGTCTTAACCACTAAGCCATATCTCCTTCCTTCCTTTCTCCCTCCCTCCCTTCCCTTCATTCTTCATTCTTCTCTCTCTCTCTCTCTTTCTTTCTTTCTTTCTTTCTTTCTTTCTTTTTTTCTTTCTTTCTTTTTTTTGAGGTAGGCTGTCACTCTAGCCCAGGCAAACCTGGAATTTACTATGTATTCTCAGGGTGGCCTTCTCCTACCTCTGCCTCCCAAGTGCTGGGATTAAAGGTGTGCGCCACCACGCCTAGCTTTGCACTCCTTTAAAAAAAAATGTTTATTTGCAAGGAGAGAGGAAGGAACAGAGAGAGAATGGGCATGCCAGGGACTGCACTGCAAAGGAACTCCAGATACATGATCCACTTTGTGCATCTGGCTTTAGGTGGGTACTAGGAAATCAATCCCAGGCTTTGCAAGCAAGGGCCTTAACTATGTGGCGTGATCTCTCTCCAGCCTTGCACTCCTTTTTGGGTGTAACTATGTGGGTTCTGGGGAATTGAGTTTAAGCCATCAGACTTTGCAGGCAGGTACCTTTAACCAGTGACCCATCTCCCCAGACCACGTAAGTTTTTTTTTTGTTTGTTTGTTTGTGTTTGTTTTTCAAGGTAGGGTCTCACTCTAGCCCAGGCTGACCTAGAATTCACTGTATTATCTCAGGGTGGCCTCAAACTCAAGGTGATCCTCCTACCTCTGCCTCCTGAGTGCTGGGATTAAAGGCGTGTGCCACCATACCTGGCCCCACATAAGAGATTTTTAAAAATAAGAACAATACTGAGAAAAATAGTAAGAACAAAGAGTAAAATATTTGAGAAACTTCTTTCTGGGTCCTCTAATATTGGAATTCATTAGATCTTGGGGTGTTTATTTTTAGTTCCTCTTTTTTTTTCACTGTATAATCTTGGTGCTTTATGCAAGCTCGGGTCCAGACCACTTAAGGATATGTTAGCATCAGAATTACATTCACTTTAGGAGTTTCCTTTCTTTGGGTATACAAAGCCAGTGATAGCCTCAATAAACTTTTTGCAAGCTGTGGGCCAGGTGCTTTCTGACTTTCTCCAATGACGTTCAGTTTGTGCCACAAGGTTTGTGCTACCAAGTTTGCAAGCTAAGGTGTGTCCCGAGTGCTTTGGAGAATGGAGGAGGCAAATAGAGCACTAGAGTTGTGCACTGGAGGGAAGGCCTGAGGGAACCTGGTACTTTACCTGCTGACCTCCATCCTTTAAGATCCTGCCCAGCAGTGAACCCTGTAGGAGGAAGAGTCTCTGGGAACCATAGGACAAAGGCTCAGAGCACCTCAGTAGTGCCTGACAGTGAAATAACCTGGCAGGGAAGCAGTTCTGCAGGCTGAGTGTTCTGCTTGCCATGAGCTTGGGGCTCTTGTCTCCATGGTAATTCATAGGCTGTAGAGGTAGCTCCTTACCCCAAGGGGCAGAACCACTGACCACCATGCCCTCTACAGACTGTCCTCCCTGCTTCTTAAACCCAGTGAGACTCCATCTGACCTTGTCCTTTTGTTCAATTGCTGCTCATGGCTAGCTGCCACCCAGACATTGCTCCTGAGCATCTCAATGTCCTTCACTTATAATGCTCCTTGTTTCCAGGTCCCCAGAGTATCTTGCTCTCCAGTATTAGGCATCTCTCAAAATGATGCCTGGGGGCTAGAGAGGTGGCTCAGTGGTTTTAAGGTATTTGCTTGCAAGTGTGACTGCCTGGGTTTGATTCCCCAGGACCCACATAAAGCCAGGCACACATAGTGGTGCATGCATCTGGAGTTTGCAGAGGCAGAAGGCCCTGGCAAGCCTGTACTCATTCTCCCTCTCTCTTTTTTTTTTAATTTTTTTTTTGTTCATTTATTTATTTGAGAGTAACAGAGATAGAAAGAGGCAGAGAGAGAGAGGGAGAGAATGGGTGCGCCAGGGCTTCCAGCCACTGCAAACGAACTCCAGACACATGCGCCCCCTTGTGCATCTGACTAACGTGGGTCCTGAAGAATCGAGCCTCGAACCGGGGACCTTAGGCTTCACAGGCAAGTGCTTAACCACTAAGCCATCTCTCTAGCCCCCCTCTCTCTTTCATAAATAAATAAATAAATAAATAAATAAATTTTAAAATGTGGTGCCTGGCTCTAACACTGTAAGATCTGGGGAGCCATGCAGTGCATTCCTTCTCCAGTGTTGACTTGCCTTGCCAGGTGGCTTCCCTAGGATGGAGAGGTTTACCTTCAGCTAAAACTGAGCTTGCCTTGTTGTTGACCTCCTGCTTCCTGCCCCCACCTCCCCTGGATGGAGTTACAGACTATTTCCTGCTCTTCTCTGGACTGCCTGTTGTTTCTCCACGGCTTCAGCTCTGCCATCTTTTTCATGATTCCTGATTCTCTTTCCTCCTCTCTAGAGTGTAGTTACCTCAATCTTCTCTTCCTATAGTTGCATGGAGACTTGTAACCAAATAGTAACCTGCTAACAGTCTCTTATTATTATTATTACTTTGGTTTTTCGAGGTAGGGCCTCACTCTAGCTCAGGCTGACCTGAATTCACTATGTAGTCTCAGGGTGGCCTTGAACTCATGACAGTCTCCTACCTCTGCCTCCGAAGTGCTGGGATGAAAGGCTTACGTCACCATGCCTGGCTCCAGACTACCTGTTTTTTAATGAGAGAGTGAGAGAGAATTGGCATGCCAGGGCCTCCAGCCACTGAAATTGAACTCCACATGCATATGCCCCCTTGTGTGCATGTGTGACCTTGTGACCTTGTGCGCTTGTGTTATTGTGCATCTGGCTTACATGGAACCTGGAGAGTCGAACATGAATCCTTAGGCTTCTCAGGCAAATGTCTTAACCACTAAGCCATCTCTCTAGCCCTATTTATTTTTAATATTTTATTTGTTTGAGAGAGAGAAAGAGACAGACAGAGAGAATGAGTATGGGCCTGCCAGGGCTTCCTGCCACTGCAAACGAGCTTCAGATGCATGTATCACCTGGTAGTGATAGGGAATTGAACTTGGGCTGTCAGGCTTTGTAAGCAAGCATTTTTAAACCCCTGAGCCATCTCTCCAGCCCCAAGATGCACTTTTTTTTTTTTTTTTTGGTTGGTTGTTTGTTTTGTTTTTCGAGGTAGGGTTTCGCTCTAGCCTAGACTAACCTGGAATTCACTCTGGGGTCTCAGGGTGGCCTCGAACTCATGGCAGTCATAATACCTCTGCCTCCCAAGTGTTGGGATTAAAGGTGTGTGCCATCATGCCTGGCTAAGAGGCACATTTTTAATATGCTGTTTCTTTTTTTAGATTAATTATATATGTATTAGAGACAGAGGGGGAGAGAGAGAGAATGGGCGCTCCAGGGCCTCCAGCCACTGCAAACAAACTCCAGACGCATGCGCCACCATGTACATGTGGCTTATATGAGACCTGGAGAATCGAACCTGAGTCCTTAGGCTTTGCAAGCATGTGCCTTAATCACTAAGCCATCTCTCCAGCCCTAATATGCTATTTCTAAGTGCAAATCTGTTCATGCAATTCCATTATAGAAGTTTTTATTTATATGTATATTAAATGCCAAATAACACACTCCTGGCTTCATTTCTGTCTGTTTTTAGATTTATGTATTCATTTATTTGTGTGTGTATGTGTGCGTGTACGTGCACATGTACATGCACGTGTGTGTGTGGACACACCAAGGCCTTTCAACATTGCACATGAACACCAGCCAGACCTTGCATCACTAATTGCATCTGGCTTTACATGATGGCTGGGGAACTGAACTAAACTGGGAAGTTTTGCAGGGAAGCACCTTTAACCACCGAACCATCTCCTTAGCCCCATCTGTGTTTCATTTTTCAGTAACACTGGACTTCTCATTGTTAAAACAGCAGATAAAATAATGGGTCTCTTAAAATGTCTGCATCCTAATCCTTCACATCTAGAAATGTTAGGTTACCTGTCATGTGGTGGAATTAAGGTTGATAAGTTGACCGTAAATTAGAAAGCATATTCTGTACCATGTGTGTGGCCTAATGTATTCTCAAAGGTTCTTTTCTATAAAAAAATTTTTTTTAAAGTTTTTATTTATTTGCAAGGAGAGAGAGAGAGAGAAGAAAGAGAGATTGGGCACTCCAGGGCCTTTAGCCACTGAAAATGAACTCCACATGCATGCATCTCTTTGTGCATCTGGCTTTACTTGGGTACTATGGAACCAAATCTGGGTCCTTAGGTTTTGCAGGCAAGCACCTTAACTACTGAGCCATCTCTCCAGCCCCTAAAAAGTTTTTGAATTAAAAAAATTTTTTTTCCCCCGAGGTAGAATCTCACTCTAGCCTAGGCTGACTTGGAATTCACTATGTCATCTCAGGCTGGCCTCAAATTCACAGTGATCCTCCTACCACTGCTTCTCAAGTGCTAGGATTAAAGGTGTGTGCCACCACGCCCGGCTTTTAAAAATATTTTATTTATTTATTTGAGAGAGAGAGAGAAAGACATATATAGAGAGAATGGGTGCACCAGGGCCTTTAGCCACTGTAAATGAACTACAGACACATGTGCCACTTTGTGCATCTGATTTACATGGGTACTGGGGGATTGAACCTAGAGGCTTTGTAGGCAAGCTCCTTAACTGCTAAGCCATCTCTCCAGCCCCTTAATCATTATTATTATTATTTATTTTTTTTGCTGGGCATGGTGGTGCATATCTTTAATTCCAGCATTTTTCTGAGGTAGGGTCTCATTCTAGTCCAGGCTGACCTGGAATTCACTATGTAGTTTCAGGGTGGCCTCGAACTCACGGCGATCCACTTACCTCTGCTTCCCTAGTGCTGGGATTAAAAGCGTGCACCACTATGCTAGGCTCTAATATTATCTTTTCTATTGAATGTATGTATATAACTGTTTCTCTGCAAGGCATATGGTAAGCAGTCTGAGTTTGAAGCAATTTGCATGTAATTGTGAATTAGGTGCTTATAACCTAAGTTTATGAAATAAAAGTGTAATCAGTTGTGAGTTTTTCCAACCATATATATTCAGGAGGGATTCATGTTTGTCTCTTTTCTTTTCTTTTTTCTTTTTTTTTTTTTTTTCAAGGTAGAATTTCCCTTTAACCCAGGCTGACTTGGAATTCACTATGTAGTCTCAGGGCAGCCTCAAACTCATGATGATCCTCCTACCTCTGACTCCCAAGTGCTGGGATTAAAGGCGTGCACTGCCAGCTGAGTTTGTTTTTTTTTTTTAATTTAAACAAGGACTCACTATTTTAGAGGCTGGAATTGGAGTTGAGATCCTCCTGTCTTAGCCTCCTGAGTGTTTAAGTCACAGGGTGTGTCACCACACTTGGCTTATACATCAACTTTTACATATTTACTGAATATGATATTATTGTTTTGTAGAATGGAGATGTGTGCATTTCAATTCTTCATCCGCCAGTAGATGACCCACAGAGTGGAGAACTGCCCTCTGAAAGGTGGAATCCAACTCAGAATGTGAGGTAAGGTATTACAAGGAATTATACTTTTTGATGTTTTGTTCTGTTTTGATATGCTTCTTGAGACAGAGTCTTGTTAATGTTATCTAGACTGGCCTTGACTTCAATGCAAGCAAACCTCCCACCTCCTAATAACTGAGACACCTACCTGCCACTTGAATCATGTGTGTTGTTTTTGTTTTCATTTTTTAAAAATGTATTTTAATTTTTTGTGAATATTGCTTGTGTCTAAAAAGTCTCATTGTATATTGTCTTTTTGTTGTTGTTGTTTGTTTATTTGAAAGCAACAGAGAAAGAAAGAGGCAGAGAGAGAGAGAGAGAGAGAGAGAGAGAGAGAGAGGGAGGGAGAGAATGGGCGCGCCAGGGCCTCCAGCCACTGCAAAAGAACTCCAGACGCATGCGCCCCCTTGTGCATCTGGCTAACCGTGGGTCCTGGGGAATCGCACCTTGAACCAGGGTCCTTAGGCTTTACAGGCAAGCACTTAACCACTAAGCCATCTCTCCAGCCCACATTGTATTGTCTTTTAACCTATGTAAAAATTTCCCCCATATTTGATTGTTGAGAGCTTTTAGAAGTATGCGTGCATTATTCTGGAGTGTAGTATTTTACTGAGCAATGATGCATAAACTTTTCATTTCCTTAAGTTTTACCATGGAGGAAATTTTCACGTCTGAATTTTTCTTACATTATCTTAAATTCTGTTCTTCCCTAGATCACATGATTTCTGTGTTCATATATTGTCTTTGAATTTTTTTGGTTTTTATTTATATATTTTTGAGAGAGTGAATAAGAAAGAAAGAGGCAAATAGAAAATGGGCACGTCAGGGCCTCCAGCAGCTGCAAACAAATTCCAGGTGTATGCACCACCTATGTATCTGGCTTATGTGGGTCCTAGGAAGTCGAACCTGGATCGCTTGGCTTTGAAGGCAAGCACCTTAACCACTAAGCCATCTCTCCAGCCCTGAATTTTTTTTTTTTTTTTCATTTGAGAGACAGAGAGCATGCATGTGAGAGAAAATGGGCATGTCAGGTCTTCCAGGCACTGCAAACAAATTCCAGAAAAAAAAACAAACAAACTGAGAAACAAAACAAAACAAAACTGAATTCCAGATGCATGCACCACCACCTTGTGCATCTGGCTTATATGGATACTGGGGAATCGAACCTGGGTTGTTAGGCTTTGCAGGCAAGTGCCTTAACCTCTGAACCATCTCTATAGCTCCATTTTTTTTTTGAGGCAGAATTTTAATATATAACCTAAGTTGGCCTCAGTTCTCATGCCTTAGTTTCCCCTGTTTTGGAATTATAGACATGCACCAGCATTCCTAGCAGATCCTTCTTTGTTTTCATTTTTTTTTTTTTTGAGACAAGCCCAACAACAGACTGTCCTTTTAGAGGGGCGGGGGGGGGGGGCGGGGAGAGAAAGAGAGAGAATTGGTGCACCAGTCACTGCAATCGAATTCCAGATGCATGTGCCACTTTGTGTGTATGTGTGTCTGACTCACATGGGATTTGGGGAGTTGAACATGGGTCCTTAGGCTTTGCAGGCAAGTGCCTTAACTGCTAAGCCATCTCTTCAGCTCTGTTTTCATTTTTTATTTTATTTTATTTATTTATTTGAAAGCAAAGAGAGAGAGAGAGAGAAAGAAAGAATGGGTGTGCCAAGGCCTCTAGCCACTGTTGATCAACACCAGATACATGTGCCACTTTGTGCATCTGGATTTACATAGGTACTGAGGAATCAAACCCAGGTTATTAAGCTTTGCAGGCAAGTGCCTTAACCACTGAGCAGTCTTTCCAGTCCTCTGTTTTCTTTCTTTCTTTCTTTCTTTCTTTCTTTCTTTCTTTCTTTCTTTCTTTCTTTCTTTCTTTCTTTCTTTTTTTTCGAGGTAGGATCTCACTTTAGCCCAGGCTGACTTGGAACTCATTCTGTAGTATCAGGATGGCCTTGAACTCACGGCAGTCCTCCTAACTCTGCCTCCCGAGTGTGGGGATTAAAGGGATGCACCACTACGCCCGGCTGTTTTCATTTTTTAAAAAATAAATTTATTTATTTGTAAATGGAGGGCAGGGGGAGAGGGAGAGAGAAAGACAATGGGCATGCCAGGTCATCTAGCTGCTGCAAACAAACTCTAGACACATGTGCCACCTTGTGCATCTGCCTTTACCTGGGTACTGGGGAATCAAATCTGGGTCATTTGGCTTTGCAAGCAAGCACCTTAACTGCTAAGCCATTTCTCCAGCCTCTTTTTTTTTTTTTTTTTTTTTTTTTGGTTTTTCGAGGTAGGGTCTCACTCTAGCCCAGGCTGACCTGGTATTCACTGTGGAGTCTCAGGGTGGCCTCAAACTCACAGTGATTCTCCTATCTCTGCCTCCCATTGCTAGGATTAAAGGCGTACACCACCACTGCCCAGCTCTTTTTTTTTTTTTTTTTAAAGACAGTCTCATGCAGCTCAGGCTGTCCTTGAACTTACTGTGTAGCCAAGAATGACCTTAAATTCCTAATCTATTCCTACCACTTCCACTTTCCAAGTGTTGGGATTATAGGTGTGGGTATCACACTGAGTTGTGGGAGAGCTTTCTTACCTAGTTTCTTTTCTTTTCTCTTTTGTTTAATATTTTTTTGTTTAATTTTTATATATTTATTTGAGAGTGACAGAGAGAGAAAGAGGCAGAGAGAGAGAGAGAGAGAGAGAGAGAGAGAGAGAATGGGCGCACCAGGGCCTCCAGCCATTGCAAACAAACTCCAGATGCATGTGCCCCCTTGCGCATCTGGCTTACGTGGGTCCTGGGGAATTGAGCCTGGAACCGGGGTCCTTGGGCTTCAGAGGCAAGCGCTTAACTGCTAAGCCATTTCTCCAGCCCTTTTTAAAATATTTTTATTTTATTTATTTGAGAGAGAAAGGAAAGAGAGAGAGAATGGGCACACTGGGGCCTACAGCCACTGCAAACAAACTGCAGACGTATGCAACACCTTGTGCATCTGGCTTATGTAGGACCTGTGGAATCGAGCCTGGGTCCTTTGCCTTTGCAGGCAAGCACCTTAGCCCCTAAGCCATCATCCCATCCCCTAGTTTCTTAACTAGTACTTTTCTTTGGTGTGTGCCTGTGGTTCTAGTGGTTCAGAAGACATTTTTGGGGATTTTCTTGGGTTACCCAGATATTGATTGATCTCTTCATTTATTTAGATAGATATTTATCATCTATTTAGAGTGGTAGTCTAGGTGTGTAGAGGGATGGCTAAATGCCTCTTAAGAGGATTTTTTAAAATATTTATTTGAGTGAGAGAGAGGCACAGAGAAAATGGGAGCACCAGGGCCTCCAGCCACTGCAAATGAACTCCAGATACCTGTGCCACCTTGTGTATCTGGCTTTACATGATTTTTTAAAAATATTCTATTGCATCTTTGTAAATACATTTTATTTTATGTTATTTATTTTATTAAGCTTTGCAGGTAAATGTTCGAGGGGGGGTGTGTCTGTGTATGCTCATGTGTGATAAGTGTAGGCATATATATGGAGGTCAGAGAGTATCTTTGGTGTGTTTGTGTGTATGCTCATGTGTGTTAAGTGCAGGTGTATGTATGGAGGTCAAAGGATATCTTTGGGGTGTTTGTATGTATGTGTGCTTGTGTGTTGAGTGCAGGCCTGTGTATGGTGGTCACATGTTTGAAACAAGTTCTCTTGCTCTTGTTCACTGCTGCGTTTGCTAGGCTAGCTGGTCCTTAAGCTTCTGTGAAATTATGCTTCTGCCTCCCATCTCACCATTGCTTGTTGGGATTAGAGAAACCCTACATCTTCCAGCTTTTATGTGTGGTCTGGGGATCTGAACTTAGGTACCCAGGTTGGCACAGAAAATGCTTATTCACTGAAACCATCTCTCCAGGTACAAATTTTTTAAATGGTTACCACTAGGTGGTGACATTATGGCTGATTTTCTTTCTTAATCTTTTCTTTCTCTTTTTGCTTATGTGTTTGTGATATGGTGCGTATACATGCGTACACCTCTGGGCACCCCGTATACTTGCCTGTGTTAGAGGGTGCTCACCTATGTGGCTGATGTGGAACATCAGGTGTTCTGTTCCATCACTCTTCTGCTCTTTTAAACTGGAGTCTGGCAATTCTTGGGTCTCTGCTCCTCTGCAGGGTGGTGTTACAGACTTGTGCAATGTCCAGCTGTTTACTTGGGATCTGGAGATTCAAACTCTGGCAGTATCAGGTCCCTTCAGACACTCATTCTTGTGCAGAAAGTGCACTTAACCTTCTGAGTCATCCCTACAGTCCTGTATTCTTTGCAGTATTTATCTTTCTCTTTTTGTGGGGGTGGTGCTTGAGGTAGGGTCTCACAAAATTGGCATATTTCTTTTTTTTTAATTATTATTTATTTGCAAGCAAGGAGGGTGGGTAGAGATTGACTGGGTGCACCAGGGCCTCCTATCACTGCAAACTCTAGATGCAGGTGTATGCACTGCTTTATTGGGTGCTGGGGAATCGAACCCAGGCTGTTAGGCTTTACAAACAAGTTCCTTTAACACACTGAGCCATTTTTCCAGTCCTGCATCTGTCTTCCTTCCTTCCTTCCTTCCTTCCTTCCTTCCTTCCTTCCTTTCTTTTCTTTCTTTTCTTTCTTTTCTTTCTTTTCTTTCTTTTCTTTCTTTCTTCTTTTTGAGGTAGGGACTCATTCTAGCTTAGGCTGACCTGGAATTTCCTATGTAGTCTCAGTGTGGCCTCGAACTCATGGTGATCTTCCTACCTTTGCCTCCCGAGTGATGAGATTAAAGTCGTGTGCCACCACGCCCAGCTTCTTTTCCTTTTTAAAAAAAATGTTTATTAAGAGAGAGACACAGAGAGAGAACAGTTATACCAGGGCCTCTAGCCACTGCAAATGAACTCCAGTCAGCAGGGAGGAAGCTTCCAGCTCAGTACTAGCATAATTTCTCAATGTCCTGCAACAAAGCTTATACGATCTTCATCAATAGGGTTTTGCCATCTAGTTATTGTTTTTTTTCTTTTTTTGTTGCCTGTGTGTGGTATGTGTTTACATTTCCATACATTTGGTGTGTGCACACATACACACACACATGCACACATACACACTCATAATGCAGGTGAGTGTGGGGGATAAGTGAAAGCCAGAGGTTGATGTTGGGTGTTTTCCTCAATCTCTTTCATCTTATTCTATTTTATTATTCTTATC
The DNA here is from genome assembly GCA_036346955.1 of Dipus sagitta. Classification (NCBI taxonomy): domain Eukaryota; kingdom Metazoa; phylum Chordata; class Mammalia; order Rodentia; family Dipodidae; genus Dipus; species Dipus sagitta. The sequence goes on along the minus strand of CM070770.1, from coordinate 107,780,060 downwards.
TTTTTGTGTCCCCCCCCCCCCCATGTAGGATCTCACTCTAATCCAGGCTGATCTGTAACTCACTCTTGTTCCCGGTTGGCCATGAACAGCGATTCTCGTACCTCTGCCTCCTGAGTGTTGGGATTAAAGGGGTGTGCTACCACACCTGGAAATTTTATTTATTTAAAAAAAATGGGGGCTGGAAAGATGGCTTAGCAGTTAAGGTATTTGCCTGCAAAGAAAGCCGAAGGACCTCAGTTCAATTCCCCAGAACCCACGTAAGGCAGATGCACAAGGTAGTGCATGCATGTAGAGTTCGTTTGCAGTGGCTGGAGGCCCTGGCACGCCCATTATCTCTTTCTGTTGCTCTTTCTCTCTCAAATAAATAAAAATAAAATATTAAAATTTTTTATTAGGGCTGGAGAGATGCTTAGCAGTTAAGCACTTGCCTGTGAAGCCTAAGGACCCTGGTTCGAGGCTCAATTCCCCAGGACCCACATTAGCCAGATGCACAAGGGGCGCATGCGTCTGGAATTCATTTGCAGTGGCTTGAGGCCCTGGCGTGCCCATTCTCTCTCTCTCTCTCTCTCTATCTGCCTCTTTCTCTCTTGTCACTCTCAAATAAATAAATAAAAATGAACAAAAAAAATTTAAAAAAAAGTTTTTATTAGATTTACTTGACAGAGAGAATGGGTGAGCCAGGGCCTCTAGACACTGCAAGTGAACTCCAGAAAATGTGCTACCTTGTGCATCTGGCTTTATGTGGGTTCTGGGGAACTGAACCTGGGCCCTTTGGCTTTGAAGTCAAGCGCCTTAACAGTAGCCATCTCTCTAGCCCAATTTTTTTTCTTAATTTTTATTAACATTTTCCATGATTATAAAAAATGTCCCAAGGTGCTACCCCCCCCACTTTCCCCTTTGAAATTCCATTCTCCATCATATCCCCTCCCCATCTCAATCAGTCTCTCTTTCATTTTGATGTCATGATCTTTTCCTCCTCTTATGATGGTCTTGTGTAGGTAGTGTTAGGCACTATGAGGTCATGGATATCCAGGCCATTTTATGTCTGGAGGGAGGACGTTGTAAGGAGTCCTACCATTCCTTTGCCTCTCACATTCTTTCCGCCACCTCTTCCGCATTAGACCCTGAGCCTTGGAAGGTGTGATCGAGATGTTACTCAGTACTTCAGTCACTTCTTTCCAGCACTATGATACCTTCTGAGTCATCCCAAGGTCACTGCCATCTGAAAAGAGAAGATTCTCTACCCAAAGTGAGAGTAGCGTTAATTATAAGGGTATAAATATTAAGAAAAGTGCTTACTGGGCAGTTTGATAAGCATAGTGTATACATTTTTCCAGACATCAGCAGATGTTACACCCCTAGGGCTCATGACTACCCCTGTTTTAAGTTTTCAGTATCAGGGATGTATTCCCCCCCCCCCCATTTTAACACTTTAATAAATACAAACTTTATTAAAAATAGGTTGCAACTGAAATATAGTAGAAAGGTAGGAGAGATGGTGTGGTAGACAGCTTCATGTCACTGGGATGAACTTCCAAATCAGGCACAGTTACGGAGGAAGGGATATTTATTTGAAGCTTACAGAGACAGGGGAAGTTCCATAATGTCCAAAGAAGTTGGCCCCTTTTACAGGACCAAGCAGAGGGGAGAGAGAGAGAGAGAGAGGGAGAGAGAGAGAGAGAGGGAGAGAGAGAGAGAGAGAGAGAGAACCACAAGCCAAAATCCAAAAACCACACCACCCAGCACACTTGGAATTCCAGGCAAAGCTCAGGCACTTTGTATATCCTTAGACTGGAATTCCAAATCTACCTCTACACCTTAGGGCTGGACCGTAGGATCCACCCACAGTGACACCACCTCCATCCAGGTGGCTGTAGATATAAATTACAAACTTTAATAAAACCTAAATTTTATTGAGGAGGGGCAATCCATTCAAACTGCCATAGATGGCTTAGCAGTTAAGGCGCTTGCCTCTGAAGGCTAAGGACCCATGTTTGACTCCCCAGATTTCACATAAGCCAGATACACAAGGTGATGCATGCACAAGGTTGCACATGGACACAAGGTGGCACATATGTCTGGAGAGTGGCTGGAGGCCCTGGCATACCAATTCTCTGTCTCTCATTGAAAAAAAAAAAAATGACAGCTGGAGAGATGGGTTAACAGTTAAGGCTCGTGCCTGTGAAGCCTAAGGATCCATGTTTGACTCTCCAGATCCCATGTAAGCCACATGCACAAAGGTAAGGCAAACACAAAGTCACACATGCCTACTAGGTGGCACAATTGTCTGGAGTTCGATTCAGTGGCTGAGGCTCTGGCGTGCCAATTCTTTCTCTCTCTCAGGAAAAAAAAAAAGCTGGGCATGGTGGCACACCTTTAATCCCAGCACTTTGGAGGCAGAGGTATGAGGTTTGCTGTGAGTTCAAGGCCATCCTGAGACTACATAGTGAATTCCAGGTCAGCTTGGGCTAGTGTGAGATCCTACCTCAAAAAGCCCGCCCCCAAAACAAAGGTATGCATATAGTAGAAATGGAAAAATTATAGCAGTTTGGATCTTCCCATAGCAATGAATGTTGCCACACATGCTCTAACACATGTTCACATTTGACCTCACTTTTCAGGGATGGCCAAGACCAGGCAGGGTCTCACTCTAGCTCAGGTACCTTAATTCATTATTTAGTCTCAGGCTGGTCTTGAACTCACAGTGATCTTCCTACCTTAGCCTCCCGATTGCTGGGATTGAAGGTGCTCACCCCCAAGCCTGGCTCCACTATGGGTTTCATAAGCACACACACAGATGTCCCCAAACACAAACGTACAGACATCTGCATGCCCTTTCTAGAGAGGTGTGGATGTTGGCTGCTAGTATTCTCCAGACACTAGGAGGGGTTTTACACTTCCCAGACAACTGAGCAAATACTTCATTAACTCTTAGGACCATAAGTCTGGTTTACGAGGAAATGGTAAAAGGTACACTTTCAAGTAAGAACTTTGATAGACATAAGAAATGTTTACACTTGTACAAGTCTTACTAAAAGTGGTTTCTAGGAACCAGGTGTGGTGGTGCACACCTTTAATCCCAGCACTTGGGAGGCAGAGGTAGGAGGATTACCATGAGTTCAAGGCCACCCTGAGACTGCATAGTAAATTCCAGGTCAGCCTGAGCTAGAGTGAAACCCTACCTTAAAAAATAAACAAAATAAAACTAAATAAATAAAAGTGGTTTCTAGGATGGTAAATGCCTCTCTTCTATTTGAAAGTGTGTGCATTTTTCTGACATACAGGTTTGTGAGAGAACAATATGGTACAGCAAGATGGTGGGAGATGGACCTCTATTTATATTGCATGATGTTAAAAAAAAAGTGAATTACTTTGTGACTTGAAACACACTTCCTATTTGATATACCCCAAGTGTTGGTCCAGATGATCTCTCTGCACTTGATTTTTTTTTCCTTTTGTTTTTGTTTTTTGAGGTAGGGTCTTGCTTTCCCTAGGCTGACCTGGAATTTACCATGTAGTTTCAGGGTGGCCTTGAACTCATGGCAATCCTCCTACCTCTGCCTCCTGAGTGTTGGGATGCCCTTGAGGTTTTTGAGACAGATTCTCCACTGAACCTGCAGTTTACAGATTCAGTTAGACTTGCTCGCCCATCAGCAAGCCCTAGGAATACTGTCTCTGCTTCCACAGCACTGGGATTACAGGCACATGCCGCTGCACCCAGACTTTATAAAGGTGCTAGGGGTCTGGACTCAGATACTCATGCTTGCATAGCAAGCTCTTTACCAACTCTCCACCCCTGAATATGAATATTTAGTTGAGAAGTTTTCAAGCAAATGTAGAAGGCGCTGTGCTTCAATGGTAAAAGGAAAGTGATAAATTAAGGAAAGTGTTATTAAGCTGAAAGAAACCAGCACTTGATCCTAGGCTGTCCAGATAACTTGTTCTGGAAATCAGGGCTAGCACTGGCTAAACAATCACTTTAGAGAGGTTAGGAGGCTGGGGAAATGGCACAGAGGAGCTGAGTTCAGATCCTCAGAACTGGAGTAACAATGCAGGGTATGGTGGTACATTCCTATATAACCCCAGCTCTCAGGAGATGGAGACAGGTGGGTCCCTAGTCTTCACTGACTAGCAAGTCTAGCATAATCAGTATGTGCTAGGTTCAGTGAGAGATGTTATATCAAAAAGTAAGGTGTAGGTGCTAGGGATATAGCTTAGTGAGCAAGAATGCTTGCTGTGCAAGCATGAGGACCTGAGTTTGATCCCCAGAAACCATGTAAAAAGCAGCCTGCATGGCATGACAGCAATGCCTTGTAAGGCAGAGCTGGCTAGAGGGCAGAGACAAGAGCACTTATGAGGCTCCCTGACCAGCTAATTTAACAACATCAACAAAAAGGCAAATTCCAGGTTCAGCAAGACACTGTCTTAGGGAATTAAGACAGAGAGATAGAGGACACTTGACATCTCTGACCTCCACACACTTGCACACAGAGCATGTACATCTGCATACATGTTTATATACCACACACACTACACATATATAAACCAGCAAAAAACAAATATTGTGGAATGCAACTAAGGAAGACATCTGACGTCAACTTCTAGCCTCTACCTACACCTGCACACATGTGTGCCACACACATGCACACCACACACACTTATATATGAAACAAAACAAAACAAAAGGCTAGGTGTGGTGGTGCACACCTTAATCCTAGCACTTGGGTGGCAGACATAGGAGGATTGCTGTGAGTTTGAGGCCACCCTGAGACTACATAATGAATTCCAGGTCAATCTGAGCTAGAGCAAAACCCTACCTCAAAAAACAAAACAAAACAAAAAGATTTGACCTGTGATTTATGGAGTCAACCATCCAGATGGCAGAAATAGAGGTGGGCTTATCTAGGAAGGCTCGTTGGATAGCATTGTAGCTAATACTGTGAAACTTAACTTCCTTGGAAGATCACCTAGGTTTAGGGATTTTATACCAGTAGACATACTGCTAGCCTGTCCCCAGCCTACCACAAGGGACAGAAACCAGATGAAATAAGGCAAAAATGACCCTGAAGGAAGAAGAGTACAGGCACAAGTGGTGGTCAGCCTCCATCTTGCCCCCATAGAGCAGAGAACACTTGCTGGGGAGGGTTTTGACCCCAGAGGGACAAAATCAGGAGCCATAGGGATTATTCTTATTCCCTGACAGGTAATTGAGGGAGGCATGGTGTCATGTACCTATAATCCTAGCACTGGAAAGATAGAAGGCAGGAGGAGTTGTAGTTCAACACAAGTAAGATCCCTTCTCAAGAAAAAAGAATTGAGGGCTGGAGAGATGGCTTAGCGGTTAAGCGCTTGCCTGTGAAGCCTAAGGACCCCAGTTCGAGGCTCAGTTTCCCAGGACCCACGTTAGCCAGATGCATAAGGGGGCGCACGCATCTGGAGTTTGTTTGCAGGGGCTGGAGGCCCTGGCACGCCCATTCTCTCTCTCTTTCTCTGTTACTCTCAAATAAATAAATAAATAAATAATCACTGGCTTAATAAAGTTTTAAAAAAAGAATTGAAATTATTTTTATTTTTGAAATTATTTTATTATTATTTATTTATTTATTTACTTATTTTTGGTTTTTTGAGGTAGGGTCTCACTCTAGCTCAGGCTGACCTGGAATTCACTATGTAGACTAAGGCTGGCTTTGAACTCAGTGATTCTCCTACCTAGGTGCTGGATTAAAGGCATGTGCTACCACACCCAGTTTATTTACTTATTTACTTGCTAATAGGGAAGGAGGGCAGGACGGAAGGAGGATGCGAATGGGTGTGCCAGGGCTTCTTGCCACTGCGGGTGAACTTCAGAGGCATGTACCACTTTGTGCATCTGGCCTTACATGAGTACTGGGGAATTAAACCTGGGTGGGCAGGCTGTGTAAACAAGCATCTTTAACAGGTGAGCCATGTCTACAGCCCAGGAATGCAAATTTTTATTTCCCTCATTAGTTTTGTGCTGGTTTGGGTCCTGTGTTCCCTTTCTTCTTTCTGATGTCTCTCATTTAGAATGAGAGTGTCTGTGCTACACTTGGCCCACCATTGTATTTGTCTTGCACCACTGCATACATGTGGAGGTCTTAGCACAACCCTAGATATTGATTCTCAACTTTCACCTTATTTGAGATAGGGTCTCTTGTTTTGCTGCTGCAAGCACCATATTGCTGCTGGCCTTTGAGCTTCGAGATTCACCCCCCCCATGGCCATCCCCCCCCCCCCATTGTCATAGGTGTGTTGGGATTACAGACATGTGCATAACTTGCATTCAGCTTTAAGAGGGTTCTGAGGATCTGAACTCAGGTTGTCAGGCTTGCACAACCCAACTGTGTTTTTAATTTTTTTCTTTTATTATTATTTTTTGCGAGGTAGGGTCTCACTCTAGCTCAGGCTGACCTGGAGCTCACTGTGTAGTCTCAAGGTGGCCTCGAACTCATGGTGATCCTCCTGCCTCTGCCTCCGGAGTGCTGGGATTAAAGGCGTGCACCCCCATGCCTGGTTTATTTGTGTGTGTGTGTGTGTGTGTGTGATCCATGCATGTATACATGTGTGTTCATATGTGTGGGGATACATGGTGTGTATGTGTGTGTGTTTGGAGGTCAGGAGTTGATGTAGGGTATCTTCCTTGATTGTTCCCCATCTTAATTTTTAAATTTTTTTTATTGTTTATTTTTATTTATTTATTTGAGTGCAACAGATAGAGAAAGAGGCAGAGAGAGAGAGAATGGGCGCACCAGGGCCTCCAGCCACTGCAAACGAACTCCAGACTCATGCACCTCCTTGTGCATCTGGCTTACATGGGTCCTGGGGAATTAAGCCTTGAACTGGGGTCCTTAGGTTTCACAGGCAAGTGCTTAACCGCTAAGCCATCTCTCCAGCCCCCCCCCCCATCTTAATTTTTGGGAAACATTCCCCCTGGGTTGATTCAAGTACACATCTTTTCTCCCAGATAGGGCACAGATGACAGGCCAGAGGACAATTACTCCAAAGCCAATTAGTTATTGACCCCAGGGCAGCAGCCCATCACCACAAAGCCCCCCCCCCCCATCCTAGATGGTAACCTCATGGAAGCTGCATCATGGACAAGAAGAGCAGCTGCACCATTGAGGAGTCTCATTTCATTCTAGATGATGACCTCACCACAGCCACTGAGGTGGAGCTATTTGTAGATGTAATTATATAAGATGAGGTCATATTGGAGTAGGGTGGGCCTTTAATCCAATATGACTGAAATTTAGAGAAAACAGGCACACAAAGAGAAGTTGGCCATGTTATTGGAGGCATTGCAGGCATTTCCCTGCTGTGTTGACCCATCGCTTTGGGAAGTTTGGCTGCCCTGTTTCCTGTCTCTATCACCTTACTTAGGTGACTTGTTTTTGTCTTTATCTTTTTATGTCATTTTCTGAGATTTTTTTGAGTTTATTTTGTTTATTCAGTTTTTCACTGGATCCTTTCTGCCTTCTGCTCTGATAAGGGTTGCACAGGTCCTCCCCCCAAATACCCTGGCGTATAGAGATTAGAACCATGTATCCAAAAGCCATGGGATATTAAGTGTTATTGACAAACAGTAAAGCTCCAAGAAAGGAATGTTCTGTAGAGATTTCATGGAGAGCATGACCTAGTGAACATCTTGACTTTGGATTCATGTTTTCTGGGAGTGAGATAATAAACTATTAATGTTGGGCTGGAGAGATGGCTTAGTGGTTAAGCGCTTGCCTGTGAAGCCTAAGGACCCCGGTTCGAGGCTCGATTTCCCCAGGACGCACGTAAGCCTGATGCACGGGGTGTGTGTGGGTGTGGGTGTGCATCTGGAGTTCATTTGCAGTGGAGTAAGGAGTCCTACCCTTCTTTTGGCTCTTACATTCTTTCCGCCACCTCTTCTGCAATGGACTCAGCCTTGAAAGGTGTGATAGAAATATTGTAGGACTGAGCACTCCGGTCACCACTTCTCAGCACCATGGTGACTTCTGAGTCATCCCAAGGTCACTTCCATCTGAAAAGAGAAGCTTCTTTAACCAAAAGTGGGAGTAGCATTAATATAAGGGTATGTATGAACTTTAAGAGAAATGCTTATTGGGCAGTTTGGTGAGCATAGTATATATATTTAGCCAGAAACCAGCAGACTTTACACCCCTAGGGCTCATGACTACCCCTGTCGTAGGTTTTCAGTATCAGGGATGTATTCCCTCCTATGAAGCAGGCCTCCAGGCAAATTAGAGGGCAGTTAGTTCCCCCATAACAGACTGCCACTATTGCACCAGTTGACTCATCTGGCATGGCTAGCCCAATATGAGGCTTGCAGTGTCCACTGTTGAGTATCTTCACTGGTGATTTCTCTCTCCCATTGAACTGCATGCAGTGTGGCTTTTTCCAGCTTTCTGTCAGCTGGTCTACATGGAGGAGGTTTTCAGCTTAGCTCCAGCATGATTTCTCCGTGACCTTGCAGCCCAAGTATGTGGAGTCTTCAGCAATAGGATCTTGTCATCTGTTCCTGGTGGGAAACCAAGGGCCTTGGCAATGGCCTGTAATTTTGGGGGGTATCAGGGACCTCCCTGGCCAACAACACACTGGAAGGTATCCCATCCCTGGCACTGAAAATTTTCTAGTAATAATCTATGGCTCCTGAGTGTTTTGTATTTTATTTTAAATTATTTGACAGGGAGAAAGAGAGAGAGGGAGAGAATGGGCACGACAGGGTCCCCAGATACTGCAAATGAACTCCAGATGCATGTGCCATGTTGTGCATCTGGCTTACATGGGTCCTGGGGAATCAAACCTTGGTCCTTCAGCTTTGCAGGCAAGCGCCTTAACTGCTAAGCCATTCCTCCAGCCCTTATTAAGTTTTTATTTCTTTGTAAGGAGAGAGAGAAAGGGAGGGAGGGAGAAGGAATTAGAGAATATGAATTGAAAGTACCGGGGCCAAAAAAAAAAGAAAAAGAAAATACCAGGGCCTCTTGCCACTACAAACTTTAGATGCATGCCCCATGTTGCAGTCAGCTTCTAGTTCCTGAGACACATGTCCAATCAGACACAGTTTATAGGAGGAAGAGACTTATTTTAGGCTTATAGAGTCCAAAGGTACGCCATCAATGGTGGAAGAAACTGGCTTCCTCTCATAGATCCAAGTAAAGAACATCAACAACAGCCAGCACCACAAATAAACTAGAACCACCATAGCCCAAACTACTCTCCAGACACCTTTGGGATTCACTGAAGATCCGCCTCTAGTGACACATCCCCTCTAGGAGATCTGCCAGCTAAGCCTAGGCTGAAGTTGCAAGCCTAATTTTAATGAAACACCTGAGTTTATGGGGCCAAACATTCAAGCTACCACACACCACTTTATGCACCTGGCTTCATGTGGGTACTGGGAAATTGAACCTGGGCTGTCGGAAGTTGCAAGCAAGTGCATTTAAAGTCTGAGCATCTTTGTAGCCCCTCCCACCCTGAATTTTTTTTTAATATTTTATTTTTCTTTATTTACTTATTTGAGAGAGAGAGAGGCAGAGAAGGGGGGCGGGGAGAGAAAGAAAGAAAGAGAATGGGTGTGCCAGGGCGTCCAGCCACTGCAAATGAACTCCAGACGAGTATGCCCCCTTGTGCCTGTGGCTTACATGGGTCCTGGGAAATCGAACCTGGGTCCTTTGGCTTTGCAGGCAAGTGCCTTAACCACTAAGTCATCTCTCCAATCCCCTGAGATTTTATTGTTTTGGCTTAATTGAGGCAATACTTTGTGTTCTACAATTTAGATGATACTATTTCTCAATGCTGTGTTCATTGGTACACTGCCTAGAAAGTCCTAACCTCATTTCCTCTACCTTTCTCTGAGTTTTGGATTGGTTCCTTCAGCTATTTAGAGCAACCTTATGTATGTAGTTAGGATTTTTCCTTATTGTGCTCCAAATTTTCAAGTTTGTTATTAAGTGTGGTATATCATTTGCATGGTCTCAACTTAAAATGTTACAGGTATTTTGAGCCAGGCATGGTGGTGCACATCTTTAATCCCAGCATTTAGGAGACAGAGAGAAAGGAGGATCTCTGGGGACTTCAAGTTTGAGGCAACCCTCAGACTACATAGTGAATTCCAGGACTGGGCTAGAGTGAGACCCTACCTTGAAAAACAAAAGTAATAGATATATTTTTATATATTTTAATATTTATTTATATTTATTTATTTGACAGAAAAAGAGGGAGGAAGAGAGAGTGAGAGAGAGAATGGGTGTGCCAGGGCCTCCAGCCACTGCAAATGAACTCCAGATGTGTGCGCCCCCTTGTGCATCTAGCTAACGTGGGTCCTGGGGAATCAAACCAGGGTCCTTTGGCTTTGCAGGCAAACGTCTTTACTGCTAAGCCATCTCTCCAGCCCAAAAATTATAGATATTTTTATAGATAAACCTGTTTATCTTTTAACCCATTTCTTTGCTAGAGGATTCCTCTCATGCTATTCTGCCAATCTGAAATTGCCTTTTGCATTTTGGATACCAGCATAACTTTTCCTCCATAGGCTCCATCAAAAGCCATTTAAAGTCAGGCGTGGTGGTGCATGCCTATAGTCCCAGCACTCGGGAAGCAGAGATAGGAGGATCACTGTGAGTTCGAGGCCACCGTGAGACTACATAGTGAATTCCAGGTCAGCCTGAGCTAGAGTGAGAACCTATCTCAAAAAAACAACACCAAAAAGCCACTTAGCCCCAAATTTAGGGATGTTCTCCAGACTTCAATAATTTTTTTAACTTTTAAAATTTTATATATTTTATTTATTTGTTTATGAGAGAGCAAGAGACATAAAGAGGAAGATAGAGAATTGGTGTGCCAGGGCTTCCAGCCACTGCAAATGAGCTCCAGACACATGCTCTACCATATGCATACGGTTTACGTGGGTACTGAGGAATCAAACCTACATCCTTAGGCTTCATAGACAAGCACCTTAATTGCTAAGCCATCTCTCTAGCCCATTAAAACTTTGTTTTTTTTTTTTTTTTAGGGCTGGAGAGATGGCTTAGCAGGTAAGGTGCTTGCCTATGAAGCCCAAGGACCTAGGTTCAGTTCCCCAGTATCCATGTATGCCAGATGCACAAGGGGGCACATGCAACTGGAGGTCCTGGTACACCCATTCTCTTCACCCCTCTCTCTCTCTGCCTCTTCCTAACTCTATCCTCCTCCCTTATAAATAAATAAATTAAATATTTTAAAAAATTTTTACAGGGCTGGAGAGATGAATTTGTGGTTAAGGCACTTGACTGTGAAGCCTAAAGACCTGTGTTTGACTCTCCAGGTCTCATGTAAACCAGACACACAAGGTGACACAAGTGCACAAGGTCACATATACATATAAGGTGGCACATGTGTCTGTCTGGAGTTCAATTACAGTGGCTGGAGGGCTCTGGCATGTCAGTTCTCTCTCACTCTCTCACTTTTCTCACATTAAAAAAAAAAGGCCAGTCTCTTGGGTTTGCCTCAAAAAACTAAAAAATGTTTTTTACAGGGGCTGGTGAAATGGCTTAGTGGTAAAGGTGCTTGCCTACAAAGCCTAAGGGACCCAGGTTAGATTCACCAGGACCCACATAAGCCATATGCACAAGGTGGTGCATGCGTATGGAATTTGTTTATCATGGGTAGAGGCCCTGCCATGCCCATTCTTCCTCCCCTCTGCCTCTGTTTTTCTCTTAAATAAATAAAATATTTTTTTTCACTTTATTTTTTTGTTTTTTTTTCTCAATTTTTATTAATATTTTCCATGATTATAAAAAATATCCCATGGTAGTACCCCCCCCACTTTCCCCTTTGAAATTCCATTCTCCATCATATCCCCTCCCCATTTCAATCTTTCTACTTACATATATACAATACCAACCTAATAAGTGCCCTCCTCCCTTCCTTTCTCTTCCCTTTATATCTCTTTTTTTTAGCTTACTGGCCTCTGCTACTGAGTTTTTTCCTTCTCACACAGAAGCCCAATCATCTGTAGCTAGGATCCACATATGAGGGAGAACATGTGGCGCTTGGCTTTCTGGGCCTGGGTTACCTCACTTAGTATAATCCTTTCCAGATCCATCCACTTTTCTGCAAATTTCATAACTTCATTTTTCTTTACCACTGAGTAGAACTCCATTGTATGAATGTGTCATATCTTCATTATCTACTCATCAGTTGAGGGACATCTAGGCTGGTTCCATTTCCCAGCTATTATAGATTGAGCAGCAATAAACATGGTTGAGCAGTACTTCTAAGGAAATGGGATGAGTCCTTAGGATATATGCCTAGGAGTGCTATAGCTGGGTCATATGGTACATCAATCTTTAGCTGTTTTAGGAACCTCCACACTGATTTCCACAATGGCTGGACCAGATTGCATTCCCACCAACAGTGTAGAAGGGTTCCTCTTTTTCCACATCCCCGCCAACATTTGTTTTCGTGATGGTAGCCAATCTGACAGGAGTGAGATGGAATCTCAGTATAGTTTTAATCTGCATTTCCCTGATGACTAGTGACATAGAACATTTTTTTAGATGCTTATATGCCATTCGTATTTCTTCCTTTGAGAATTCTCTATTTAGCTCCATAGCCCATTTTTTGATTGGCTTGTTTGATTCCTTATTATTTAACTTCTTGAGTTCTTTGTATATCCTAGCTATTAATCCTCTATCAGATATATAGCTGGCAAAGATTTTTTCCCATTCTGTAGGTTGCCTCTTTGCTTTCTTCACCGTGTCCTTTGCAGTGCAAAATCTTTGTAATTTCATGAGGTCCCAGTGGTTAATCTGTGGTTTTATTGACTGAGCAATTGGGGTTGTATCCAGAAAGTCTTTGCCAAGACTTTGAAAGTCTTTGTTGAAGGGTTTCCCCTACTTTTTCCTCTATCAGTTTCAGTGTTTCAGGTCTGATGTTAAGGTCTTTAATCCATTTGGACTTAATTCTTGTGCATTGAGAGAGAGAAGAATCTATTTTCATCCTTCTACAGATATATATCCAGTTTTCCCAACACCATTTGCTAAAGAGGCTGTCTTTTCTCCAATGAGTATTTTTGTCATTTTTATCGAATATCAGGTGGCTATAGCTACCTGGAGTTACATTTGGGTCCTCTATTCTGTTCCATTGATCTACAAGTCTGCTTTTGTGCCAGTACTATGCTGTTTTTGTTACTATGGCTCTGTAGTATAGGTTAAAACCACCAGCCTTATTTTTGTTGCTCAGTATTATTTTAGATATTCGAGGTTTTTTGTGATTCCAAATGAATTTTTGGATTGTTTTTCTATTTCTATGAAGAATGCCTTTGGAATTTTGATAGGGATTGCATTAAATGTGTAGATTGCTTTTGGTAAGATTGCCATTTTCACAATATTGATTCTTCCAATCCAGGAACAAGGGATGTTTTTCCACTTCCTAGTGTCTTCTGCAATTTCTCACTTGAGTGTTTTAAAGTTCTCATTGTAGAGATTCTTTACTTCCTTGGTTAGGTTTATTCTAAGGTACTTTATTTTTTTTTTGATGCAATTTTGAATGGGAGTGATTCTCTGATTTCATCCTTTGTGTGTTTGTTGTTAGCATATATGAAGGCTACTGATTTCTGTGTATTTATTTTGTATACTGCTACATGGCTGTAGGTTTTTATCAGCTCTAACAGTTTGCCAGTAGAGTCTTTAGGGTCCTTTATATATAGAATTATGTCATCTGCAAATAATGATAACTTGATTTCTTCCTTTCCAATTTGTATCCCTTTTATGCATGTCTCTTGCCTTATTGCTATGGCTAAGACTTCCAGAACTATATTAAATAAAAGTGGGGACAGTGGACACACTTGTCTTGTTCCTGATTTTAGTGGAAAAGCTTCCAGTTTTTCCCCATTTACTAATATGTTGGCTGTAGGCTTATCATAAATAGCCTTTATTATATTGAGATACGTTCCTTCTATTCCCAGTCTCTGTGGGACTTTTATCATGAAGGGATGTTGGATTTTGTCGAATGCTTTCTCTGCGTCTAATGAGATGATCATGTGATTTTTGTCCTTCAACCCATTTATATAATGTATAACATTTATAGATTTGCGTATGTTGAACCATCCCTGCATCTGTGGGATAAAGCCTACTTGGTCAGGGTGAATGATCTTTCTGATATATTCTTATATTCTGTTTGCCAATATTTTGTTGAGAATTTTTGCATCTATGTTCATGAGGGAGATTGGTCTGTAATTTTCTTTTTTTGTTCTATCTTTGCCTGGTTTTGGTATCAGGGTGATGCTGGCTTCATAGAAGGAGTTTGGTAGAATTCCTTCTTTTTCTATTTCATGGAAAAGCTTAAGAAGCAATGGTGTTAGCTCTTCCTTGAAGGTCTGGTAAAATTCAGCAGTGAATCCATCTGGGCCTGGGCTTTTTTTAGTTGGGAGATTTTTGATAACTGCTAGACTCTCCATGCTTGTTATAGGTCTATTTAAGTGATTAATGTCATCTTGATTTAATTTAGGTAGGTCATATAAATCAAGGAAATCATCCATTTCTTTCAGATTTTCATACTTTGTGGAGTATATGCTTTTATAATATGTCCCTATGATTTTTTGAATTTCTCTGCTATCTGTTGTGATGTTACCTTTTTCATCTCTAATTTTATTAATTTGTGTCTCTTCTCTCTTTCTTTTGGTCAGATTTGCTAAGGGTTTATCAATCTTATTTATCCTTTCAAAGAGCCAGCTCTTTGTTTCATTAATTCTTTGGATTGTTTTTTTTTTGTTTCTATTTCATTAATTTCTGCCCTAATCTTTATTATTTCTTCCCGTCTACTGATTTTTTTATAAATGTTTTTATAAGCCGGGCATGGTGGGAGGAGGATTGATGTGAGTTTGAAGCTACTCTGAGACTACATAGTGAATTCCAGGTCAGCCTGAGCTACTGCAAGACTCTACCTTGAAGGAAAACGAAAAAAGGTTATTATTTGTTTACTTAGGGGAGAGTAAGTGAGTGAGTATGTGTGTTCTAGGGCCCCCACCACTGCAAATTTTAAAGTCTTTCTTATTTATTTATTTATTTATTTGAGAGAAAGAGGCAAATGGCCATACCAGGGTCTGTAGCCTCTGCAAATGAACTCCAGATGTATGCACCACCTTGTGCATCTGGCTTATGTGGGTCCTGGGGAATCGAATCTGGGTCTTTTGGCTTTGCGGGCAAGTGCCTTAACCATTAAGCCATCTCTTCAGCCCTGCAAATTTGAACTCCAGACACATGTACCACTTTGGCATCTGGCTTTACACGAGTACTGGGGAATCAAACCTGGCCCTTAGGCTTTACAAGTAAGAGCCACCTCTCCAGCACTTTCCCTGCATTTTTTTTTTTTTTTTTTTTAAAGAAAGGTCTCCCAGGCTGGCCTTGAACTCATAGTGATCCTCCTACTACTTTTATAAGTGCTTTGTGTAGTGTCTTTACAACCATAGTTAGTGAGTTCCAAATGACGCTTAAGACCTTCCCCTTGGGGAGGGGGAAAGAATAGGTAAGAGAGGCCTGGAGAGATGGCTTAGTGGTTAAGATGCTTGCCTGTGAAGCTTAAGGACCTAGGTTTGATTCCCTAGGACCCACATAACCCAGATGCACCTGGTGGTGCATGCATCTGGAGTTTGTTTATAGTGATTAGAGTCTCTGGCATGCGCATTCTCTCTTTCTCTCTTCTCAAGTAAATAAGTAAAAACAATAAGGGCTGGAGAGATGGCTTAGAGGTAAGTAAAGGCGCTTGCCTGCAAAGCCTAAGGACCCAGGATCAATTCCCTAGTACCCACGTAAGCCAGATGCAAAGGGTGGTGCATGTATCTGGAGTTTGTAGTGGCTGGAGGCACTGGCATACCCATTCTCTCTACCTCTTTCTCTTAAATAAAGTAAATATTTAAAAATAGTTAAAATAAAAAGAATAGGTAAGAAGAGATCCAGGTATGGTGGCACACACCTTTAATCCCAGCATTCAGAAGGCCAAGGTAGGAGGATTGCTGTGAATTCAAGGCCAGCCTGAGACTACATAGTGAATTCCAGGTTAGCCTGTTTTACAGTAAGACTGCCTCAAAAAAGAAACACAAAAAGAGCCGGGCGTGGTGGTGCACGCCTTTAATCCCAGCACTTGGGAGGCAGAGGTAAGAGGATCACCATGAGTTCAAGGCCACCCTGAGACTATATTCCAGGTCAGCCTGGACTAGAGTGAGACCTTACCTCGAAAAACTAAAAAAAAAAAAAAAAAAAAAAAAAAAGGGGCCTGGAGTGATGGTTCAGCAGTTAAGGTGCTTTCTTGTTAAGTCTTATGATTCAGGTTCACTTCCCCAGTACACATACAAAGCCAGATACAAAAAGTGGCACATGCATCTGGAGTTCCTTTTCAGTGGCTGGAGGCCTTGGTGTGCCCATCATTCTCTCTGTCTCTTCTCTTTCTCTCTCTGCTTGCAAATCAGTAAAACTTTTGTTTTTGTTGTTGTTTATTTTCATTTATTTATTTGAGAGTGACAGACAGAGAGAGAAAGAGGCAGATAGAGAGAATGGGTGCACCAGGGCCTCCAACCACTGCAAACGAACTCCAGACACGTGCGCCCCTTGTGCATATGGCTAACGTGGGTCCTGGGAAATTGAGCCTCAAACTGGGGTCCTCAGGCTTCACAGGTAGGTGCTTAACCGCTAAGCCATCTCTCCAGCCCTTTTTTTTTTTTAATTAAAGAAAGGCTGATGCGCGTGGTGGCACATGTCTTTTATCCTAGCACTTGGGAGGTCGAGGCAGGAGGATTGCCGTGAGTTTGAGGGTGCCCTGAGACTACATAGTGAATTCTAGGTCAGCCTGGGCTAGAGTAAGACCCTACCTCAAAAAACAAAAAGACAAAAACAAGAACAAAAAAAGAGGGGGGTCCCTGGAGAGATGGCTTTAACAGTTAAGGTGCTTGCCTGTGAAGTCTAAGGACCCATGTTTGACTCTCCAGGGCCCATGTAAGCCATGTGCGAGATGATGCAAGTGTGCAAGGTCATACTGTGCACTAGGTGGCACATGTGTCTGGAGTTTGATTACAGTGGCTGGAGGCCCTGCTGTGCCAGTTCTTTCTTTCTCTCTCCCTCTTCCTCTCCCTCTCTCCCTCCCTCCCTCCCTCTCTCTCTCGCATTAAAAAAAGGCCAGTCTGTTGGGCATGACTCAAGAAAAAAGACAAAAAAAGGAAAAAAGTAGGAAAGAGATTTTTCTGTTAAGTTTTTCTCTACAATTCCCTTGGGAGGACCAGAAAGCCAGGCTTTGCCCCAAGAATTGGATGGCAAAATAGGAATGCATACATACAACCTTTCTAAACTAAAATGTCCATTAATTTATTAATTAATTTTTGAGGTAGGATCTCACTCTAGCCCAGGCTGACCTGGAATTTACTATGTATGTATTCTCAGGGTAGCCTCGAATTCACAACAATTCTCCTACCTCGGCCTCCCGAGTGCTGGGATTAAAGGCATACACCACATGCCCAGCTAAAATGTCCTGATTTTGTCTATGTATTTTGATTAGTGATTTGATGTCTTTCCTCCAGTTCTGGGAATAGAACCTAGGGTCTTGTGTATTGTAGGCAAGTGCTCTATTGCTGAGCTACATCACAATACAATTACATGTATTTGTGGGACTCTTTCTTACCTTGCATTCTCAGGAAGACATCAGTCAGCACCAGTTACAGTATTACCCAGCAGGAACTCTTCAAAGTTTCTAGTTGCTTTAGCAGCATATAGAAAAAATGCTTGCAATATGTGAACCAATTAGGCTATTGTATTTTACAATGAGCTGCCCTGTTTTCCTAGTCACAACTGGATTCTTTGTCCTGTGTCCTCTTGTTGTCCCATGTTGAAACATGTAATTAAGACAAAGCTTTAAACGGGTCATCTTTTGGTGTTACTGGTCAGTCCTTTGAAAGAAATGACATTGAAAGGATCCTTTCTAATTATCAATAGAAGGGTCGGAGCAGAATGCCAAGCCAATTGTTATCCAGGTATGATGGTTTATACCTTAAAAGCACTCTAGAATCTGAGGTAAGAGGAGTGCCATGGGTTAAAAACCAGCCTGGGCTACAGATTGAGTTCCAGGTCAGCCTGGGCTAGAGTGAGACCTACTTCAAAAAGCAAAAAACAGGGCTGGAGAGATTGCTTATGGTTAAGGCGCTTGCCTGTGAAGTCTGAGGACCCAGGTTTGAGTCTCCAGGTCCCACGTTAACCAAATGCACAAGGTGGTGCATGCGTCTGGAGTTTGTTTGCAGTGGCTTGAGGCCCTGGCATGCCCATTCTCACTCTCTCCCCCCACCACCTGTCTCCAATAAATAAATAGATACATTTAAAAAAATGTAAAAAAAAAAAAAAAAAAGGCAAAAACAAGGGCCGAAAGATGGCTTAGGAGTTAAGGTGCTTGCCTGTCAAGCCTAAGAACCCATGTTCGACTCTCCAGGTCTCATGCCTGGAGTTCAATTACAGTGGCTAAGGCTCTGGTGCACCAATTCTCTCCGCCCCCTCTCATGTGTGCATAAAAATAAATTAAAAACAAAAGAAGAAGCCGGGTGTGGTGTTGCATGCCTTTAATCCCAGCAACCACTCAGGAGGCAGAGGTAGGAGGATTGCTGTGAGTACCAGCCTGGGCTAGTGAGAGACCCTACCTCGATTAAACCAAAATAAGAAAAAAAAAAAAAAAACAAAAACAAAACAGAGCTGATACTGGTAGCAGCAGCATGTGTAGAAATGACTTCTGGTGAAAGATCTGGGCTTCATTCTCCACAAATCAACCTTCACCAAATTATGCTAGGCCTATAAAACTCAACTAACAGAGAGAGTGTATGTGTGAAAGATGTAGTTTTTTATTTTAAAAATATATATTATTTGAGAGAGAGAAAGAACATGGATGCGCCAGGGCCTCCAGGCACTACAAAGGAACTCCAGACGCATGCGCCCCCTTGTGTATCTGGCTTACGTGGGTCCTGGAGAGTCGAACCAGGATCCTTTGGCTTTGCAGGCAAATGCCTTAACCGCTAAGCCATCCCTCCAGCCTAAGAATGCAGTTTTGAAGAATGAACCCTTGTTACTTCTCACATGCTGCCTAAAGGGTTATTTATACAGCGGGGAGAAAAATGCTAATTTTGAATTCTGCAAAATTCTGAGCTTTTCTACCCAGGCGTGGTGGTGCACACCTTTAATCCCAGTACTTGGGAGGCCACCCTGAGACTACACAGTGAATTCCAGGCCTGCCTGGGCCAGAGTGAGACCCTACCTCAAAAAACAAAAACAAAACAAACAAACAAAAATTCTGAGCTTTTCTGACCAAATTAAAATGGTGACACCTGTGAGAAAATGTTTGTCTTGTCTCTGCTCCTTCTTCGAGTACTCACAGACAAGATCATGTGTCCTTTTACTGCTGAGGTGAACACTTGTTTCCCTGTCTTCTTAAAAGAAAGAAAATTATCCGGGTGTGGTGGTGCATGCCTTTAATCCCAGTACTCAGGAGACAGAGGTAGAAGGAGCTCTGAGTTTGAGGACACCCTAAGACCACATAGTGAATTTCAGGTCAGCCTGGGCTAGAGTGAGACTCTACCACAAAAAAACAAAAAATAAAAAAAATAAAATAAAAAAATAAATAAATAATAAAATAAAAAATAAATAATAAATATAAAAATCAAATATAATAAATAAATAAATAAAATAAAACAAAAAAAATAACTGCCCTCCCCCAACAAATAAAAAATACCCAGTAAAGTGGGCTCACAAGCATGAGGACTTGAGTTTAATTTTCAGTAGCTACGTATGAGTGCACAGCTGTAATTCCAGCACTGGAAAGGCAGCAGACCCATCTCATTATTGTTTGTAGTGTAAAAAGGAGCTAGTTATATGCCTTGCCCTGATTTCCCATCTCCCTTAAACATTCTCTCAAAGCCGTAGTGTTGGGAGTACAAACCCAGGTTATACATGCTAGGTAAGCTTGCTATCACTCAGTTTCACCTCTAGTTCTACTCACTTTCCTTGCCTTAATGCTAAACATCAAACTTTTTACTTTTATTTTTTTTGGTTTTTTTGAAGTAGGGTCTCACTGTAGCCCAGGCTGACCTGGAATTCACTATGGCGTCTCAGGATGTCCTTGAACTCATGGCAATCCTCCTACCTCTGCCTCTCCCGAGTGCTGGGATTAAAGGCGTGTGCCACCATGCCCGGCTCTCTCTCTCTCTCTTTTTTTTTTTTTAAGATAAAGTTTTGCTCTAGTCCAGGCTGACCTGGAATTCACTATGTAGTTTCAGGATGGCCTCTGGAGTGTTGGGATTAAAGGCATGAGCCACCACGTCCAGCTGACATCAGACTTTAAAAAGTAGTTTTAGGGCTGGAGAGATGGCTTAGCAGTTAAGGCGTTTGTTTGCCTGCAAAGCCAAAGGATCCTGGTTTGATTCCCCAGAACCCACGTAAGCCAGATGCACAAGGGGGCGCATGCATCTGGAGTTCGTTTGCAGTGGCTGGAGGCCCTGGTGTGCCCATTCTCTCCCTTGTTCTCTCTCTCTTTGCCTCTTTCTCTCAAATAAATAAATAAATAATATTTAAAATTTTATTAATTTTTTTTTGCAATCACAGAATGAGAGAGAGAGAATGGTTACAGAACCTCCTGCCACTGCAAACAAACTCTAGATGCATATGCCACTTTGTGCAAGGGGCTTTACATGGGTACTGGGGAATTGGACCCGTGCAGTGAGACTTTGCAAGCATCTTTAACCTCTGATCCATCTCTCTAGCTCTTGTATTTTTGTTTTCTTTATTATTTTTCTTTTTCTTTATTTATTTTTAAAATAATTTTACTTTATTTATTTGACAGAGAAAGAGGGAGAGAGAGAGAGAGAATGGGCACACCAGGGCCTCCGGCCACTGCAAATGACCTCCAGATGTGTGCGCCCCTTTGTACAGCTGGCTAACGTGGGAATCAAACCTGGGTCCTTTGGCTTTGCAGGCAAACACCTTAACCACTAAGCCATCCCTCCAGCCCTTGTTTTTCTTTCATTTATTCGAGAGAGAGAGAATGGACACACCAGGGCTGTGTCCACACTCTAGCCACTGCAAATGAACTCTAGATGCATGCATCATCTTGTGTATCTGGCTTATATGGGTCCTGGGAAATCGAGCCTGGGTCCTTAGGCTTCACAGGCAAGTGTCTTAACCACTAAGCCATTCTGTCCAGCCCTGTTTTTCTTTTTTCAAGGCAGAGTCTCCCTTTAGCCCAGGCTGACCTGGAACTCACTCTGTAGCCCCAGGCTAGCCTTGAATGCACAGAAGTCCTTGTACCTTTGCTTCCCAAGTGCTGGGATTAAAGGTGTGTATTGCATGTTTTCCTTTGAAGAAAGCCTTGATGTTATTTTTTTCTTTTTCTTTTTCTTTTCCTTTCTTTTTCTTTTTCTTTTTCGACACCTCTCCCCCAAGAAGCCTATGGGGAGATGCTGCTGTCCTCTCCAAGGGTAGGGAATGGAGGCTACACAGACTGGAGAGGGGCTGCCTGTCCCTTTGAAACCCCCTTTCTCCTGACTGCTGACCTATGAATTGGCTCAGTGCCCAGACAGCCCCTGCAGAGGCAGGACTAAGAGGCCCACTAAACCTGAATTTATGTGCCAAGCACTTGGCAAGGCCTCTTCTCAGGGAACATGGGTGGGGGTCGGAAAAGAGTCCTGTTCCATCCATCCTTTGCTCTGCCCAGGAAGAAGGAGCCTCCTGAGGTAAGTCTGAGTTCTCCCTCTACCGGAGTCAATTCAGAAGCATTCCTGCTTGCAGCCAGCGGTCACTAGAAGTTGAATTTCACAAAGCTCCTTTGCTGTGGTGGCCTTTCATTCCGGGAACCAACCCTGAAGCCTTATCCCAAACAGTGGTACCTAACTGCCTTTAAGCCCATAGCCATCACGTTTTTTTTTCCTCTTTCCTGTGTTCTTGAGCCGGCAAGTTCAGCAAGGCCACACCTGGGACCGTCCCATCCATGCCTCGAGCTATGGGCCCTATATGCTTAATAAACATATGCTGTACGATTGCAAGGACTACAGGGACTGGCAGCAGCTGGAGCCGCAGGCTGCCAGGTTCCAGAGGGAGCCGGCCCTGGCATCGAGTCCAGGGGTCTGCCTGCCACGGGGCATGTCTCACGTGGGCCATGCTGGGCCGCCAGCTGTGATCCTAACCGGCTCACGCCAGTCCCGACAGGGCGCGGCTTCTGGGCATCTGCTTCATGTTCTCCTTGTGGCCAGGGCCCTGGTACTTTGCCAGCCAAGGACACGGCCATCAAGAATAGACTGAGAGATGGCTTAGCGGTTAAGTGCTCACCTGTGAAGCCTAAGGACCACGGTTCGAGGCTCTATTCCTCAGGACCCACGTTAGCCAGATGCACAAGGGAGCACATGCGCTTGGAGGCCCTGGCATGCCCATTCTCTCTCTCTCTTAAATAAATAAATAAAAATAAATAAACAAAAAAATTTTAAAAAAAGAATAGACTGAGAGTGCATGACTCTTACATTATTCTCTTACGTGATTTTTTTTTCTTTTCTCTCATAAGTTTTGGGTGGAAGGGTTCAAGGTTGGGTTTCACTCTAGCCCAGGCTGACTTGGAATTCACTATGAAGTCTCAGGGTGACCTCGAACTCATGGCAGTGCTCCTACCTCTGCCTTCTGAGTGCTGGGATTAAAGACGTGCACCACCACACCCAGCTTTTCTTTTCTCTTTTTACAGAATGTATTATTTGCAAGCAGAGGCAGAGAGAGAAAATGTGGGTGATCGACTGTAACTCCAGATGCATTGGCCACTTTGTGCATTTGGCCTCATGTGGGTGCTGGGGATTTGAACCTGGGCTGTCAGGCTTGCAAGCAAGTGCCTTAACCGCTAGGCCACCTTTCCAGCTCCACCCCCCCCCCCTTTACATGATTTCTAGTGTGATTACTGAAGATATCAAAAGTACTCTTTGTGGGCTGAAGAGATGACTTAGCAGTTAAGGCACTTGCCTTGGAAGCCTAAGGTCTCATGTTCGACTTTCCAGGTCCCACATAAGGCAGACATGCAGTGACACAAAGTTGTACATGGCACAAGGGGGGCACACACATCTGGAGTTTGACTTCAGTGGCTGGAGGCCCTGGTGCACCAAATCTCTCTTTCTCTTTCATATACAAAAAAGGAAGTCTGTTGGCTTGCCTCACAAAACAAAACACTCTGGGGTGGTGGCTGGAAAGGTGGGTCAGCAATAAAGGCATTGCCTGCAAAGTGTGATGACTGACCTGTGTTCAATTCCCCAGTACCCACGTAAAACCAGTTGCACAAAGTGACTCATGCATCTGGAGTTCATTTGTAGTGGCTTGAAGCCATGAGCACCTGTTCTCGCTGTCTGTGTCCTCTTTGTCACTCTGTGCTTACAAATAAATAAAAATGTTTTCCCAGCACTCAGGAGGCTGAGGTAGGAGGATCGCCAGGAATTAGAGGCCACTCTGAGACTACATAGTGAATTCCAGGACAGCCTGGGCTAGAGTGCGACCCTACCTCAAAAAAAAAAAAAAGTTTTTTTTTTTTTGTTTCTCGAGGTAGGGTTTCACTCTAGCTCAGGCTGACCTGGAATTCACTATGTAGTCTCAGGGTGGCCTCGAACTCATGGCGATCCTCCTACCTCTGCCTCCCAAGTGCTGGGATTAAAGGCGTGCGCCACCACGCCCAGCTAAAAAAAAAAGTTTTAAACAACTTGGGAGGACTGGAGAGGTGGCTCAGTAGTGCCCAAGTAAAAAACTCAACACCTGGGCATGGTAGTGCATGTCTTTTATCTCACCACTTGGGAGGCTTACATAGGAAGATTGTGAGTTTGAGGCCAGCCTGAAACTATAGAGTGAGGTAAGGTCAGCCTGGGCTAGAGAGACCTTGTTTTGAAAAAACACACACACAAAAATAGGCTGAGGGCTGGACAGATGGCTTAGTGGTTAAATGCTTGCCTGTGAAGCCTAAGGACCCCGGCTCGAGGCTTGATTCCCCAGGACCCACGTAAGCCAGACACACAAGGTGGTACATGGCATCTGTATCACTCTCAAATAAATAAAAATATAAAACTAAACAACAACAACAACAAAAAAAAAAACAGGCTGGGTGTGGTGATGCATTCCTTTAATCCCAGCACTCAGGAGGCAGAGGTAGTAGGATTGCCATGAGTTTGAGGCCACATTGAGACTACATAGCAAATCCCAGATCAGCCTGAGCTAGAGCAAGACCCAACCTTGAATCCCCCGCCCCCCCCAAAAAAGATGCACAAAGTGGTGTATGCATCTAGAGTCCATTTTCAGCAGTGCTCTAGGCCCTGGTTTCTCCATTCTCCCTCACACCCCCTTACAAATAAAAATATTATTTAAATAGTTTTATTTATTTGACAAAAAGAGAGAGAGTGGGCGCGCCAGGGCCTCCAGCTGCCACAAACAAACTCCATATGCATGCACCACCTTGTTCTTCTGGCTAACGTGGGTCCTGGGGAATCAAACCTGGGTCCTTTGGCTTTGCGGGCAAATGGCTTAGTGGTTAAAGTGTTTACTTGCGAAGCCTACGGACTCTGGTTCCAGAACCCACGTAAGCCACATGCACAAGGGGCCGCATGCTTCTGGAGCCCGTTTGCAGTGGCTGGAGGCGCTGGTACCCATTCTCGCTTCATCTCTCTGCCTCTCTATCTCTCTCTCACTCTCAAATAAATGAATATATAAAATATTTTTTAATAAACCACTCTGCTGCTGGAGAGATGGCTTAGCAGTTAAGGTGTTTGCCTGCAAAGCCAAAGGATCCTGGTTTGACTCTCCAGAACCTATGTAAGCCAGATGCACAAGGGGGCACACTCATCTGGAGTTCGTTTGCAGTGGCTGGAGTCCCTGACATGCCCATTCTCTCTCTCTCTCTCTCTCTCTCTCTCTCTCTCAAATAAATAGATAAAATATATATATTTTAAAATAAGCCGGGCATGGTAGTGCACACCCTTAATCCCAGCACTTGCGAGGCAGAGGTAGGAGGATCACCATGAGTTCAAGGCCAGCCTGAGATTACATAGTGAATTTCAGGTCAGCCTGGGCTAGAGTGAAACCCTACCTCAACCCCTTCCCCAAAACAAACAAACAAACAAACAAACATTAAGAACACTCTGGGCCAGGTGTGTTGGCACATGCCTTGAATCCCAACACTTGCACTTGGGAGGCAGAGGTGGGGAATCACTGTGAATTCAAGGCCAGCCTGGGAGTACAGAGTGAGTTCCAGGATAGCCTGTGCTAGAGTAAGACCCTATGATCCTGTCTTGGGGGGAAAAAAATAAGGGACAGAGAGATGGCTTAGTGGTTAAGGCACTTGTCTGCAAACCCTAAGGATTCATGTTTGACTCTCCAGGTCCCATGTAAAGCCAGATGCACAAAGTGACGAGCATGCAAGGTTGCACATGTGTACAAAGTGGCACACACATCTGGAGTTACAGCTACTGGAGGCCCTGGCAGGCCAATTCATTCTCTCTTTCTCTCTCCTCTCATTAAAAAAAAAAAAAAAGTCTGGATGGCTTAGCGGTTAACCACTTGCCTGTGAAGCCTAAGGACCCCGGTTCGAGGTTTGATTACCCAGGACCCATGTTAGTCAGATGCACAAGGGTGCGCACACCTCTGGAGTTGGTTTGCAGTGGCTGGAGGCCCTGGCATGCCTATTCTCTTATCTGCCTCTTTCTCTGTTGGTTGTTCTCAAATAAATAAATAAAAATAAACAAAAATTAAAAAGAAAAGAAGGGCTAGAGACATGACTTAGCGGTTAAGGCATTTGCCTGTGAAGCCAAAGGACTGAGGTTCAGTTCCTCAGGACCCACCTAAGCCAGCTGCACAAGGGGCACATGTGTCTGGAGTTAGTTTGCAGTGGCTACAGGCCCTGGCATACCCATTCTGTCTGTCTGTCTCTCTCTGCTTGCAAATAAATAAATAAAATTAAAGAAAAAACTTAAAAAAGAAAAAGAAGAGAGCCAAGGAATTATTCTTTTTGTTTGTTTGTTTGTTTGTTTTTCGAGGTAGGGTCTCGCTCTAGCCCAGGCTGACCTGGAATTCACTATGTATTCTCAGGGTGGCCTTGAACTCACAGTAATCCTACTTCTGCCTCCCAAGTGCTGGGATTAAAGGTGTGCACCACCACGCCCACCCAGTACTTTCTTTCTTTTGTTTGTGGTAGTGTGTCAATTTGTGGCTCAGGTTGCCTGTAACTCTCAGCGCTCTCCGCCCTGGGAATGCCAGAGCTGTAGGCTTGCACCCCTGTGCCCAGCTAAGCAGCTTACTCTTTACCCAGCTGAGCACAGAAAAAGCATGATCAATTTCCCTAAGCCCTCAAATATCGTAACCCCACATTTTTATATCAGAAAAATTTTAAGGGAGAGAAAGCTTAAAAACTGAGCATAATTTTTTTTTCTCTCTTTTTATTTTAGTTTTTTGAGGTTAGGGTCTTAATCTAGCCCAGGCTGATCTGGAATTCATTATGTAGTGTCAGGGTGATCTTGAACTCATGGTGATCCTCCTACCTCTGCCTCCCGAGTGCTGGGATTAAAGATGTGTGCCACCACACCCGGCAAAGCAATATTAATTTTCTCTTTTTTGAAAAATTAATTTATTTACATGTTGTGTGTGTTGGACTCGTCAGGGTCTCTTGCTGTTGCACATGTACTACTTTTTGTGTCTGGGTTTATGTTGGTGCTGGAAATTGAACCTCAGCCAGTAGGCTTTGCAAGCAAGCCTCTTTAACCTTTGAACATTCTGAATGTGGGTATTCACGACTGACCATTTTCCTGTTTTCAGGACTATCCTGTTAAGTGTAATCTCACTGCTTAATGAGCCCAACACCTTCTCCCCAGCCAATGTGGATGCTTCAGTTATGTTCAGGAAATGGAGGGACAGTAAAGGAAAAGACAAAGAATATGCTGAAATCATTAGGTAAGGTACTTTTTGTCTTTTATCACTTGAAGTCTCCATATAAGCCAAAGTATGCCTGGCACCAAGGGTTTTTAAGTACCCTGTTCATGCCTGGAGTGGTGGCACATGCCTTTAATTCCAGCATTTGGGAGACAGAATTGTTGGCTATGAGTTTGAGGCCATCTTGGGGCTACGGAGAGAGTTCCAAGACAGCCTGGGCTAGAGTGAGACCCTACCTCACCCCCCCCAACCGGGAAAAAACCCAAACAAACAAAAAATCTTGTTCATGTCAAAATGATTTTTCTCAGATTATACAGAGTCTGTCTTAACTTGATTAGCTTGTCTATTGAAAGAGAACCACTAAAAGGCGGTACTGCAGCAGGTCTGCTTTCCTAGGGACCAGAACTTCCAAGTTCTCTAAAAAAGATGGGGTTGCCTGGTGTGGTGGTGCACGCCTTTAATCCCAGCACTTGGGAGGCAGAGGTAGGAGGGTCACCGTGGGTTCAAAGCCACCCTGACACTACAGAGTAAATTCCCGGTTGAGACCCTACCTCGAAAAACCAGAAAAGGAGAGTGAAAAAAAAAAAAAAAAAAAGCCCAGGCTGGCCTCGAGCTGGCAGTACTCCTGCCTTTTGTTTCCTTCCCTGTTGCTGGGATTAAAGGCATGCTCCATGATGCTCACCTCCCAGTTTTGTACCTAGAAGTGTTCAGATTCTCCTTCCTAGCCATTTTAGGAGCTCTCTTTTGTATTCTCAAAGTTCTAGGAAGAACAAGAAGCTAATTTACCCATGGTACTTCATATTGCAGGTACGAAAGATACTAATCTTATTTTCAAAATTGGTATTACTGACACTTTTTGGCCATAGTGGCTGTAGTAGCAAGTATCTCTGGATATTTTCATTTTTAAATTTATTTTATTATTTATCAGAGACGGAGGGGGGGGGAGAGAGAGAAAGAGTGAGAATGGGCATGCAAGGGCCTCTAGCCACTGCAAATGAACTCCAGGTGCATGAGCCGCCTTGTGCATCTGGCTTATGTGGGTCCTGGAGAATTGAACCTGGGTTCTTAGGCTTCGCAGGTATGTGCCTTAACCACTTAGCCATCTCTCCAGCCCTCATTTTTTTATTTTAATATTTTATTTATTATTTATTTTGGTTTTTTGAGGCAAGGTTTCATTCTAGCCCAGGCTGACCTGGAATTCACTCTGTAGTCTCAGGGTGGCCTCAAACTCATGGCAATCCTCCTACGTTTACCTCCCCAGTGCTGGGATTAAAGGCGTGTGCCACCACGCCCAGCTTAATATTTTATTTTTATTTACTTATTTGAGAGAGAGAGGTGGGGAGAGAGAGAACAGGCGTGCCAAGACCTCCTGCCACTGAAAACGAACTCCAGACACATGCTCCATCTTGTGCATCTGGCTGATGTGAGTCCTGGAAAATGGAACCTTAGTCCTTTGACTATTTTAAGGTATAAAATATTAAGGAGAATGGAATTCTGCTACATTCTTGGGCACTTTTATGAAACCCACATGTCTTTCTAAAGTGACTGGGAAGTAAAGCTTAGGCATAATAACATCGATGTTTACACTTTTACCCAGATGGAAAAAAGCATGACAGTCGGGGATGCTCACCACTATATTAATGAGGAATCCCCAGGAGCCACGTAAGCCAGATGAACAAGGTGGCACGTGTATCTGGAGTTCATTTGCAGTGGCTGGAGGCCCTGGTGCGTCTATTCTCTCTAGCTGCCTATTTCTCTCTCTCTCTCTCTCTCTCTCTCTCTCTCAAATAAATAAATATTAGGGGGCTGGAGATCTGACTTCACAGTTAAGGTGCTTGCTTGCCTGTGAAGCCTAAGACTCCAGGTTCAATTCTCCATAACCCATGTGAGCCAGATGCACATGGTGGCTCATGCATCTGGAGTTTGTTTGCAGTGGTTGAAGGTCCTAGAGCACCCATTCCTTTTTAATAAACTAATAAAAATATTATTTAAAAAAAGATAAAGGAGGGAAAAAAATACTATGGGACTCAGGAGATGACTCAGTGATTAAAGGTTCTGCCAGCCTGGGTTCAACTCCCTAGTAGCCACATAAAGCCAGATGCAAAAGCATATGCCTCTGGAATTCATTTGCAGTGTGGCCCTGGCACACTCAGATTCACTTTGTCTCCTCTGGTATTTGCTCTCACAAGTAAAAGTAATAAAAAATATGATAAGGAGAAGTAGAATTTTATAATGACTTGTCATTGGGACTGCTTTAAATTGTTTTATCACTTAGGGTTAGTATAGCTTAGAAGAACTTGTCTAGCACATGAGTTCCAGGACCCGCAAAAACAAAAAGGGGTTGAGGTAAGTCTCCTTTAAATTGGTATTTAATCTGAAACTTGAGTGACAAGGGGGAACCCAGTAGATCAGTGTGAGAATTGGTGCAGACCAGAAAGCCAACTAAGGTGTATTCAAGGCACTAAAAAACGTTAATGGGACTGTAGCTCAGTGACAACGCTGCAGACTGGACTTGCACAGAAGTGCTGAGGGGATAAAACAAAAAACAAGGTGGTGGCCTGCCCTGAATGTATTGGTGTTTGAGAGAGCAATGGGTTGTGAGAACTGAAGTGTTCATACAAGATTTTACTCAATACAGACTAAGACGATTAGTAAATTAGGAGTTGTTCAGCTGGTATAAGGAAATTGGTGGTTAGCAGAAAAAGAAGTCTTGAGTTGATTTCTGGTTAACAACATTTGAGAGCCACTGCTCCCTTCAAAGACTTTGTATATTTTCTTCAAGAAAGGTTGTGTTGAAAACCTTGGTTGTTTAGAAGTTTAGAAGACAGACTGGGATTCAATCCGTGCACCATCATCTCAGTTATGGCTTATTATAAATCTGCCTTCAAAACCAACTGGGCATGGAAGTTCACTCCTGCAATCCTGTGACTGGGAAGGCTAAGGCAAGAGGATTATAGGTGATTTAGATACCAGATTGCAAAAGTCAGGCATGGTAGCATATGCCTTTAATCCCATCATTTAGGAGGCTAAGGTAAGAGAATCATTGTGATTTCCAGGCTACACGGAGACTCCATAGTGACTTCCAGGTCAGCCTGAGCTAGAGACCCTACCTCAACCCCCCCCCCCAAAAAAAAAACAGGTTGGCCTGGAGTGAAACCCAGCAGACTCCCTGTAAACCGTTTTTTTGTTTTACTCCCATTAGGAAACAGGTTTCAGCCACTAAGGCTGAAGCAGAAAAAGATGGAGTGAAGGTCCCCACAACACTGGCGGAATACTGCATCAAAACTAAAGTGCCTTCCAATGACAACAGCTCAGATTTACTTTATGACGACTTGTATGACGACGACATTGATGATGAAGATGAGGAGGAGGAAGATGCTGATTGCTATGATGATGATGATTCTGGGAATGAAGAGTCGTGACGTGTTCCTTCAGTGCCCCTGTACTGCCCTGCCGTCTCAGGCCAAAGGGAGGGGAGCAAGTAGGGACCTAGCAGTGGCCCCTCAGCAAAAACTCATTCACAGGGGGTGGGGAAAACAAACAGCTCCTGCTGACTCCCCTTGAGGATCTCAGCTTGCTCCTTTTTTATGGACCGATAATGGAAAGTAACCAACCCTCCACAGAATGTCTGAATTCTTGCATTTGTTACCCTTCCATCACTGTATTGATTCTTTTTGAAAAAACAAAAAACAAAGCAAAACAAAACAAAAACCACCACCACCCAAACTCCCACCTCACTTCATCTCTACAGAATGTTCACAGCAAAACACCTTTGTCTGTTTTTAGATTCCTGAAGACTTAATCTAAGACATTTAATGTGTTTAAAGCTGGGAACCCACTGGGAGTTCACAAGTGCTGCATATACTGGGTAGCAAAAGAAAATGGGGGAGCGGGGAAACAAAAAAGTAAAAAACCCATAAAACAGACTTTAAAAAAAAAGCAAATTTGCCAAGGTTTAGCTGCTCATTTACATTAGTGCGTGTGCATTTGTTCAGCCCATGGCAGTCAATTTGTTTCTGTCCCTTTCTAGGGCTGGGGGATACAGTGGGCACCAGGGACTTGACTTCTTGCTAAGCCTGATGAAATGTGCTTCTGCCTCCATGAAATGGTCCTAACATGGAGGCCTCAGCTACTCTGAGAGAAAGCAGATTTTGTTTTTTGAAATCCATTCGGATCTAAAGCCTGAAATAAATATTCATACTTTACATAGAACTGAGCACTTGGTTGCTATTTATTTTAAAGGTAGGGTTATCCCCCCCCCCACCAGTGAGTGGGGTGAGTCAGGAGGAAGTTGTGTGCGTGTGTGTGTGTGTGTGTGTGTATGTATTTCTAGTGATGACAACAGTTTTTTGTCTTTTTTAAATCACTAGTTTCAGCTGATGCTATTGAGGGATAAAAGTCAGAACTACTGGTTGGCCACTATTGGGAGAGGAAACATCTATTGTATGTATTTAACCTGGCCTTCCTCTCAAAGAAACACCATGAGGTTTTGTTTATTTTTAAGTAGCCATTTTTAATTACTCAGTATTAACCCTAGGTGCATGTGTTGAGGTTTTGGTTTTCATTGAGCTGCTTATGCTGATAGTGATAAATGTGGTTGTATGGCGTGGATGACTGGTTTTTGCTTTCATTGGATATGGTCTGGCTGTTTTTTCTTTTTCTTTTTCAATGTACTTTGACTGTGGTGTGCAAGTAAAAACTGCATCGCGCTTCCCCTGAGCTCATTTTGCTTCTGGCAGGGAGGCCCCAGGAGATGACTGGGCAGCCTTCCCACTAGGCAGGGCTGCTCTTCCCTCCATGCAATTGCTGCAGCTGTTTCCCAGGTCTCCAGTCACATGTTGCTTCAATCAATATTGAGATCTAGCAACCTTCACCATCTAGGGACTTGAGAATTTGAGGGTGAGCAATCTTAGTGTTCTCGAGTGGGGAAAACTAATGTAAACCAGATTTCAGAAGGAAAATACAGCAAGGACTGACTCCAGTTCTACTGTGGACCAGTGTCATCTCCTTTTCTCCAGCTCATAGCTCAGAAAGAACCAAAGGGCAGGTTAGGGACAGGGGTGGGATGGATCCTAGGATGTTGAGAATAGGTGATCCCTACTTCCATAGCTCCTCCTTCCTTTCTGATCTCAGGGTTTTCACTCTTCAGACTCTCCTGAAAGTATGCGACTTCTCAGTAGCCTTCTTTGGCCTCTGAAGTTTGGTTGAGTAAGTGGGAATGTTTAAGTTGAGCATGGTCCCAGAATCTTTGTCATCTCCACAGGGCCATGGCTGTTACTCGTACCCTTGAATCTAATGATTCTCCGAATCTGGAAAACAGCAGCTGTGATTGAAAGCTGTTTTAAATAAATTCTCATAGAAGGAACTTAGTTTGTCGCTCCTCTCACTTCTTCATGCTTCCAGATAACCTGCAAACCTGGAGCCAAAGCTTCTCACAATGCTGATTTACCTCCCCACCTCCAGCACAACCCCAACAAGTTTACAGTCAGTAGCTTGTTCTTACTCTCTTGGAGCCCTAAAACTAAGCCTTTCATCCCCGATTGCTAAAGCATCTCACTCCTAGGCAGAACAGGCAGCCTTAGCATTGTGGGAGGTGCTATGCTGTGCAGCTCTGTCCCATTATGCCCTGCTGGCCTGTGTTGCATGTTGACTCAGGGAGCCAGAGAGCCAAGTGGAGGTGTACCTCTACCCTAGGTGGTGGTATCGTTGTAGGTTTGCCTCCCATGAGAATAGTCAGTTCCAGAAGACGGGGGTATGTTGACTTGTTGGCAGGTGGACATTCTATTGGTTTAGACTGACTTCTAAAACCCAGATGCTGGTTCCAGACTTCTGTCCCTGAGAACATATCCTGTGGAAGAATACTTGAGTGGTTTTTTTTTTTTTTTTTCTTTTTAGGAGTGGATGGAGGTCTTGGGCTCAAGCCAGAACCTTATATGAATACAGTTGTGCTTGTTATTTGGTGTGAAATGAACTCAAAATCCTGCATTTTTAATTTTTATTCTAATTGAGGCCTCCCTGAATGCTCTTCAGTTCCATGTATTTTGGAGCTAGGTGGAGAAAGTATATCATGATTCCGTTGTTGCTTCCCTCAGTCTCCCCTCATTTTTATCATTCCAAAATTCTTTTCTACTACTCAGACTCTGCTTTTATAGTCCTGTCTTCACCCTTTCCTGGCAAGTACTTTTTTATTTGCTGGTCCTATCTAGTAAGAGATCGGAAGGGGCAAATGTATAGTTCTCAGCTGAAAATTAACTCTCCACCCCTCCCATCCTGATAAACAAGGTTTACATTTACAACTAAAAAGATTCAGATGCAATTTTCAACTATTCTGAAACCAGCAGGACACACCTGACTTTAATAGTTTTCTTAGGTAAAAATTGTAGATGTTTTCCTTCAGTTTAACTTATGAGAAAAGATGATCTGATACATTTTGTGTTGACTTTAGTGGTTTGTCTTTTTTTTTCCTGCCCATCTGTCTACTAATAAAATGTGAAATAAAATATACTTGTATTGCTACTTCCCCATGGGATGACCATTTTTTATTTTCATTGTGTTAAAAAAAAATCATTTCCATTGCTGTCTTATGTCTAAGACTCAGCTGAAAAATTAAAACGACCCTCCTCCACCTGGCTAGCCCATTTTCCTGGAAAGTAACTACCCCCAGTCTATATATGCATTTAAGAAAGGTTCTTACAGGCATGGCCACTTAATTTGAATAGAAAGTAGTGTTTGAAAAGCGCACATTTTCTGTTAATAGTAGTCAAGCAAGAGGGCCTGGCATGGTGGTGCATGCCTATAATCCCAGCCCCCAGGAGGATCAACCTAAAGTGTAAGGCCGGCCTAGTCTACATAGAGGCTGTCTTGAAGGTAGAAAAACAGCTTTACTAGCATGCCTAACGCCGTTACCTATCCTCAGCAGCGCAGCTAAATGTGGCACAGGTGTATGCCTATCATCCGACACTCATTAAATGAAGACAGACGTTCAAGATCATTCTGGGCTACATGTGAGTTCAAAGCCAGCCCTGGCTACGTAAGAGTCAGTCAACAGATAATAAAGGGCTGGAGAGATGCCTTAGCAGTTAAGGCGCCTGCCTGCAAAGCCAAAGGACCCAAGCTCAATTCCCCAGGACCCACGTAAGCCAGATGCACAAGGTGGCACATGCATCTGGAGTTCACTTGCAATGGCTGAAGGCCCTGGCGCACCCATTCTCTCCTTTTCTATCTGCCTCCTCTCTCAAATAAAAATATTTTAAAAAAATAATAAAAGTCTGTTTTGCTTTAATTGGACATTTGCCTTTTATTTTTATTTGAGAGTGACAGAGAGATAAAGAGGCAGAGAGAGAGAATCCTTCTGATCTCTAAGAGACACTAGACCTTGTACTCATAGCAGCACTTACTTTGCTTACTAGCCTTAAGCAGTGATTGAGGATTGAAAACCAATCTGTGGTACCTCAGGGCTCTGAACTCATTAGTCCACAACAGCCCCTGAATGCCAAACAAAACAGACAAGCAGGCAACTCTTGGGTGTGAAGCCCTTGATTTTGCTCCAGAATTTTGACATCATCCTGCTCTGGTGGAAGGGCCATGTGAGAGTCAGCCTTACTTCTGAGTCTATTAAGGGGTCATGTTAACTTTCTTAAGCATAGTAACTCAGGTCCTGAGGAGATTCAGTTGACTTTTCAACCATATAACTTGGGCTGAGACAAGGTCTGGGAAGGAAGGAAAAGACCAATTCAAGCCTGCTGTCATAAGTCCATGGCCACATAAGATCAACTTCATCCCTGTTCAAGTCCAGGGTACCTCTCCCAAGGTCAACTCTCAGCCATAGCACACAGAGACCGTACATGCTCTCGGAACTTTATTAGGTGGAGTCTGGACAAGAGAAACCCTGAAACAGCTGTCCGCCTGGTTCAGGACAACTAGCGCAGAGGAGCCTTTGCTTATTGATGGGCTTTCACAGAAGTGGAAGCAGATCTTTGACTTTTCACATGGGGAGCGACTGGCTGAACATCTGAGACATAGTTCAGATTCTTCTTCAAATGGTTAGCCAGAGAAAGGGAAGGTGCCAGGGACAGGACCAAAAGCAAAAGCCCCTGATCTGTGAGTAAACAGGTACCAGGTCTATGTTGGTCACGGGATCATCATAAGATCTGGTAGAAGGGGGACCATGACAGATGACAAAAGGATTAGTTTCTCAAAAACAGGTATGAAGTAATTACAGAGGGAAAAAACATTGGTTCACAAGGGAGTGAGTTAAGCCGTGATTCTTCATTGTTACCTGACCCCAATACCCAAACTGCCTTGAATCAGTCCTTCCATGGCTGCCCCTGGCAACCCAATGAGCAGGGGCCATGGGGAAGGCCAGAGGCAGAAGGGGTGTGGGTGGGGATTTACTTGGCTACAGTGAGAAGCTGTCTGGGTGGAGACAGCACACTTGTGTGCCATCTGTAGCCAAACCCCAACTCCCCCAGGCTTCTGTCACATTTACAAATACATACATAAATACATTACATACAATAGTGAGTCTGGGAGGCAGGCTTCCCAAAGAGGCTCAGTTGACACAGTATTGCGTCTCAGAATGCTAGGAAAGGGCACCGGGCTCCCAGAAATGTGCTCCGTGCGTGCTCTCCTGCCCAGAGCCCACCCTCTTCAGGGTCTAATTTGTCCAGTATGGAGAGTTGCCATAGGTGGGTTTGGATGCTTGAGACTTGGGTTGCAGGGAGCTGGGCTGGCTGCGCTGACCAGAGCCACTCTGAGGAGGAAAGGAGAAAAGATTGTCAGGGCCAAACGTAAAACTGGGCTAGGACAGGCAGGCCGCCTCCTTCGCTGGGCTTACCTGAGTATCCTGTGGCAGGTGGTGGTGCAGCAGCTGTGAATGAGGCTGCTGGTGGGCGGGCAGGATGTGAAGGAACGGTGGGGGTGCATAGCCAGGGGCTGCTCCAGGGGCCATGGGCCCAGTGGAACCCAGGGCAGAGGGCAAGCTGAAAGGTGGAGGGGTCCCTGCATGAAATCCCTGCTTGTCAAAAGTCTGCTGGGCAGAGAAGACCATGTGAAAGTTAGGTAGGCCGCAGTCCACACCAATCTACCCACCCACCTTCATCCACCCTCACCTGTGTCTTGTTATAGACAGAACCGGTCATATCAGGTAGGCCGGTGGCGCCTGAAGACACCGATACTCCTAGGAAAAAGAGCAGTTAGTCACTGCCACAGCAACTGATCCCAGCTCCAAGGATGGCAAGGGTAACCCTGCCTGAGAGTGGTCAGAAGGGAGAAAACAAGTCCTTCAGGCTTTGCTCCTGGAGAAGTGAACAGTACCTTTGCCAGGCCCAGAACCAGTGGACTTGTTTGGTGCCTGCGATGATCCACCATAGGCACCCTTGGTGTAGTCTCCTGCCGCGGTCCCCTGGGTCAAGTCATCATAACCTACATGGCAGGGTACAAGAGGCATGTGTGAGCCCAGCAAACCTGCCATGCTCTGTGCCTCTCTGTAGGACTCTGGGGGGAGTCCTTACCTGTGCTATAGCTGTGCTGGCCATAACCACTGGCCTGCTGGAAGGGGGCCGGGGGGGTGCTGAGGCTCACACCATGCTGCTTGGCTGAGGCTGGAGGGACCTATGGGAGCAAGCAGGTGAGATTTTAGTGTAAGAGGAATGGTGGAGCACACCAGCAGCCTCTGCCAACAGGTGACAGTTACAAGCAGAGGGAACAAGTGTGATAGACGGTGGATCTAAAGGCGGGGGGAATGTAATCTTGTCCCTGAACAGTCTTGATGACAATGAGGCTATGTGGGTTTGTGACCCAGTCTTCTCTCGTTTCTGCTATCAGAAGCTGGAATACAGGCATTAAGGCTTCTGGTGGGGGGTGGGGGGGGGTGGGAGGGGAGAGCAAGCAAGCAAGCGAGCAAGCTTGCTTCAACATTTCAGCAACACTGGCATCAGGGGAGGAACTGCAAAAATACTCACAAACATAGTGGGCCCATACTGGAAGGCACTGGGCACGCCTGTGTAGTAGGGGAGGCCAGTGTAGCTGTAGCCAGGTGGCAGAGCAGGATTCAAAAAGGGCTGCTGCGCTGTGTGGTGGGTCTGGGATTGGCTCTGTTGTGCCTGAGCTGGCGTGGCGGGAGGCGCAGGGGATGCAGAGTCTCCACGGCCAAATTTCGTAACATCACCTAGAAGAGGAATACTGACTTGTTTTGTTTTTTTTTTGGGGGGGGGGGTTGGCGGTGGTGTTTGGTTTTTTTGAGGTAGGGTCTCCCTCTAGCCCAGGCTGACCTGGAATTCACTCTGTAGTCTCAGGGTGGCCTTGAACTCAAGGTGATCCTCCTACCTCTGCCTCAGAGTGTTAGGATTAAAGGTGTGCGCCACCACGCCTGGCTAATACTGACTTGTATAAATAACCAGGGATTAAAGCCAGACTGGCTCTTGCAAATAAGAACATGTCTAACTGCCAGCTTAAGTAAAAGCAGCTTAAAAAGTCTCTCAAGCCCTGCTGCTCAGTTCTTCTGCATTTTCCTTCTAGCTTCCTGGGGATAGCTACAGGCCAGCACATCCCCTCCCACTCTCAACCCAGTGAACCAACTAACCTGAATATGGATTATTAGCTAGGCTCCCATCTCGGCTGGCAAGGGCTGTGGGTGCTGCAAAGGGAATTCCGTAGTAATCCTAGGAAAGACCAAGGAGGCTCATTGAACAAATGGTCTCAGCCCATCCCCAAGAAAGCAGCTCAGCAGCAGCACAGGCACAGGGCACTCTCAAGACAGGCAGCACTGAGAACTGCACGAACAGCAGTGTCTTCAGGGTGTGCAGGTCAGGACCCCTACCGTCCACTGACCACCGGAAGACAGACTGGCCAGCCCTGCCACCTGCACCAGCATAGCTACTGGAGGCCCAATCTCATACATCTATTGCACACCAGATGAGGATTTGACCCAGGCTGAACCAACTATTCTAAAGGGCAGTAGGAAAGTACACCAAATGGAACAAACCTGAGAAAGCAATTAGGAAAGAGCCTAGAAGGTTGAAAGAGGGACAGGACCCCAGGTCTAGGCCAGTCACCCCACTTC
Source organism: Dipus sagitta (assembly GCA_036346955.1). Taxonomy (NCBI): domain Eukaryota; kingdom Metazoa; phylum Chordata; class Mammalia; order Rodentia; family Dipodidae; genus Dipus; species Dipus sagitta. The sequence goes on along the minus strand of CM070770.1, from coordinate 107,742,068 downwards.
ACTTTGCCCTAGCAGCACAGACTGAGGACTTAGGGGTGAGGATGGCAGAAACAATGGCGTGGAGACAAAGGGTAAAACAAGGTGCAGACCTCTAGAGAAGCAAAGTAACCCTTACTTGTCACCCAGGGTCTTGGACAAACTTGGTATCTAAGCAAACACAAACTTTAGGTGTGAGGTCACGGCCAAACAAGAATCACTGTGGCTGGAAATGACACACATATCCTCTGCCTGGCCACATCTCTAGGAAACCAATAAGCACAGGACTGGGTAAAATGAATGGAGAAAGCAAAAGAGAAAGATCTGAAGGGGGAGCCTTTTTTTTTTTTTCCACAGAAGATGAGGCAACCCAAAAAGATGGGAATTAGTGCTCACTTTGGCAGCACATATACTAACACTGGAACGATACAGAGATTAGCATGGCCTCTGCACAAGGATGACACGCAAAGGTGGCAATTAGGTAGTAAAGGCTGAAGAAAAAAAAAAAAAAAAGACCCAAAGGGGGCTCAGCAATTAAAGGCCCTTGCTTGCAAAGTCTGATAGACTGGGTTTGACTCCCCAGTGCCCACGTAAAGCCAGATGCACTAAGTAGCATATGAATCTAGTTTGTTTGCAGTGACAGGAGGCCCTGGAGCACCCATTCTCTCTCTGTTTGCCCCTTTCTGTCTGTCTCTCTCAAATAAATATGATTTTTTTTTAATGAGCCACAGGAAAATGAAAAGCTATGTATTTTCAATGTGGGCTCACTATGGCTTTTCTCCAAGGCTGCCACCAGGGGGTTTGGGAAGATCTTCGGGTGGACAGCCAGCAGGCCCTTGGCTAGCCTCCGTCTCTGCAGATGACTGCAGCACGTGTAGTATTTCCCTGGAAGGCAGAGGTGGGACCCATACTCTGGGGGACCTGGCAAGGGGAGAGGCAACACCCAGGGATACATTTAAAGGGCAGGTAAGCTCTGCAATGAGGAACACGGAAGATGATTTCATGTGGCCTGCCAGTCTCTGATGCTGGCTTGCAAGTAGCAAGCCTGGTCTTTACTATGGGAGACCTAGGGCTTCATCCTTATACACAGGGTCAGAGGGAAGAGGCAAATCTGGCCTGAGAGTGAGGTGGCAACAACCAGGGAATAGTTTTTTCTAGCAGATAAAGGTGAGAAGCCAGACCCAGAAGACAGTCAGCTCCTGCCACTCATTCTGCTGGGGACAGAACAACAACGCTGCTGTCACAAAGCTTTTGACATGGGCTCTCAGGTCTGAATTCGGGTCCTCATGCTTAGCACTCCTACCTGCTGAGCCATCTCTCCAGCCCCACTTGTGTTGTACAGTATATTTGCTTGTTTTCTGAGACAAGGTCTCTCGATATGCAGCCTTGTCTGGCCTCAAACTCAATCAGCCATTTCAATGTTGGGATTTTTTTTTTTTATTTGATTTATATGAGAAGGAGAGTCAGTGTGTGTAGGTATGGGCACACCAGGGCCTCTTGCTGCTATAAGTAAACTCCAGAAGCCATGTGCTACTTTATGCATCTAGCTATATGTGGGTCCTGGGGATTCGAAACCAGACTGTCAGGCTTTGTAACCAAGTGCCTTTAACTGCTGAGCCATCCTCACAACCCTGTTTTTTTTTTTCCTTTAAAATAAATAATAAATAAAATAAAATAAAAACAGGGAGATATGGAACTATAGTTAAAACAGGGTATGGCCACCAATGTTTCTCAAATTCTGCAGGGACAAGCACTGGACACTTATCTTGTCATAGCAATGACCATACCAAGCACATCACCACTGCAAACACTTTCTCAGGGTAGTATTAAGGGTGTTCCATAGGTTAAGGATCCTGAAGAACAAGCAGGGTGGCAGACAAGCCAAAAAAGTAAAATAACAAGAAGAGGTGGAATTGCCAAGGTATCACCAAGTCAAATGACACTCACCATCGGCAGCCGTGACTGCAGCATCTGGAGCTCATCATAGCCGTAGATCTGCAAAACCAGAAGGCTTTGTTAGGGGCCACACTGCCCTCCGGCAAGTTGAAGACCATCCAGGGGTCAAAAGAAGCTTGGGGTACAAGACACCCAGGAATGGGCTTGGAACAGGTGCTCCATGTGACTATGGAGTCACATCAGGAGTCAAGGAGATACAGACAGGGAAGAGAACAGCCTCAGAGGAAGGTGTCCCAGACCCAGCCCATGACCCCTCACCAGATCCTGCCAGGAGCTCCACCATGTGCTCACCGGGTAGGCAGGAAGCAGTCCTCCAGGGCCCACGAGGTACTGGTTGTGCAGCAGGGGAGGCACCCCCTGAGGCAAGTTTGGGGGTGCTTTGCCTGTAGAAGAAAAAGTCAAGAGTGGGGCTGGAGAAATGGCTTAGTGGTTAAGGCGCTTGCCTGCAAAGCCAAAGGACCCAGGTTCGATTCCCCAGGACCCACAAGCCAGATGCACAAGGGGGCGCATGCATCTGGAGGCCCTGGTGCGCCCATTCTCACTCTCTCTCAAATAAATAAAGAAAAATAAAAAATATTTAAAGAAAAAGAGTAGAGCAGCCACTACACAAGTGGGGCTCCTCCGCTGCTCCGGGAGGAGGCATAGGCCTGGAAGTTTTTACTGTTGATAGCACTGACCCCGACATGCCCCTGACAATGACAAGAAGCAGCTCAGGGAAGATGGAAACCACATGCACGAGGATGAGGATGTTTCAACGCCTGGGGGTTCTTCACCCAGACAGGAACCCTACTACTTCCCAACACAGAAGGACACACTGCACTGGGCAACATGAGCCTAAGAAACAATCTGCTTCCTCAGTGCAGAAGGGGCCTCGGGAGAGGCGGACTGGGCCAAAGGTGACCTCTAGCAGTTTCCACAGTCTGCTGGGCCCACTAAGCCTGGGTCTGAATGACAAGCCAAATACCGCCAGGAATTCTGCCCCAGGCAGGACCACCTACAAAACTCCTGATTCTACCCATTCCACATAAAGCTGGGTCAATCAACACAATAGCAAAGCTGACCAAGGCAGAGCCACAATAGGTGTGCAACCTTCTGATGCCTGTATCTGCCCAGTATGCCCTAGCAGCTGCCACTGGGCACTGTTTCTGAGAAACCAAACGTGCACATTTGAAGGGGCAAGGAAGGGTCCTGGCCACATATCATACCTGAGGTCACCAAGGATGTGGCCCTGGCACTGCTGCTGGGTGCGCTCACAGTGGTCCCGCTCAGGCAGAGGTTGCTCGCGGTGCTCATGCTCCCAGGCAGAACAACGCCCGAGGATGGGACACTCGGGGCAGAGGTCGCTGCTGTTGAGAAGGTGGCCGAGGAAGGGGTGTTCTCCACATTAGCATGCTGGTAAGACAAAAGCCATGACACATGGGTCTGAGGCGGGGAAGGGTATGCTGGAAGTGGCTTTGGGCCTACACTCTTATAGCTACATAGGCAGGTGACTCTAAGGCCAGGGAATAACTCTTGCTCTGTGATCACTGTGGCTCCAGATTCAGCCATTAGTACTCAAAGTGAACATCAACACCATTAAAACTGAACTCTGCAACCTAAGCCACACTGCTTATGCTTTGTATTTAAAACAAGGCACAGAAAGATCAAGTGAACTTTACATCATAAACCAACACAAACCACTTGAGTTTAAGAGGAGAACCCAGCTGACAGAAAAGGAGAGGCTCAGAAGAGCTGGCACTACACCAAAAGTGGCCCAAGCCAAAGTCTCAGGGATGTCTTTCTACTATGCTTCTTAGCTACTCTGGTTTGGAAGCCACAAGAGGCCATGAAGGGCCTTTATTCAACTTAATACCTTGCACTCTACTAATGCCTCACCAGGACCTACCTAAAAGGATATGGCCCGCCACGATGACTGCTTAACAAGATCCACCTGGAAAGTAAAGGGAACACTCCACAAGACACTGAGGTTAAGAACCCTGCCAACAGCTCTGCAGTAATAAGGTCTTGGGAAAGGTGTCACGCACTGAGGGGCTACAGGAGAGACACACTAAACTGGACAAAATAGGCTGCAAGTAGGCAGGGAACAGCTCTGCCAGACTGAAAGTATGCAGCACTCAGAAGCATAGAGACTCCTGGAGAAGAATTCAAAGGACATTCAGGACCCAGGAGGAAGTGAGCCACCACCAAAGGATCTGTGGACATGCTGTGAGCTGGAGGCCGGCTTGACTGATATATATATATATATATATGGCCTTGTCACTGACTAGAGTTGTTGGACTTGGAGATACAAAGTTTGATGTTTGCCCTGTTTAAATCTTGCATTGGTTGTATATTTCTTTGCTAAGCCCAATGCCATCTTTTGCACTGTGAATGTATATTCTGTGCCATTATGCTTTTTTTTTTTTTGTATTATGACTCAGTTAAAAGACCTTAGACTATGGGGATGTTTGAACATCACTGGGAGTGATCAAAACTATGGGGACTTATACCCTCCAAGGCTCAGTGACCATTGCAGAAGAGGTGATGGGAAAAATATAAGAGCCAAAGAAAGGGGAGGCGTGCTTGCAATGCTGTCTTCCAGATACAAAGTGTTTGTGATATCCATGACCTCACCAGTGCCTGATGTTACCTACACAAGACCTTCTTGAGGGGGGAAAATGATGACACCAAATAGTTAGAAAGAAGAAGGGATTCAGGGGAGGAGCTACTTCAAAAGGGGAAAAGAGGGTATGTGGGAGAGGATTATGATCATGGTATCTGTATGTATGTCAATAAAAAGTTATAAAAGAACAGCACTCGGGAGGCAGAAGTAGGACTGTTGTGAGTTCAAGACCATCCTGAGATTACATAGTGAATTCTAGATCAGCCTGGACTAGAATGACACCCTACCTCAAAAGGCAAAAAAAAAAAGGGGGGGGGCGGGGGATAACTGAAGAGATGGCTGTTTAGGCACTTGCCTGCAAAGCCTAAGAACCCAGGTTTGATTCCCCAGTACCCACATAAGCCGGATGCACAAAGTGGCACATGTGTCGAGTTCATTTGCAGTGGTTGGAGACCCAGGCACACCCATTCGATACGTCCTACCTTCTCAAAATAAGTGAATAAATAAAATTCTCCCTCCCTCTCTCAAATAAAAACAATTTTTAAAAATGGTTTAAAAAATCATGGATGAATCGGGCATAGTGGAGCATGCCTTTAATCCCAGCACTTGGGAGGCAGACAGAGATGGATTGCTGTGAGTTCAATGCCACCCTGAGAGTACAAAGCAAATTTCAGGTTAGTCTGGGCTAGAGAACAAGATGCTACCTTGAAAAAAAAAAAGGTGGGGGGATGGGGAGAAGTGCTGTGGAATGCTATCTTCCAACTGTAGCACGTCCTATCACTCACCCACAGCAGCTGTGGTTAACTGCAGAAGCTCTGCACAAGATTGAACCTGTGGATACTATTAAGGATAGGAGGGGCTCATGAGGCCCCACCTACTTTGAGAAGCTTTTGGTAGTTAATAGTTGCTGGGGGAGGAGACATTTTTCAGTTGTACAGTCACTGGTAAATAACCCCACCTCATGCTCATGTGAAGCTTGTGAAAGTAGAAGGGTACTAGTTGCCAAGACAGAGTTCAGTGGATGTGGCGAGAAGGTAAAGGGGAATTAATGTAACCATTCTTTCCAAAACCTGTATAAATTGTCAGAAAAAAATTCTTTAAAAGACACCACTGAGGGAGGGTGCTAAGGGCCATGATGTATAGAATACTCTCATTTCTATCATGGGAAACAGACCAAATGCAAGGGAAAATAACTGGTGCTGCATTTTTCCTTTTGATGGATTAAAAAAAATTTTTTTTGTTTATTTTGATTTATTTATTTGAGAGCAACAGAGAGAGAATGGGCGCGCCAGGGCCTCCAGCCACTGAAAATGAACTCCAGACGCATGCACCCCCTTGTGCATCTGGCTAATGTGGGTCCTGGGGAATCGAGCCTCAAACCGGGGTCCTTAGGATTCACAGGCAAGCACTTAACTGCTAAGCCATCTCTCCAGCCCTTTTGATGGATTTTTTGTTAAGCTTCAAGAAGATGGAAGAAATAGGAGATTCTTGGGAAAAATCAAGCCATTAGAGACTGGAAAGCCTGTTAGTATGTAAGGTTTTATTTTCCAAGGTAAGGGCTCACTCTAGCCTAAAGACATGCACTAACTCACTTGGCAGTATAAAGCTTTTTATAACTTCTGTTATTAGTTTGAATATCTTAACAATATGACCATTCTATCACACTGATATAGAGTGTGGAACTCTTCAGACAAGGCACATCAGGCTGTGGTACTTTGTTATGAGCAAAACTCCTCTATTAAGATTCAGAATGTGGGGGACTTCCGGTTAAGATGGAGGCGTAGTAACCATGCCAAAGCAGCCTAAGGGAGAAAAAGACAAAAAAAAAAAAAAAAAAAACCCACCAGCAAAATACACACTTTTACTAAAAAGTGAGGTGCATAAGGAATTAAAACAGCAGCAGAGAAGTAGGAGAGATCCAGAGCATCCAGAGCCCACACAGGCCGGCAGAAGCGGCTCCAGCAGCGGCGGCGCCAGGTCCGCAGGGCCACAGCGGCCAGGCTGGGCTTGAGCCGCAGGAAAAGCCAGGTGAGGGGATTTTCCACTCACACCGGAGCTTTTTGCAAACTCAAGAAATGTGAAGGGAGAACGGCAGTGAACAACAGAGGAGCAGATCACCAGGTAGAGGATCACGTGGACCAGCCAGAGAACTAGAGCAGCATCGACAGCCTCCCCTCCCCCACCGCCAGTGCCCAGCTCTGGCGAACAGAGCAGCGATCCAGTGACCCAGCCAGCCTACTTGAACCAAAGAGGTGCACCAAAGAGGGACCCAAGCAGGAGTGCAGCATAACTGAGACCAAAATCATCCCAAATGTAACTGGGATTACAGCAGGTCAGTACCCGCCTAATAAACCTGGTATGTAGGCCTGAACCAGACGTGCTAATTGCACCTTCCATATCAGGATAAATTATATGTTAAATCTAATGGATGGTCAGATTTGCCATTCTTAAATAAGCTATATTTTGGGCTTTTTATTTGTTGCTTCTTGATTTATAGTGGCTTTGTTTCCTCTTCTGTTATACATTAGGGAAGGGTCTCACTTGGTCACAAGCTGACTTGGAACCCTCAACAGACCAGAAATCTTAACCTCCTTGTTGATAGAGGTTCTGATTGTCATAATACCTACTCTTGCATAAATACTCTGTGCTGTTTTTCATTGAAAGTGTACATTATTTAGTTAAATTTTAGAATCTATCTGTATTTGGTTCCACTCAGCCTACTTGAATACTCATAGCAGGCAAAACCAACACCTAGGGCCACTTTTGTAGACTCTGAGAGTCTTGAGAGCCACACCTAGCACCTTAAGCTCCTACCCTGAAGATATATAACATCAGATTGATTGATACATCTAATAATACCCAGCTAACTAGAAAATCCAATCATTAAATCAATCCAAGATGCAAAAATATATACATTATAACACAAGAAACACCAAAAATCAAGACAATATAAATTCACCAAAAAGTATTAATGCATCAGAAATGACCTCCAGTGAGAACGAGTTAGGAAATGCCTGAGAAAGATTTCATAAGAATGATTATAAATATGTTCAAAGAAGTCAAAGAAGAAATCAAAGGAATAAAAGAGGAAATCAAAGGAATCAAAGACGACACAGGACACCAATTTAGTGAAATAAAAAGGTCAATACTAGATATAAATAAGGAAATAGAAATAATAAAGAAAAACCAGTTAGAATTACTAGCAATAAAGAACACAGGTGGCAGAAAGAATGTAAGAGCCAAAGGAAGGGTAGGACTCCTTACAACGTGCTCCCCCCAGACACAAAATGGCCTGGATATCCATGACCTCAGTGCCTGACACTACCTGCACAAGACCAACATAAGAGTAGGAAAAGATCATTTGACATCAAAATCAGACTGACTGAGATGGGGAGGGGATATGATGGAGAATGGAGTTTCAAAGGGGAAAGTGGGGAGAGGGAGGGTATTACCATGGGATATTTTTTAAAATCATGGAAGTTGTTAATAAAAATTTGGAAGAAAAAAAAAGATTCAGAATGTGCAGGTCCCAAGAGAAAAGAAGTACTGGACTCCCAACAAAGCACCCAGGACCTGGAGGCCACCCTCTGGCATTTATGGTGAGAGTAGCTCATAGCTCCCACAGCCAGAAGCAGAGGCAGGTGTTACTTTTTGGAGGGAGGGAGAGAGGGAGGGAGGGAGAAAAAAATTGAAAGAGAGAATGCAGGGCCTTCTGCCACTGCAAATGAATTCCAGACATATTTGCCACTTTGTGCATCTATCTGGCTTTACATGGGTACTGGAGAATACAACCTAGGCTATCAGATTTGCAAGCAAGTGCATTTAACCACTGAGCCATCTCTTCAACCCGGTTTATTTTATGACAAAGATTTGACTTGGGTTGGGCATGGGGGCACATGCCTTTAATCCCAGCACTTGGGAGGCTGGAGTAGAAGGATCACTGTGAGTTGGGAGACCAGCCTGGGACTACAGAGTGAGTTCCAGGTCAACCTGGGATAGAGTGAGACCCTTCCTTAAAAAAAATAAAAGGAATGGCCCCTTTGCCACCACCTCACTTTGCAGTTGAGGCGATCCCTTCCTCAAAGAAAACAAGGTCATCACTTTGTTCCTCCCCCACTGGTCTCCATCCAGATCCTCCCTACTTGTGGATCTGTAATTCCTACTTACCTGAAACCTCTGTTACCTAGAAGTGGAACACTGTTGTTTTGTCCAAGTATCTTCTATCCACCCAACAGTATGCTCCTATCTCTCCCAACTTTTCATTAAGAACCTCCTACAACTCACTTCCTTTCCATTTTGCAACCATTCCTTCCCCAATTCACCATCTGGCCAAAGCCACACTTCTTAAAAACATGCTCCCAATTCCACAACTCACACTTGTTCCATAACCGCCCTCTACTCTAGGGTTACTCTCTGGTACACGAGGGTGCTTCCTAGATGACACCTCTACTTTGACTCTCTCCTGGCCTGGCTTCCTTGCCTGCAGCACAATTCTACTTCCATTTTGTCGTTCTAGCCTCCCAGACATTGTTCTTTCAACTGTCCACCAACAAGCAGAGGAAAATGGCATGGGAATAGGTCAAATAGGATACTTAATGCCTTCCCCTAGGAAAATCCTCACGATACCAACATAGCAGAATGCAATTATACTGTCTGAGCAAGACTAAGGGCAATCAGCCTCAGAAAGATGTATATATAGGTGCTCCTAGCAGAAGGTACAGTTCCTCACCCAGGTACCTCCTTCCCTACAAGAACTTTCTCTACATCAAGGAGTAAAGAACAATGATCTCTTTTTATTTGTGTGTATGCGTAAAGACATGCCAGGACCTCTTACTGCTACAAATAAACACCAGAAATTTTTTCCCACTTTTTGTGTCTGGTTTATGTGCATGGCTTGGGCATTGATCCTAAACCAGAAGGCTTTGCTAGCAATGTCTTTACTGCTGAGCCCTCCCCACAGCCCTAGACCACAGCCCTTGACTCAAAAATGTGTTTTAATGGAGCTCAGGTTGAAGTAAGCAATGAGCCAATTTTGCTATAGGAAACATTTAAATGCCTCAACACAAAAAGGCTCATAAAATAAAACTGCCCATGTTGACTATGAAAATCTTCTATAAGAAAAAGGGAACACACCCAGTTTGGGGGAGGAAGCTCACCATTGACCTCCTGTGCAAGCGCCCAAGAATCTAAGGCACTAAAGCCAACAGATTCCAGATCATCTCAGTCCTTCAAAATTAACAAGCTTCACTTCCCAAGTGCACATGGAAAGGTGCAGGTGTGCTGAGCAGGAAGAGGTGGGCACTTACAGTGTGTGGCGTGCTTGAGGACCGTGCAGCATGTGCAGAGGAGAGGTTGCTCTGGTGGCTGGAGAGGGAACCAGAAGACAAAAAAGAGCATCATGTGTCCAACCAAACAACTTTTTCCAAAGTAGCAAGGCCTACTTGATTTGAGGGGGCTGTCTCTGGGGAAGCTTGAGCACCGGCCCTCATGCCCTCAGAATCCAGGGGCAGGATCTTCCTGGTGGTTAAAATGACCCTAACAGGTCATTCACCATGAGATCTGATACACAGGCATTCTGTAAACTACAACCCTTTTTGCTATTTTGACTATAAAAAGAGAAACTAGGATTGTAGTATGGACACTGCCATTCCTGGAAAGCTCATATTATTTACTGAGAGTCAAGAAAGGTTCCATATATACTTCATATTTCTGAGTTAAAACCTCAGTTCTCATTAGACAAAGAATTCAAATCAAGTATTTTTGCTCCTCATTGCAGGGTTCTAAAACTACACAGAAAATGTACGCAACAAGCAAACCTATTTTCCTACAACTGTTCTAATAATTTGATCTCTAGAGCCATGACAAGTATAAGTCAGATAACTGCTCAGAAATCCAACATCTTTTTTTTTTTTTTTTTTAAATCACAGCAGTAGGGTCTCGCTCTAGCCCAGGCTGACCTGGAATTCACTATGGAGTCTCAGGGTAGCCTTGAACTCACAGTGATCTTCCTACCTCTGCTTCCCAATGCTGGGATTAAAGGCATGCGTCACTACATCTGGCTCCAAAATCATTTTTAATCCACATTAATGTGACATGGGCAGGAAACTAGAGATAGGCTAGGTTCACAACACCTGCCTGAGGGCCAGGAAGAGTAGCAGGAACCCATGGCCCCACTGCTTCCCAAGAGACCCAGTACTCTGCCAACACAGGCGGCAGAAGGAGTCAAAGCTCTCACATCTATAAGTCATGAGACCTGACCAACACAAAAGCTAAGAAAGAATATTAATGTAAAGCTAAAGACTGCACGTCAGAGAAGGTATGTGGTTTTCTTCATGGGCACAACCTAGGACAGAGCTCCAGGTCTTTGATCCAATCCATTTCTTACTCTGGGCCCACATTTTCCCCATACCTGCTAAGCTGAGAGAGGGGGCTGTTGGACAGGTCACCAGACTGGGACAAGGAGGGCAAAGTGGCAGTGTGCTGGGATGCAGAGGGTAGAAGAGCAGTGCAGGAAGTGGTGCTAGGCAGGGAGCCCACAGATGGAGGATCTGTTGTCTTTGGAGCTGGAACGGATGAAGTATCTGTAAGAAACATATCTGTTTAGCAATCTTGAGTACTGAAAAACACACTCTGTATCTTGTAAACCTTGGGTGAGACACATACAGAAGTTGTCCCTAGGACATGCCAAAGCATGCCACTAGAGGGCGCCATTTCTCTCAGATAGGACTACCAATCAATATATGAAAGTTGAGCAAGAGTCAAAGAGCAGGAAATGACACCTTTAAATAATAAACTGTCCATGATGTGGCCATATTTTTGTTCACAGAAACATGACCCTCAGTAGCACCCAGAAAGGAAAAAGGGTGCTGAGACTGATGTGTATATAGTAAGGCACAAGCCTCCCAAGGTACAGCAAGGGAGAGTGAAGAATGGATGGCAAGACAACACTGAACATTTCTATCCGCTTGGTACCAGTGCAGGGGGACACTGGCAGCTTGTGGCCAGGCCAGGAAAGGTGGGATAGAGAACTCAGTGTATATAAGACAAAGAGGTCTATATACCTAAAACCTTCAGGAAGAATACATTCCCACTTCCTAGTTAAGAACTTCACCATATAAATCTCAGAGCAAAAATGGAAGATTTTTAGAAAGGACATGGACACAATCAATTCACTTTATGGAAAAGACTCAGCTTCACTGCTGTCCACACATTCAGCTCAGATATGTGCTTGGAAGTACAACATCATTGTCTTTTCCTGATAGGATGGAGAAACCACCTTTCCCCTTGTGCAGGAATGACTCCCTGTCTAACAGACCAGGACAGGTAAGCATGCAGCTAGGTCAACGCTCTCTCTCTTTCACATTGAATTGAGGGAGGTTGGGCACAAAGGGTCTCATGTATCCCAGGATGGCCCCTAACTTCCTATGAACAGTTAACTAATATACTTACTGTCCAGTGAGTGCTGACTTCGACTACCACCATGTCCATTCTACAAGGAACAGAAAAGAAAGTTAAACCCAGAAAATATCAAGACAACGACATGAATCTCTATTTGGGCTAAATACATAAAAGTATAGATTAACAATGGAACAGTTATCTGTTTTATTCTAATTTTTTTTTTAAAGCAGGACCTCACTTAAGCCCAGACTGGCCTGAACTCACTATATAGCTCAGGCTGGCCTCATACATACTCATGGTTGTTCTTCTTCAGCTATTAAGTGCTGGGATTAAAAGCATGCATCACCACACCTGACTTTTCTTGTTAGCTTTACTGGAACTTCTTTTCTTTCTCTCTTTCTCCCCCCCCCCCCAGGTTTTTTGAGGTAGGGTCTCGCTCTAGCCCAGGCTGACTTGGAATTCACTATGTAGTCTCAGGGTGCCCTCAAACTCATGGTGATCCTCCTACATCTGCCTCCCGAGTAATGGGATATTAGGCATGTGCCACCATGCCCAGCTTTTATTGGAATTTCTTGAGGTTCATTCAAACTAGATGATTTTAAGTTCTGTATTTTTGAAGACCACACTGTCATCACCCACTCTCTACTTACCTGTTTTAGACAAGTCAGCTTTCAAGGTCACGTTTTGTTTTATTTGAGGCTGTTTTGGCTAATTTTGGTAATTTCTGGTATGGAAATTGTTTTTTGTTCCCCCCAATAATTTCAATGACAGTATTTGCAGGAGACTGGAAAGTGCTTAGTGATATAAGTATAATGAAACTTTATATTCCTTAAACAGTTAAACAGCTTAATAATTGTCTTACAATTATTTTTATTGCTTCCTGTTTCTTTAGTATATCCCCAAATACTAAGTCTAGGCTTCAAAACTACCCACTCCTTGAGGTTTAATGGACTTTGTTGTATTGCCTCTTTATATGCATACATGTATGTATCTAGTATTGATCTATACAAGCTAACTTTGGAAACAGGAAGGGTGGGGAGGCCAGCTGTAGGACAGATTCAAAACCTACACTGGGCCAGGTGTGGTGGTGCATGCCTTTAATCCCAGCACTTGGGATTAAAGAGGTAGGAGGATCGTGGGGAGTTCGAGGCACCCTGAGACTATACAGTGAATTCTAGATCAGCCTGAGCTACAGTGAAACGCTGCTTTGAAAAACCAAAACCAAACAAACAACAACAAAAAAAGCCCTACACTGGTGCTGAAGAGATGGCTCAACAAATAAGTGAGCTTCCTATAACAAGCTTGAGGGCCTGAAAGCACCCTGAGTTTGAGTCTCTAGATACCACATAAACAAGTGGGTATGACCACCTATGCTTGGAACCCCACCACAATAAAGGGGAACAGACACCAGGCTATCAGCCAGGCTCCTAAAATAAATAAGCAAACAAACCAGCAAGCTTCAGTATCAGTAAAGTGACTCTGGCTCAAGTAACAACAGGGAGAACAATGGAGTGGGCCACTCAACATTAAGCTCCACTCCACCCCTGTACAGGCAAGCCCATGGGGTGCCACAAGGGTACATGCATGTGCATATACCACATACTTACACAAGCAAAACAAAAAACTACACAGATCCAGGTGCTCTCCCTCCTATGCAGCAGGTGACACCCCATCCCAATTTCTTGCATGGGTTCTACACATTACCAAACTGCTAACATCTGGGCATGTCAAATTAGACAAAATAAATGTTGTGGCTCCACTACACAATGATGCTGAACATCACCTGGTTTACCAGTTCAAGAATAAGAGAGGGGCCAGGCGTGGTGGTGCACACCTTTAATCCCAGCACTCAGGAGGCAGAGGTAGGAGGATTGCTATGAGTTCGAGGTGACCCTGAGACTACATAGTGAATTCCAGGTCAGCATGAGCCAGAGTGAAACTACCTTAAAACAAGAGTAAGAGAGGGGGCTGGGGATGTAGTCTAGGACTACACTGAGACCCTGTAAGGAGAGAGAGAGGGAGGGAAGGAAGCCTACTTCAACAAAACTCAATGAACTACAAGGATTCTAGTCAAAATAAAATCTTATCCAAAAAGCATAACTGGCCAAACCACACCCTAACTTCTATGTATGATGTCCTATAAGAAGAAACCAGGAAGCAGCACTTACTGTGATGGTACTTGGAGCTGAGGCCGGTGGACTCACAGAGCTTTGGTATGCGATCCTGGTGTGCACAGAACTCTGGTCATAGGAGGAAGACGTTGTTACTGGACTAGTGGAACTCAAGGATGAGCTGGTCAGACTGGAGGAGGTAATAACTGAAGTTGTGTAGGTGGAGTTCGGCACAGCACTGGTCATTGGTAAAGAGGTATTCAAAGGATCACTGAAAAGAGTAAAAGATGGGCTAGAGAGATGGCTAAGCAGTTAAAAGCACTTGCTTGCAAAGCCTGATGGTCCAGGTTCTATTCCCTAGTATCCATATAAAGCCAGGTATACAAAGTGGCAAATGTGTCTGGAATTTGTTTGCAGTGGCAAGAGGGCCTGCATTCTCTCTTTCTATCTGCCTCTTTCTCTCTCTCAAATAAATAAAACTAAGTATCAGGGACTGGAAAGATGGCTCAGCAGCTAAAGGCACTTGTGTTCAAAGCCTGATGGCCCTGGTTTGATTCTCTAGTACCTCATGTAAAGAGAGACTCAACCCCTCTGTGTTGTCTTACTCTCTGTCTCAAATAAATAAAAATACTTAAAGAAAAATTTTAAGGCTGGAGAGATGGCTTCATGGTTAAGACGCTTGCCTGTGAAACCTATGGACTCAGGTTTGATTCCCCAGAATCCCAGTAAAGTCAGATGCACAAGAGTGGTGCATGTGTCTGGAGTTCAAATAAATACATAAATGAATAAAAATTTTTAAGAAAATCTTAAAGAGTAAAACATATTAGAGTCACATTAGTTTTGTCTGACATAGCTTCACTGACCAGAACATGTCATCAGTTTGTCATACTCTAAATTAAATATACATGCAGGGCTGGAGAGATGGCTTAGCGGTTAAGCGCTTGCCTATGAAGCCTAAGGACCCCGGTTTGAGGCTCGATTTCCCAGGACCCATGTTAGCCAGATGCACAAGGGGGCGCACGCATCTGGAGTTCACTTGCAGTGGCTGGAGGCTCTGGCGCGCCCATTCTCTCTCTGTATCTGCCTCTTTCTCTCTCTGTCTGTGGCTCTCAAATAAATTAAAAAAATTTTTTTAAATATACATGCAACTAGTAATTTATACTATTTTCTTTAACTTAAGCTATTAAATTCCCTCATAGATCCTTAATTTAACTGACAGGTAGGAAGGGGGGGCTGGGTAAGAACACTGGCTACTCAAGAATGAAGATCTGAGTTAGATCCCTAGCATCCACATAAAAAAGCCAGGTAGGGCAGAGACAGGAGGATCTCTAGGAGTCACTGGTCAGCCACTCTGGAGAGTTCCAGGTTCAGTGAAAGACCTGAGTTCAAGAAAATAAAACTGAAGATTGACAGAGAAGGATACAGAGTTTTCCTATGCCCTTTCCACACATAAAGTGAGAGTATTTGCACATACATGCATATGCTGCATGCATATACACAGAAACCATGACATACTCAAGACACAAAGGGGAAAAAACAGAGCCCTTAAGATATGTTTAAGAGAAGGGTGGAGAGATGGCTCAGCAACTAAGGCACTTGCCTGCAAAGCCTAATGCCCCAAATTGAATTCTCCAGTACCCGTGTAAAGCTAAAGTGGTGCATGCATATTGAGTTCCTTTACAGTGGGCTAGAGGCCCTGGCATGCCAATTCTCTCACTCTCTAAAATAAAAAAAATTAAAAACTTTAAAAAATAAAAGTATAAAAATATATGTTTCAAAGGGGAAAGTGGGGGGAGGGAGGGTATTTTTATAATCATGGAAGTTGTTAATAAAAATTTGGAAGAAAAAATAAATAAAAGTGTAAAGAGATATGTTAAAGAGCTTGGTGTGATGGCATACACCTTTAATCAATCCTAGCATTCAGGAGGCAGAGGTAGGAGAATGAATGGCTGTGAGTTCAAGGCAGCCAGGGACTACAGAATGTCCAGGTTAGCCTGGGCTAGAGTGAGGCCTTACCTCAAAACAAACAAACAAGATACGTTAAAAATCCATGTCTTTGTGACAAAAATAAAGCTGGTGGTACCACCATACCAGATTCTAACCTATATTACAGAGCCATAGTAACAAAAAAAAAAAAAAAAAAAAAAAAAAAAAAAAAAAAAAGCATAGTATTGGCACAAAAGCAGACATGTAGATCAATGGAACAGAAGACAGGACCCAGATGTAAGTCCAGGCAGCTACAGCCACCTGATCTTTGACAAAAATGCTAGCGAAGATATGGGGAAAAGGGAATCCTTATTCACTGCCGGCATGGGTATAAACTAAGATAGCCACTCTGGAAATTAGTGCAGAGGTTTCTCAAAAAGCTGTAAGTCGAACTACCATATGACCCAGATATATACCACTCCTGGGCATATACCCAAAGGAGTCTATAACACTACAACAGAAGAACTTGTTCACACACGTTCTTCATTGTTCTATTCACAATAAGTAGCAAATGGAACCAAGTGAGATGCCTATCAACTAATGAATGGATAATAAAGATATGAACATATATATATACACAGTGGAGTTTTATTCAGCTGTAAAGAAATGTTAAATTATGAAATTTGTAGGAGAGTAGATAGAACTGTAGGTAACCTATAACCTGGGCCAAGAAAGACAACACATGTTCTCATATATGGGTTCTTTTTTTGAGGGGAGAGGGGGAGGACTTCAAGGTAGGATTTCACTCTAGCCCAGGCTGACCTGGAATTCACTATGTAGTCTCTGGGTGGCCTCGAACTCGTGGTGATTCTCCTACCTCTGCCTCCTGAGTGCTGGATTAAAGGCATGTGCTACCATTTCAGTCTTCGTATATGGGTTCTGACCTTTAATGTTTGTAGATATGTAAGAAAGGAGATGTGAGATGTCAGAGTGAATTTAGGTTATGAAGCTAGATAGGAGACAAAAAAAGGTGTTGAGAAAGGCAGGCATGTGACATGAAAGAGAAAAGAAGACTACAGTTAGACAAATGTACAACTGGGGAGGGAAAAAGGCAAACAACAGAAACAAATTTTGTTTGAAAAATGCCACAACAAAACCCAATTCCTGCATAAAAATAAAAATTATAAAAAATAAAAAACATCAAAGATCAAACTATAAGGGGTTCTACCAACAACTGTGAACAGGCTTAAAAAGTACAAATGGAAAGCCGGGCGTGGTGGCGCACGCCTTTAATCCCAGCACTCGGGAGGCAGAGGTAGGAGGATCGCCGTGAGTTCGAGGCCACCCTGAGACTCCATAGTGAATTCCAGGTCAGCCTGGGCTAGAGTGAGACCCTACCTCGAAAAACCAAAAAAAAAAAAAAAAAGTACAAATGAAGGCTGGGGGGAATGGCTTAGCACTTAAGGCGTTTGCTTGCGAAGCCTAAGGACCCCAGTTCGATTCTCCGGGACCCATATAAGCCTGATGCACAAGGGGGCACATGAATCTGGACTTCATTTGAAGTGACTGGAGGCCCTGGCATGTCCATTCTCTCTGCTTCTTCCCCTCTCTCTCTCAAATAAAGTATTTTTTAAAAAAGTACAAATGACTAAGTGTCTCCCATGAGAGCACCCTCCCCAAAATATCAATAACCATCAAAAAGCTAAATTCAGACAAAAACTGACAAGTGCAAAAATTTAATACCTTAAAGACTTCGGATACAAACTGATGGGAATCTGGTTACTATCTTCACTGGCTGAAGCTGATCCAAACTCAGAGAGAGAGGGTTCTGATCCAAATTCCAGGGCCCCAAACTGAACATTTAATCCTGTGACATCTGCTGAACCAGGCATTTCCACCGCAGAAGCTGGAGTCTAGAAAAGCAAAGCTGTCATGTCAGGACAGAGGTCAGGGACTCTTAAGTCTCAAAGGTTCATACCAGACTCAATGAAGCAACTATATTCCCCAGGCTACACTGGCAGAACAAGTGAGAAACAGAAAGACTTTTGAAAAGGGAGGGTAGAGCCGGGAGATGGTGTAGTGAGTAGGTAAAGTACTTCAAAGAGGCCCTGATTTCAGATCAACAGAACCCACATAAAATTCTGGGCTCAGTGGTATGTCACTAAGTGTGACTGTAACCCCAAGACCGGGGAAAGAAACAAAGACAAGAGGATCCATAGGGCTTGCTGGCTAGCTAACATAGTTGAATTGGTGAGCTCTAGATTCAGAGCTCATGCCCTGCCTCAAAAAATAAGGTAGAGGGCTGGAGAGATGGCTTAGCGGTTAAGCGCTTGCCTTTGAAGCCTCGAGGCTTGATTCCCCAGGACCCACACTAGCCAGATGCACAAGGGGGCGCCCGCATCTGGAGTTTCTTTCCAGTGGCGGGAGGCCCTGGCATGGCCATTATCTCTCTCTCTCTCTCTCTCAAATATGCACGGCCAACCTGGTTTACAAGGAGACCATGCTTCAAAATAATAATCATAAGGTTGAGAGCAACTAAGTATACCCACTGTCAACCTCTGGCCTCCACAAGCACCCTCACACGTGTGTGCTTATACACATAAGAAAAGGAGGCATATGGGCTGGGGAGATGGCTTAGCGGTTAAGGTGCTTGCCTGCAAAGCCAAAGGACCTAGGTTCGATAACTCAGGACACACGTAAGCCAGATGCACAAGGTGGCACATACATCTGGAGTTCGTTTGTAGCTGCTGGAAACCCTGGCATGCCCATTCTCTCTCTGTTTCTCGGGGAAAAAAAATTAAGAAAAGGAGGCATATATATATACATGTCTACACCACATATACTTCTAAAAAAAAAACAGTTATCAATAAAAATTAAAATAAGCCAGGCGTGATGGTACTCCCAGCACTTGGGAGGCAGAGGTAGGAAGTTCACCATAAGTTTGAGGCCACCCTGACACCACATAGTGAATTCCAGGTCAATCTGGGTTAGAAAACCTACCTCAAAAAACTAAACAAGCATTGAGATGGTTTAGCAGTTAAGGCACTTGCCTGTGAAGCCTAAGGACCCAGGTTTGATTCCCCAGTGCCCATGAAAGCCAGATGTACAAGGTGGTGCATACATCTGGAGTTCATTTGCAGTGGATAGAGGCTGTGGTACAACCATTCTCTCTCTCTCATAAATAAATAAATAAAATTTAATAAGCCAGGCATGATGGTACACACCTTTAATCCCAGCACTTGGGAGGCAGAGGTAGGAGGATCACCATGAGTTCAAGGCCAGCCTGGGGTAGAGTGTGACCCTACCTCAAAATAAAATAAAATAAAATAAAATAAAATGTGAGGGGAAAGGAGCAAAGGAAGATTAATGTATTATAAGAAAACTGTCCATGTTTTTGCCAGCAAATGGAAGTGGAGTCATGGTAGTAGGTAGATGAGGGAAGAGAGTTGGCATTAAGCTATTTTCAGAAACACACCAATGATAAAAGATTTCCTGGTCAAGGAAACATACACATCCTCTAACATTGGATGCAGATAAGAAGACAATACTTTAAGCTAGCTCCTCAAGTCTGTACCAGAATTAAGGGTTCCTGGCTCTAAGCATAAATTCACTTCCTGTAATATCAGCCCACTAAGGCATACATGGCCAAATTCTCATAAAGCATGTGCTTGAGAGCACAGTATCACAGTAACTGTGACTTAGTATCCCACTGCTTGAGCTAGATGGTAAGTAATTCTTTCAGGACTTTGACTGAATGAATGCTCACCTTAGAAGCTGGAGGTATCCGCCGTTTAGGGAGTTTGATGTGTTTGGGCTGCAGTTGGTGGGAAGATGCAGCGATATTTTCAACAACCATGTGAGGAAGCTGCAAAAGTTTATTCACAGTGGAGGTACCATCACCAGGTGCTGACTCTCGGTGTTTTGCCTGGGAAGGAAAGGACTCCAAACCAGGAGGGGAAACACTGACTGCCTGAGTCTGGTGCTGCTGTCGCTGGCTCAACTGGCTAAGAACTGGAGAAGGCTCAGGCTGAGATTTGAAATCTATGAAATAAGAAGAAAAAAAAAAAAAAAGCAACAATTGATAATCCTGCAACAAGAGTTTTGACTTTCTTATACCTTCACTGTTATGAAAGTTTTTATCACTACTAGTTTCTCACAATCATCTTCTAACAAGAAAGGGAAGGGGAGAGAAAAGGGGAAGGGCAGAGGGAGAAAAGGAGGGAAAAATGTTTAGTTGATAACTGAAAAGGGATGCCTGATAGGTTTGCTCCTTATTTCCTCTGCAGAGAAGACATATAGTTTAACATTAAGCATATGGAGTAGGGACCACTATTGAAGTACTAAACACATCCATCAATACAGACCTAGCTAACAGAGAAGTATGTTTTTATTAATATTGCACATATTTTTTGCACATGTGTGGCCAAAAGAAAACTCTAGGTGTTATCCTTAATAATGCCATCCATTTCTTTTTGAGAAAGGGTCTCTCACTGACCTATAGCTTACCAATTAGGCTATAGTGGCTGGCCAGCAAGTTCAAAGAGTCCTCCTTTCTCCTGTCTAACCAGCACTAGGATTCTAAGAGTGTGTTGGGCTGGAGAGATGGCTTAGCAGTTAAGGCGCTTGCCTACAAAGCCAAAGAACCCATGCTTGATTCCCCAGGACCCATGTAAAAGGCAGATGCATAAGGTTGCACATGAATCTGGAGTTTGTTTGCAGAGGCTGGAGACCCTGATGCACCCATTCTCTCTATCTGCCTCTTTCACATAAAAATGAAATAAAAATTAAATGTGTGATGTCATGCCCAGATTATTTATATGAGTACTGGGGATCCAGCAGAGAGCCGCATGCTTTGTTCACTGAGCTCTCTCCCCCAGGCCCCTGTACATAGCCTTTAAAAGATATTTTATTAGGGCTAGAGAGATGGCTTAGTGGTTAAGCACTTGCCTGTGAAGCCTGAGGACCCTGGTTAGAGGCTCGATTCCCCAGGACCCACGTTAGCCAGATGCACCAGGGGGCACACGCATCTGGAGTTCGTTTGCAGTGGCTGGAGGCCCTGGCGTGCCCATTCTCTCTCTATCTGCCTCTTCTCTGTCACTCTCAAATAAATAAATAAAAATAAAAACAAAAAAATTTAAAAAGGTATTTTATTGATTACTGTATATGACAGTTCAAGATGTTAAAAGAAAAATATGATGAATATAAATCTTTCCACCATTTTTATGCTTACTCTACATAAGCAAACACTATACCCACTTAAAAAGAATATCTTCAGAAATATACCTCCCTCTCAAACTAGCCATGACTTGTAGAATGTGCCTTAATCTAGCACTTTGGAGGCTGAGGCAAGAGAGCTGTGAGTTAAAGGTGAGCCTGGGCTGCATTTCCCACTTGCAAAAACAGAAAGAAAAATAAGTGGCACATCTACCTGGCATGGTGGCACACACCTTTAATCCTAGCACTGGGGAATCACTGTGAGTTTGAGGCCAATTTAGACTACAGAGTGTTTTCCAGGCTAGCCTGGGCTAGAGTGAGACCCTATCTCAACAAAACTTACAACAACCACCACCAAAGTGGCTCATTGTGCCTAGAATGCCTACACAATGTAGCTTACACTCAACATGCTTTTCTTCCCTTTGGGGAATCTGTAATTTGTTGCCTGATAGGAAGAGTGGCTAACCATCCAGGCCACCAATAGCTTCTGAAGCATGTCTTTTGCAAACATTATTTTAAACCTAGTGAGTCATTTCACTAAGCAAACAAATGTCCTTCTCTGATTTATGTTATATCCTAAACACAAAAGCACATGTGACTATAATTTAGAGTAATCCCTGCTATTCCTTAATACAGTCTGTAATGTAAACATGAAGTGGGGAATGGTAGTTTTGGGTCACACTTTGTGTGAGTTTTGTTTAGAATCATTGCTAAAGCCAGGCATGGAGACACATGACATTAATAGCAGCACTCTGGAGGCTGAGGTTGGAGAATCGCAGTGAGTTTGAGGTCAGCTTGGAGTTACAGGGTGAGTTCCAGGTCAGCTTGGGCTAGAACGAGATCCTACCTTGAAACAATCAAACACACACACACAGAGAGAGAGAAAACATTCTTTTTTTTTTTTTTTTAATTACTTTTATTTACTTATTTGAGAGAAAGAGGGAGGCGGGGAGCGCCAGGGCCTCAAGCCACTGCAAATGAACTCCAGATGCATGTGCCACCTTGTGTGCATCTGGATTTCATGGGCCCTGGGGAATCAAACCAAGATCCTTTGGCTTTGCAGGCAAGCGCCTTAACTGCTAAGCCATCTCTCCAGCCCTGACAGAAAACATTCTTTACATACTCACCTTTTAAAATTCACAGAAAATGGGCTGGGGAAATGGCTTAGTGGTTAAGGCATTTGCCTGCAAAGCCTAAGGACCCCGGTTCAATTCGCCAGGACCACGTAAGCCAGATGCACAAGGGGACACATGCATCTGGAGTTCCTTTGCAGTGGCTGAAGGCCCTGGCATACCCATTCTCTTTCTCCCTCTGCGTCTTCCTCTCTCTCTCAGATAACAAATAAAATATTTTTAAAAAATTACAAAAGGCAAAAGTTGTCTAAATCATAGTGGATAGATTCAAAATGACAGAATGAGAAAGAATGTGGGTTCTTTTTGTTTTGTTTTGTTTTGCAATGGTGGGGTTTGAAGCCAGGGCCTCAAACAATAGGTAAGCACACTACCACTGAGCCATATCGCCTAGCTACATAGGGAATATAATTTAAAATATATTCTATATTCCATTTTCAGTCACCACAGCACTGTAATAGAGCTCAGAAAAATTCTATCTAGGTATTTATTCAAAGCATTGTATTGCATTCTCCTACCATACTTTTGCTCATTTAGTTTTTGTTTGTTTACTTGTTTTATTTCTTATTGTTGTTTTGGTTTTTTTAATAATTATTTTGGGTTTATTTTTATTTATTTGAGAGCAGCAGTCAGAGACAGAGGCAGATAGATGAGAGAGAATGGGCGCACCAGGGCCTCCAGCCACCGCAAACGAACTCCAGGTGCATGTGCCACCTTGTGCATCTGGCTACGTGGGTCCTGGGGAATTGAGCCTTGAACCAGGGTCCTTAGGCTTCACAGGCAAGCACTTGACCACTAAGCCATCTCTCCAGGCCTTGTTTTGGTTTTTTGAGGTAGGGTGTTTAATTGTTTTCTGAGAGATCTCACTACTCTACAGCCCAAACTGGCCTAGAACTCATGGTGATTCTCCTGCCTCAGACTCCTGGGTGTTGGGATTAGAGGTTGAGAGCTACAACACCTGCACTGCGCATATCTTCTAGCCAGCCTTTTGTGTTTTCAACATGGGGTCTCACTCTAGCCTAGGCTGAACTGGATGGAACTCACTATGTAGTCTCAAGGTGGCCTCAAACTCAGTGATCCTCTACCTCTGCCTCTGGAGTGCTGGGATTAAAAACATGCACCAGGCTTCAATTACTACTGTTGCTGCTGGTAACAAGAACAACAAGTAAATGTAGAGACTGTACAACAGAGACAAATGATTTAATTTTCAAAAATTCTGCAAGCATTCTAAAAAAAAACACCTTGAACATGTTCCACTTCAGTGTTCACAAGACAGTACCCTGCTGATTACGTAACAAGTTAGTTACTAGCAAGCCAATATAGAAAAATGTATACCTACCAAAATGATTGAGGACTGAGGACTGGGATGCTGAAGGCTTGAGGTCCCAAGAAGTAGTTGTAGTTGGGGGACTGGTACTATTCTGCTGTGAACTTGATGTGGCAGTAAACTGGGTCAAACTTGGAGGTTTCAATTTGTCCAAAACCTGGGAACTGGTGATATTTCCTATTTTTGATGGTGTAAGCTCTCCAAATCCTGAGCCAAGGACGGATGACTTTAAAGGGACATAAAAGAACAAATCCTTAGCAATACAGAATTTCTACTCTACGTTTTCTTTTATCTTTCCTCTTTGAGTCTGTTTTTTGAAACAAGTGAAACAGGATCTTATATAGCCCTGGGTAGCCTGGGGCTTGCTATTTAAACTAGGCTAACCCCAAACTTTCCTCTGCCTTCTAAGTGCTGGGTTTACAGACATCAGCACCATACCATAGCGTACTCCAGCTGTCAAACATACCAAGTGTCTGCACATTTAAAAAAAAAAAAGAACCCTGGAACATCTTAGCTTATAGCCTTACCTCTAATAATATAATAGGAAAATATGACCATGTAATTAAAATGAACTAAATAAGCCAGGCATGGTGGTGCACGCCTTTAATCCATGCACTTGGGAGGCAGAGGTAGGAGGATCACTGTGAGTCTGAGGTCAGCCTGAGCTACAGTGAGACTTTACCTTCGACAAACAAAAAAACAAAAACATGAACTAAATAAATCAGCAAATCTTTACTGATCCTGACACGCAGTTAAGTTGAAAATTTTTCACATGATGCCTCAAACCATATATATATTTTTTTATTTTTCAAGGTAGGTTCTCACTGTAGCCCAGGCTGACCTAGAATTCACTTTGTAGTCTCAGGGTGGCCTTGAACTCACAGCAATCCTCCTACCTCTGCCTCCAGAGTGCTGGGATTAAAGACATGTGCCACCATGCCCAGCTTCAAATCAAAATTTTTGAAACTACAAGAAATAGCAGTAAGTAAGAGGCTGCAGAGGTAGTGATAGCTTGTGAAGCCTAAGGACTCCGGTTCAAGGCTTGATTCCCCAGTACCCACAAGGTAGCACATGCATCTGGAGTTTGTTTGCAGTGGCTGGAGGCCCTGATCTGCCCATTCTCTCTCTCCCCCCCTCCCTATAAATAAGTAAATAAATAAAAATAAACAAAAGTTTAAATAGTGTGTTCTTCCTCTTTAAAAAAAAGTGAAAAATAAAAATAAGGTGGAGAGCATTAAATGACACCCAATGTCACCTCTGGCCTTCATTTGCATGTCTACGTTATTATGTGCACACACACTTGTACCCACACACATATAAAGAAAAACAATGCCAAGTCTCAATATCAAATGTGACCAAGTATGCTGGGCATGGTGGTGCATGCCTTTAATCCCAGCACTTGGGAGGCAGAGGCAGGAGGATTGCTGTGAGTTCAAGGCCACCCTGAGACTACATAGTGAATTCCAGGTCAGCCTGAGCTAGATGAGACCCTACCTTGGGAAAAAAACAAAAGAAAAAAGTGACCAAGTAAAATACAAGACAGACA
The DNA here is from genome assembly GCA_036346955.1 of Dipus sagitta. NCBI lineage: Eukaryota > Metazoa > Chordata > Mammalia > Rodentia > Dipodidae > Dipus > Dipus sagitta. Next base: position 107,716,882 of record CM070770.1, on the reverse strand, counting down.
GCAAAGGAAAGTTTGCATATTTAGTTTTTAATCAGAGCACAACAAATGATTTAAGTCATTTAAAAATTCTGGTGTGCTAATTCTGTCTCTCCTCCTACTTCTGCATCCAAGTGCTGGGATTAAAGGCATGAGCCACCAAGCCCGTCCTATTTTTTTTTGTTTTGTTTTGTTTTGTTGTTGTTTCAAGGTAGGGTCTTGTTCAAGCTCAGGCTGACCCAGAATTCACTATATAGTCACAGGGTGGCCTTGAACCCTCCACCATCCTCCTACCCCTGCCTCCCAAGTGCTGGGGTTAAAGGCATGCACCACCATGCCCAGCTTGGTTTGGAGGTAGGGTCTGGCTCTAGCCTAGGCTGTCCTGGTATCCACTATGCAACTTCAGGCTGGCCTCAAACTCACAGTGATACTAACTCTGTTGGGATACAGGTATGCACTACCATGCCTGGCTACCTTTGCTTTTTTTTTGGGGGGGGGAGGGGTTTCGAGTTAGGGTCTCACTCAAGCTCAGGCTGATCTGGAATTCACTACATAGTCTCAGGGTGGTCTTGAACTCATGGCGATCCTCCAACCTCTGCCTCCTGAGTGCTGGGATTAAAGGTGTGTGCCACCATGCCCTGCTTAGCTTTGCATATTTTTTATAGTAAGTCAATGCTGATAAATATTTAAACTTAAAAGCAAAATAAGTTTATATACACATCTGAAATGAAATGCAAGGAAAAGAAATTATTAATAAGAAAGATACCTTCAATTTGAGTCACTATTCATTGAAAGAATTCAATTTATTATCATTGTCCAGGAAACTCAGTAGTTAAATTCCACATGGAATCATCAGATATGTGCTTGGAAATTATCACATCATTGCTTTCTGGACTGAGATATACTGCCAAAACTTTCCATCATTTAATTGTAAGACAGTGTCATCTATTCCAAATGACACTTCATAGAACCAATACTGAGATAAAAGTAGTTACCAGACTCTGAGGAGGATAGGAGCTGGCAGCAGTGGAGCTAGCAGTCCCTGGGGCCATCTGATTGTTGTGTTGGGAATTTGTAAAAACAAGGGCCTGGCCAAAGCCCTGCTGCTTGGAGGTTTCAAAGGAGTTGGCTTCTGAGACTTGACTGGGAGGAACAGGTTTCTGGAGCAAGGCCACAAGGTCAATGCTAAGAAGACAAAAAAAGAATGTGAAAAGTAAATCAATATCAAGTAATTAAAAATATATATTTTATTTTTATTTATTTGTTTACTTATGAGAAAGAAAGAGAGAGAATGGGTGCGCCAGAGCCTCTAGCCACTGCAATCATACTCCAGATGCATGTGCCACCTTGTGCACCTGCCTTATGTGGATTCTGGGGAATTGAACCTGGGTCCTTAGGTATTGCAAGCAAACGCCTTAACCACTAACCCATCCCTCCAGCCCTCAAGTAAATTTAAGATAGAAACTAAATAAGCAGAACCTTCAGATAACAGACTTTACAAGAGAGAGGAAAAAAGACATCAAATACCAAAAACAGGAAGTCTAAAGCATGGATTTGAAGAGAAAAAATTATACTGAGAAATTTTCCCAAAATGACACATCAGTTGATATGAAAATCTGGAGCAATTAAGGAAACAAGTGATTTTCTATTTGGCTCATTTTATTTAGAATTTTTTGTTTTGTTTTGTTTTTCAAGAAAGGGTCTCACTCTGGCCCAGGCTGATCTGGAATTGACTGTGTAGTCTTACGGTGGCCTCGAACTCATGGTGATCCTCCTACCTCTGCCTCCTGAGTGCTGGGATAAAGGCGTGCGCCACCACACCTGGCTTTACTTAGAATATTTTACAAACCCCTTTATTACTTGGAACTAGATTTTCTTGTTTTCCTGAAACACAGTGAATTGATATTCTTAGGTCATAATACATACACAGATATAGATAGATGACAGATACAATAGATGCATAACAAATTAACAGACTCTTGTTAACTAAAAACCTTATAATGCCCCCAGGGAAAAAATAGATATTCTAGCCGGGCGTGGTGGCGCACGCCTTTAATCCCAGCACTCACGCCTTTAATCCCAGCACTCGGGAGGTAGAGGTAGGAGGACTGCCGTGAGTTCGAGGCCACCCTGAGACTCCATAGTGAATTCCAGGTCAGCCTGGGCTAGAGTGAGACCCTACCTCAAAAAAAAAAAAAAAAAAGATATTCTAATCTGAGAAGTATGACCTAAAACCAGAAGACGTGAAGAAGCTATAAACTTCAGATTAACAATTCTAATCAAAATTTACTTAGTAGATAGAGCAGGAGCTGCAAGACACAATGATTACCTAGTAAGGGCTTCATGAATCTCTTAAAGTCAGCTCTTTGACGGCAACTTTTACCATGCCAGTGGTAGGCAGATTCTGAGGCTTCAAATGAATCTGGATTTACTGCTCACAAAGAGCAAAGTTCTAGCTCTGAGTCCTCCTCTCACACAGTGCCATTCTCATTCTCCTAACCAAGAGATGAATTCCCAGACTAGTATTTAGACAGTGTTCTAAGTTGTGATGTCCTAATTCCAGAGATACAATTCAGTATTACATATGACTAAACACAAAAGCCACAGTATTACCAAAAACCAGAGCAAATTCTAATCCTAAAAGTTAGGAAGTCATGAGTGGAAAACAGAACAAGAACCATTAAAATACTTCTGGTTTGGTGTTTTTTTTTTAATTTTTTAAATTTCTATTTATTTATTTGAGAGGGAGAGAATGAGAGGAGGACAGAGAGAAAGAATGGGTGCAATAGGGCCTCCAACCACTGCAAATGAACTTCAGACGCATGTGCCACCTTGTGCATCTGGCTCATGTGGGTCCTGGGAAACCGAACCTGGGTCCTTTGGCTTTCTAGGCAAATGCCTTAATCACTACACCATGTCTCCAGCCCTTGGTTGCTTTTTTAAAAAGTTCAGAGTGGGGCTGGGGAGACATCTCAGTTCATTACATGCCCTGAGTATGATCCTTGGAACACCTGTAAAAATGCCAGGCATGGTGGCATGTGCTTGTACTTCCATGGCTGGGGAGGTGGAGAAAGGATTCCTGGGGATTCTAGCCTGTTTGACAAGCTCCAGGACAACAATAGATACCATCTCAAAAGATGTAGACCATCACCTGAGGTTCTCCTCTGGTGTGGACATGCATGAATACCCACATGAACACTATAAAAAGTGAAAAAAATAAAGTCATATTATATTAATATATTAACATTATATTAAATCTTATAGCCATTTAATTTAGCATGAGATTGAGCATGCTAGGTTTAAATTTTTGTTGTGGATATACAGGCTGGCCTGGAACTCACTATGTAGTCTTAGGATGGCCTCGAACTCACGGTGATCCTCCTACCTCTGCCTCCCAAGTGCTGGGATTAAAGGCGCGTGCCACCATGACCAGCTTGTTTTATGTTTTAAAATATTTTTATTTATTTATTTGCAAGTAGAGAGAGAAAGAAAGAGAGAGATAGAATAGGTATACCAGGGCCTCTTGCCACTGCAAATGAACTCCACTTTGTGTATTTGGCTTTACAGGAGTACTGGGGAAATTGAACCTAGGCCAGCAAGCTTTGCAAGCAAGTGCAAACAAGCTCCTTCACTGTTAAGCCATCTCTCCAGCCCTGAAAGCAAGTGCTTTTAACCAGAGATATCTTCTCAGCCTAGTCACTGCACGTTGAAACCTTTTCGTTTTTAATATTTTTTAGACTTTTTTTTTTTTGAGGTAGTGTCTCACTGTAGCCCAGGCAGACCTGGAATTCACTATGTAGTCTCACGGTGGCCTTGAACTCACAGCAATCTCCTACCGCTCTACCTTCTAAGTGCTGGGATTAAAGGCATGTGCCACCACACTCTGTTTTTAATATTTTTTTTATTTTTCGGTTTAAATACTATCATATCTATATCTGTATATTTGAGAGAGAGAAAAGTAAATAGAACAGGCACACCAGGGCCTCTAGCCACTGCAAGTGAACTTCAGACACATGCACCACCTTGTGTGCCACCTGGCTTATATGGGTACTGGGGAATGGAACATGGATCCTTAGGTTTCACAGGCAAACACCTTAACCACTAAGCCATCTCTCTAGCCCTAATATTTTTTGAAAAACATTTATTTATTTCACAGACAAAATGAAAGAGAGGGAGAGAGAGAATAAGTATGGGCATGCCAGGGCCTCCTGCATATGCAAACAAATTCCATAAGAACATGCCCCTTTTGTATGTCAGGCTTTATGCAGGTAGTGGGGAATCGAATCTGATGTTAGGCTTTGCAAGCAAATGCATTTCACCACTGAACCATCTCTCTAGCCCTTGAAACCATTTTCTAAGGTGTTTAGAATTTCTAAAATCTTTTGAAACTATTCTCTAAGGTACCATGAAAACTGTGATGGAAATAAAGCTTTATGAGAATTCAGTTAAAGCTATGTGTAGTGGACCATAACTGTGGACTACATAGCAAACAAAAAACCTTATTTATTTATTTATTTATTTATTTATTTATTTATTGGTATTTTCGAGGTAGGGTCTTGCTCTAGCCAAGGTTGACCTCGGCTATGTAGTCTCAAGGGAGGCCTCAAACTCACAGCGATCCTCCTACCATTGCCTCCTGAGTGCTGGGATGAAAGGTGTGCTCAGGCTAGAGAGATGGCTTAGCTGTTAAGGTGCTTGCCTGCAAAGTCAAAGGACTTTGGTTCAATTCCCCAGGACCCACATAAGTCAGATGCACAAGATGGGGCCTGCATGTGGAGTTCAATTGCAGTGGGTGGAGGCCTTGGCGCACCCTTTCTCTGTCTCTATATGCCTTGCTCTCTCACAAATAAATAAACTAATTAAATTAATTTTTTTAAAAAGGTGTGCTCCACCACACCCATCTAAGTAGATTCTTTTTTGAGGCAATATTGACATTTGAATGTAAAATGTCATCCGTAGCACCATTTTTTGTTTTGTTTTTCAAGGTAGGGTCTCACTTTAGCCCAGGCTAACCTGAAATTCACTCTGTATTCTCAGGGTGGTCTCAAAATCACAGAAATCCTCCTACCTCTGCCTCTTGAGTGCTGGGATAACAGGTGTATGCCACCATGCCCAGCTGTTTTTTTTTTTTTAAACTATTTATTTGCAAGCAGAGAGAAAGAAGAGACAGAATGAATGGCCATGCCAGGGCCTTAATCCACTGCAAATTAACTCTAGATACATGTGCCACTTTGTGCATCTGGTTGTACATGGGTATTGGGGAATTGAACCCTGGTCTTTAGCCTCTGTAGACAGGTACCTTAACCACTGAGCCATCTCTCCAGCCTTGGCTCATGTATTGTAATACTTTATTTCCAGCTGTTGGAGTCGTTTAGGAAGGCTGACGAATCTTTAGGAGAGTGAACCTTACTGGAAGAATTTAATCAACATGGGTAAGTTTTAAGGTGTTATATCCCAACCCACTTCATTTTTTTAATAATAGATTTTTAAAAATTGTTTTTTGTTCATGTTTATTTGAGAGCGACAGAGAGAGAGAGAGACAGAAAATGAGCGCACCAGGGCCTCCAGCCACTGCAAACCAACTCCAGACGCATGCACCCCCTTGTGCAGCTGGCTAACGTGGGTCCTAGGGAATGGAGCCTCGAACGGGGGTCCTTAGGATTCACAGGCAAGCGATTAACCACTAAACCATCTCTCCAGCCCCCACTTCATTTTTTTTTAAACCAGATGCAAAGTGTTGTATGCATCTGGAGTTTCTTGTTTATTTATTTATTTTATGAGTGAGAAAGAGCCAAAAGGAGAGAGAAAACGGGCATGCCAGGTCCTCCAGCCATGGAAAATAGACTCCAGATGCATGTGTCACCTTGGGTATCTGGCTTTACATGGGTACTGGGGACTCCAAGTTGGATCCTTAAGCTTTGCAGGCAAGCACCTTAACCTCTAAGCCATCTCTCCAGTCCCCAACCCATTTCTTGTTCAGCCCTCTGCTTTATAGATAGAGTGTAAACAACCAATATCCCTCTCTATAGCCATGCGTTCCTGCCATGGTGAAAACTATCCCCTGGAAAATTAAAATGAGTCCTTTACTTCGTTTTTTGCATGTGTGTGCAAATGCTCGTACATGTGTATGTTTCTCTTTATACCAGAGGAAAATGTTGGGTGTCCCTCCTGCAATTCAGTCCTCTGTGTATTTCCTTAACACAAAGTCTCACACTGATTTTGGGGCTTGCTATTTTCATGAGCCCCATCAATCTCCAATCTCTGAACCCCACAGAACTAGGGTTACAGAGAGGAGGTGAGGGAAGGAAAAAAGAAGAGAAAGGAAAAAAAAGCAAGCTCCAGGATCAGTAAGAGACTCCAGTTTGATCAAACAAGAACAAACAAATGATAGAGTGGAAAACACAATGCTCCTCTCCAGCCCCTGCAGATGAGCCCGGGGACACCACAAGGACACATATATATGTGTGCACGTGCACACACACAAATAGGTTTGCATGGTGATGCACGCCTTTAATCCCAGCACTCAGGAGGCAGAGGGAGGAGGTTCACTATGAGTTCAAGGCCATCTTGGGCTAGAGTGTGACCCAAGCTCAACCCTCCCCTTCAAATTTTTTTTTTTTGCTTTGAATCACATGCATATAAAAAATTCACCACAACTGTTTACCTTTGTCCAGGTGTGATGTGATTCTCTGCTGGAGCAGATGAAGCAGTGAAGACCTTTGTTTCAGAAAGCTGTACAAAAAGTTTTGGGGAAAAATTTTAACATTACTATTTATAATATAAAACCAAAATATATACTGAATTCCTGACAATTTTCAGTCATCAGGATTCTCTTTAGTGCACCTAAAGGATGTCTAAAGGGAATAAAATATAAAAGAGCTTCATTCGACAAGTAGTTTTCTCTTGGTGACAGTGCATGAGAGACTTCCCAGGAGCAAAGTGTTAAGGATGGGAAGCAGCACAATGAGATAGTCAACCACCCTCCAACTCCCAGGCTCACAACTCAATCTGTTATCACACAGTCCAAACCCACAACAGCCAATCATAGCGGCGAACACCTTTAATCCCAGCACTCACGGAGGCAGAGGTAGGAGGGTCGCCACAAGTTCGAAGCCAGCCTGAGACTACATAGTAAATTCCAGGTCAGCCTGGGCTAGAGCGAGACCCTACCATAAAATTTTTCAAAAATATTCCATTAAGCCACAGGCTTACTTTTTTTTTTTATTATTTATTGAGGCAGGCAGCACACATCACATATTCAAACTAAATGATTTAATGAGGGCTAGAGAGATGGCTTAGCAGTTAAGGCACTTGCTGGTAAAGTCAAAGGACCCAAGCTTGATTCCCCAGTACATAAAGGCAGATACACATGGTAGAGCAAGTGTCTGGAGTTTGTTTGCAGTGGCTAGAGGCCCTGGCATGCCCATTTCTCTCTATCTACTTCTTTTTCTCTCTCTTTCCACTGAAATTATGATCACAACCAAGACAATAAGCACATTCTGTGTGTTTAAGACATTCTGTTGTCTAGGCGGATCTTGAACTCCTGGGGTGAAGTGATCCTCCGCCTTCAACCCACTAAGTAACTGGGACTAAATGCAAATGCTACCGTACCTGGTAACACAGGTAACTATATAAATTAGTCTCTTCACCTGCTTACGTCCTCAAGCAAAAAGTCACTGACATACTTAGTCGAAGGCTTCTTGAACTTTTTCCACTAGTGGCCCCTTTTCCCCTGAGAAATCTTTACACAGCCCTAGAAACACAGGTATGTAAAATAGGTATCAAAACACTTACTTAAAAAAAATGGCTGGAAAGATGGCTTAGTGGTTAAGGCGCTTGACTATGAAGCCTAAGGATACAGATTTGTTTCCCCAGTACTCACATAAACCAGATGCACAAGGTGGCTCAGGTATCTGGAGTTTGTTTGCAGTGGCTAGAAGCACTAGCTTGCCCATTCTCTATCTGTCTTTTCTTCTCTCTCCTACCTCCCTCTCTCATATAAATAAAAATTTAAAATAAAAACACTGACATACAAAATTTATCCTGAAACAATTATTTGGCATACATATAAATTTACCATTTATTAAATGTGAAGGTACATTTGCATGCTAAGTAAGATAGATATGCTTTTTAATATTACATTTAAAAATTATACCTCAGGGGATAGGGAGATGGATAAGGTGGATAAAACATCTCCATACAACTCGAGTACCTGAGTTCAGATCCTGAGACCCTATGTAAAACCCAGAAGCTGTGGTATGGACACAACTGCACCCCCCACCCACCCACCCACACCTATAGAGTAGACCAAATAAGCCAACAGGTGCAATAGTGGCATGTCTGTTATGGGGCAAACCAACTGCTCTCTAATTGTATTGGAGGGCCACTCCATGGGAGGGAATACATCCCTGATATTGAAAACCTACAACAGGGGTAGTTATGAGCCCTAGGGGTGTAATGTCTGCTGCTGTTTGGCTGAATGTATATACTATGCTCACCAAATTTCCCAGTAAGCACTTCTCTTAAGGTTCATACCCATGTATCAATGCTATTATTAATCATTTTTGATTACAGAACCTTCTCTTTTCAGATAGCAGTGACCTAGGAATGACTCAGAAGGTATTATGGTGCTGGGAAGAAGTGACAGAGGAGTGCTCAGCACTGCAATATCTCTATCACACCTTCCAAAGCTCAGGGTTCATTGCGGAAGAGGTGGCAGAAAGAATGTAAGAGCCAAAGGAAGGGTGGGATTCCTTACAACGTGCTCCCCCAGACACAAAATGGCCTGGATATCCATGACCTCACAGTGCCTGACACTACCTACACAAGACAATCATAACAGGAGGAAAATATCAGGATATCAAAATAGAAGAGAGACTGATTGAGAGTTGAGGGGATATGATGGACACTAGAGTTACAAAGGGTAAAGTGTGTGGGGGGGATTACCATAGGATATTGTTTACAATTATGGAAGTTATCAATTAAAAAAAATCAACCCTAATCCCATGTCAGAATTCAAATATACATATATTTTTAATTTTCTTTATTTTTTGAGGTAGGGTCTCACTCTAGCTCAGGCTGACCTGCAATTTACTATGTAGTCTCAGGGTGGCCTTGAACTCATGGTGATCCTCCTACCTCTGCCTCCTGAGTGCTGGGATTAAAGCCATGAGCCACCACACCTGGCCAATTATTTATTTATTTATTTATTTATTTATTATTTTAATGAGAGAGAGAGAATGAATAGGCATGCCAGGGCCTCCAGCAACTGCAATCGAACTCCAGAAATGTGCACTACCTCATGCACCTGGCTTACGTGGGTTATGAGGAGTCAAACCTGGGTCCTTAGGTTTTGTAGGCAAGAGACTTAACCACTAAACAATCCCTCCAGCCCCACCACAGAAATGTGCACTACCTCATGCACCTGGCTTACGTGGGTTACGGGAGTTAAACCTGGGTCCTTAGGTTTTGTAGGCAAGAGACTTAACCACTAAACAATCCCTCCAGCCCCACCACAATCAAGTTAGCAGCTCACCAAGTTTTGAAGTGAAAGATTCTAACAAATACAATACAAAGACACACAAACTTGGTACCTACATACTGGAGAATGATGGTAAAAATATATGTATATGTTGTCTTTGTTTACTATAATTAAACCATTATGTTTTTATAAAAGCCGAAAATTTGTATGCACAGTAAAAACCCCACAATTCATAACATACAATAGTCTTGAATCTGAGCCAAAGTATTTCAGGCCACATTCACTGGCAATGCATGATGCTGCACCCAGTAGGAAGTGCTCATGTTGTGTGCTCAGAACCAAGGCTGCAGTGAAGTTGCAACATGAGCAACACAGCTACAAATATCTCAGGTTCACTATTCATTTAATTTTAAATTCTTGTTTGTGCAGATTCATATAAACTTTTTTGTTTTTTGTTGTTCGAGGTAGGGTCTCACCTAGCCCTGGCTGACCTGGAATTTACTATGTAGTCTCAGGGTGGCCTCGAACTCACAGTGATCCTCCTACCTCTGCCTCCCAAGTGCTGGGTGTGCACCACCATGCTTGGCTTTCATACAAACTTTTAATGTTACCAAATTTCTTGTGACCCCTACATTCAATTACTAGACCCCATATGATTGTCACCCATAGTTTAAAAGGGCAGGAACACATAGACACACACATCTGCCAGTGTGCACAGTGGCACACACCTGGTATTCTAGTACTTGGGAGACTAAGACAGGAGAATCATGAGTATGAGGACCACCTAGTCTACAAAGCAAAATCCCGATTAAAAAAAAAAAAAAAAGCACCAGAAAAGGCTGGGAATATAGCTCAATGGCACAGCACTTGCTTGGCATGTGCAAGGCCTAGCACAATTGTAAGCACATGCATCTGGAGTTTGTTTGCAGTAGCTAGAGGCCCTGGCATACCCAGTGTCTCTCTCCCCTTCTCCCCCCACCCCCACTCTACTCAAATAAATAAATATTAGAAAAAATAAAATACAACAAAAAAATAAATATAGGGGATTAGAATGCAATTTCTTTTTAATTATAGGGACTGGGGAGATGGGTCAGTGTTAAAGGTGCTTGCTCCACAAACTTAGTGCCTACCAGAGTTCAAATCCAAAGCACCCTATAAAGCTAGACACAACATTAGTGCACACGTTGTTTCAATGGGGAAGGGGGTGCTAAGGATCAAACAGGCCTGTATAGCATATAGCAAGTGATTTGCAACTAAGCTATAGTTCTGGCCCAGTTATAATTCTTGTTAGCCCTAAATGTAGGAAACACTCTAAGTCCCACTTCCTGAGATTAAAAACATTCAAGCAAAAATTCAACAAAAAGGAAACTGATTACTGATAATATCAAGGGTCTATATTCCCAGGCAGTATCTTAAAGAGTCTTTGATCTTTTTTGCATTAAGAATTTACAAATTTAGGGCTGGAGAGATGGCTCAGTGGTTAAGGTCTGCAAAGCCTTAAATGACCTGGGTTTAATTCCCCAGTACCCACATAAAGCCAGATGCACAAAGTGGCACATGCATCTGGACTTCGTTTGTAATGGCAGGGGCCCTGGTGTAAGAAACAAGAGTAGGGCTGCAGAGATGGCTTAGCAATTAAGATGCTTGCCAGCTAAGCCAAAGGACCCAGGTTTGATTCCCCAGTACCCATGTAAAGACAGATACACAAGGTGGTGCATGCATCTGGAGTTCATTTACAGTGGCTAAAGGCCCTGACAAACACATTCTAAGCCCCCCCCACACACTCTCAAAAACAAAACCAAAAGAAAGAGAGTAAACTGAAAAGCAATGATAGAAGAACACAGAACATTTGACTCTTGCACTCTTCTTTTAAATTAACAAAAAACAAACAACAACAACAAAAAATGGGTGTGATGACAACACCTTTAATCCCAGCACTCTAAGAGGCAGAGGTAGGAGGATCACAGTGAGTTCAAAGCCACATGACTACATGGTGAATTTCAGGTCAGCCTGAGCTAGACTGAGACCCTACCTTTGGGGGGGGGGGAAGGGATGGCTTAGCACTTAAGGCATTTGCCTGCAAAGCCAAGGTACCTAGCTTCAATTCCCCAGGACCCACGTTAGCCAGATGCACAAGGGGGTGCAAGCATCTGGAGTTCATTTGCAGTGGCTGGAGGACCAGGTACACCCATTCTCTCCCCCCCAAAAATAAATAAGTGGTGGTGCATGCCTTTAATCCCAGCACTCGGGAGGTAGAGGTAGGAGGATCACCGGGAGTTTGAGGCCACCCTGAGACTACATAGAGAGTTCCAGGTCAGCCTGTGCTAGACTGAGACCCTACCTTGACAAACCAAAAAGTCAAGGCCTACTGGGACTACAGAGTTCAAGGACAGCCTGGGCAGCTGAGAAAGACTGTTTCAAATAAAAAGCAAAAAGAGGGGGCTGCAGAGAAGGCCTAGCAGTTAAGGCACTTTGCCTGCAAAGCCTAAGGACCTAGGTTTGATTCCCCAGTACCTACATAAGCCAGATGCATAAGGTGGTACATGTGTCTAGAGTTCATTTGTGATGGGCTAGAGGCCCGGGTGAGCCCGTTCTATCTGGCCCCCCCATAAATATATAAATACCAGATTTAAAAAATAAAAAGCAAAAAGAAAGCTGAGGATATAACTGCTTAGTAGAGTACTCCTGAACCATGTATAAGGCCCTAGGACCAATCTCCACTTCTATAATAAAAAAAAAATGTGGGGGGACAGGGCTGTTGAGATGTCTTGGCAGTAAAGGCGCTTGCTTATCAAGCCTGTTGGCATGAGTTTGATTCGCCAGTACAAAGTGGCACATGTATCAGGTGTTCATCTGCAAGGGCTGGAGACACTGGTGTGGTTATTCTCTCTTGTCAAATGAATAAATAAAACTTTTTGGGGGGGTGCTGGAGAGATGGTTGAGTGGTTAAGGTGCTTGCCTATGAAGCCTAAGGACCCCATGTTAGATTACTCCAGGATGAATGTAAGCCAGATGCACAAGGTGGCACATGCACCTGGAGTGTTTACAGTGGCTGGATGCCCTGCTACACCATTCTCCCTATCTGCCCTTATCCCTCTCTCCCACCCACCCTCTCTCTTTCCAGTAAATAAATAAAATAGAGTCTCACTCTAGCACAGGCTGACCTGGAACTCAACTCCGTGTACCTCAAGGGTAGCCTCAAACTCACAGCAGGGCTCCTACCTCTACTTCCTGAGTGCTGGTATCAAAAGACATGGGTCACCACTCCCAGCTCATTTTATAGAATTTTTGATACTCCTGCTTAGGCTTCTTGACTGCCTAATGTGCCCAGCTATGATTTTAGAGTTCTACTTAACATCTACATTTGTTTGGTATGTATGTATGTATGTATGTATGTATGTATGTATGTATGTATGTATGTATTATTTGCAGTAAGCAGCAGACAGGGAGGAAAATAGGTGTGCCAGGGTCTCAAACTACTATAAAAAACTCCAGATAAACTGGGTGTGGTGGCGCAAGGCTTTAATCCCAGCACTCAGGAGACAGAGGTAGGAGGATCATCATGAGTTTGAGGCCACCCTGAGACTACACAGTGAATTCCCGGTCAGCCTGGGCTAGAGTGAGACCCTGCCTTGAAAGACAAAACAAAACAACAAACAAGCAAACAAACAACAAAAAAAGAATCCAGGTGCATGTGCCACTTTGTACATCTGGCTTTACATGTGTACTGGGGAATCGAACCTGGGTCATTAAGCTTTGTAAGCAAGTGCCTTAACCACTAAGCCATCTCTCCAGCCCTAGTTTTATTACTTTTTCTTTGGGGGAGGAGGAATGCTTAGCTTAGAAATGAAAATCATGTCAAGGAAAATCTAGTACTGAGACACATTTGGTTGTTTTTTGTTTTGTTTTGTTTTGTTTTTCGAGGTAGGGTCTCACTCTAGCCCAGGCAGACCTGGAATTCACTATGGAGTCTCAGGGTGGCCTTGAACTCACTGCGATCCTCCTACCTCTGCCTCCAGAGTGCTAGGATTAAAGACGTGCGCCACCACGCCCGGCAAATGATGAGAAGCCAGGTGGTTCAAAGGTTGTTTCTTACCGTGTTTTCTGTTGGAAATGCTTTAAGGTGTTACATTTGGTTATTTTTAAACAGATGTTTTAAAATCTTTTTTCTTAAAAACCAAGTTTCTTAAGAACCCTAGGGAAAAAAGAATCCTGAAATACTATCTTCTTTTCTGTTAATAATAATGTGCTAAAAAAGCCAACTTTCTACAAACATGACCAAGATAGAGGTGGAAAAAGGAGGCTGTATGAGCTAAAGGAAATCAGGCTTTCCCCACACACCAAAAGAAAGCTGTGTCTGATGTGACACCAGACACTTACATCTTCAGTCCAGTCTTCTGTGGTCCAATCCTCTACAGAATTCTTCCAGGCACCTGCTAGGGAACAACAAAGTGTATAGCTAATTCTGAATGATTATTGTGTACTATGCAGGAAAACAAAATTATCATTAGGAATTTAGTTTACAGACCAAGAAATATGAGGCCACAATTTATTCTCATTAAAATCTAAAATGTTAACCAGATGTGGTGGTGCACACCTTTAGTCCCAGCACTCAGGAGGCAAAAGTAGGATTGCCGTTGAGTTCTAGGCCACCCTGAGAATACATAGTGAATTTCAGGTCAGGCTGTGCCACAATAAGACCCTAACTCGAAAAAAAAAAAAAAAAAAAAAAAAGTAAGATTCAACATAGCTGGTATATCTTACATAAATTGAAGACAATGGCTCAAATTGATTTGACATTAAGATAAGTTATATCCAAGTAACTCTGCCATGAATAAGAAAATATGGACACAACATAAATAGACATGATCATCAATGAGCTTACTCCTTATGGTATCCACATTTCAAAATGGGAAGCAAGGGCTGGAAGGACGGCTTAGCAATTAATTTGTTTGCCAGCAAAGCCAAAGGACCCAGGTTCTATTCCCCAGCACCCACGTTAGCCAGATGCACAAGGGGGCGCACACATCTGGAGTTCGTTTGGAGTAGCTGGAAGCCCTGGTGCGCCCATTCTCTCCTCTCTCTCTCTTTCTCTCCCTCTTTATCTGTCAAATAAATAAAAATAAAATATTTTTAAAAAATGGAAAGCTGGCGCTGGAAATATAGCTTGGTGAGACAGCATTTGCACTGGGTTCACTTCCTAATACCCCAAAAATTAAAATAAAAAAGAAACATTTAATTTAACATGAATCTCCCCTAGATCCTATTTCAAGAAGACTGTTGAATTATCAAATTTAGAGGAGGAATCTTCTTAAAAATTATTAAGCCAGGACTGGGTGAGATGGCGCACACCTCTAATCCCAGCACTCAAGGAGAGGTAGGAGAATTGCTGTGAGTTCAAGGCCACCTTGAGACTACATAGTGAATTCCAGGTCACCCTGGGCTAGAGACCACACCTCCCAAAAAAAAAAAAAAAAGAAAACAAATGAGCCAGGCGTGGTGGCACACGCCATTAATCCCAGCACTCGGGAGGCAGAGGTAGGAGGATTGCCGTGAGTTCGAGGCCACCCTGAGACTCCAGAGTGAATTCCAGGCCAGCCTGGGATACAGTGAGACCCTACTTCGAAAAACAAAAAACAAAAAACAAAAAAAAGAAAACAAATGACATAAATGCTGGGGAGGGTACAGAAAAAGAGGAACACTTCTACATTGTTGGTGGGAATGTAAACTGTTACAGGCATTATATACATCAGCGTGGAGGTTCCTCAGATAGTTAAAAATAGATTTACCATATGACCAAGCGATACTATTCCTTGACATATATCCTAAGGACTCTACTTACTACCTTAAAGATACTTGCTAATCCATGTTTACTACTGCTCCATTCATAATATCTACTAAATGAAGCTAGCCTAGATGTCCCTCAACTGATGAATGGATAGTGAAGATGTGGTACATGTATACAATTGAGTTCTGCTCAGCATAAAGAAAAATGACATTATAAATTTGCAGGGAAATGGATGGATCTGAAAAGGATCATGCTAAGCGAGGCAACCCAGGCCTATAAAGTCAAATGCTGTATGTTCTGTCTCATATGTGGATCCTAGCTACAAATGTTTAGATTTGTGAGTCAAAGTAAAAGTCAGTAGTGGAGGCAGAAAGGGGCTATAAGCAAGGGAGGATATTGCATATATATAAGTAGAGAACAGACTAGGGGATGTGGAATGACCTAAATGGGATCAGAGGAAGGGATTGAGAAAGGAAAGGTAAGAGGAGGGTTAATCAAAATTTAAGATATTATGAATAATCAATATTCATACATCTTTAAATAATGATGTACCCAAAAGACATAGACTGTTACTAAAACAATTTAAGTGCTAGGGATGGGATACTTTCCAGTGACTTGTTGGCCAGGGAGGTCCCTGATGCCCCCTAAACAATACAGGCCATTGTCAAGACTCTTGGTTGCCCACCAAAACTAGAAGGTAAGACGCAAAAGCTCAAGACTACACATGCTTGGGCTGCAGGTCACTGAGAAATCTTGGGAGGCAGAAGTTAGGAGGATTGCCATGAGTTCAAGGCCAGCCTGAGACTATCGAGTGAATTCCAGGTCAGCCTGAGCTACAGCGAGACACTACCTTTGATGAGGGAGAGACACGACAAAAAAGTCCTACCTATTGACTGTCAGAAAGTTGAAAGAGCTATCCTATATGCATCCTTTAGGAGACAGAAGTCATCAACAGTGTTAAATAGCAGTGGACCTTGCAAGCCCTAAAATTGGCCAGCTAGGCCAAATGTGCCAACTGGTACAATAGTACCATGTCTGGTATAGGGCAAACCAATGGCTAATTTGGACTAGAGACCTGCTCCACAGGAGGGAATATTTGCCAGGTACTAAAACTCTAGTCAAAAGTCTATGGCTGGGGAGGTCATAAGCCCTAGCTGGTTGTT
Organism: Dipus sagitta; assembly: GCA_036346955.1. Taxonomy (NCBI): domain Eukaryota; kingdom Metazoa; phylum Chordata; class Mammalia; order Rodentia; family Dipodidae; genus Dipus; species Dipus sagitta. Next base: position 107,700,474 of record CM070770.1, on the reverse strand, counting down.
CTCTGGCTTTGTGCACATACTATGCCTATTAAATTGACCTATATGCACTTTTAAAAATGTTTATACCCAAGGGAGGGGGACCTAATAGGATGGTATTATATATATATATATATATATGTAGAAGAACAGATTATTGGGGGTGAAAAGGCCTAAGAGAGGTTAGGGGAAGAGACTGAGTAAGGAAAGGTAGAAGGAGGGCTAATCAAAATCTAAGAGGATATATATAAGTCATATGAAAACCTACTTTGGATAATGGAACACGCAGGAGCCATAGATTGTTACTAGAAAATTTTCAGTGCTAGGGATGGGATACCTTCTAGTGAATTGTTGGCCAGGGAGGTCCCTGATGCCCCCCAAAACATTACAGGCCATTACCAAGGCCCTTGGTTTCCCACCAGGAATAGATGGTAAGACCCTATTGCTGAAGACTCCACATACTTGGGCTGCAAGGTCACTGAGAAACCCTGGTGGAGCTGAGCTGAAAATCTCCTCCATGTAGACCAGCTGACACAAAGCTGGAAGAAACCATTCTGCATGCAGTTCAATGGGAGAGAGAGAAATCACCAGTGAAGATAACCAACAGTGGACACTGCAAAGCCTTATATTTGGCCAGCCGGGCCAAATGAACCAATGGGTGCAACAGCGGCATATCTGTTATGGAGGAAACCAATGCCCTCTAAATTGACTGGAGGCCCACTCCATGGGAGGAAATATATCCCTGATACTGAAAACCTACAGCAGGGGTAGTCATGAGCACTAGGAGTGTAATGTTTGCTTCTGTTTGTCTAAAAGTATGTACTATGCTCACCAAACTGCCCAGTAAGCACTTCTCTTAATGGTCATACACATGTATTAATGCTACTCTCACTTTTGGCTAGAGAACCTTCTCTTTTCAGACGGCAGTGACCTTGGGATGATTCAGAAGGCACCATGGTGCTGAGAAGAAGTGACAGAGGAGTGCTCAGCACTGAAATATCTCAATCACACCTTCCATGGCTCAGGGTCCATTGTGGAAGAGGTGGTGTAAAGAATGGAAGAGCCAAAGGAAGGGTAGGGCTCCTTACAACATGCTCCTCTAGACACAAAATGACCTGGATATCCATGACCTCACAGTGCCTGACACTACCTACACAAGACCATCATAATAGGAAGATCATGACATCAAAATAAAAGAGATACTATTTGAGAGGGGGAGGGGATATGATGGAGACTGGAGTTTCAAAGGGGAAAGTGGTGGGGGGAGGGGATTACCATGGGATATTGTTTACAATCATGGAAGTTATCGATAAAAAAAAATGTAAAAAAAAAATATGTTTATACCCAAATAGTAACACTAGTCTCTCTTTGGGTTAGCGAAACTTATCTTTTCAGCTGGGGTAACTCAAAACTCACCATAGTGCTAAGAAGTGACAGGGGAGTTTTCAGCACTGAGAGACAGCTCTATCACCCTCCAAGGCTCAGGGTGCATACTGAAAGAGGTGGTAGAATGTAAGAGCCAAAGGAAGGGTAGGACTGTTTACAATGATCAGTTCCAGACACATAATGGCTTTAATATTCATGATGTTGCAGTGCCTGGCACTACCTACACAAGACCTTCATAACAGGAGGAAAACATGATGACATCAAAATAAAAAAGAGAGATTAAACCATGTATGTTAGCACATGCCTTTAATCCCAGCACTTAAGAGGCTGAGATAGGAGGATTGCTATGGGTTCCAGGCCACCCTGAGACTACACAGTGAATTCCAGGGCAGCCTGGGCTAGAGGAAGAACCTACCTGGAAAAACCAAAAATAAATAAATAAATAAATAAAAGATGAATCAAAAAGAAATTAAATGGAAGTGGGAAGCAATTGAATGGAGGGTGCATTTGAGAAGGGAGAATGGAAGTGGAGGTAGAGAATTATTATGGTTTTATTGTCATACTTATGGGAGCTGTCAATAAAAAGAAACAAACAAACAGACAAAAAATTAAGCTGGGTGTGATGGAACATATCTTTAATCCCAGCACTCAGGAGGCAGAGGTAGGAGAGTAGCTGTGAGTTGGGGGCCAGCCTGAGACTACAGAGCAAGTTCCAAGTCAGCCTGGGCTAGAGTGAGACCCTACCTAAACAATAAAAAATAAAAAAAATAAATAAAAAAAAAATTGAAATGAAGATCATGTGTTCAACTGAACTTCATGTTAGTCTTTTAAGGTTAACCACTGAGGAAAACTCTGTGGCATCTTGAAGACTAAAACAAACAAACAAAAATTCCCAGGTTCAATTCCCCAGAACCCATGTAAGCCAGATACACAGGTAGCGAGCACATGTATCTGGAGCTTGTTTACAGTGGGAAAAGGCCCTAACTCATTCCCCCCACCCAATAAATATATAAATAAATTTTAAAACTTAGATCTTATGAAATATTATTTATAAATATCTTTTTTATTTTGAGATGAGACTGGTTCACATGTATACAAGGATGGTCCTGAACTACTATCTTGATCCTCCTTCCTCTAACTCCATAGTGCTGGGATTACAAGAAAGCACCATCACTCAAACCTGGGCTCAAACCCAGTGTATTGTGCATGCTAGGCAATCACTCAATCAACTGAGCTATACATCCTCAACCCCACTTTAAATGATTTTATTATTTATTTTATTTGAGAGACAGAGAGAAAGAGGCAGTTATGAGAAAGAGACAGACACTCACACACCCACACAATGGGCACACCAGGACCTGCGGCCGCTGCTAACCAACTCCAGACACATGCACCACCTTGTGCATCTGGCTTACGTGGGTGTTGGGGACTCAAACTTGGGTCCTCTGGCTTTGCAAGCAAGTGCATTAATTGGTAAGCCATCTCTCCAGCCTCTCAACCTAACTTTTATCTCTATTTACTACTCCTGATAAATATGGTAAATACTTTAAGCATTTTTCTAAATGTTTGTTTTTTAAAGCTGGAGATGGAACCCAAGGCCTTGCCTACCACTGAACATCCATCCCAGTCCTATAAAATTCCTATCTGCAACATTTGAAACAAAACATCCATACCTTTGAGTCCATAAGCACTTTTGTTTGGCAGATTCTGAGCTATACTGTGAGCCTTTGCTGCCACTTCTGTAGGTCAATGTAAAAGGAAAATGTTTAGCAATACATTACAGGAACAAAGTGTCAAGTCTAAGTACAGCCCTTTCCCTCCTCATTGATGGTTGCCAGTTTTCTGGTGGTGGCACAGGCCTTTAATCCCAGAGGTTGGGAGGCAGAGGTAGGGCGATCACCATGAGCTCAAGGACACTCTGAGACTACAGAAAAATACTTCCACATACATTTTATGTAACTTTTATTATAATGCATTTTTACATATTTTATTTATTTGCAAATATGGGGGGGGATGCATGCCAGGAACTCTTGCAACTGCAAATGATCAGTAGATACTTGTACCATTTATTTATTCTTATTTTGAAAGATTTTTGTTTGTTTGTTTTTTGAGCTAGTGTCTCACTCTAACCCGGGCTGGCCTGGAATTCACTGTATTGAAAGATGTATTTTTTTTTTTTTAATTATTTATCTGCAAACAGAGAAAAAGAAAGAGAGATAGAGCAACAGAGAATGAGGCACCACGGCATCCAGCTGCTGCAAAGAACTCCAGACCCATGTGCCACTAAGTGCATCTGGCTTATTAGGGTACTAGGGAATTGAACCTGGGTCCTGAGGCTTTTTAGGCAAATGCCTCAACATCTAAGCCATCTCTCCAGCACTTGTCTCCCTCATCCCCCAAGATAAGGTCTCACTCTAGCCCAGGCTGACCACAACTCACTCTGTAGTCCGAGACTGGCCTCAAATTCACAGTGAACCTCCTACCTTTGCCTCCCAAGTGCTTGGATTAAAGGCATGCACCACCATATCTGGCACAACTATGTCTGACTTATGTGGGTGTTTTGGGAATTGAACCCAAGACAACAGGATCCAACCACTAAGCCATCTTCCCAATCCCTACAACATAAGTTTATTTTTCACTGTATTAGTTATTAATGTTAATTTCTGTAATCCTGAAAATATAATGTATTTGAGGGGGGAGAGAAAAAGAAAAAGAAAGAGAGAGAGAAAAAAATGGGTGCACCACAGCCTCCAGACACATGTGCCACCTTCTGCATCTGGCTTATGTGAGTACTGGGGAATCGAAACCTGGGTCCTTAGGCTTCATAGGCAAGCACCTTAACCACTAAGCCATCTCTCAGTCCCTATTAATTTCTTACTATGCCTCATTTATACGTTAATCTTTAATATAGGTATGTATACAATATAATAAAAGAGTGACATTCTACATATGTTTGACACACTGTAATCAAAACGTGTTAGTATTGGTTTATGCAAAGTATTTTAATATAGCCTCATACATACAACAAAAGGAAAAAAACTCAAACATTTCATCATTAATGTTTTGTTTTTCAAGACAGTCTTACTCTGGAACTCACTGAAATCCTTCTGCCTTAGCTGCCTAAGTGATGGAATTACAGGCATTAGCAAACATGCCTAAATTTTTTTTTAAGAGCGAGCAAGACAGAGAGAGTATTAGCACACCAAGGCCTCAGACACTGCAACTGAACTCCAAATGGTTGCACCACCTAGTGTGCATGTGCAACCTTGTACTTGAGTCACCTTTGTACAACTGGCTTATGTGGGATCTGGAGAGATCTTGAACATGGGTCCTTAGGCCTCACAGGCAAGCACCTTAACTGCTAAGCCATCTCTCTAGGCCTAGATTTTTAAAAATATTTTTATTTATTTGAAAGCAAGGGGGAGGGGCAGGGAGACAGAGAGGGAGAATGGGCATGCCAGGGCCTCTTGCCATTGCAAATGAACTGTAGTTGCATATGCCACTTTGTGCTTCTGACTTTAAGTGGATACATCTTTAACAACTGAACCAGTTCACCAGCCCTATTTAAGTGAGATTATTTGGTAGCAAGAACCAACTAAGAGTAGTCTCAGAGTACTCTTCACACTTCATCTGTAGATAAGATCCTTTTTTCTTTATTTTAAATAATTTTTGTTGTTTTTTGTAGCAGGGTCTCACGTTAGCCCAAAGTGACCTAGAAATAACTACAGAGCCCCAGCTGGTCCCAAATTCACAGTGCTCCTACTTCAGCCTCTCAGTTGCTGAGATTATAGTCATGAGCCACAGAACCTGGTTTTATTTCTTTTTTATGCATGTATTTATTTACTTACTTATTTATTTATTTATTTATTTATTTATTTTGAGATAGAACCTTGCTAATTTGTAGTTCAGGCTGATCTCAAACTTGCTGCAATCCTCTTGCCTAAGTCTGCTGCATCACCGTGTACAGCTAAGAACATAAAACACTTAACAGTGCAAACATTTAAAAACCACCTCTATGGCTGGAGAGATGGCTTAAGGGTTAAGCACTTGCCTGTGAAGCCTAAAGACCCCCGTTCGAGACTCGATTCCCCAGGACCCACATTAGCCAGATGCACAAGGGGCCGCATGCGTCTGGAGTTCGTTTGCAGTGGCTGGAGGCCCTGGTGCACCCATTCTCTCTCTGTATCTGCCTCTTTCTCTCTCTCTCTCTGTGGCTCTCAAATAAATAAATAAAAATAAACAACAAAAAAAAATTTTTTTTTTAAAAACCTACCTCTAAAGTGGAGTATGGTACATAAGACTGAAACAGGTTTGGGCTATAGCATGGAACATTGTGTCAAACAAAAACAATCAAAATCTCCAACAAAAACAGAACACTTACTCACCAGGTCCCTCATCTGTACCATTCTGAGCAGCTTCCCAAACTACCAACTTTGTCCCACACCCATCTGTGGATGTAGAATCTGAATAGTCTGCAGGATTAAATGTCCTGGGATTGAAATAAAGAAGGAATAAAAGCAAATAAAGCAAGCATGAAAGCCACAAAATTGCATTCAAATTCCAAACCAAACTAAGCCCAATCTCTCCAATCAGCCACTGTACAAGGCTTCCTTCTACAATTGAATGATAGCCAATATTTATAGCCACCATAAAACAGATTTTGCTTTTTTTTTTTTTTTTTTTTTTTTTGAGGCAGGATGGCACTCTAGTCCTAGTCCAGGCTGACATGGAATTCGCTATGTAGTCTAAAGCTGGCCTTGAACTCACAGCAATCCCCCTACCTCGGCCTCCCAGTGCTGGGACTAAAGGCGTGCGCCACCATGCTCAACTCCTTTTGAGACAGGAACTCATGTAGGCCAGGTTAACTTTGAACTTCTAATCTTCCTGCTCCCGTCTTGTAAGTGCTAAGATCAAGGCACACATAACCACAGCCAGTTGTATGGAGTGCAGGGGATTGAACCCAAGACTTCTTAGATGTGAGACAAGCATTCTACCAACTGCACTACATCTGCAGCCTAGGGTGTAGATCTTCTACAAAGCAAAGATTGCCTCTGGAACTTCCATATACTATTATATGATGGCCTAGTTTGCCTATATCTGCATCCTACGCAGTCATGGAGACCTGGAATCTTTTCAAGCCAAAATAAGAGCTTCAATGAAAAGTCCCACTGAAAACTAAGGTATCAATAGTTAGAATTCAAACTTAGCTCACTCCAAGAGTGCTACCCCAGAGCTATGGAGAGCCAAGTCGCCCCCCCCCTTTTTTTTTTAATCTCCTAGACAATCATTAGTATACTGTTTTCATGCACTTTTTAAGATATTCTCTAAAACTCCAATTTTAGAAGCAATGAGAAGAAAACCCAGAGCCTGGAACATGGCTCAGCGGTTGAGGCGCTTGCCTGCAAAACCTAACAACTAGGGTTAAATTCCCCAGTACTCACATAAAGCCAGATGCACAGGATGGTGCATGCATCTGGAGTGAGTTTGCAGAAGCTAAAGGCCCTGATGCACCCATTTTTTGTTTCTGTCTCTGTATGTCTGTCTCAGTCTCTCTCTGCCTGCAAATAAATAAAATATAAAACCTTATTCTTATAATAAAAGAAAAAGAAAACCTAGAAATATTGGTAACTACTGATTACAGCATAATATTTAGTTTATTAATCCTTTACTCCTATCACTCAGAAGTATCACTGTTACATAAATATGCACTGCATGTACAATTGTTGCCTTTACCAGCTTCTACTACATAGTGGCTTTCACTTAGGAGTAACTACACATGTAATGTACACCCCACATCCTGGGGAACATTTGGTGGTGTCTATAGACATTTTCATTATCACAACATCAGGAGGCCTGATACTGATACTGCTGAAGAGAAGAGAGGGACAATGGCAAACACCAATGCATAGGACATCCTAGCACTCCAGTGAACAACAACTATAAACAAGACCAAGACTAGAGACCCTGAGCTAATAATACCTACTACTGAAGCATTATAGTTACTTTTTTCTTTTTTTCCTGTTGCCTTTTGAAGCAGAGACTTAGTCTAGCCCAGGCTGACCTGGATGGAACTAACTCTGTAGCCCAGGCCAAACTCATGGTGATCCTCCTACTTCAGGCCTCCAAAGTGTTGGAATTAAAGGCATGAGCCACCATATCTGGCTGCATTGATGTTATTTTGTACTTATTTCATACGTTGGCAAAGTATAGAAAATATCTGATTAATTGGGATTAATAAATTATAGACAGCACAGAGTAAGGGAAACTACAATAACAACTAGGGAAGGATACACTTACCCCATGCTCTGAGCTGAGAACCTTCCTGCCCCTCTCCCTCGGCCACGTCCAGATCCTTTAAAAAAAAAAAAAATTGTAGAATGCATCACTACTTATATCCTATACCCTTGTACCTTTACTCACTTCTTCATCTTGTGCACACTACCCAAACACTATCATTAGTGTTCCTAAGAGCAACAACATTCCCCAGGGCATGGGTGGCCCCTTGCTTGCACAACTACCACAACTACCCAGTTGGTAAGCTCAAAGGCTAGGGGATAAAAACACCCCTAATTGCTTACATAATATTTGTGATATATGACAGCAGCACTGACACACTTAACAGCTGTTAATAAGAAAAGTATTACAGGGCTGGAGAGAAGGCTTAGCAGTTAAGCACTTGCCTATGAAGCCTAAGGACCCCGGTTTGAGGCTTGATACCACACTACCCACATAAGCCAGATGCACAAGGTGGTGCATGCATCTGGAGTCCGTTTGCAATGGTTGAAGGCCCTGGTGTGTTCTCTCACTCTCTATCTCTTTCTCTCTCAAATAAATGAATAATATATATATTTAAATCAACTAATACAGGGGCTGGAGAGATGGCTTAGTGGTTAAGGCGTTTGCCTGCAAAGCCAAAGGATCCTGGTTCAGTTCTCCAAGACCCACATAAGCCAGATGTACAAGGTGGAGGATGTGTCTGGAGTTCGTTTGCAGCAGCTAATGTCCTTGGTGACTGCACTCTCACATACGCTCATTCGCTCTCTCACTCTCTCTGTCTCTCAAATGAAAGTGAGATTTGGCCCTGAATGTGTAGTTCAGTGATAAGACTAGCACACACACGCACACACACACACACACAAAATAATAAAATAAGAAGGTTAACATTACAGAAGTACAGGATATAATGATGGTTACCAGACACTGGTTACTTGATATAATCATTCCACAATGCATACATATCAAAATATCACATTGTATCCTACAAATGTTATAAAATTATTTCTCAATTGAAAACTAGTTTACACACTATATAATTCAAGTCCAACATAATGGCAGAGACCTCAGTGGTACAGTCTTTGCTTAGCATGCACAAAACTCTGTGTTTGGTCTGGAGAGATGGCTTAGCTGTTAAAGTGCTTGCCTGTGAAGCCTAACGACCCAGGTTTGATTCTCTAGTACCCATGCAATCCAGATGCAGAGGGTGGCACATGCATCTGGAGTTCATCTACAGTGGATAGAGGCCCTGGTGCGCCCATTCTCTATATGCCTCTCAATCTCTTTCTCTCTCTCAATAAACAGTATTTTTAAGTTTAAAAAATGATAAATTTTATATATACATATATATATATATATTTTTTTTAAACCAACTACTCTGTGTCCAATTCCCAGAATCATCAATCTCAGGTCATTAGGTGAGACTTTAGTCCGAATGTTAAATTTTAAATTATTCATAAAATTCAGTTGTGGTGGCTCATACATATAATCCCAAAACAGGGGAGGCTGAAACAGGAGAAGTGCAGAGTTTCAGGCCAACCTGGGCTACAATATGTGACCCTGTCAAAAAATGTGGTTTGAATATAAGATGTTACCTCCCAACCCCCATAGTCTCAGGTATGTGAACACTTGGTCCTACCTGTTGGGAAGGCTGTGGAACCTTTATTGGTGTACCCGTGCTAAAGGAAGTATGTCACTAGGAGTGGGCCTTGAAGTGTTACAGTCCTGCCCTGCTTGCTGTCCATTCCCACTTTCTTTCCCTCGTGTTTCCCTTGCTGATGTGATGCTGACTTCCTGTTCCTGCCACAATGGACTTTATCCTGAGGAAATGTAAGCAGAAATAAATCCTTTCCTTCCCTATATTGCTTCTGGTTGAGTATTTTTGTTCCAGCATCAAGAAAGTAATGGATATGCCAAAAACAAAACAAAGCAGAAGGGCTGGAGATAGCTTAGTGGTTAAGGTGCTTGCCTGTGAAGCCTAAAGACTCATGTTAGACTCCCCAGATCCCACGTATGCCAGACACACAAGGTGATGCATGTGTAAGGTGGCACATGTCTCTGGAGATCGTAGTGGCTACAGGGCCTGGGGCACCAATTCACTTTCTCTCTCTCTCTCTTTCTCTCTCATTTAAAAAATAAAAATTAAAGCCGGGCGTGGTGGCGCACGCCTTTAGTCCCAGCACTCGGGAGGCAGAGGTAGGAGGATCACCGTGAGTTCAAGGCCACCCTGAGACTACATAGTGAATTCCAGGTCAGCCTGGGCTAGAGCGAGACCCTACCTTGAAAAACCAAAAAATAAAAATAAAAATAAAAAATAAAAATTAAAACAAAACAACAACAAAAGCAGGACTGGGGAAATGGCTCAAAGGTTAAAGGTACTTGCTTGCAAAATCTGACAGCCTGAGTTTGATTCCCTTGTATCCACATAAAGCCAGAGGCACAAACTACTGCATGCATCTGGAGGTCACTTCAAGTGGCAACAGTCCCTGTTTTGTCCTCATTCATAAATCCTGACACTTTTTTCCTATTTATTTGACAGATAGAAAAATAGTGGACAGAGCGAGGAAGGGAGGGAGGGATGAACAGAGAGAATCAATGAATGAGTACACCAGGGTCCCTTTACCACAAATTAACTCCATATACATATGTCAATTTTGTGCATATGGCTTTACAAGGGTACTCAGAATTGAATCCAGGTCTTCAGGCTTTTCAAGAAATTACCTGTAATGTCTGAGCCACCTCCCCAGCCCCAATAATTTTATTTTAACTCACAAAACTAAACAAACTATTCCTTAAAAGGGCTTTGTTTTGTTCAGACAGCTTTATTACATATCCCAGACTAGTTTTGAAATTTGCCATCACTTCTGCCTCCAATTCCAGTGGATATAGGTGGGACTGTAAAAATAGTTTGCTCAGTTTGTCTGAAAATAACCAGTAAGATTCTTCAAACTTACATAAACCAGGGTCTCAGGGGTAGAGTACATGATCATTATGGATAAGGCCTTGGACTCACCTTCTACAAGCCATAAAAATAAAACCAAATACGTTGACATAATCCAAATAGTTCTTTCAGATATCAATAACTAAATCATAATATTTTAAATACACTAACTACCCAAAAAAAAAAAACCAGTAAAGCAACAGCCTGCCTTCTCTCCTATGAAGCCATGCATTTCTTTCCTAGCTTATTCTGGCTTACCTCTACCACGGGCTCGTTTGCCACGGTCTGAAGGCTTGTCCCCTTGGCTGCAATCAATTCCATTCTCTTCACTTCTAACTAAAGTGGGGGGGGGGGAGGCAGAATTGTATACTTTCATTTTCAAACTTTTATATCAAACCTTTTAAGACACATAAGAATATACAGAATGAATAACCAAAAAAAATAATTCAAAACCAACCAGGCATGGCTGTACCCACCTGCAAATCTAGCACTCCAGAGGCAGAGGCAAAAGAATCACTACAAGTTCAAGAACACACTGGTCTACATAGTAAACTTCAAGCAAATCAGGGCTACACAGTAAAACTCTGTCTCAAAAACTATCCCACTGGCTTCTACCAAAAGGCCTAAAAATAAGTTAAAATTTGAGCCAGGCGTGGTGGCGCACACCTTTAATCCCAGCACTCGGGAGGCAGAGAAAGGAGAAGCACCATGAGTTCGAGGCCACCCTGAGACTGCATAGTGAATTCCAGGTCAGCCTGCACTAAAGTGAAACTCTACCTCAAAAAAAAAAAAAAAAAAAAAAAGAAGTTAAAATTTAAACAATGAGTTCAGAAACCAGAAAAAATACAAGTGGGTGTGATGGCTACACACTTGCAATCCCAGAATGAGGAAGGTGGAAACAAGAATAAAGAGGAGCTGAAGTCCAGCCTGGGTTACACAGCAAAACATTCTCTTAAACCAGCCCCTCCAAAAGAAAAAAAGAAAATGCACAAAAAGCTGAATAGTAACACATTTTTAAATTCAGAGATATAAACGATAAAAATTAAAATAAACAATTTTCACTTTTCCCTATAACATAGCAATTCTTATTTTCTCTATATGGACTTGGCTTAGCTAAATTAAGTTGCTTCAATAAACCACATTCATTATTTGACTATGTAATACATCTCAGAATTTATTTAAGTTCAAATCCTGCTAAAGCACAGAATAGCAGAACAATACTACAAAAACATAATGCCCTTAGAAAAAGTAAAGTGTTATGAGATAGATTTTTCTAGGATGCAACCCAAATGACAAGAACCTCTTTCTGCACCTCTGTTGCCTTAATGACTCTACACAACACAAAACTGTGAAAGAGCTATTGGTATCATTCACTCTTCTCACTATTCAATGGTACACTATTCAATGGTGCTTAAATCACATGAGTTCTCAGTGAAGTCTTTCCGCCGTACATTTAAATTTGACATGTGCCTTCCTATTACCGTCATCTCTGACTTTATTTTCCCCCCATGATACAGTTTCTAGATAACATATATAAAAGTAGGTGTAAGCCGGGCATAGTGGCGAACACCTTTAATCCCAGCACTCAGGAGGCAGAGGTAGGAGGATCACCGTGAGATTGAGGCCACCCTGAGACTACATAGAGAATTCCAGGTCAGCCTTAGCTAAAGTGAAACCCTACCTCAAAAACAAAAAAAAAAAAAAAAAGTAGGTGTAGGGCTGGAGAGATGACTTAGTGGTTAAGGCACCTCCCCGCAAAGGACCCAGGTTCGATTCCCCAGGACCCACATAAGCCAGATGCACAAGGTGGCGCATGCATCAGGAGTTCATTTGCAGTGGCTGGAGACCCTGGAATGCCCATATTCATTCTCTCTCTCAAATAAGTAAATAAATAAATAAGCCTAAATAAAAAAAAAAAAGTACTTATAGCTGAGTGACAGCACTCAAGCTTGGTTGGCATGCACAAGGCCCTGAGTTCAGTCCCTAGCACCACAAAAATACGTATTTCTATTATATAACATATTTTACTTCTTGGGGTTGGAGAAATAGCTTAGTGGTTAGGATGCTTGCCTCTAAAGCCAAAGGACCCAGGTTTGATTCCCCAGGACCCACATAAGCCAGATGCACAAGGTGTCACATGCCTTTGGAGTTCATTTGTAGTGGCTAGAGGCCGTGGCACCATTCTATCTACCTCTCTCTGTGTGTCAAATAAATAAATAAAAATATTTTTTAATTTCACTTCCCATTTATTTATTAATATTATTATTATAGAGACAATACCAAGTGTTGAGAAGGATCTGAAACAATGCTAGTCTGTCTGTCTGTCTGTCTGTCTGTCTGTCTTTCTTTCTTTCTTTCTTTCTTTCTTTCTTTCTTTCTGTGGTTTTTCGAGGTAGGGTCTCTCACTCTAGACCCAGGCTGACCTGGAATTCATTATGTAGTCTCAGGGTAGACTCGAACTCATGGCAATCCTCCTACCTCTGCCTCCCGAGGGCTGGGATTAAAGGTGTGCACCACCACGCCCAGCTAATGCTAGTATTTTCTTAACATACTCTTCAATTTTTTTTTAGAATGGTTTACTCATTTGAGAGAGAGAGAGAATGAATATGACCGCTCTAGGGCCTCTAGCCACTGCAAAGGAACTCATGTCCCACGATGTATCTGGCTTATGTGGGTTCTGGGGAATCAAACCTGTGTCCTTAGGCTTCACAGGCAAGTGCCTCAACCTCTAAGCCATCTCTCCAGCCCTCACTTCTCAGTTTCATTGTTCCATCCCACTAAACCTCCATGAAAAAAAAGTTTTTCATTGTCATATGGTTAAAAGAGTAGCCACTACATAGTAGGAACTGAATAACTGTAAATAGATTAAATAATTTACAAAAAGTCTCTGGAGGAGGAATGGAGATATAGAACAGCAATAAAGGTGCTTGTTTGCAAAGCCTAACACAGTGCAGGGTCAATTCCCCAGCACACAAGAAAAGCCAGATGCACAACGTGGCACATGCACCTGGAATTTGTTTGCAAGGGCAAGAGGCCCTAGAACTCCCACTCTTTCTCTGTCTCTTTGCTTGCAAATAAATAAATATTTTTTTAAATGTCTCTTGGGCTGTTCTGAATAAATGGTATCAAAACATGGATCCAAAGGAAAGTATAAGCCCTATCTATTAAATTTCCTGTTAATTTAATCCTTGTCTATACCAGGAATATACATAATTGGGGAAGAAAAAATACTGTCATCATTGAATTAACCCCCCTTCAACATTTATATATATATATATATATATATATATATATATATATATATATATATATATAAATTTTAGACTAGTCTTGTGTATTCCTGCTGGCCACAAACCCAGTACTGAAGCCAAGGATGACCTTGAACTTCTGATCTTCTGCCTCCACTCCAAAATGTTTGGTTTTCAAACACGCACCCACACCTGGAGCCTTGTGAATATTAGGCAAGCACTCTACCATGTGAGCTACATTGCTAGCCTCCCAACATATCTTTAAAGAATTTACTTAATTTTTAATAGAAGACAGTCTTTAATCCATAGACAATTAACCATTAAAACCTAGTCAACACTGACATGAAATTGCATCACAAGATAACTACTCAATTGTGATTCACTACCAGTGTCCCTACCCTCCCCAAGGTAGGATCTTGCTCTAGTCAAGGCTGACTTGGAATTCAGTATGTAGTCTCAAGCTGGCCTCAAACTCAGGACAACCCTACCTCTGCCTCCTAAGTGCTGAAATTAAAGGTGTGTGACACCACAGCAAGCTTCTTACTACCAGGTTTAGCTATTAAACTAATCTGCATTCATGGACATTCTTTAGGCAATACTTTGAGCTTTTCACACCTAAAAATTCAGAACATGTTAGGAAGAAAAATCTATACTTACACTCTCTGCCCCGATTGCCACCTCTTCCTTTGCGATTATTGTTGCCACGTCCACGAGTTGCTTCTCTCTCGCTTCTCTTCTCTCTATTCTCTTTGTTTTCTGAGCTCTCTTTTCCAAAATTCTTTTTCTTTCCCCCTACAGTCTCCCATGAAGTCTGCCAAAAAGAGGAGTGTGTATAACCATTGAGATTGCCTGCAAGAATCTTTCAAACCGAACACCCACATTTTAATTCTTTTCCATTAACCTCTTCTTTCCTGATAAGAAATCAAGCCTCTTGCAAACTGTTGTTACTATATAGTACACAAATAATGGCAGGTATTAATTAGATGACTTAGCAACTTATTGTATGTTTTCCTACCACAGGTCCTTTCCTTTACATACAGCCTTAAAAATAATGGTACACCCACATGCCACTCTACCTATATCAGAAGCATATACTACAAATGCTATTCACATATAGGTTAATTCAAAGAGCATAAAATTACTTTAGAACGAAGCCCTACTATTTTCAGGAATGCAACTTTGTCAATTCGGTTATCCAAAGCAATCATCTAAAAAAAAAAACCTTAATAGGCCAGACACAGTGGCCCACCCTTCCAGCATTCAGGAAACTGAGGTAGGAGTATTGTGAGCTTAAAGCTAGTTTGGGGGCTGGAGATGACTTAGCAGTTAAGGCGTTGCTTGCAAAGCCTAAGGACTCATGTTCTACTCTCTAGGTCACACATA
The DNA here is from genome assembly GCA_036346955.1 of Dipus sagitta. Classification (NCBI taxonomy): domain Eukaryota; kingdom Metazoa; phylum Chordata; class Mammalia; order Rodentia; family Dipodidae; genus Dipus; species Dipus sagitta. Next base: position 107,685,267 of record CM070770.1, on the reverse strand, counting down.
AACCAGACACACAGTGACACAAGCACCAAAGGTTACACATATGGACAAGGGGGTACACACATCAGGAGCTCAACTGCAGTGGCTGAAGGGCCTAGTATGCTAATTCACTATCTCTCTAGCATAAAGAATTTAAAAAAAAAAAAAAAGGCCAGTCCAGTCTATAGGGCTTGCCTCAAAACAACAAAAAATTAAAGGCAGACCATATTACTAAAGGCACCACAAGCTTGGGCTGCAAGGTCACTGAGAAATCTTGCTGGAACTGAGCTGAAAACCTCCCTACAGACCAGCTACAGAAAGACGGAAAAAGCTACACTGCATGTAGCTCCAAGAGACAAAAGTCATCACTGGAATGGACACCGCAAGCCTAAAGCTTGGCCACTCAGGCCAAATGAGCCAACAGGAGCAATAGTGGCACATCTGTTACGGGTGAAACCAACCACTCTCTAATTGGCCTGGAGGGCCACTCCATGGGAGGGAGTATATGCCTCATACTGAAAACCTATGAATCATGAACCCTAGAGGTGTAATGTCTGCTGGTATCTGGCTAAAAGCATATATTATGCTCACCAAACTGCCTGGTAAGCACTTCTCTTAATGTTCATACCCAGCCAGGCATGGTGGCACATGCCTTTAATGTCAGCACTTGGGAGGCAGAGGTAGGAGGATCATCATGAGTTCAAGGACACACTGAGACTACATAGTTACTTCCAGGTCAGCCTGGACAAGAGTGAGACCCTACCTCGAAAAAACAAAATAATAATAATAATAATAATAATGACGATGATGTTCATATGCATATATTAATGCTGCTCTCACTTTTGGTTAGAGAAGCTTCTCTTTTCAGATGGTGTTGACCTCTGGGATGACTCAAAAGGCGCCAACCACAGTGCTGAGAAGAAGTGAGAAGAGTACTTAGCACTGAAACATCTCTATCATACCTTCCAAGGCTCAGGTTCCATTGCAGAAGAAGTGGAGGAAAGAATGTTAGATCTAAAGGAAGGATAGGACTCCTTACAATGCACTCTTCCAGACATAAAATGTCCTGGATAGCCATGACCTTGCACGGTGCCTGACACTACCTACATAAGAACCTCATAACAGGAGGAAAGGATGACATCAAAATAAGACAGTCTGATTGAGAAGGGGCGGGGATATGATGGAGTGGAGTGGTTTATTGTCTACAATTATAGAAGTTGTCAATAAAAAATAAAATAAATAAGTATCTATTTATGTATTTATTTGACAAAGAAAGAGGGGGAAAGAGAGAGAATGTGTGCACCCGGGATCCAGTCACTGCAAAAGAACTCCAGACATGTGCGTCCCCTATGCATCTGGCTAATGTGGGTCCTGGGGAATCGAACCTGGGTCCTTTGGCTTTGCAGACAAATGCCTTAACCATTAAGCCATCCCTCCAGCCCCATAAATACATAAATGAAAGAAAAAAAAGCTAGCTTGGGCTACAGAGTAAGTTCCAGTTCAACCTGTGTCTCAAAAACAAAGCAAACAACAAAACAAGCCTGGAGGCATTCCTTTAATCCCACCACTTGAGAGGCAGAGGTAGGAGGATCATTGTGAGTTTAAGGCCAGCCTGAGACTACACAGTGAATTCCAGGGTAGCCTGGCCTAGACTGAGATCCTACATCAAAAAAGAAGAAAAAGAAAAAAAACCTCTGGAAGAGGGGAGATGGCTCAGCGAAAGGTGTTAGCTTGTAAAGCCTACCAGCCCAAGTTCAATTCTCCAGCACCAATATAAAGCCAGCTGCACACAGTGGGGCAGGCATCGGGAGTTCATTTGCAGTGGCAAAAGGCCCTAGCATGCTCATATTCATTTCTTCTCTTGCTCTATGCTCTCACATAAACAAATAAAAATATTTTAAAAAAAACTTGCCAGGCATGGTGGCACACACCTTAAATCCCAGCACTAGGGAGGCAGAGGTAGGATGACTGCCATGAGTTTGAGGCCAACCTGAGACTCCATAGTGAATTCCAGGTCAGCCTGGGCTAGAGTGAGACCCTACCTCGGGGTAAAAAAAAAACTTTAGTGGCGGTGGGGGAGCTGGAGAGATGGCTCAGCAGTTAGGGCACTTGCCTACAAAGCCCAATCACCTGGGTTCAATTCCCCAGTACCCATGTAAGCCAGGTGTACAAAGTGGAACGTGCATATGCAATTCATTCACAGTGGCTAGAAACCCTGGAGCTGCACCCTCCACCTCGGCTCCATCTCTTCTCTGTCTCTCTCATTTGCAAATAAAATTTAAAAAAAAAGAAAAAAGAAAAATTAATGGGCTGGGTGTGGTGGTGCCTGCATTTAATCTCAGCACTCGGGAGGTAGAGGTAGGGGAATGACTGTGAGTTAAAGGCCAGGCTGGGACTACAGAGTGAGTTCCAGATCAGCCTAGGGTAAAGGTAGATCCTACCTTGGGGCGTGGGGGTGGGGACTCATTTTGATGATATACAAAATTTGGAATTTTGTCACACACACGTGTGTACATGCAGAGTATGAATGATGTAGTGTGTTATGTGTGTATAGGCAGATGCATGGGCCATACATGCACATACAGGAACCAGAGGTGAACTTCAGGTGCCCTTCTCTATTGCTCAACAGCGTAATGTTTTTATTTTTTTTTAACAGTATAATTTTTTGGAGAAGAGATCTATCTCTCCCTCAATTGGGAGCTGCAATTTTGTTTCTCTAGTTTTTTATGTCACAAGCCACAGTGATTACCCAACCTCTATTCTATGAAGTCTGTGAGTACAGACGTGCATGCCCCAACATTTTTTTCCTTCTTAAATTTTTATTAACTTCCATGATTACAAACAATATCCCATGGTAATGCCCTCCTTCCCCCCACTTTCCCCTTGGAAACTCCATTCTCCATCATATCCCCCTCCCTTTCAATCAGTCTCTCTTTTATTTTGATGTCATGATCTTTTCCTCCTATTATGATGGTCTTGTACATGTAGTGTCAGGCACTGTGAGGTCATGGATATCCAGGTCATTTTGTGTCTGTGCCCCAACTTTTTATATGGGTTCTAGGGAAACTGAACTCCAGTGATCTCAGGCCATCCCAAGTCCTCGCCATCCATGGCTGATTTTTGTTAACATAAACTTCTAAAATTTAAATCTCAAGTAATTGTTCTAATAAAACAAACCATAACTTCCCCTCTTCACTCTTCCCCTAATGTTATATGTGTACATGCACATGTGTGTAGGCATTATGTCTTCACACATTCTAATCCAAATCTATCCATCCCATCACTACTAAGGTGTTTCTACATACAAGACATACAAGAAAGAAACATATGAATACATTTCATTCAGGAAAGGATATACCTACCTTAAGCAAGTGTTGGCTTGTGAATTGTCCACAGACTAACAAGAACCCATATATGGGAGGAATTAGGGAAAAGGTCTTTAAGGAGGCAATATATCTAACGTTATAATAAATACTAACTAGATTACCAGTTTTTGCACAAGTCTTCAAAGGCATGCACACAGGCTTCCAAAGTGAACCAAGTATTATGAAAAAGAGATATCCAAGAGCACGTCTGACAACCATTATATATATCACTATTTTGCTACTTGTAGGCTGTGTCTAAAAAAATTCTAAGATGAAACATCTTAGTAATCAAAAAGCAGCTTCTTCAAAATTTCTCTTCTAGGCCAGGTGTGGTGGCGCACACCTTTAATCCCAGCACTCGGAGGCAGAGGTAGGAGGATCACTGTGAGTTCGAGGCCACCCTAAGACTACAGAGTGAATTTCAGGTCAGCCTGGGCTAGAGTGAGACCCTACCTCAGAAAACCATAAAAATTAGCGTCAAACCCCTTCACCACAAACCCATCCAAGGTAAAGCTACAAATGCAATCTGAAACTTGAGACAAATCATAGTACTACAAATGAGTAATACTTACTGTGTCCGAATTCCCTTCCAGCAATATATTGATAGCTTTGTTCACATCTCCGTTACAGTCATGTAGAGCCACTATGCATTCATCCTGATTTTTTCCCGTCACTTCCATAAGCTGTTCAAAGTACCAAAAAATGGTTAGAGTGAGCCAAAAATGGTATTTAGGAGCTAGAGAGATGGCTGGGCAGTTAAGGTGTTTCCTTGAAAAGTCTGATGGCGAGGGTTCAATTCCCCAGTACCTACATGAAGCTAGATGCATTATATGGTGCATGTGTTTGGAGTTCCTTTGCAGTGACAGGAAGACCTGGTGGGTTCATACTCACCCTGCCTCTTTCTCTCTGTCTCTCTCTCAAATAAATAAGTGATGGGCTGGAGAGATGGCTTAGCGCTAAAGCGCTTGCCTGTGAAGCCTAAGGACACTGGTTCAAGGCTTGATTCCCCAGGACCCATCAGCTTCTGGTTCGCTGAGATGAACTTTCAGACCAGACACAGTTATGGAGGAAGGGATATTTATTGAAGCTCACAGATCCAGGGGAAGTTCCATAATGGTAGAAGAAACTGGCCTGCCTTCACAGGACCAAGCAGAGAGAGAGAAGCACAAGCCTAAAGGTCAAAAGCCAGAGCACACTTCAGGAACTCCAACTAGGCACACTTTGCATATCTTTAGATTGAAATCTCAAACCCACCACCACACCTTAAGATCAACACAACGGCACTGCCTCCAGCCAGATGGCTAGAGATGCAAACTACAAACAAACAAACAACTGAATATATTGGGGGCCATCTATTCTATTCAAACCACCACAGTGCATGTGTTTGGAGTTCCTCTGCAGTGACAGGAAGACCTGGTAGGATACTCACTCTGCCTCTTTCTCTCTCTCAAATAAATAAATGATGGGCTGGAGAGATGGCTTAGCGCTAAAGCGCTTGCCTGTGAAGCCTAAGGACACCGGTTCAAGGCTTGATTCCCCAGGACCCATGTTAGGCGGGTGCACAAGTCTGGATTTCGTTTGCAGTGGCTGGAGGCCCTGGCGCGCCCATTCTCTCTCTCTCTCTCTCTCTCTCTATGCTTACAGTAAAAATTAAATAAAAATAAATAAATGAAATAAAGCATTTTTAAATGGTATTTAATATACATTTTGAGACTCTGCTATTCAAATACAGAAGGCAGCCTTTTCCAGACTAAATTTATAATCTGAGAACAGGTTCATTGTATCTTGATGGGCGATCTCATATACTTTCACTAACACTAATAGAGTTAAGCTGCAAATCAATGTCATCAAAGCACACAAGTAACAATTAATCAGCACCACATATACACACATCAACATTCTCATAACATCTGAGAGCAGGTCTGCACAAACTTAGACCAATGACACAGGATTCCCAAAGTTTTGAACTCCTAATACATTAAGTGGACTGTGTTAATAAGTTCATATAGTTCCTATTCACTGCATGCATCAGAACAGCCCTCATACACACTTAGTTGTAATCCTCTAAAGTTTCCCAACCGTAATCCTGCAGTTGTGACAAACTACACTCTTAGACATATTTTACTCCAGGACCTTCAACAGTTTACTTTATGGCTAAATAAACAGAAATCAGAGCCCACACTCTTTAAAGAGGGAAAGTAATGACTTAAAAAATCAATGACTTCCAGTTAAGATGGCGGCATAGGTACCACGCCAAAGCAGACTAGGGGGGAAAAAGCCAAAAAAAAAAAAAAAGAAAAGAAAAGAAAAACTAGCAAAATACACACTTTTACTGAAAAGTGAGGTGTATAGGAAATTGAAACAGCAGCAGAGAAGTAGGAGAGATCCAGAGCATCCAGAGCCCACACAGGCCTGCAGAAGCGGCTCCAGCGGCTCTGCACGCAGGACCACAGCGGCTGCACGCCAGCCAGCCTTCAGGCTGGGCTTGAGCCGCAGGAAAAGCCAGGTGAGGGGATTTTCCACTCACACCTGAGCTCTCAGCAAACTCAAGAAATGTGAAGGGAGAACAGCAGTGAACAACAGAGGAGAGATCACAAGGTAGAAGAACACGTGGAACAGCCAGAGAACTAGAGCAGCATTGACAGCCTCCCCTCCCCCACCACCAGTGCCCAGCTCCAGTGAACAGGGCAGCGATCCATGGACCCGGCCACGCCTACTTGAACCAACAGCGGGACTCAAGCAGGAGCAGTATAACTGAGACCAAAATGATCCCAAAAGTTAACTGGGATTACACCAGGTCAGTACCCACCTAATAAACCTGGTATATAGGCCTGAACCAGAAGTGCTAATTGCACCTTCCATATCAGGATAAATTATATGTTAAATCTAATGGATGGTCAGATTTGCCGTTCTTAAATAAGCTGTATTTTGGGCTTGTTATTTGTTCCTTCTTCATTTATACTGGCTTTGTTTCCTATTCTTTTATACATTAGGGAAGGGTCTCACTTGGTCACAAGCTGACTTGGAACCCTCAACAGACTAGAAATCTTAACCTCCTTGTTGTCAGAATTAAGGGAGTGGGTGAGGCACTGAAAGGATGAAAAATACAGCCTAACATCCCCCCCCCCAAAGAAAGACCCTCAAAAGCTAGAAGTTTAAAAATACTATTGTTGTACCAAGTCCCCCGGTCACTCAGGAGTCACCCAGGGATCCGCCACGTAAAAGCCTAAGCCTGGGCTCCATCAACACAGCACGACACAGTGGTGGTGAGGAAGAGAGCTCCTTCCTTTTGGGAATGGAGTTCATATGGAACAAAGAAGTTGGGGGCAGGAGCTCGGGGCACCCCAGTCAGGTGTCGGCTAAAGCAAACAGTGGTGGCCCCCTGCAGTAGAGTGTCTCTGGAGAATCTTTGAAATGGAGATTCCTCAGAGACTTTGGGGAGGGGAGGGCAACAATTAAAAATGGGCAAGGATTGCAGAATTGAAAAATTGGCACATTTGGCCGGCTATATTATCTATCTGAGGCGGGCCTGGACCCCTTTTTTTTGTTTAAGAATAGTCATGATTGATTTCTCACTACCTCACTCCAAAGGAGCCTTAACCCCAGCCTCCTAAGAAGCCATAAATACCTCAAATTCCAGACCTGGCTCTCTGCCAGTGGATGGGTAAAAGGTCACACTTCTTCCTGTTCCAGAATCTGCTTTCTGACCCGAGTGACCTATCTTAACTGCAATTTGTCACCCCCACCCAGGAGCCCGCGCAAATGCAGACCTCTGAGACTATAGGAAGAAGATTATGGTGTGTTACAAATTGACTGGTCCACGGTGCACGGGCTTGGACAATTTAAAATGATTAGCCTAAGAACCATAAAATGTTACACATTGATTGGTCAACACTGCGCGGGTACCTGAGGTTATGGAATGATTGGTTCACGATGCGTGGGCTTTGTTGTAACCCTAATAAAAGCTGTCCTGACCCTGCACTCGGGGTCCACAGCCCTCTACCCCTGTGTGGCGTATGACTGTGGGCCCCAGCGCGCTGGAATAAAAATCCTCATGCTGTTTGCATCAAGACCGTTTCTCGTGAGTGATTTGGGGTGCCGTCTTTCCCGAGACTGAGCCCGGGGAGTCCTCCGGAGCAGGACTTTCAGCACCACACAGCCAAAGGGACAGAGAGAGGATCTAGTTGTCATAATACCTACTCTTGGATAAATGCTCTGTGCTGTTTTTCATTGAAAGTGTACATTGTTTAGTTAAATTTTAGAAACTATCTGTATTTGGTTCCACTCAGCTTACTTGAATACTCTCATAGCAGGCAAACCCAACACCTAGGGTCACTTTTGTAGATACTCTGAGAGTCTTGAGAGCCACACCTAGTGCCTTAAGCTGAAGATATATAACATCAGATTGATTGATACATCTAATAATACCCAGCTAACTAGAAAATCCAATCATTAAATAAACCAGGATGCAAAAATATATACATTATAACACAAGAAACACCAAAAATCAAGACAACATAAATCCACCAAAAAGTATTAATGCATTAGAAATGACCTCCAGTGAGAACGAGTTAGAGGAAATGGCTGAGAAAGATTTCAAAAGAATGATTATAAATATGTTCAAAGAAGTCAAAGAAGAAATCAAAGGAATGAAAGAGGAAATCAAAGGAATCAAAGAAAACACAGGACACCAATTTAATGAAATAAAGAGGTCAATACAAGACATAAATAAGGAAATAGAAATAATAAAGAAAAACCAGTCAGAATAACTAGTAATGAAGAACACAATTAAAGAATTAAAAAAAAACTAAATATATATATATAGTAGAAAATCTCACCAGTAGAATGGATGAAGGAGAGGACAGAATATCTAAGCTAGAAGACCAGGTGGCAGACCTAATACAGTCCAACAAACAGAAAGACAAACTAATAGAAAAGTATGAATGGGAATTTCAAGATATTCGGGACACTATGAAAAGATCAAACATAAGAATTCAGGGCATAGTAGAAGGAGAAGAATTTCACTCCAAAGGCATAGTAGGCATCTTCAACAAAACCATAGAAGAAAACTTCCCCCAAATTGGCAAAGAGGTGCCAATGCAGATACAGGAAGCCTTTAGAACACCAGCCAGACAAAACCTGGAAAGAACCTTTCCTTGCCATATTATAATCAAACTACCAAACACACAATCCAAAGAAAAAATATTGAAAGCAGTTAGAGAAAAAAATCAAATTACCTACAAAGGCAAGCCTATCAGGATTACAGCAGATTACTCAACACAAACTTTAAAAGCCAGAAGGGCTTGGAGTGATGTATTCCAAGTTCTGAAAGAAAACAACTGTCAACCAAGGTTACTTTATCCTACAAAGCTATCCATTCAAATAGACAGAGTAATAAGGACATTCCACAACAAAAGCAGGCTAAAGGAGTATTTGAAGACAAAACCAGCTCTAAAGAAAATACTTGAAAGAATCCTCCATGCTGAAGAAAAAGAAAAGCACACATATAAGGAACTGGGAAAAAACAAACAATACTCAAATACTAGTTAACACAAGAGAGCAAAGGAAAAAATAAACAGAGAGGTATCTGGACTAAATGAGGTCACAGAAGGAATGTACCTAACAGATATCTACAGGACATTTCATCCAAATGCTGCAGAATATACATTCTTTTCAGCAGCACATGGAATGTTCTCTAAAATAGACCATATATTAGGACACAAAAGTAAATCTTAAAAAATACAAGAAAGTTGAAATAATTAATTCCTTGCACTCTATCTGACCACAATGGAATCAAGCTACAAATCAATAGCAAGAAAAGCTGTAGAGCATACACAAAATCATGGAAATTAAACAATGCACTACTAAATGATGAATGGGTCAATGAAGAAATCAAGAAGGAAATAAAAAAATTCATAGAGTCAAATGATAATGAGAACATAACATACCAAAACCTTTTGGACACAATGAAGGCAGTCCTAAGAAGGAAATTTATAGCTTTAAGTGCCTATATTAAGAAATTAGAAAGGTCTCAAGTAAACAACCTAATGCTTCACCTTAAAGCCTTGGAAAAAGAAGAACAAGGCAAACCAAAAATCAGTAGACGGGAAGAAATAATAAAGATCAGGGCAGAAATTAATGAAACAGAAACCAAAAAAAAAAAAAAAAAAAAAAAAAAAAATCCAAAGAATCAATGAAACAAAAAGTTGGTTCTTTGAAAGGATAAACAAGATTGATAAACCCCTAGCAAATATGACCAAAAGAAAGACAGAAGAGACACGAGTTAATAAAATTAGAGATGAAAAAGGCAGCATCACAACAGATAGCAGAGAAAGTCAAGAAATCATAGGAATATACTATAAAAACAATTACTCCACTAAGTATGAAAGTCTGAAAGAAATGGATGATTTCCTTGATTTATATGACCTACCTAAATTAAATCAAGATGAGATTAATCACTCAAATAGACCTATAACAAGTATGGAGATCCAAGCAGTTATCAAAAATCTCCCAACTAAAAAAAGCCCAGGCCCAGATGGATTCAATGGTGAATTTTACCAGACCTAACTAACGCCATTGCTTCTTAAGCTTTTCCATAAAATAGAAAAAGAAGGAATCCTACCAAACTCCTTCTACGAAGCAAGCATCACCCTGATACCAAAACCAGGCAAAGATAGAACAAAAAAAGAAAATTACAGACCAATCTCCCTCATGAACATAGATGCAAAAATTCTCAACAAAATATTGGCAAACAGAATACAAGAATATATCAGAAAGATCATTCACCCTGACCAAGTAGGCTTTATCCCAGAGAGGCAGGGATGGTTCAACTTACGCAAATCGATAAATGTAATATATTATATAAATGGACTGAAGGACAAAAATCACATGATCATCTCATTAGATACAGAGAAAGCGTTTGACAAAATCCAACATCCCTTCATGATAAAAGTCCTACAGAGACTGAGAATAGAAGGAACATATCTCAATCTAATAAAGGCTATTTATTTTTATTTGAGAGTGACAGGCAGAGAAAGGAGGAGAGAGGGGAGAGAGAGAGAGAGAGGGAGAGAATGGGCGCACCAGGGCTTCCAGCCACTGCAAACGAACTCCAGACGCATGCACCCCCTTGTGCATCTGGCTAACGTGGGTCCTGGGGAATCGAGCCTCGAACCGGGGTCCTTAGGCTTCACAGAAAAGCAAGCGCTTAACCGTTAAGCCATCTCTCCAGCCCATAAGGGCTATTTATGACAAGCCTACAGCCAACATATTACTAGATGGGGAAAAACTGGAAGCTTTTCCACTAAAATCAGGAACAACACAAGGGTGTCCACTGTCCCCACTTTTATTTAATATAGTATTGGAAGTCTTAGCCATAGCAATAAGGCAAGAGACACATATAAAAGGGATACAAATTGGAAAGGAAGAAATCAAGTCATCATTATTTGCAGATGACATGATTCTACATATAAAGGACCCTAAAGACTCTACCAGCAAACTGTTAGAGCTGATATCAACACCTACAGCCAAGTAGCAGGATACAAAATCAGTAGCATTCCTATATGGTAACAACAAACACACAGAGGATGAAATCAGAGAATCACTCCCATTCACAATTGCATCAAAGAAAATAAAGTACCTTGGAATAAACCTAACCAAGGAAGTAAAGGATCTCTACAATGAAAACTATAAAACACTCAAGCGAGAAATTACAGAAGGCACTAGGAAATGGAAACACATCCCTTGTTCCTGGATTGGAAGAATCAGTATTGTAAAAAATGGCAATCTTGCCAAAAAGCAATCTACATTTAATGCAATCCCCATCAAAATTCCAATGGCATTCTTCACAGAAATAGAAAAAACAATCCAAAAATTCATTTGGAATCACAAAAAACCTCGAATACCTAAAATAATACTGAGCAACAAAAATAAGGCGGGTGGTATCACCATACCTGACTTTAACCTATACTATAGAGCCATAGTAACAAAAACAGCATGGTACTGGCACAAAAGCAGACTTGTAGATCAATGGAACAGAATAGAGGACCCAGATGCAAGTCCAGGTAGCTATAGCCACCTGATATTCGATAAAAATGACAAAAATACTCATTGGAGAAAAGATAGCCTGTTCAGCAAATGGTGCTGAGAAAACTAGATATGTATCTGTAGAAGGATGAAAATAGATTCTTCTCTCTCTCCTTGCACAAGAATTAAGTCCAAATGGATTAAAGACCTTAACATCAGACCTGAAACTCTGAAACTGCTAGAGGAAAAAGTAGGGGAAACCCTTCAACATATTGGTCTTGACAAAGGTTTTCTGAATATAACCCCAATTGCTCAGGCAATAAAACCACAGATTAACCACTGGGACCTCATGACATTACAAAGATTTTGTACTGCAAAGGACAGTGAATAAAGCAAAGAGGCAACCTACAGAATGGGAAAAAATCTTTGCCAGCTATACATCTGATAAAGGATTAATATCTAGGATATACAAAGAACTCAAAAAGTTAAATAATAAGAAACCAAACAAGCCAATTAAAATATGAGCTATAGAGCTAAATAGAGACTCCTGTCAGATTGGCTACCATCATGAAAACAAATGATCATAAATGCTAGCGAGGATATAGAAAAAGAGGAACCCTTCTACACTGTTGGTGGGAATGCAATCTGGTCCAGCCATTGTGGAAATCAGTGTGGAGGTTCCTAAGACAGCTAAAAACTGATCTACCATATGACCCAGCTATAGCACTCCTAGGCATATATCCTAAGGACTCATCTCATTACCTTTGAAGTACATGCTCAACCATGTTTATTGCCGCTCAATTCATAATAGCTGGGAAATGGAACCAGCCTAGATGTCCCTCAACTGATGAGTGGATAATGAAGATAGGGTACATTTATATAATGGAGTTCTACTCAGCGGTAAAGAACAATGAAGTTATGAAATTTGCAGGAAAATGGATGGATCTGGAAAGGATTACACTAAATGAGGTAACCCAGGCCCAGAAAGCCAAGCACCGCATGTTCTCTCTCATATGTGGATCCTAGCTACAGATGATTGGGCTTCTGTGTGAGAAGGAAAAAACTCAGTAGCAGAGGCCAGTAAGCTAAAAAAAAGAGATATAAAGGGAAGAGAAAGGAAGGGAGGAGGGTACTTAATAGGTTGGTATTGTATATATGTAAGTAGAAGAATAGATTAATGGGGATGAAAAGGCCTAAAGTGAGGTCAGGGGAAGAGATTGAGTAAAGGAAAGGTGGAGGGAGGGCTAATCAAAATCTAAGAGGATGCAAATAAATGATATGGAATCCTCTGGTTTTGGACAATGGAACACTCAGGAGCCATAGATCGTTGTTCGAAAATTTTCAGTGCCAAGGATGGGATACCTCCAGTGAGTTGTTGGCCAGGGAGGTCCCTGATGGCCCCAAAACATTATAGGCCATTGCCGAGGCCCTTGGTTTCCCACCAGGAATAGATGGTAAGACCCTATTGCTGAAGACTACACATACTTGGGCTGCAAGGCCACTGAGAAATCCTGCTGTAACTGAGCTGATAACCTCCTCCATGTAGACCAGCTGACAGAAAGCTGGAAGAAGCCATTCTACATGTAGTTCAATGGGAGAAAGAGATACCACCAGTGAAGATACTCAACAATGGACACTGCAAGCCTTATAATTGGCCACCCAAGCCAAATGAGCCAACGGGTGCAATAGTGGCACATCTATCATGGTGGAAACCAACTGCCCTCCAATTGGACTGCAGGCCCGCTCCATGGGGGGAATACATCCCTGATACTGAAAACTTAAAACAGGGGTAGTCATGAGCCCTAGGGGTGTATCATCTGTTGATGTCCGGAAAAATGTATATACTATGCTTATCAAACTGCCCAGTAAGCACTTCTCTTAATATTTATACCCTTATATTAACGCTACCCTCACTTTGGGTAGAGAATCTTCTCTTTTCAGATGGCAGTGACCTTGGAATGACTCAGAAGGTATCATAGTGCTGGAAAGAAGTGACTGGAGTACTGAGTAACATCTCGATCACACCTTCCAAGGCTCAGGGTCTAATGCGGAAGAGGTGGCGGAAAGAATGTGAGAGGCAAAGGAAGGGTAGGACTCCTTACAACGTCCTCCCTCCAGACATAAAATGGCCTGGATATCCATGACCTCATAGTGCCTGACACTACCTACACAAGATCATCATAAGAGGAGGAAAAGATCATGACATCAAAATAAAGAGAGACTGATTGAGGGGGGAGGAGATATGATGGAGAATGTAATCTCAAAGTCTGTTGGGCTTGCCACCCCCCCCCCAAAAAAAAGTATATACACACACAGACACATCTTTTATTCATTTATTTATTTATTTGGCAGAGAAAGAGGGAGAGAGGGAAAGAGAGAGCACGAGCATGCACGAATGAATGGGTGCACCAGGGCCTCCAGCCACTGCAAACAAACTCCAGATGCATGCACCCCCTTGTACATCTGGCCAACGTGGGTCCTGGGGAATCGAACCTGGGTCCTTTAGCTTTGCAGGCAAATACCTTAACTGCTAAGCCATCCCTCCAGCCCTATATATGCTCCGTTTTTAAGCACAGGAAGGACTAGAGATTGCTCAGCAGTCAGGTGTCCTTCCTGTATAAGCAAGCCTTAGGGCGCAAAACTACAAGAGTTCAAATCCCCAGATCCCACATACAACAGCTGAGCATGGCCACGCAAGTCTATAACCCCATCCCACTGAGAAGCAGAGACTCAAGAATTAATGAGCTCTGAAAGCTCCAGAAACTGTAAGAACAGACTGGCTCACAAAACAAGACTAGTTGGAAAGGTCTGGGAGTGAGGCACTCAAAGTTCCACACTGACCACCACAGGTGAACAACCCCCACACTGGGCAAGCACATGGGAGCACTGCAAGGGCACATACACATGAATGAACCACACACACAAGCAGAATAAAGATTATTTTAAATTTGTAATAATAAATTCCAAAAATCAGTTCCCTTTGTCAGAAACATACCTGTTTAACTTTAGCTTCAAAATCTGAATCGTTCTTATCAAAGATTACTTGAGCGAGACGCAGCTGTTCAGCTGTTGCCTGGGAAACATACAATTGAAAATGTGAGCAATAAAAATATAAGGAAGATGGTAAAACCAAGGTTAAAGAGATAAATCTCAAGCACTAAGCACTATGGGCACAGAAATATTACCTAAAAATACAAGATTCTTAATTTAGGACAAAAACTGTATACAGGCAGGTATGGTGGTCCATGCCTTTAATCCCAGCATGTGGGAAGCAGAGGTGGCTGGATCACTGTCAGTACCAGGCCAGCCTCGAACTATAGATTGATTTCCAGGTCAGCCTGGGCTAAAGTAAGACCCTACCTCACAAAAACTTAAATATAAAAAAAAAATTTCAAAAATAACATTGGTGGGGGAGAGGATGCACCAGGGCCTCTTGCTCCTACAAAGGAACTACTGATACATGTGCCTCTTTGTACATCTCGCTTTATGTGGGTACTGGAGAATCAAACCCAGGCCATTAGGCTTTCCAGCAAGCACCTTTAACTACAGTGATCTCTCTAACCCCTTTCTTTTTTTCCTTGAGAATACCACTGCGTAGCATCTATGGCCTCAAAATTGCTATGTAGACCAGGCAAACCTCAAACTGAAAGAGATCTTCCTAACTGCCTTTTGAGTACTAAGATCACAGACCAGCACCACTAAGACCAGCTTGTTCTTCTACTTTATTTTTCCTAGTGTCCTCATCTCTTCAATGGAAAGAAAATCAAGATCAGCAGCATGACCAACAAAGATTAGAACTGCAGGTCATCTGGCCAAAGAATTGAGCCCTTCATGGTATTTTTCTTGTGTAAGGGGTTGTATATAATTTGTTTTAATTTTTTTATTTGTTTGAGAGAGAGAAAGAGGCAGATGAATTAGCATGCCAGGGCCTTCAGCCACTCCAAACGAACTCCAGAAGCATGTGCTACATTGTGTATCTAGCTTACATGGGTTCTGGGGAATCAAACCTGGGTCCTTTTGGCTTTGCAGGTGAGCGCCTTAACCACTAAGCCATCCCTCCAGCCCTGCTTTTGTTTTCTTGAGGCCAGCCTGGGCTAGAAAGAGAGCCTACCTCAAAAAGAAAGAAAGAAAGAAAGAAAGAAAGAAAGAAAGAAAGAAAGAAAGAAAGAAAGAAAGAAAGAAAGAAAGAAAGAAAGAAAGAAAGAAAGGGAGGGAGGGAGGGAGGGAGGGAGGGAGGGAAATAAAGAAAGAAGCTGGGCCAGGCAGGCATGGTGGTGCATGCCTTTAATCCCAGCACTTCCAAGTCAGAGGTAGGAGGTTCACCTTGAGTTCCAGGCAACCCTGAGACTACATAGAGAATTCCAAGTCAGCCTGGGCTAGAGTGAAATCACGTTGAAAACCCGAAAAAGGAAGGAAGGAAAGGAAAAGGAGGAGGAAGGAAAGGAGGAAGGGAGGAAGCTGGGTGTGGTGGGTGGCATTTAGTCCCAGTTCTGGGGAGGCTGATATAGAAGAATCACTAAATTCAAGGCCAGGCTGAGCTTCAGAGTAAGTTCCAAGATAGCCTGGGCTAGAATTAGATCTTTCTTCGGAGACAGAGAAGGAATGACAGAGGAAGGGAGGGAGGGGACAGTGAAGGGGAGAAAAGAAATAAGCAAAAAGAGAAAAGAGGGAAAGGGAAGGGAGGAGAAGGGGAAGGGTGAGAGAAAGGGACGAGAAAGGAAGGAGAAGGGGAAGGAGAAGGGGAAGAGGAGGGAGTAAGGGGGAACAGAAAGAAGCACGCCTTTAATCCCAGCACTTGGGAGGCAGAAGTAGGAGCATCGCCATGAGTTCAAGGCCACCCTGAGTCTACATAGTGAATTCCAGGTCAGCCTGAGCTAGAGTGAGACCTTGCCTCAAAAAACCAAAAAAGGAAAAAAAAAAAAAAAAAAGAAAGAAAGGACAGAAAGAGGAAGAAAAGAAAGAACTAGAAGCAACTGCCCAGACACTGACTCTGGTGTCAAAAAAAAATAAACGCTCTGCTGTGAATTCTAAAATGGTATACAGGTCAGTTCTGAAGAAAAAAAGCTATATTTAGCTGGAAAGAAAATATTTTTAGCAATCCAGGCATGGTGGCATATGCCTTTAGTTCCAGCACTTGGGAGGCAGAGGTAGGAGGATCGCTGTGAGTTCGAGGCCAGTCTGAGACTACATAGTGAATTCCAGGTCAACCTGGGCTAGAGTGAGACCCTACCTTGAAAAAAAAATATTTTTCTAAATAAAAAATATTTGAAGATTTCAAAGGGGAAAGTGGGGGGAAGGGTACTACCATGGGATATTTTTTATAATCATGGAAAATATTAATAAAAATTGAAAAAAAATATTTGAAGAAAAAAAAGAAAGAGAATGAGTGAAGAATAGAAAGAAGGGATACAATGAAATTATGGGGCCCAGAGGATCCTAAATTCAAAGTCATTTTTGGCTACACAGCAACTTTGAGACCTCCCTGACCTACATAGTGAATTCCAGGGCAGCGGGGCTAGACAGTAAGGCCCTACTTCAAAAAACCAAATTGAGGCAGGGTGTAGTGGTGCATGCCTTTAATCCCAGCAGAGGTAAGAGCATCACTGTAAATTTGAAGCCACCCTGAACTGAAGTGAGAGCCTACCTTGAAAAAAACTTTAAATCTTTGCTATTTTTGTATTTTTAAATTTTTAAATATTTTTTTAAATTTATGAGAGAGCGCACATGTGCATGAATGAGCTCGCCAGAGCCTTCAGCCACTACAAATGAACTCCAGACACATGCACCACCACATGCATCTGGCTTACGTGAGTACTGGGAAATCAAGCCTGGCTTCTTAGGCTTCACAGGCAAGCGCCTTAACCGCTAAGCATCTCTCCAGCCCCTGGGCTTTTGGTTTTTTTGTTTTTTTTTTTTTAATTTTTTTAACATATTTTTATTCAGCTAGTTACAAACAGAGATAGAGACATAAAAAGAAAAAGTATAGACACTGGGGTCTCCAGCCATTATTAAATAAAAACTCCAGATACATGTGCCATTATGCATCAGGCTTTATGAGGGTACTGGAGAATTGAACCCAGGCCATCAGGCTTTATAAGCAAGCTCCTTTAACCACTGAGCCATTTCTCCAGGCTTGTATTTTCATTTATAAGACTGGGGATGAGACACAGGACTTAAAGCATTCAAGACAAATCATCCTTCAACTGAGCTACACCACTGCCACCAAGTCAACAAAACTGACTTATCTTCAGCTTAAAAAAAAACTCTAAGACTGAAAAGCACTACAAACATTGCCAGAAATGGCAAAACACACACCTATAATCCAAGTACTGGGAAGTGTGAGGCTATTTGTGAGTTCTAGAAAACAAGTCTAGAAAACAAGGTGAGACTATCTCAAAACAAGTACACAGATTTCTAAATATTTATGTTTATACCCACAGATTACTGCTACTCTCAACCTTGGTCAGAAAAGGTTTGATGGGGCACGGCGTGGTAGCGCACACTTTTAATCCCAGCACTCTGTAGGCAGGGGTAGGAGGATCACCATGAGTTTAAGGACACCCTGAGATTACTGTGTGAATTCCAGGTCAGCCTGGGCTAGAGCGAGATCCTACCTTGGAAAAAACAAGAAAAAATAAAAAACAGAAAAGATTCTCTGGGCTGGGCATGGTGGTGCATGCCTTTAATCCCAGCACTTGGGAGGCAAAGGAAAAAGGATTGCCATGGTTTTGAGTCCACCCTGAGACTACACAGTGAATTCTAGGTCCGCCTCAACTAGCGTAAGACCCTCACAAAGAAAAAAGCCATCCCTCCAGCCCAAGCTTCGTATACTCTACCAATTAAGCTCCATTCCATATCCGGCCCTTGTCTTTTTTTTTCTTTGCATGGGGGATGGGTGCTGGGGCTTGACCCTGAGCGTCATATATGCTAGGCAAGTGCTCCACCATTCTGCAATACCCTCAAAATAAACATTTTCTCTAATGCAAATTTTTTTGGAGGGGGGATGGTTTTCGAAGTAGGGTCTCACTCTGACCCAGGCTGTCCTGGAACACATTCTATAATTCCAGGCTGGCCTTGAACTCACTGTTACTCTCTGCCTGTGCTGCCACGCCCAGCCATAATCCTTTTTGAAAATTTTCTTAATACTTTTGCAAAAAGAGGCATTCAACTTTAACCACAGAACTCCAGAGGCTGAGGTAGGAGGACTGCTGAGCTTGAGGCCAGTCTAGGTCTAACCAGGTCAGCCTAGGCTAGAGCAAGACCCTGCCTTGGGGAGAAAAAAAGAAGCATTAGAAATGTGATGATTAGCAGGGCATGGTGGCACACACCTTTAATCCCAGCACTCTGGAGGCAGAGGTAGGAGGATCACTGTGAATTCAAGGCCACCCTGAGACTACATAGTAAATTCCAGGTCAGCCTGTGCGAGTGCAAGACCCTACCTCTAAAAACCAAAAAAAGTGATGATCATCAAGGCTGAATTACACATGCCTGCAGTCCCCAATACTTAGGAAGATTGCTTGAGTTCAAGAATTTAAGGCCAGGCTTGACTATTTAGCAACACCCTTCCTCAAAACAACAATATAAACACAAACTGCTTTTTTCTTTTTTTTTCTTTCTTTTTTTTTTTTCCCCAAGGTGGTTTCACTCTAGCCCAGGCTGACCTGGAATTCACTATGCAGTCTCGGGGTGGCCTCGAACTCACGGCAATTCTCCTTCCTCTGCCTCCCAGTGCTGGGATTAAAGATGTGTGCCACCATATCCGGCCTAAACAAACTGTTTTTACAGGGCCCCTTCCAGCCTACAAACTGATTAATATGGAAATCAGCCCAAAAAATGTGATTGCTGGGGAGGCATAGGAAGAACTAGTTTCCAACAGGACATTTTATTTGGCCCTCCTCCAAAAGCTTTTTACTCATTTCATTTTATTATTAGAGAGAGAGATAAGAGAGAATGGGCATGCCAGGGCCTCTAGCCATTGCAAACGAACTCCACATGCATGCACCACCTTGTACATCTGTCTTTACATGGGGTACCAGGGAACCTGGATCCTTTGCCTTTGTAGGCAAGCACCTTAACTGCTAAGCCATCTCTCCAGCCCTCATTTCGTTTTTGTTTAAAAAAAAAACAAAAAACTCATCAAAGTGCTCAGAATAAATGATGCTGAGTGCTCACTTAGCTCTAATGAGACATCTGTCTCACCTGCTCCAAGGCTCAGGAACTGCTATGTGTAGCTCAGTTGAAGGATACTGCTATACAGAAAGGCCAGAAGAATGTAAGAGGCAGAGACTGGATGCTCTGCCACTGAGCTACATGCATCCCCAGCCCAAAAGAATGCATTGGAATGCTGTCAACTGAACATGAAGTGGCTGCCACATTCCCCACCTCACAGTGACTATCTGCACAAGACCCGCACAAAATTGGACTCAATAGAAGGTAATGGAACAGGATTATGATCAAAATACATTATATGCATGTAAGAAAATTATCAAAAAAATTTTGGAAAGGTTGCTTCAGCCAGGCTTGGCGGCACACGCCTTTAATCCCAGCACTCTGGAGGCAGAGATAGGAGGATTGCTGTTGAGTTTGAGGCCAGCCTGAGACTACATAGTGAATTCTAGGTCAGCTTAGACCATAGCAAGACCCTATTAAAAAAAAAAAAACTCCCCAGACAAAAAATGGCCTGGATATCCATGACCTCACAGTGACCTACCTACACAAGGCCATCATAATAGGAGGAAAAAATCATGACATCAAAATAGAGACTGATTGAGAGGGGGAGGGGATATGATGGAGAATGAAGTTTCAAAGGGGAAAGTGGGGGGAGGGAGGACATTACCATGGGATATATTTTTTTTTATTTTCTCAATTTTTATTAACATTTTCCATGATTATAAAAAAACCATGGGATATTTTTTATAATCATGGAAGTTGTTAATAAAAATTTGAGCCAGGCATGGTGGCACACACCTTTAATCCCAGCACTCAGGAAGCAGAGGTAGGAGGATCACCATGAGTTCAAGGCCACCCTGAGACTACAGAGTTAATTCCAGGTCAGCCTGGAACAGAGTGAGACCCTACCTCGAAAAACAAAAAATAAAAATAAAAATAAGTAAAATTTGAAAATTTAAAATAAAGTAAAAAGAGGGGGACTGAGGAGATTGCTCAGTGACTAAAGCAACTTGCTTGCAAAACCTGCCAGTCTGGGTTCAAATGCCCAGTACCTACATATCCCCAAATGCATAAAGTAACATGCATCTGGTATTCATTTGCAATGGCAAGAGGCTCTAGTGCACCCCATACACACATGCAAACTCTTTAAAATATATATATAATCAAGGCCAGGCATGGCGGCCAGCCTAGGACTACAGAGTGCGTTCCAGCTCAGCCTGGGCTAGAGTAAGTCCCTACCTTGAAACCAACCCCCCTCAAAAAAAATTATATATATATATATAGTCAAGCCATGAATATGAAATTAGGATGGACTCAGGGTAATTACTCACTGAAAAGAACCTGGATCAAAATAGTATAGTATGTTAACTCTGCATCAGATATTGTACTTATCACTTTACTTAATGCTCACTCTATTTCTGTCTGCCTCTTTCTCAAATAAATTTAAACAAGAAAAAAGCAATGGGTTTGATCCCTGGCACTGCGAAAAGAAAGCAAAAAAGGGAGGGAAGAAGAGGGGAAGGAATGGGAAAATTGAGATAATACAGATGGTAGCAAATGAAATTCAGGATTAAATATTTCTCAAGGAACATTCAATTGTGCCTCTATCAACAATATTAACAACTTTTATATTACTCACTACATATAAACACAAGGTTTTGGCAAAGGAAAAAGTTAAACCATTTGTTCTCTAATTTTTTTAAATTCTAAACAAAACAGAAATACACAGAAACTTACCTGTACCACTTGTTTCTGTGGTTGTGTTATGTGTGCTGCTGAAATCTGTGTTTTTTTCCCGAGCACCTCGGCAACGATCATTGCTCACTGAAGTCATCATATACAGTATATACAAAATAATGTATGTACAAAATACAAAATCTGCAAGAAAGTAAGAGTTATTGGCAAAACTTCCAAATCATGGTAAAAGGCAAACATTTAACTTAGGGGAAAATAAAAAAAATATATATATAAAGGTTCTCTAGAGTATAAAATTTTAAGTATAATTCTAATTAGCATTCTAATTTTTGTGTCTTTTTTTTTTTTTTTTTTGCTTTTCTGAGGTGGGGTCTCACTCTAGCTCAGGCTGACCTGGAATTCACTATGTAGTCTCTCAGGTTGGCCTCGAACTCTCGGCAATCCTCCTACCTCTGCCTCCCGAGTACTGGGATTAATGGCGTGTGCCACCACGCCCAGCTGTGTCTATCATTTTTATTGGGGGTGGGGGGTCCAGCCCAGGTCCTCATATTCACTAAATACATACTCTACCACAGAACTATACATCCTTATCTACAGACAGCTCTTAAACTATTTTTACTCATGCATCTAAAATCCCTGAGACTATATAGTGAATTCCATGTCAGCCTGAGACCCTAACTCAGGAGGCAGAGGTAGGAGGCTCACTATTAGTTCCAGGTCACCCTGAAACTACATAGTGAATTCACAGGGATCCTACTACCTCAACCTCTCATGTGCTGGGATTAAGGCATGGGCCATCATATCCAGTGACAGCGAGTTCTTAAATTAAGGTAAAATGCCTATTCAATATAAAAGCCTAAACTGCCAAAATAATCATCAATACCCTTATAATTTATTCACCACCTTTAAAATGAAAACGACTAGGGCATGCAAATCAGAGTGTAAGAAAACATCTTCAACTAACATACTGTAATGATCTATGGGGAAATTCTGTCTTCTATCTTGGAAATAGAACTGAGTGTAGTAAACAGAATTACTTCTACAACAAGCACACAGTTGCCAGACCATAGGAATTCGGTTTACACTTGTGTTCCATCACCTCTGTCACTCTCTACACTCAAGAGCTCTACTACTCTGGAACAGGTTCCAAGAGGGCTCTTAGAATAGAAACAGACAAGAGCAAAAGATTCTAAAAATAATCGTGTCAGAAACTCACACATATCTCGGGTTGTAAAGGTGCCCTAGGTTACATCTATCTATCTAAAGAGTTTTCAAAACCTTTATCTTTTGGTTTCTCTGGTTTTGTTTGTTTGTTTGTTTGCTTGCTTGCTTGTTTTTGGTCTTTTGTAGACAGGACTTCACTCTAGCCCCAGGCTGACCTGGAATTCACTATGTAGTCTCCTGCTGGCCTCAAACTCAGAGATCTTCCTACCTCTGCCTCCCAAGTGCTGCGATCAAAGGTGTGCACCACCAGGCTTAGCCTCCTTTATCTTATGAGAATGGGCATGCCAGGGCCCCCAGTCTCTGCAAACAGACTCCATGTGCCACTGTGTCCATCTGACTTATGTGGGTCCTTTAATAACAGCACTTGGGGAGGCAGAGGTAGGAAGATCCAGTGAGTTTGAGGCCACCCTTGGAATACAGAATGGATTCAGGTCTAGGCAAAGGAAAAAGGATTGCCATGGTTTTGAGTCCACCCTGAGACTACACAGTGAATTCTAGGTCCGCCTCAACTAGCGTAAGACCCTCACAAAGAAAAAAGCCATCCCTCCAGCCCAAGCTTCGTATACTCTACCAATTAAGCTCCATTCCATATCCGGCCTTTGTCTTTTTTTTTCTTTGCATGGGGGATGGGTGCTGGGGCTTGACCCTGAGCGTCATATATGCTAGGCAAGTGCTCCACCATTCTGCAATACCCTCAAAATAAACATTTTCTCTAATGCAAATTTTTTTGGAGGGGGGATGGTTTTCGAAGTAGGGTCTCACTCTGACCCAGGCTGTCCTGGAACACATTCTATAATTCCAGGCTGGCCTTGAACTCACTGTTACTCTCTGCCTGTGCTGCCACGCCCAGCATAATCCTTTTTGAAAATTTTCTTAATACTTTTGCAAAAAGAGGCATTCAACTTTAACCACAGAACTCCAGAGGCTGAGGTAGGAGGACTGCTGAGCTTGAGGCCAGTCTAGGTCTAACCAGGTCAGCCTAGGCTAGAGCAAGACCCTGCCTTGGGGAGAAAAAAAGAAGCATTAGAAATGTGATGATTAGCAGGGCATGGTGGCACACACCTTTAATCCCAGCACTCTGGAGGCAGAGGTAGGAGGATCACTGTGAATTCAAGGCCACCCTGAGACTACATAGTAAATTCCAGGTCAGCCTGTGCGAGTGCAAGACCCTACCTCTAAAAACCAAAAAAAGTGATGATCATCAAGGCTGAATTACACATGCCTGCAGTCCCCAATACTTAGGAAGATTGCTTGAGTTCAAGAATTTAAGGCCAGGCTTGACTATTTAGCAACACCCTTCCTCAAAACAACAATATAAACACAAACTGCTTTTTTCTTTTTTTTTTCTTTCTTTTTTTTTTTTCCCCAAGGTGGTTTCACTCTAGCCCAGGCTGACCTGGAATTCACTATGCAGTCTCGGGGTGGCCTCGAACTCACGGCAATTCTCCTTCCTCTGCCTCCCAGTGCTGGGATTAAAGATGTGTGCCACCATATCCGGCCTAAACAAACTGTTTTTACAGGGCCCCTTCCAGCCTACAAACTGATTAATATGGAAATCAGCCCAAAAAATGTGATTGCTGGGGAGGCATAGGAAGAACTAGTTTCCAACAGGACATTTTATTTGGCCCTCCTCCAAAAGCTTTTTACTCATTTCATTTTATTATTAGAGAGAGAGATAAGAGAGAATGGGCATGCCAGGGCCTCTAGCCATTGCAAACGAACTCCACATGCATGCACCACCTTGTACATCTGTCTTTACATGGGGTACCAGGGAACCTGGATCCTTTGCCTTTGTAGGCAAGCACCTTAACTGCTAAGCCATCTCTCCAGCCCTCATTTCGTTTTTGTTTAAAAAAAAACAAAAAACTCATCAAAATGCTCAGAATAAATGATGCTGAGTGCTCACTTAGCTCTAATGAGACATCTGTCTCACCTGCTCCAAGGCTCAGGAACTGCTATGTGTAGCTCAGTTGAAGGATACTGCTATACAGAAAGGCCAGAAGAATGTAAGAGGCAGAGACTGGATGCTCTGCCACTGAGCTACATGCATCCCCAGCCCAAAAGAATGCATTGGAATGCTGTCAACTGAACATGAAGTGGCTGCCACATTCCCCACCTCACAGTGACTATCTGCACAAGACCCGCACAAAATTGGACTCAATAGAAGGTAATGGAACAGGATTATGATCAAAATACATTATATGCATGTAAGAAAATTATCAAAAAAATTTTGGAAAGGTTGCTTCAGCCAGGCTTGGCGGCACACGCCTTTAATCCCAGCACTCTGGAGGCAGAGATAGGAGGATTGCTGTTGAGTTTGAGGCCAGCCTGAGACTACATAGTGAATTCTAGGTCAGCTTAGACCATAGCAAGACCCTATTAAAAAAAAAAAAAAAACTCCCCAGACACAAAATGGCCTGGATATCCATGACCTCACAGTGACCTACCTACACAAGGCCATCATAATAGGAGGAAAAAATCATGACATCAAAATAGAGACTGATTGAGAGGGGGAGGGGATATGATGGAGAATGAAGTTTCAAAGGGGAAAGTGGGGGGAGGGAGGACATTACCATGGGATATATTTTTTTTTATTTTCTCAATTTTTATTAACATTTTCCATGATTATAAAAAAACCATGGGATATTTTTTATAATCATGGAAGTTGTTAATAAAAATTTGAGCCAGGCATGGTGGCACACGCCTTTAATCCCAGCACTCAGGAAGCAGAGGTAGGAGGATCACCATGAGTTCAAGGCCACCCTGAGACTACAGAGTTAATTCCAGGTCAGCCTGGAACAGAGTGAGACCCTACCTCGAAAAACAAAAAATAAAAATAAAAATAAGTAAAATTTGAAAATTTAAAATAAAGTAAAAAGAGGGGGACTGAGGAGATTGCTCAGTGACTAAAGCAACTTGCTTGCAAAACCTGCCAGTCTGGGTTCAAATGCCCAGTACCTACATATCCCCAAATGCATAAAGTAACATGCATCTGGTATTCATTTGCAATGGCAAGAGGCTCTAGTGCACCCCATACACACATGCAAACTCTTTAAAATATATATATATACTCAAGGCCAGGCATGGCGGCTAGCCTAGGACTACAGAGTGCGTTCCAGCTCAGCCTGGGCTAGAGTAAGTCCCTACCTTGAAACCAACCCCCCTCAAAAAAAATTATATATATATATATAGTCAAGCCATGAATATGAAATTAGGATGGACTCAGGGTAATTACTCACTGAAAAGAACCTGGATCAAAATAGTATAGTATGTTAACTCTGCATCAGATATTGTACTTATCACTTTACTTAATGCTCACTCTATTTCTGTCTGCCTCTTTCTCAAATAAATTTAAACAAGAAAAAAGCAATGGGTTTGATCCCTGGCACTGCGAAAAGAAAGCAAAAAAGGGAGGGAAGAAGAGGGGAAGGAATGGGAAAATTGAGATAATACAGATGGTAGCAAATGAAATTCAGGATTAAATATTTCTCAAGGAACATTCAATTGTGCCTCTATCAACACTATTAACAACTTTTATATTACTCACTACATATAAACACAAGGTTTTGGCAAAGGAAAAAGTTAAACCATTTGTTCTCTAATTTTTTTAAATTCTAAACAAAACAGAAATACACAGAAACTTACCTGTACCACTTGTTTCTGTGGTTGTGTTATGTGTGCTGCTGAAATCTGTGTTTTTTCCCGAGCACCTCGGCAACGATCATTGCTCACTGAAGTCATCATATACAGTATATACAAAATAATGTATGTACAAAATACAAAATCTGCAAGAAAGTAAGAGTTATTGGCAAAACTTCCAAATCATGGTAAAAGGCAAACATTTAACTTAGGGGAAAATAAAAAAAAAATTAAAATATAAAGGTTCTTTAGAGTATAAAATTTTAAGTATAATTCTAATTAGCATTCTAATTTTTGTGTCTTTTTTTTTTTTTTTTTTTTTTTTTTGCTTTTCTGAGGTGGGGTCTCACTCTAGCTCAGGCTGACCTGGAATTCACTATGTAGTCTCTCAGGTTGGCCTCGAACTCTCGGCAATCCTCCTACCTCTGCTACCGAGTACTGGGATTAATGGCGTGTGCCACCACGCCCAGCTGTGTCTATCATTTTTATTGGGGGTGGGGGGTCCAGCCCAGGTCCTCATATTCACTAAATACATACTCTACCACAGAACTATACATCCTTATCTACATACAGCTCTTAAACTATTTTTACTCATGCATCTAAAATCCCTGAGACTATATAGTGAATTCCATGTCAGCCTGAGACCCTAACTCAGGAGGCAGAGGTAGGAGGCTCACTATTAGTTCCAGGTCACCCTGAAACTACATAGTGAATTCACAGGGATCCTCCTACCTCAACCTCTCATGTGCTGGGATTAAGGCATGGGCCATCATATCCAGTGACAGCGAGTTCTTAAATTAAGGTAAAATGCCTATTCAATATAAAAGCCTAAACTGCCAAAATAATCATCAATACCCTTATAATTTATTCACCACCTTTAAAATGAAAACGACTAGGGCATGCAAATCAGAGTGTAAGAAAACATCTTCAACTAACATACTGTAATGATCTATGGGGAAATTCTGTCTTCTATCTTGGAAATAGAACTGAGTGTAGTAAACAGAATTACTTCTACAACAAGCACACAGTTGCCAGACCATAGGAATTCGGTTTACACTTGTGTTCCATCACCTCTGTCACTCTCTACACTCAAGAGCTCTACTACTCTGGAACAGGTTCCAAGAGGGCTCTTAGAATAGAAACAGACAAGAGCAAAAGATTCTAAAAATAATCGTGTCAGAAACTCACACATATCTCGGGTTGTAAAGGTGCCCTAGGTTACATCAATCTATCTAAAGAGTTTTCAAAACCTTTATCTTTTGGTTTCTCTGGTTTTGTTTGTTTGTTTGCTTGCTTGCTTGTTTTTGGTCTTTTGTAGACAGGACTTCACTCTAGCCCCAGGCTGACCTGGAATTCACTATGTAGTCTCCTGCTGGCCTCAAACTCA
Organism: Dipus sagitta; assembly: GCA_036346955.1. NCBI lineage: Eukaryota > Metazoa > Chordata > Mammalia > Rodentia > Dipodidae > Dipus > Dipus sagitta. The sequence continues at coordinate 107,657,787 of CM070770.1, read as the reverse complement.
GAGATCTTCCTACCTCTGCCTCCCAAGTGCTGCGATCAAAGGTGTGCACCACCAGGCTTAGCCTCCTTTATCTTATGAGAATGGGCATGCCAGGGCCCCCAGTCTCTGCAAACAGACTCCATGTGCCACTGTGTCCATCTGACTTATGTGGGTCCTTTAATAACAGCACTTGGGGAGGCAGAGGTAGGAAGATCCAGTGAGTTTGAGGCCACCCTTGGAATACAGAATGAATTCCAGGTCAGCCTGGGCTAGAATGAGACCCTACCTTGAAAAACCAAATGAAAAAAAAAAAAAAGTTAAAATGTAGCAGCAGTTCTTAACCTGTCTTAAAATTTATCATAACTTTAATTTGCAAAAAGATAAAAAGGATGGGGCTGGAGAGATGGCTTAGTGGTTAAGGTGCTTGCGTGCAAAGCCAAAGGACCCAGGTTTGATTCCCCAGTACCCACAAAAGCCAGATGGACAAAGTGGCACTCGTGTCTAGAGTTCATTTGCAGTGGCTGGAGGCCTGCCCATCCTCTCTTATCTCCCTCTCTCTCAGATAATTAAATAAAATATTTTTTAATTTGTTTATTTTTATTTATTTTAGAGGGACAGACAGAAAGAGAAAGAGGAAGATAGAAAGAGAGAGAGAATGGGCATGCCAGGGCCTTCAACCACTGCAAACGAACACCAGATGCATGCACCACCTTGTACATCTGGCTTACGTGGGTCCTGGGGAATCGAGCCTTGAACCGGTGTCCTTAGGCTTCACAGGCAAATGCTTAAGTGCTATGCCATTTCTCCAGCACAAATAAAATATATTTTCTTTTTTTGATTTTTTGAGGTAGGGTCTCACTCTAGCCCAGGCTGAACTGGAATTCACTATGGAGTCTCAGGGTGGCCTCAAACTCACGGCAATCCTCCTACCTCTGCCTCCCGAGTGCTGGGATTAAAGGTGTGCACCACCGCACCCGGCTAAAATATTTTTTTAAAAATATATATAAACAGGGTCAGAAGGTAAGAGCACTTGCTAGTACTTGCTATAAGCATCAGAGCCTAAGAGGGTGTGAGACTTCCTGAGTTTGATTCTCGAGGCCCCATTTAAACAGTCGGGTATGCCTGTGTACATCTGTAACCCCCAGCCCTGTGGGAAAAGAAACCAAAGAATCGTAGTTCTGCATTCAGAGAAGGACTCAACTATGTCTCGAAGAAATATGCAGATGACTAACAAGGGAAGGATACTCAACATTCTCCTCTGGTCACTGGGTGGCTGTGAGTGCATCTGCGTATACATGTGCATGCACACATACTACACAAGCAAAACATTAGAGAAAAAATAAAAACAAATCAGAGAAATTTCTTTGATTTCAAGTGTAAACATGGTCTAAATCATTTGCATCATAAGAAAATAAATCCAGGGCTGGAGAGATGGCCTAGCAGTTAAGGCGCTTGCCTGTGAAGCAAGGACCCATGTTTGATTCTCCAGGTCCCACATAAGCCAGATGCACAAGGCGGCGTATACATCTGGAGTTCGTTTGCAGTGGATAGAGGTCCTAGTGTGCCCATTCTTTCTCTCTCAATCTCTTTCTCCCTTCCCTCTGTCTCTAATAAAAAGGAAAAAAGAAAAATAAACTAACTTGACTAAATGTCTTCTACAGGAGGCACATTTTTAGAAAAAGTAACTGGAGCAAGGAGATGGCCCAGGCACACTCCTCAGCACCACATAAAGCTGGATGCAAAAATGAAAAAGCAGAGCTAGAGAGACTGCTTAATGGTTAGGGCATTTGCCAGTAAAGACAAAGGACTCAGGTTCAATTCCCCAGTACCCAACTAAGCACAAGTGGCACATGCATGTGGGCAGTGGCTAGAGGCCCTGGCGTGCCCATTCTGCCTGCCTTTCTCTCTCTCTCTCTAATAAATAAATAAAAATATTCAAGGCTGGGCATGGTAGCACATGCCTTTAATCCTGGCACTTGGGAGGTTGAGGGCATTCATTTCAAGGCCCCACCTGAGCCAGATGCACAAGGTAGTCCATGCATCTGGAGTTTGTAGTGGCTGGATGTCCTGGCACACCCATTCTTCCTCCCTCCCTCCCTCCCTCCCTCCCTCCCTCCTTCCCTCTCTCTCAAATAAATAAATAATATTTTAGGGCTGGAGAGATAGCTTGGTGGTTAAAGTGCTTGCCTGCAAAGCCTAGGAATTCATGTTCAGCTCTCCAGGTCCTACATAAGCCAGATGCAGTGACGCAAGCACACAATGTCCCACATGTGCCACAAGGGGGCACACACATCTGGAGTTCATTCGTAGCAGGCTGAGGGTCCTGGTGCACCCATTCTCTTTCTCTCTCAAAATAAAAATACAAAATAAAAAATAATTTTTAAAAAATAGAAAAGTGGAACAACATCTGTGCTCCCAATGTACCACAGCAACAGGCAATGGAAGGCAGAGCCAGGAAAGTCCAAAAGTGCACAGGCCAGCTAGACCAGTACACACAAAGCAGCAGCAAAAGTAAAGTAACAAAGAAGACCCTATCTCAGGCAAGGTGGAAGATGAATATGTAGAATAACTACAGCTGACATTACCTAATGCACAGGTACTCCTTTTGGGTAGATATTATGATGTTTTTGTGAACAATTCTGCCATTCATATACACACACACGTTTGTTTTTCCTTTTTTTGGTCTTTTGAGGTAGGGTCTTGCTCTAGCCCAGACTGACCTGGAATTCACTACATAGTCTCAGGGTGGCTTTGCATTCACAGTTTTTCTCCTATACCTCTGCCTCCCAGTGCAGGGATTAAAGGCATGCTCCACCACACCCAGCTGTTTTGATTTTTTCTAGGTAGGGTCTCACTCTGTAGTCCCAGGCTGGCCTTGACCTCAGTCACCCTCTGTACTGGGATTAAAAGTGTGGGCCACCACAACTGGTCTGTCTTAAGAGTTTTTGTTTAATTTCCATTAAACAAAAGCTGTGTTGCTGCTTTTTCTCTTTGGACCTGTTATTTCCAACATAGGAAACACATTTAATAAAGAACCTCAGGCTGGAGAGAGGGGTTAGCCTTTTAAGACGTTTGTTTACCTACAAAGACAAAAGATCCCAGTTTGACTCTCCAGGGTCCACGTAATCCAGATGCACAAGGGGGTGCATGCATCTGGAATTCATTTGTAGTGGCTGGAAGCCCTAGTGAGCCCATTCTCTCTCTCTTTCTCTCTCAAATAAATAAATTAAAATGTATTTTAAAAAAAGAATCTTAGCCAGGTGTGGTGGCACACGCCTTTAATCCCAGCACCTGAGAGGCAGAGGTAGGAGGATCACCGTGAGTTCGAGCCCACCCTGAGACTACATAGTGAATTCCAGGCCAGCCTGAGCTAGAGACCCCACCTCGAAAAACCAAAAAGAATCTTGCTGGCTTTGCAGTTAAGGAGATTTCCTGGGAATCCTAAGGACCGAGGTTCAATTCCTCAGTGCCCACACTTAAGTCAGATATACAAGGTGGTGCATGCGTCTGGAGTTTGTTTGCAGTGGCTAAGATCCTGGTGTGCCCATTCTGTATCTGCCTTTCTCTAGCTCTGTCTCTCAAATAAATATATATATACATATATATTGTTGTTTGTTTGTTTGTTTTCCAAGGTAGGGTTTCACTCTAGCTCAGGCTGACCTGGAATTCACTCTGTAGTTGTAGTCTCAGGGTGGCCTTGAACTCATGGCGATCCTCTTCCCTCTGCCTCCCATGTGCTGGGATTAAAGGCGTGCACCACCACACCTGGCCCTCAAATAAATATATTTTTTAATATTTTTATTTTATTTATTTGCAAGCTGAGAGAGAGAAAAGAAAGACAGAGAGAGAATGAGCATGCTAGGGCCTCCAGCCCCTGCAGATGGACTCCAGATGCACACACCACTGTGCATCTGGCTTTATGTGGGTACAGGGGAATCGATTCCAGGTCATTAGGCCTTGCAGGCAAGAGCAATAACCACTGAGCAATCTCTCCAGCCCAATAAAGCATTTTTGTAAAAAAAAAAGAATCTTGGGAGCTGAGAGATGGCTCACCAATTAAGGTACTTCCACTCAAAACCTGCAGTTTAGCCGGGCGTGGTGGCTCACACCTCTAATCCCAGCACTCGGGAGGCAGAGGTAGGAAGGATCACCGTGAGTACAAGGCCACCCTGAGACTCCATAGTGAATTCCAGGTCAGCCTGGGCTAGAGTGAGACCCTACCTCGAAAAAAAAAAAAAAAAAAAAAACCTGCAGTTTAGGCTCAATTCCCCAGCACCCTCATAAAGGTGGATACAAAGTAGCACGTGCATCTGTAATCCCAATGCACCTACAATGAGAGAGGGAGCCAAGAGAATCTGAAGCTTGAGGGCCCATTAGTCTGATGTTCATTTGCAGCAGCAAAAACATCTTGAGGTTATACTCTGACCACCACATACATACTGGGGCACACACATACACAGATTAAAATTTTAATTTCTGCACTGGAGAGATGGCTTAGCAGTCAAGGTGTTTGCCTACAAAGTCAAAGGATCCCCGCTCGATTCTCCAGGACCCATGTAAGCCAGATGGAGAAAGGGACACACGCATCTGGAGCTCATTTGCAGTGGCTAGAGGCCCTGGCGCGCCTATTCTCTCCCTCTCTCTCTCTATCAAATAAATAAATAAATTTTTTAAAAAATTTAATTTCTAGCCAGGTGTGGTGGCACTCGCCTTTAATCCCAGCACTCAGGAGGCAGAGGTAGGAGGAGCACCATGAGTTCAAGGCCACCCTCAGAATAGAGTGAATTCCAGGTCAGCCTGGGCTAGAGTGAGACCCTACCTTGAAAAAAAAATTAATTTTTTAAAAATAGAATCTCAGCCAGGTGTGGTAGTACACACCTTAAACCCAGCATTTGGGAGGCCAAGGTAGGAGGACTGCCATGAGTTGGAGGCTAGCCAGATACTACAAGGTGATTTCTAGGTCAGCCTGGGCTAGAGTAAGACCCTACCTTGAGCACCCCCCAAAAAAAATTATATATATATTTATATATAATAGATATTTTTATTTTAATATATATACTATATTGAAATATAATCTCAACTATCTTGAAAAACCTAGAACAAGCAGCAATAAGAAATTAACACTCCCTGTTGGGCGTGGTGGTACATGCCTTTTAATCCCAGCACTTGATTGGCAGAGGTAGGAGGATTGCAGTGAGTTCAAGGACAGCCTGAGACTACATAGTGAATTCCAGGTCAGCCTAGGCCAGAGAGAGACCCTACCTCAAAAACCAAAACCAGAAAAAAAAAGAAAGAAATTAACATTCCCAGTCCCAGAGAGAATAAATAAGGCAACTAGAATGCCAAAAGCACTTAATTATGAGACCTAATTCCATGCAACTGTTAGCATCCTGCCTGCCAGGAGCTGCTCAAGCTGATATTTTCATGCTCCACAGCTGCAGAGGGCAGGGTCAGGCCTCCTAAGGCCTCCTAGCAGCTGGTGGACAAGGATGAACTCCCCTAAACCCACACTTGGCAGATGCAGAAGGACAATGTTATCAGCTGTCTGTGTACATAATCAGCCCATGGAAAAGATGAGTGCTGGTAAACTGAATATTACAAGACATCAAATTTTAAGGTCAGAGAAGGAAAAGTATTCATTGCCTATTGAGACTCCATACATGTGTCCCATTCCTATCCTGCTTTCTCAGCTGTAAATCCTATCTTTATATGTCTATGTATATATGTATGTATATATATACACACATACATACACACACACAGAGCTTTGGTTTTTCAGTGCTGGGGATCAAACCCAGGGCTTTATTCATACTAGGCAAGCACTCTACCACTGACAGAGCTATACCCCCAGCCTTTAAAGGCTGCCTAACCCAGCAGCTATCTAGAATTCTTTGACCTTCAATCTTTTGAAAAGTAACTCATGCATAATTATTATTGATCCTTCTAATAGGACTTCCAAGAGTCCTCTCTCTCTCAGAATAAATAAAAAATAAATAAAAATAAGGGGCCAGGAGTGGTGGCACACACCTTTAATCCCAGCACTCGGAAGGCAGAGGTAGGAGGATCACCACAAGTTTGAGGCCACCCTCAAACATAGTGAATTCCAGGTCAGCCTGGGCTAGAGTGAGACCCTACCTTGAAAAAACAAAATAAATAAATAAATAAGTAAACAAAACAAGGGCATAGGGTGATGGTTCAGTGAATAGTTACTGTGACACATGCATGAGGATCAAAGTTCAGAACCCAAGCACTCACAGAAATGCCAGGTGGGCATGATAGAATCCCAACACTGAAGAAGTAGACACGGGATCCCCAGGACAAGCTGGCTAACTAAACTAGCTGAGTCAGCAAGCCCCAGTTCCACTAAGAGATCTTGCCTCAGTAAGGTGAAGAGTGATCCTGGATGATGCCTGATACCAAACTCCAGCCTCTACAATCACGTGCATACACACCCACACACATGCAAAGACACATACACAACTGCATAAACACTAAACACATACCCCCCAAAATGCCTACATTATATATAGGATTTTATAAGGCTTGCCATAACCAAGTTAAAGAATCCTATACTAGGAAGGTACCTTCATGATAGTGTTTGCCTAGCAGCCATGAGGTCCCTGGGTTGGAGCCACAGTACAATAAAACAAAAACCTGGGGCTTATGAGACCTTACCCCTTCCTGAGGAGATACTGGCATGTTAATAGCTACTGGGGGATAGAAGGAAATATTTACAGCATTATAGCTACACAAAGTTTGTCCATGCTCATGTAAATAACTCCCCACCATGCTCATGTAAGCAACCCTAATTGAACTTGTTGAGTTACACACACAAAAGACATGAAAATAGAAGGGAGACAAGTTGCAAAGAGGAAAGAGTTCAGCAGAAATAGGAGCAGGACAAGAGGGTAATAGGGGGTGAAAGAGCAAAGCATATTATACACATGTATGAAATTGTCTAAATAAATAATCCAAAAAAATAAAACATTATTTAAAAACTAGGTCTGGAGACATCACTCAGTAGAGTAAGTGCTCAGAGCACATTTTTTTTTTTTTTTTTTCCCAAATTAGGGTCTCATTCTAGCCCAGGCTGACCCTGAAACTCACAGTAATTCTCCTACCTCCTCAGTGCTGGGATTAAAGGCATGTGCCACCACGCCCAGAAGAATTTTTTTTTTATTACACATGGGCCTCAAACAAACAAACAAAAACTTTCTCTCTCTCAAATAAATAAAGTATTTTTTAAATTATGCATAGTGGGCTGGTGAAATGGCTTAGCACTTAAGGCATTTGCCTGCGAAGCCTAAAGGCCCCAGTTCAATTCCCCAGGACCCACGTAAGCCAGATGCATAACGGGGTGCATGCATCTGGAGTTCTTTTCAGTGGCTAAAGGCCCTGGCGCATCCCTTCTCTCTATATGACCCCCTCTCTCTTAAATCACCGTGAATTTGAGGGGCCCCTGAGACTACATAGTGAATTCCAGGTCAGCCTGAGTGAGCTAGAGTGAGACCCTACCTCGAAACCCCCACCCAAAATATTCCAATGGCATTCTTCAAGAAAATAGAAAAAAACAACCCTAAAATTCATTTGGAAGTACAAAAACACTTCGAATATCCAAAACAATTTTGAGCAACAAAAATAAGGCTGCAAGGGCAAGAGGGATGGCTTAGTGGTTAAGGTGTTTGCCTGCAAAGCCAAGGACCAAGGTTCAATTCCCCAGGACCCACATCAGCCAGATGCACAAGGGGGCGCACACATCTGGAGTTCATTTGCAGTGGTTGGAGGCCTTGGCACACCCATTCTCTCTCTCTCTCTCCCTCCCTCTTTCTCTGTCAAATAAATAAATAAATAAAAATAAATATTAAAAAAAATAAGGCTGGAGGTATCACCATACTGGATTTTAACCTATCTTATTAAACCACTGCAACAAAAACAGCATTGTACCAGCACAAAGAAAGACACGTAGATCAAAGGAACAGAAGAGAGGCCCCATATGTGAGTCAGGGATCTACAGCTACTTGATCTTCGACAAAAATGCCAAAAAAATACTCACTGGAGGAAAGACAGCCTCTTCGGCAAATGGTGCTGGGAAAACTGGATACCTGTATGTAGAAGGATGAAAACAGATCCTCATCTCTCTCCATGCACAAGAATTAAGTCCAAATGGATCAAAGACCTTAATATCAGGCCTGAAACTCTAAAACTGCTAGAGAAAAATGTAGGGGAAATCCCTTCAACAGTCTAGGACTACAGAGTGTCTTCAGGTTGGAGAGACTTTACCTTGAAAAAAACCAAAAACATTCTATCCCCTCCCACCTCTTTCTCTCTCAAAAAAAAAAATAAAAAAATAATAGTCGGGGGTGGCAGGCACATGCCTTTAATCCCAACACTCAGAGACAGAAGTAAGAAGACTGCTATGAGTTCAAGGCCACCCTGAGACTACATAGTGAATTCCAGGTCAGCCTGAGCTAGAGTGAGACCCTACCTCGAAAAACAAAAACAAACAAACAATATACATACATACATACATACACACACACACACACACACACACACACACACATATATATTTATTTAAAAGTGCTGGATAGATGGCTTAGCGGTTAGGGCGTTTGTCTGCAAAGCCAAAGGATACAGGATTGATTCTCCAGGATCCACATAAGACAGACGTACAAGGGGGTGCATGCATCTGGAGTTTGCAATGGCTGGAGGCCCTGGCACGCCCATTCTCTCCCTCTCTCTTTCTACCTCTTTCTCTCTCAAAATAAAATAAAATAAATTATATATATATATATATATATATACATGCCAGGCATGGTGGCACAAAAGCCTTTAATCCCAGCAGGGGGTTCAATTCCCCAATAGCCATATAATGTACTAAGTGGTACCTGTGTCCGGAGTTCATTTGGAGCAGCAAGGGTCCCTGGCATGCCCATTTACACTCTCTCACACAAACAGTAATAAAAAAAATTATATCTTTATGGGCCAAAACTTTGATTTTTTTTTCCTTCTAAAGTCTAAAGTATAGCACATAACTATCTTGGGAAATACAGTAGTAGTACAAACATGACTTAATTTTTCTGACTCATAAGTTACTGTAACCCTGTGGTAGTGAAAAAGGAAATCTACTCTAAAACATACCTAACAACTTGCTTTCCTAATGTCAGTTCATCATATCTTGTTTTCTTTCTTATCCCTGGCTGCTTTCTCAAAGTGACAGAATTTGTTTGCATAACTTCTCCAAAACCCAAATTCCAAATCCAAGGACAATGCAATGCTTCAACCTGTTTGTCTTTTCTCTATTATTCTCTACTTGTTTTTGTTGTTTTTCAAGGCAGGGTCTCACTCTGACCCAGGATGATCTGGCACTCACGCTGTAGGCCCCAGGCTGGTCTCGTACTAACAGTGATACTCCTACCTCTGCATCGAGAGTGTGAGTGCTGAGATTAATGGCATGCACCACCATGACCAGTAACTGTTTTTACACAGCCATTTTTATTGAATTTTTAAAAATACTTATTTGAGAAGGAAAGGAGATAGAGAGTAAATAAACCAGTACTTATTGCCACTGCAAACGAACTACAAACACATGTGACATTTTGTGCATCTGTCTTTACAGGGGTACTGGGGAACTGAAAGCAAGCTCCTTTAACCACTGAGTCATTATCTCCAGCCCCCTTTTTATTGGATTTTTAACCCCATCCTTATAAATGGCAAGCTATCAAATATTCCTTGGTTTTCATGCTAGCCTGAGTAATTATGAAACAACCTACCCATCTGAAAATGCCAACTGACACAAAGATACATTGTATCAAGTCCCTCCCCCAAAAAATAAAAGCAGAGAGCCAATTAAAAAGGGCTTATTCCACATGGTGGCATACTCCTACAACCCCAGTAATCAGGAAGCAGAGACAGGAGAATCACTACAAGTTCAAGGCCAGTCAGGTCTACATAACAAATTCCAGGAGACCCACAAAAAAAACAAAAGTAGCCAGGCATGGTGAGGCATGCCTTTAATCACAGCACTCAGGAAGGAGGATCACTCTGAGTTCCACACCAGCCTAGAACTACAAAGAGTTTCCAGTTCAGCCTGACTACAAGACCCTACTTTTTTCTTTCTTTTTTCTTTTCTTTTTCTTTTTTATTTTTTTATTTTTTTGAGTTAGGGTCTCACTCTAGCCCAGGCTGACCTAGAATTCACTATGTAGTCTCAGGGTGGCCTGGAACTCACAGTGATCCACCTACCTCTGCCTCCTGAGTGCTGAGATTAAAGGCATGCACCGCCATGCCCAGCAAGACCCTACATTAGTGAACCCCACTCCATACCAAAACAGCAAATAAACAAAAAATAACTTCCTTAAAAAAAAAAAAAAAAAGGAGGGGACAGAAGGCACAATGGTTAAAGGTGCTTGCTTAAAAAGCCTCATGGGAGCTAGGTGTGGTGGCACTGGCCTTTAATCCCAGCACTCAGGAGGCAGAGGTAGGAGGATCGCCATGAGTTTGAGGTCACCCTGAGACTACATAGTTAATTCCAGGTCAGCCTGGACCAGAGTGAGACCCTATCTCGAGGAAAAAAAAAAAAAAGACCAGGCTAACTGGTGTTGGGGGGAGGGGGCTGGACAGATGGCTTAGCAGTTAAGGCACTTGCCTGCAAAGCCTAAGGATCCAGGTTCGATTCTCCAGGTCCCACATAAGCCAGATGCACAAGATGGCGCACGTGTCTGGAGTTCATTTGCAGTGGCTACAGGCCCTGGTGTGCCCATTCTCTCTCTCTGTCTCTATTAAATAAATAAATAAAAATAAATATTAAGGTCTGGAGAGATGGCTCAGAGGTTAAGGCGTTGGCCTGCAAAGCCAAAGGACCTCAGTTCTATTCCCCAGGACCCACGTAAGCCAGATGCACAAGGGGGCACATGCATCTGGAGTTCATTTGCAGGGTACGGAGGCCCAGGCACATCCATTCTCTCTCCCCCTCTCACTGCCTCTTTCTCTCTCTCTCTCAAATAAGTAAGTAAAAATAAAATTTCAAAAAATACATTATTTCAGTGCCTGACAGTACCTACACAAAACCATCATAACAGGAGGAAAAGAAAACACCAACTGACACAAAGATACATTGTATCAAGCCCTCCCCCAAAAAATAAAAGCGAAGAGCCAATTAAAAAGGGCTTATCCCACATGGTGGCATACACCTAAAACCCCAGTAATCAGGAAGCAGAGACAAGAGGATCACTACAAGTTCAAGGCCAGTCAGGTCCACATAACAAATTGAAAAGATGATGACATCAAAATAAAGAGACTGACTGAAAGGGAGAAGGGGAGGGGATATGATGGAGAGTGGCATTTCAAAGGGGAAAGTGGGGGGAGGGAGGGAATTACCAAGGGATATTGTTTACAATTATGGAAGTTGTCAATAAAAAATAATAATAAACAAGAAAAATAAATATTTTAAAAAAGCCTGATGGGATGGGATCAATTCCCCAGTACCCACATGAAGCCAGATGTACAAAGTGGCACATGTTTGTAGAGTTTGTTTGCAGCAGCAGGTGTCCCTGGCATACCTCCCCCTCCTCCTTGCAAATAAATAGGAAAAAGAAAAGTACTTAGGCAGCTGTAATATGTGAGTTTGTGGCCAGCCTGAGCTACTCAGTGAGATCCTGCCAAATAATCAAGAGCAGGGCTAGGGACATGTCTCAATGGGTAAGGGGCTTGCCATGCAACCATGAAACAAAAAATACCAAGTGTGGTGGCACATGCCCACAATCCCAGCACTGGAGAGACAAATGGCAGATCCCTGGAGACTGCTGGCTAGCTGAAGCATCAACCTCTGGGTTCAAAGGGAGATCCTCTCAAAATAGTAAGTTATGCCCTACCTCAAAAAAACAAAAATAAACTGGGCATGGCAATGCACGCCTTTAATCCCAGCACTCTGGAGGCAGAGGTAAGAGGATCACAGAGAGTTCGAGGCCACCTTGAGACCACATAGTGAATTCCAGGTCAGCCTGGGCTAGAGTGAAACCCTAACTCGAAAAACTAAATAAATAAATAAATAAATCGAAGAAAGTAAGGAAGGTGGAGTGCTGGGGAGATGGCTCAGCAATTAAAGGTACTTGCTTGCAAAGCCTCCCAAGCCGAAGTTCCATTCCCCTGCTCACATAAAACATAAAACATGTACGCAAAGTGGTACCTATGCATCTAAAGTCCATTTGCAGGAAGAGGTCCTGGCACACATTTTCTCTCATAAATACATATTTTTTTAATTTAAGTAAGGTAAAAAAGTGGTAAATCATTAAAACAAGGTTTTTTTTTTCTTTTGTTTTTTTTTGGGGGGGGGGTTCAAGGTAGACTCTTGCTCTAGCCCAGGCTGATCTGGAATTCACTATGTAGTCTCAGGCTGGCCTCAAACTCACAGCAATCCTCCTATCTCTGCCACCCAAGCGCTGGAATTAAAGGAGTGCACTGCCACCACACCCGCCAAAAACTCATCTTTCTTATCTAAGAGATTCATTCCTGATTTTCCAAGATTCTGCAGCAAATGACTCTGTAAAGCTCTGGTGATTGTTGGAGTTTTGGCACTGTAGTTCCTCAAGAAAAATAAATAAATAAATATAAAGAGATCTAGTCTTTGTTTTTTTAAAGGATGTGGGCTCTTCTTTTGATTTTGTGTGTAATATGTTCCTGTGTGAGTATAAGTGTGCCATGCCATAGTTCAAGTGTGGAAAGCATAAGACAACTTTCAGGTAGAGATCCTTGTTTACATCTCATTTTGAGACAGGGTCTTCTCTCTCCTCTTCCTCCACAGTCCCTCCCTCCCCCACTCCTGTTTCCACCTACCATCTTACTGGAAGTGTTAAGATTACAGGACCCTGCCATGGAGGCCAACACTTTATTCTCTGAGGCATCTTTCCACAACCCAATTTGTTTTGAAATAGGATCTCACCCTTGGATTTCATTTATGTAGCCCAAAAAGGTATTAGCCCTCCCCTCCCCCCCCCCCCCCCCCGCCCCGCCCAAAACAATCCTACCTCTGCCTCCTGAACGCTGGGAATAAAGGCATGTGCCACCATACTCAGCTTCGAAACCAATGTTTTGAAAAATGTCAGTCACCTAAAGAATGTATCTATTCGCCGGGCGTGGTGGCGCATGCCTTTAATCCCAGCACTCAGGAGGCAGAGGTAGGAGGATTGCCATGAGTTCGAGGCCATCCTGAGAATACACAGTGAATTCCAGGTCACGTGATGATACACACCTCTAGCCCCAGCACTTGGGTGGCAGAGGTAGGAGGATCACTGAGTTTGGGGCCATCCTGAGACTACAGAGTGAGTTCCAGGTTAGACTAGCGTGATATTCTACCCTCAGAAAAGCAAAAATCCTTAATAAGGAAATCTCCAATCATACTATTGAGAAAATATGAATCCCTACACTTTTCCTTTACAGCAATATATGAAAGGACCTCCTCAATTTTCTCTATATCCAAATTAATTTCCAGAACAAAAGCTCAGAAAAATGACCTTCTAATCACTACTAGAGACTAGACTTTCTGTGCTATAAGCAATGACTGACTGCTTAAGCCATATTTCCCAAAAGCAAGTCACTGCTTCCTTAAAGAACTGCTTAACCTTCTTCAATCTAGCTTCTATCAACCTATCATTCCAACAATACAAAAAATGCTACTCCTTAGGTCATCACTGAACCTGTTTGTCAAGTCTTCCAGTTCTTGTTCTCTAATCTATGTGAATTCCAGGTCAGTCTGGACTAGAGTGAAACCCTACCTCGAAAAAGGACCCTGGTATGGAGAGATTGCTTAGCCTCCGAAGCCTAAGGACCCCTGTTGGATTCTTCAGGTCCCACATAAGCCAGACATACATGGTGATACAAGCACACAAGGTCACACGTGCACACAAGGTGACTCGGTATATGGAGTTCAGCTGCAGTGGTTGGAGGCCCTGGTGTAACAATTCTCTCTCAATCATTCTCATAAGAAAAAATGGATCCTATTTTTTAAAAAAGAGAAGTTCAATGGTGGTACAAGCCTTTAATCCCAGCACTCAGGAGGCTGAAATAGGAGCATCACTTTGAGTTCCAGGCCAGCCAGAGACTACATAGTGCATTCCAGGTCAGCCTGAGCTAGAGCAAGACCTTACTGAGAAAAAGGGAGAGGAAGAGGGAGAGGGAGAGAAGGAAAAGTGGAAGGAAGGAAGGGGGAGGGGAGGGGGGAGAAGGGAGGGAAGGAAGAAGGAAGGAAGGAAAGAAAGAAGGAGAGAAGGGAGGGAGGGAGGGAGGAAAGAAAAGTTCAACTCTTGAACATGTTCACCTTCCCTTAAGTTTTTGCTCTACTGGCATCAATATTATCTTGGGAGGCCGGACATGGTAGCACACACCTTTAATCCCAGCACTCCGGAGGCATAGGTGGAGGCAGACGTAGGAGAATCACTGTTGAGTTCAAGGCCACCCTGACACTACATAGTGAATTCCAGGTCAGCCTGGGCTAGAGTGAAACCCTACCTGGAAAAAAATAATAATTATAAATAAAAATAATTATCTTGGGGAGAGGGTATGTCCACTCATGTAAAACAAGATGCTCAAACCAGATGTTCTTATTCTCTCTCTCTAACTAAATAAATAATTTTTATTATTTGTCAGTCCCAGGCTGCCCTTGAATTCACAGAGATGCTCCTACCTCTGCCTCCCATGTGCTGGGATTAAAGGCCTGCGCCACCATGCCTGGTGCTTGTTTCATTTAAGACAAGGTTGCACTGGGAGTGGTGGTGCACGCCTTTAATCCCAGCACTCAGGAGGCAGAGGCAGGAGGATCACTAAGGTCAAAGCCACCCCGAAACTACATAGTGAGTTCCAGGTTAGCCTGAGCTACAGTGAAACCCTATCTCGAAAAAACAAAAACAAAAAAAAAGACAAGGTTTCATGGTGTTCCACAGGCTGGCCTTGGGACTTCTGGGTTCAAGGAATCCCAACCAAATAGCTAGAATTATAGGCATGTGTCACAGCACTGGCCTACAGGACTAGCTGTGATACATCAATCTCTACAAAACATTCCCCCAAAAGTTACATAAGGTCTCTTAACTATAGTACCAACACACCACCTTTCCACTGCACTGAAATTTCATGCTATTTACCTACCTGACCTCTCACTTACAATCCATCCTACCATCCTACATTCCAGGTCAGTCTGGGCCAGAGGGAGACCCTACCTCAAAAAACCAGAAACCATGACAAAGTGTATTTATTCTTTTAGAAAGAAGAGAAATCCATGAGAGCAATAAAATGCAAATTCTTTGTTCCAGTCTATTCCCTAAACTTTGGTCAGACTGGTCTTGACATTCTCCCAAATTGTAGTTTTTTTTGCCTCCAGCTTTCTTCAGGAATGTTTCCTCACAAGCATACTAACTGTAGCAGTCAGCTTCAGGTTCACTGAGATGAACTTTCAGGCCAGGCACAGTTATGGAGGAAAGGATTTATTGGAGCTTACTGATTCAGGGGAAGTTCCATAAAAGCAGAAGAAACTTGCCTGCTTTCACAGGCCCAAGCAGAGAGAGAGCAGTACAAGCCTAAAGGTCAAAAGCCAGAGCACACTTCAGGAACTCCAGCTAGGCACACTTTGCATATCTTTAGATTGAAATCTCAAACCCACCACCACACCTTAAGATCCACACAATGGCATTGCCTCCAGCCAGATGGCTAGAGATGCGAACTACAAACAAATAAACAACTGAATATATTGGGGGCCATCTATTCTATTCAAACCACCACACTAACATAACATACCCTCCATCCATTCTATCATTTTCTGTTCATCAGTGTGAACAATAACCACATTCAACATGATGTCAACACTAACCAGGGCACTTAAGGGTCATAATATACTAAGGACAGAGTACGCAACTCAGTCCCCAGAACCACAGGGTAAAAAGAGGTGAAATAAACTAAACAGTTCTACTACATAGCATTCTGAATTTACCAGTGTAATTTTATAGCCTTATGTCGCTTTTCTCACTGTGAGAAACAAAATCTGAGTGTTGTGTTCTGACCACCTTATAGGATGCATGTAAATTGGCAGAGGCCTTAGAAATTATTTCACCATGCTGATTTGATTGCTACTAAAATCAGAATGAAAACACTAAAAAAAAAAAAAAAAAAAAAAAAAAAAACAGCTTAGCCAGGCAGGGTGGCGCACAACTTTAATCCCAGCACATGGGATTAAAGCACATTGGGAGGCAGAAGTAGGAGGATCGCCATGAGTTTGAGGCCACTCATGCTGCCTCTTTCTCTCAAATAAATTATTAAAAAAAAAAAAAAAAAAGACTACAGAGATGGCTTAGCAATTAAGGTGCTTGCCTGCGAAGCCTTAGGACAGATCCCCCCTAAACCAGACACACAAAGGTGAGGCAAGTACAAGGTTATACATGCCCCACTAGGTGGTACAAAAGCTTCTGGAGTTCAGTTGAACTGGCTGAGGCCCTGGTGCGCTAATTCTTTCTTTGTCTCTCATGCTCTAAAATAAAAAATAATAAAATTTAAAAATTGAAGCAGGACAAGCTGAGTATGATGACTCATGCCTTTATTTTCTTTTTAATTTTTTTTAAGAGAAGGAACTTCACATGAAACTTCTCTTTTGATTTTATTTATTGATTGATTTATTGTAGCTGTCCTACTTTAAAATAATTTTTAAAGCCAGGTATGGTGGCGCACACCTTTAATCTCAGCACTCAAGAGGTAGAGAGGTAGCAGGATGACCATGAGTTCAAGACCACACTGAGACTGCATAGTGAATTCCAGGTCAGCCTGGTCTAGAGCAAGACCCTAGCTGGAAAAAAATAAATGAATGAATGAATCAGTTATTGGGTTGGAGAGCTGGCTTAGCAGTTAAGGCACTTGCCTAAGTTCGATTCCTCAGAACGTACATAAGCCAGATGTGCATGGTGGTACATGCATCTGGGGTTCATCTGCAATGGCCAAGAGGCCCATGTACATCTATTCTCTCTCGCTTATATAAATAAATAAAAATTTTTAAAAATAGGGCTGGACCTTGGTTTCCCACCAGGAATAGATGGTAAGACCCTATTGCTAAAGACTCCACATACTTGGGCTGCAAGGCCACTGAGAAATCTGGTGGAACTGAACTGATAACCTCCCCCATGTAGACAAGCTGACAGAAAGCTGGAAGAAGCCATTCTGCATGCAGTTCAACGGGAGAGAGAGATACCACCCATGAAGATACTCAACAGTGGATACTGCAAGCCTTATAATTGGCCAGCCAGGCCAAATGAGCCAACGGGTGCAATAGTGGCACGTCTGTCATGGTGGAAACCAACTGCCCTCTAATTGGATTGGAGGCCCACTCCATGGGAAGGGAATACATCCCTGATACTGAAAACTTAAAACAGGGGTAGTCATGAGACCTAGGGGTATAACGTCTGCTGTTGTCTGGATAAATGTATTACTATGCTTATCAAACTGCCCAGTAAGCACTTCTCCTAATGCTCATACCCTTATATTAATGCTACTCTCACTTTTGGTAGAGAATCTTCTCTTTTCATTGGCAGTGACCTTGGGATGACTCAGAAGGTAAGGTGCTGGAAGAAGTGACCAGAGTGCTCAGCACTGTAATATCGCTATCACACCTTCCAAGGCTCAGGGTCCATTGTGGAACAGGTGGCGGAAAGAATGTAACAGCCAAAGGAAGGGTAGGACTCCTTACAACGTGCTCCCCCCAGACACAAAATGGCCTGGATATCCATGACCTCACAGTGCTGACACTACCTACACAAGACCATCATAAGAGGAGGAAAAGATCATGACATCAAAATAAAATGAGAGACTGATTGAGATGGGGAGGGGATATGATGGAGAATGGAGCTTCAAAGGGGAAAGTGGGGAGAGGGAGGGTATTACCAAGGGATTTTTTTTATAATCATGGAAGTTGTTAATAAAAATTTGAAGCCGGGCGTGGTGGTGTATGCCTTTAATCCCAGCACTTGGGAGGCAGAGGTAGGAGGATTGCCGTGAGTTCGAGGCCACCCTGAGACTCCATAGTGAATTCCAGGTCAGCCTGGGCTAGAGCGAGACCCTACATAGGGGGGGAAAAAAATTGAAGGAAAAAAATAGGGCTGGAGAGATGGCTTGATGGTTACCGTGTTTGCCTGCAAAGCCTATAGACTCAGGTTTAATTCCCCAAGACCCACGTTAAGCCAGATGCACACAGTGGCGCATGCGTCTAGAGCTCATTTGCAGTGGCCTGAGGCCCTGGTGTGTCCATTCTCTGTCTCCCTCTCTCAATTTATTAATTAATATTAGGGCTGGAGAGATAGCTTAGAGGTTAAGGTGCTTGCCTGCGAAGCCTAAGGACTCATGTTCAACTCTCCAGTCCCACATAAGCCAGATGCACAGTGACACAGGTATGCAAGGTCGTACATGCGCACAAGGGTGTACACGTGTCTGGAGTTCACGTGAGGTGAGGCCCTGGCATGCTGATATTCTCCCTCTCTCTCTCTCATTTAATATATATATATAATTTTGGGGGGAGGATTTTCAAGGTAGGGTCTCACTCTAACCCAGGCTGACCTGGCAAAAAATTCTTTTTATATAGATTTACTCTGTCTTTTTTTTTTTTTTAACAATTATGAATCTTCTGAATTTTTTAATTAAGTAAGCCTTTACACATTCTTTCAGTTCTCCTGCCTCTGCCTCTCAAATACTGGAATTATATATGTGAGCCAACATACCCTTTACAGATTGGTTTGGTTGGTATTTATTTTAGATAGTATTGGAGTTTTATATGGTCTTGCTAAATAACTGTCTAAAAATGGCCACAACAGTTCATACTGTAGCCAGCAGTGTATAAGTATAATCATTTCCTTTTTACAGTTCGGATTCTGAAATAACTGTTAATGCTTTGGACACACTGTATAACACAATATCTAATGATGAAGAGGAAGAACTAGCTAAGTTTCCCATTATTTTACTGTTTTCTATATGAAAATTACCTGGATTATGCCAGTTTGACTTTGAAGTGGCTTATAAATTTGTTCAAAAGGTATTTTTTTCAAAGTCAAGTAAAAAATATAGGACTAGCCCTTGAAAAGTCTCTCTCAATTGGAAAAACTGATGAGTAAGAACACTCTGGGTTGTTTTGTTTTGCCTAGGATGACCTAAAATTGTGACTCTCCTGCCTCAGCCTTTCAAGGGCTGATATTACAGGCATACACCACAGCATCCAACTTAGATCCTTCTGTCTTTTTTTTGCTTTTTTCCTGAGATAGGGTCTCACACTAGTCCAGACTGACCTGGAATTCACTATGTAGTCTCAGGGTGGTATTGAACTCATAGTGATCCTCCTACCACTGCCTCCCAAGTGCTGGGATTAAAGGCATGTGTCACTATGCCCAGCTTACTTATTTGACAGAAATAAGAAGGGAGAATGAGGAGAGAGAATAGGCATGCCAGGGCCTCCAGCCACTGCAAACGAACACCAGATATATGCACCCCCTTGTGCATCTGGCTTACATGGGACCTGGAGAATCGAACCTGGGTCCTTAGGCTTTGCAAGCAAGTGCCTTAACCACTAAGCCATCTCTCCAGCCCTGACAAGGTTTTTTATTCACATGTATTACTCTATTAGTACACGGGGACTATTTTTTTACTACTAGGTTGCTTTTTTTTAATTTGTTGTTTTGGAGGCAGGATCTCCAGCCCAGGCTGGCCTTAAACTCATGATCCATTTTTGTTTTTGCATGTACATATGTGATGTACATGTACGTGTATGTGGAGGACAAAGGTCAATGTCAGACATCTTCCTCTATTTGTTTTCCATCTTTTTGTTGTTTTTTTGAGGTTGGGTCTTGCTCTAGCCTAGGCTGACCTGGAGTTCACTGCATCTCAGGCTGGCCTCAAATTCACAGCGATCCTCCTACCTCTGCCTCCCCCATGCTGTGATGAAAGGCATGCACCACCATGCCTGGCCAAAAGTATGTTTTTTTAATAAATTTACACATTTTTATTTTCATTTATTTGACAGAAGTAGAGTGTAAGAAAGAGAATATGGGTCCACCAGGTCCTCCAGCCACTGCAAATGAACTCCAGATGCATGCACCACCATATTCATCTGGCTTACATGGATTCTGGGGAGGTGAACCTAGGTCCTCAGGTTTCACAAGCAAGCACCTTGACTGGTAATCTGTCTCTCCAGCCCCTAAAGTAGGTATTTTAAGAGTAGGCAGTGTTCTTTTATTTATTTTTTGTACATCTATTTTTATTTATTTGCCCAGAGAGACAGAAAGAGAGAGAGAGAATATATGGGTGCATCAAGGGCCCCAGCAAACAAGCTCCAGTCACATGCACCACTTTGTGCGTCTGGCTTTACCTGCATACTGGCAAACTCAATCTGGGCGGGCAAGCTTCACAAGAAACTGCCTTTAACTGCTGAACCATCCTCCCAGCTCAGCAGTGTTCTTTCAAACAATGTTAGTTATGTGCGGGTGGGGGACGGTTCAATGATGGGTTGCTCCTGCCCAAAATACAACTAGTTTTTCTACAGTTGAAGCTTTAAAATTATTAGAAAAGACATATTACTGATTCTCAAACTTAAATAACTTTAAGTGGGAGGTAGGGTCTCACTCTAGATCAGGCCGATCTCAAACTCACACAATACCCCTACCTCTGCCTCCTGAGTGCACCACTACATCTGGCTCAAGAGAATTTCTTTTTTCCCCCCCTTTCCCCGGTTTGTTTATTTTTTGTTTTGTTTTTCAAGGTTTTTCAAGTCTTGCTCTAGCCCAGGCTGGCCTGGAATTCACTATGTAATCTCAGGGAGGCCTTGAACTCACTACCATGCTCCTATTTCTGACTCCTGAGTGCTGGGATCAAAAGTGTGCACCATCATACCCGGCTTTTTATATTTTATTTTTAAAAGGCATGTGCCACCCTGCTACTTTTGTCTTCTTTTGAGACAGTATCTCACTCTGTAGCTCATGCTGGCCTTGAACTGCCTTATCCTCCTAAATACTGAGATTGTAGCCTGAGCCACCATGTCCAGCTCTGTTAAGTTTCATTACTTACTATTTGATAGTTTTATCTTTTTTGGCATTAAATAGTGGCATATTTATAGCAGTTCACAAAAGAGACAAAATGTTACTTTTTTTTTTTAAACCCTGTTAATGCTCAGTGGCCTTAAACAGGTGCTCTCTAGCTTCATCCTCCTAGGAGCATTATATCACCATTTTTGGCAAGAACGTTTTTTTGGTTTTTCAAGGTAAGGTTTCACTCTATCTCAGGCTGACTTGGAATTCAGTATGTAGTCTCTCAGGGTAGCCTCGAACTCACAGCTATCCTCTTACCTCTGCCTCCCAATCGCTGGAATTAAAAGCATGTGCCAGCACAACTGGTTTATTTTAATATTTTTATACACTTTAGTTTGGAACACTAAACATAACAGTTCTCCTGCCTCAGCTTCTCAAATCAAGTATGGGGTTACAAGCGTAAGCCATCACTCCACACTCCTTTTCTATTTATCTATTTTTGTTTTGTTTTGTTTTTCGAGGCAGAATCTCGCTCTAGCCCAGGCTGACCTGGAATTCACTCTGTAGTCTCAGAACAGCCCTGAACTCACAGCGATCCTCCTACCTCTGCCTCCCAAGTGCTGGGATTAAAGGTATCAGCCATCATGCCAGGCTTTTTCTTTTTTTTTTTTTTTAAGGAATTTTCTTCATATTTATTTATTTATGTAATTATTTATTTGAGAGAGAAAAGGAGCAAACCAGGGCCTTCAGCTGCTGCAAACAAACTCCAGTCACATGCACCACCTTGTCCATCTGGCCTACATGGGTCCTGGGGAATCGAACCTGGATCTTTTGGCTTTGCAGGCAACTGCCTTAACCACTACGCTATCTCTCCAACCCTCTTTTTTTGTTTTTGGTTTTTCAAGGTAGAGTCTCACTCTGGCCAGGGCTGGCCTGGAATTCACAATGTAGTCTCAAAGTGGCCTTGAGTTCAGTGATCCTCCTACTTTGCATCCGGAGTGAGGGGATTAAAGGTGCACACCACCATGCCTGGCTGGCCTTATTTTTTTTAATTTTGTGACTTTTAAAAAAAACATTTATGTGTGTGTACTGACACAACAGGGCTTCTTGCTGCTGCAGATGATCACTAAACCCTTGTGCCACTCTTTGCATCTGGCGTATGTTGGTGGCTTGGGAACTGAACCTTAGCCAGCAGACTTTGCAAGCGCCTTAACTATTGAACCATCCTTTCAACCTGTTTTTTTTTAATGAAATCTTTTTTTAAGGTCTATTATTATTATTATTGATTATAAGAGAAAGAAAGAGAGAGAATGGCACACCTGGGCCTCTAGTCACTGTAAACAAACTCCAGATGCATGTGCCACCATGTGCATGTGGCTTACATGGGACCTGGAGAATTGAACCTGGGTCCTTAGGGCTTGTAGGCATGCACCCTTTAACTGCCAAGCCATCTCTACAGCCCTCAGCCTGTTTTTTGAGACAGGGTCTTGTTCTGTAGCCCTAAATGGCCTGGAATTTGGCTGTGTAACCCCGACTGGTCTCAAACTCAGGCAGTCTTCCTGCATCAGCCTTCCAAGTGCTGAGGTAACAGTCTGCATCCTTCATGCCCAACTTTTGCTTATTTAATTCTCATGTAGCTGAGGCTGGCCTCGAACTCCTTATCCTTCTGTCTTCACCTCCTAATCATGAGCGATAGAGCTAGTTCAAGGCCATAGTGAGAAACTCTGGGGGAACATGTCTCAAAAAGTAAAAACAGGGCTGGAGGGATGACTCAACAACTAAGGTGCTTGCCTGCAAAAGCCTAATGTTTAATTCCCCAGTACCCATGTAAAGTCAAATGCACAAATTAGCTCACACATCTGGAGTTGGTTTGCAGTGGCTAGAAGCCCTGGTGTGCCCATTTTCCCTCTCCCCACCACAAGCCCCGGAAATAATTATTTTTAAAAAGTAAAAACAGAGCTGAAGTAGTACAGCAGCACCTCCCTAGCATGTTCAAGCTCTTATTTATGTTCAGTCCCAGTGTAACAGCAACAAATGGATTGGGGACATGGCTCAGTGATAAAAGTACTCAATGTACAAGCATAAGGACCTGAGTTTGGTTACCTACCTCCCACATAAATTGCTGGGTATGGAGTGCACCTGTAATCCTTGTGTTGGGGAGGTGGAGATGGAATCCCTGGGGCTCACTGGCTAACTAGTGTGAATCACTGGCTGAATCTGTCAGTGAGAAACCCTGTCACAAAAAATAAGATAGAAAACCAGGTGTGGTGGTACACACCTTTAATCTGAACACTCCACTGTGAAGGCAAAGGTAGGTGGATAACTGTTGAGTTTGAGGCCAGCCTGAGACTAACATAGTGAATTCCAGGTCAGCCTGGACTAAAGCAAAACCCTACCTCAAAAAAACAAAAAGCCCATGACTGGGCATGTCAAAAGTCCTAGGGAGGAAACTACTACTGTTGTCTGGCTAAATGGGTATGTTATGTCCATCAAAATACCCTCTAAATACGTATTTTATACTCATATAGCAATGCTACTCTCACTTTTGGTTAGAAAAGTTTCGATTTTCATATGCGCATGACCACTGGGAAAACTCATCAAAGTGCTAAGAAGTAACAGTGAAATGTTCAGCACTGAGACATCTCTATCACACCCCCCAAGGTTCCGGGACCACTGAGGAAGAGGTGGTGGTGGAAAGAATGTAAGAGCCATTGGAAGAGGAAGAAGAGTAATTTGCAATACTGTCTTCCGGACACCAAGTGGCCACAGCACTCATGACCTCACAGTGCTACCTATACAAGATCTTCATAATAGGAGGGGGAAAAATGATGACACCCAAATAGAAAAGTAATTGGGAAGAAAAAATTTCCTGGAGGGGGGATTCAGGAGGGAGAAAAGGGAGGGCGGTGGTAGATTATAATCATAGTGTAACATGACCAGCCCTTGGAAGGCAGAGGTTAAGGTGACTGCCTGCAAAGCCTAACAACCCAAGTTCAATTCCCCAGTACCCACATAATGCCAGATGTACAAGGTGGCGCATACATCTAAAGTTTGTTTGCAGTGGCTATGAGCCCTGGCACACCCATTCTCTCTCTTTAAAAACAGCCTATTTCTTCTCTCTCTCAAATAAATAAAAACTGAGGGCCAGGCCTGGAGGCCCACACCACACCTTTAATCCCAGCACTCGGGAAGCAGAGATAGGAGGACTGCCTAGATATCGAGGCCACCCTGAGACTACATAGTGAATTCCAGGTCAACCTGAGCTAAAAAGTGAGACCCTATCTCAAAAAAAAAAAAAAAAAAAAAAAAAGCTAAAGTCGGCCAAGGGTGGTAGCATACACCTTTAATCCCAGCACGGGAGGCAGAGGTACGAGGATCACTGTGAGTTTGAGGCCAGGCTGAATCTACATAATGAATTCCAGGTCAGCCTGGGCTAGAGGAAGAAAGACCCTACCCTGAAAAACGAAAACAAAAATAAAAGTAAAATCACTTCAGACCACATCAATCCTGCAAGACAGAATTATACTTTCTTTTTTTATGTTTTTATCTATTTATTTGCAAGCAGAGAGAGAGAGAAAAGAGAAAAAAGAAACAAAATTGGGCGCACCAGGGCCTCTAGCCACTGTAAACTCCAGATGCATGCCTATTTTGTACATCCTACTTTACGTGGGTACTGGGGAATTGAACCCAGGTCTTTAGGCTTTGCAGGAAAGTGTCGTCACCACTAAACCATCTCTCCAACCCAGAATTGTACTTTCTTTAGGCTCAATTGTTACAGGGCTTGTGTAGCATGCATGAAGCCCTGCGTTTAATTCAAAGTAAAACCTAAGATGGAGGCGGTAGCACACACCTGTGACCCTATCACTCAGGAGACTGAGGCAGGTGGATTGTGATTTTAAAGCAAGCCTGAGGTATATAGTAAAACTATCTCCTAAAACAAGTGCATAATTGAAATAAACCCCTTCTTGTAACCATGTTCTCCCATCATTTCTCCCTAAACAATAAAAGTCACTCAAACTAATTAATACCAAGAGAGACAGCCTTCGAGATCACTCCATGAGCTGCATCAGTTATCAGGAAAGAGAAGCAGAGGTGGTAGTGTTCCACTACAGCTCTAATTCTAATCTAAAGGAAGCTTCATGTGACTATTGCTGGCCCAGCCCACATTTAAAGTGAGAGGCCAGAGGAAACCAGAGCAGCAGGAAACAGGCAAGAGAGCAATTACCACAATCCTTTCCCATGGCCTCATTTTCTCCCATGCTACTTCCAGCCGACTATTTCAAACAAAAAAAAAATCTTTCTCTGAAATATTTCTAAATGATAGAGTCAGAAGCAGAAAGAAAGCAAATGGAGGAAAGTGTAAGGAAAAAGCAAACAGGTCAGGTGAAATCTCACAACACAGGAATTAGCAGTAAGAAAGAAAATCAGGTGAAGCATTGTGGTAGACAGCAGAAGAGTGGTGTGGAAAAATGAACACCTTTACCTCTACAAGAAGTGATCACAGCAATGAGAAAATAACCCTAGCCAAGAAACCCTGCAGGACGATAAAGTATATTGGATCATCTCCACAGAATGGAATGTATTCCCTTTCTACAAATAGATCAGGACCTTACCAAACAACCCACCCAAACTAAACTACAGGAGAGTTTAAGTGTGATGTTTCTTCTGCTATTATTTAAAAAACTAACACCAAAAGAACATGCAAGCAATTCAGAGAGTAAAGTGAGGAACATAGCAGTGGCATTCTCATTGGCTTAAAAAGAAAAATCTGAGCCCGGCGTGATGGCGCAGGCCTTTAATCCCAGCACTCAGGAGGCAGAGGTAGGAAGATCACCATGAGTCCACCCTGAGACTACATAGTGAATTCCAGGTCAGCCTGAGCTAGAGTAAGACCCTACCTTGAAAAACCAGAAAAAAAGAAGAGAAAAATCTGGAGGCTGGAGAGCTGGCCTAGGGGTTAAAGTGCTTGCCTACAAAGCCAAAGGACCCAGGTTCAATTCCCCAGGAACCATGTAAGCCAAATGCACAAGGTGGCACATGCATCTGGAGTCTGGAGTTCATTTGCAGTGGCTGAAGGCCCTAGTGGGCCCATTCTCTCTCTCTCTTCCCCTCTCCCTCTCTGCCTGTTTCTCTCTCTCAAATAAATAAAATTTAAAAAGAAATTAAAAAACAAAATCCAGGTGTGGTGATGCATGGCTTTAATCCCAGCAGTTGGGTGGCAGAGGTAGGAGAATCACTGAGTTTGCCGGGCATGGTGGCGCACGCCTTTAATCCCAGCACTCAGGAGGCAAAGGTAGGAGGGTTGCTGTGAGTTCGAGGCCACCCTGAGACTCCATAGTGAATTCCAGGTCAGCCTGGACTAGAATGAGACCCTACCTCGAAAAACCAAAAAAAAAAAAAAAAGAGAAGCCGGGCGTGGTGGCGCACGCCTTTAATCCCAGCACTCGGGAGGCAGAGGTAGGAGGATCGCCGTGAGTTCGAGGCCACCCTGAGACTCCATAGTGAATTCCAGGTCAGCCTGGACTAGAATGAGACCCTACCTCGAAAAACCAAAAAAAGAGAGAGAGAGAGAGAGAGAATCACTGAGTTCGAGACCACCCTGAGACTACATAGTAAATTCCAAGTCAGCCTGGGCTAGAGCAAGACCCTACCCTGAAAAAACAAAAAAACTGGTGGTGCACACCTTTAATCCCAGCACTCAGGAGGCAGAAATAGGTGCATGACTGAGTTCCAGGCCACTACAGGGTGAGTCCAGGCAGCCTAGGGTAGAGTGAGACCCTACTTCGTTAAATAAATAAAGCATTATCATAATGGACAAGAAATACATACACAGTATTCACTAAAAAAAAAAAACCTGGAGCTGGGTGTGGTGGCACACGCCTTTAATCCCAGCACTCGGGAGGCATCATTGTGAGTTCAATGCCACCCTGAGACTACATAGTGAATTCCAGGACAGCCTGAGCTAGAGTGAAACCCTACATTGAAAAACCAAACAAATTAAATTAATTAATAATAATAAATTGTAAGCCAAATGTGGTGGTGCACACCTTTAATCCCAGCACTCATCTGGCAGAGGGTAGGAAGAACACTGTGAGTTTGAGACCAGCCTGAGACTATGGAGTTCCGCCTGGATTAGAGTGAGACCCTACCTAGAAAAAAAAAAAATTAATTGTAGTAACCAGACATGTTGACACATGCCTATAATCCTTGCAGTCTGTAATTTCAGCAAAGGGAGGCAAAAATGAGGATCCTGAGATCCAGGACAACCTGGGATACATAGAGAAACCCTGTCCAAAAAAAAAAAAAAAAACCTTAAAGCCGCTGGAGAGACAGCTCAGTGGTTAAGGTGCTGGCCTGCAAAGCCTAATGACTAGGGTTTGATTCCCCAGTGCCCATCTAAAGTCAGATGCATGAGACATGCATCTGGAGTTCATTTGCAGGGGCTAGTGGCCCTGGCATGCCCATTCTCATTCTCTCTCAAATAAATAACTTTTTTTAAAAAAAGTTAAATCGGGCTGGAGGGATGGCTTAGCAGTTAAGGCATTTGCCTGCGAAGCCAAAGGACCCATGTCCGATTCTCAAGAACCCACGTTAGCCAAATGCACAAGGGGTACAAGCCTCTGGAGTTCGTTTGCAGTGGCTGGAGGCCCTGGCGCGCCCATTCTCTCTCCCTCTTTCTTTGTCAAATAAATAAATAAAATGAAAATATTTTTAAAAAGTTAAATCGCTGGGCTTGGTGATGCACGCCTTTAATCCCAGCACTCGGAAGCATAGAGGTAGGCGGGGATCATAGTAAATTGGAGGTCAGCCTGAGACTACAGAGTGAATTCCAGGTCAGCCTGGGCTAGAGTGAGACCCTACTTCGAAAAACAAAACAAAACAAAAGTTAAATATATGCTCTTCAAATAAAACATGTCTAGAGCCGGGTATGGTGACGTATACCTTTAATCCCAGCACTTGGGAGGCAGATGTAGAAGGATTGCCATGAGCTCGAGCCCACCATGAGACTACATAGTAAATTCAGGTAAACCTGTGCTAAAGCAAGTCTCTACCTTGAAAACCCAAAGGGGGAAGAAAAAAAAAAAAGGTGTTCTCTATATACTTTAAGGAGAAACCTTAAAAAGCTCTAAACTGTTAGGGCACACAGGTGCTAGAGAAAGTAAAACTATTGTCAGGCTATGTCTTTTAGATGTAGAGTAGAAACAACATCCAATAGTAGTGGTGGTAAAACTACAAGATTATGTCAAGCAGGAAATAACAAGCATGATACTAGGATCAACCAACCCCTAGAGAAAAACAAGGGTAACAAACCAGAGTGCTGACAGTTGACATGCCTGGGCAACTAATTAAGACTGAAAACACAGGGGGAACGGGTGGGAAAATGATTCAGTGGCAAAGAAAACTGAGTTGTAGTGCACCAGTTAAAGAATAACATTACTTACAACAGCACGCTTTACAGTTTACAAACTGACACAACCAGACTACGGGGACAAGAGTGAGGAGGAAAACTTGAGTTCCAACTAACACCAAAGACCCTCCGGAATGAAAAGGAGAATCGAAGTCGGCTTCCGTAGTAAGCAGTTATTTCCCTGAAGTTGGGCTCTAAGAGGGCCAGTCCCAGGACCAGCGGCGGGCGTGAGGACGGAATGGTGGTCAGGATGCGAGCGTGGCGGGGGGCGCTGCAGCGGACAGGCCTGGGGGAGAGGTGGGAGAGCAAAACCACACCCTCCAGGGCAGAAACCCGAGGGGGGGAGGGGAAGGCGCCCCCTGGGGCTGGGTGGGGCCCAGCCGACGAGGATGGGGGAAGGCAGGAAGAAGCACGGGGCAACCACAGCGGGAGAGGAGGGTGCCCAGGCCTGGACACACTAGGCAAACACGAAGCCAGCGAGGGAAGCGCGGCCCGGCCGGGTGGGCGCTGGGGCGTCCCGAGAGGAGGCTGGGAGTTCACAAGACCTGAGCCCAGGTCTAGAGAGCGCACGCTGCCGTGCTCGAAGCCCCGGAACACCGAACGAAAAAGAGGTGGCAATTACCGCTGCTGCTCTCGCCGCACTCGGGACCCGGCACCCGCCGCTACCGCTGCCGCCGCCGCCGCTCGTTACCTGCCAATGTGCCTCTTACAAAGCGGCGGCGGCGGCAGAGGCGGCCCTGCCCGTCACGTGATCCTCACGTCACGGGAGAGGGCGTGGCCACGCACGTAGCCCGCGTGCGGTTCCGCAACTCCCACCCCCCCCCCCCGACCCCGGCTACTGCGCCGTAGTCGCCAGCCCTTCCCCAAACCGGAAGAGGGCCACAAGGCACAGACGGTGGGGACAAGGGAAGGAGACGACGGCGTGTCTCGGAGTTACCAAGGTAGTATTACCCACGGCATACAAGATGCCCACTTGCCGTCGCGCTGTGATGACTTCAGTGCGTCACGTGACACGCTCCAACCACTCAAGGCAAGCCTGGTCTCTAGACGTTGCCTAGGGGAACTACGATTCCCAGCATGCAACACGCCAAAGGCTCTTGGCGGCCTTCCGTTCCTCCCGCTGCGACCCCGTGGGGCGCTGCAACGCCTGGAGCTCGGGCCGAGACGGGAAGCGGTTGGGGCTAGCTTCCGGCCCTAATGCTGTGAGTGCCACGGGCTCGACGAACCAGCGAGGGTCCTGAGCTAGAGGTGTGGTCCTGGCGGAAGATGCATTCGGTGACCACGTTGCGGGACTGGCTCGGTGCCCTGCCCTCTGCGCGGGAAAATGCCAACGGCTCGCTGGAACCCGGACGGCGTCCACCCGGCCGGATGGTCGCGAGACCTCAGTGGAGTTCAATAGGTGGACTGACTCTGCATTCCCAAATTACTTAACGCATGAAACGACGAACACCTGTTGACCGTCAACTCGATGTCATCTGTTCACATACAATCCTTTCCTAACTTTCAAAGAGCTGGGGTTGGCCCCGTTTTGACGTTAAAGAAAAAGAGATCAAACCGGGCGTGGTGTCGCACGCCTTTAATTCCAGCACTCGGGAGGAAGAGGTAGGAGGATCGCCATGAGTTCGAGGCCAGCCTGAGATTCCATAGTGAATTAAGTCCAGGTCAGCCTGGGCTAGAGTGAGACCCTACCAAAAAAAAAAAAAGAGATTATAAAGTTACTAGCACAAAAGATCCAAATCACATGCTGTGTCTTGAAAAATTAAAACACCTACCACTTAACACCAAGACGCACAAATCTCAGTGGTTTATGATTGTAGCATATATTTTTTGTTTTCCTTATTTTTAAAACATTTTTTTAAATATTTTTTTATTTTTTTGTTATTATTTATTTGAGGGTGGACTCACTCATGGTGATCTTCCTACCTCTGCCCCCTCAGTGCTGGGATTAAAGGTGTGCGCAACCATGCCCGGTTTATTTGTATTTTTTTTTAATTTTTTTTTGTTTATTTATTTATTTGAGAGCAACAGACAGAGCGAGAAAGAGGCAGAGAGAGAGACACAGAGAGAATGGGCGCGCCAGGGCCTCCAGCCACTGCAAACGAACTCCAGACGCGTGCGCTCCCTTGTGCATCTGGCTAACGTGGGTCCTGGGGAGTCGAGCCTCCAACCGGGGTCCTTAGGCTTCACAGGCAAGCGCTTAACCGCTAAGCCATCTCTCCAGCCCTGTTTGTATTTTTTGATAGCAGAGGAGAAAACGGGCAAGCAACGGCCCTTTGGGAACTACAAACAAATTCCATATGCATGCGCTGCTTTGTGCATTTGCTTTTACGTGGGTACTCGGGAATTGAAATGGCAAGCAAAGGCTGAACCATCTCCCTTGACCTCCCCCCCACCCCTGCTCCAGGTAGGTTCTCACTTTAGCCCAGGCTAGCCTGGAACTCATTCTAGTCCCAGAATGGTGTTGAACCATGGTGATCCTTCTGCCTCCGGAAGGATGAGATTAAAGGTGTGTGCCACCACTCCCTGTACACCACCACACCTGGCTCAAGAACTTTTTTGTTGTTTTTTGTTTTTCTAGTTAGGGTCTCACTCTAGCCCAGGCTTACCTGGAATTCACTATGTATTCTTAGAGCAGCCTTGAACTTATGGCAATCCTCTTACCTCTGCCTCCCAAGTGCTGGGATTGAAGGCGTGCACCACCACGCCCGGCCACTTTTTTAAAAAGTTTATTTATTTAAGAGAGAGAAAATGGGCATGCCAGGGCCTCTAGCCACTGCAAACGAACTCCAGACTCATGAGCCACCTTGTGCATTTGTCTTTAAATGCATAGTGCCTTAACCTTAATCTCACCAGCCCTTTTTTTTTTTCATTTTTATTTATTTGTGAGAGAGAAAAAATGGGCACGCCAGGGCCTCTAGCCACTGCAAACGAACTCCAGATGTATGTGCCACCATGTGCACCTGGCTTTAGTGGGTTCTGGAAAATAGAGAACCTGGGACCTTAGGGTTCCCAGGCAAGCACCTTGATCACTAAACCATCCCTCCAGCCCATGATTTTTTGAGGTAGGCTCTCATGTAGCCCAGGCTGACCTGGAATTCACTGTGTAGTCTCAGACTGTCCTTGAACTCACCTCAATCTTCCTACCTCTGCCTCCCGAGTGCTGGGATTAAAGCCTTGTGCCACCACGCCAGGCCAGAACATTTTTTTTAGTTCCCTCTAGCCTAGGCTACTCTGGAATTCACAATGTGGCCAAGAGTGACCTCAAACTTGCAGTAATCCTCCATTCTCAGCCTCTTAACTGCTGGAATTGCCAGCATGTACCACCATGCTTGGCTAACGTAAGGTTTCGGAATTTAAAGTACCTCTCATTTATTGGTCTCTGTTCCTCACAGTAGTATCACAGGTCTGGTAGCTGAATGGTAGAGTAGTACATATTTTGAAAGTACAAAACCCTGGGGTACAATCCCTAGCACAGAAAACTGTAGATTTAATAATATAAATAAGCTGGGCTTGGTGGTACATGCCTTTAATTCCAGCACTCTGGCAGGGAGGAAGAAGTAGGAGGAGGATCACCATGAGTTTGGGACCAGCCTGAGACTACAGTGAATTCCAAGTTAGCCTGGGCTAGAATGAGACCCTGCCTTGGAAAAACCAAAGCAATAATAACAATATAAATATAATGCAATATAAGTATGTGTGTGCAGTATTTTAGGGCTCCGGAGTCCAGGAGGTAGTACCTCAATTTTTTATATTTTTTAATATTTAATTTAATTTATTTATTTATTTGAGAGACAGAGGAAGAGGCAGATAGAGAGAGAGTGGGCCACCAGGCCTCCAGCCACTGCAAATAAACTCCAGACACATGCGCCACCTTATGCATCTGGCTTATGTGGGTATAAAACCTGGGTCCTTAGGCTTTGCAGGCAAGTGCCTTCACTGCTAAGCCATCTCTCCAGCCCATTTTTGGGTTTTTCAAGGTAGAATCTTGCTCTAGCTCAGGCTGACCCGGAATTTGTAGTTTCAGGGTGGCCTTGAACTCAATGCAGTCCTCCTAGTTCTGTCTCCCAAGTGCTAGGATTAAAGGCGTGTCTCACCACGCCTGGCTTCAATTTTAAGCTTTCCTATGGTACCACCAATTAAATCGATTGTAAAAGTTAAAAGAGGTGTTGTAAAGTACATGCATGGCACATACTAAGCCCTCAGTAGTTATTAGAATTCTTTTCACACCCTGTTTGCACTAATAGAGTACAGCAGGTTCAAGTAAGGTGGAAAGAGAATTAGTTTGTACTAGCCTTGGTGGGAGGGGACTATGCTAATGACTAACTTGCTAGTTACTAATAGACTTGTTCTTTGTTAAATTGATAAAAACAATTGAAATCTTAAACAGTTCAGACCAGTTCAAGGGAAGCTTTTGTTTTTCATCTGAATTGATCAAAGAATGTTCAGGCTGTGCCTTTAACAAGAAGAATGTATTGTCATAACTATTTATATATGTCTAATCTTTCATTGCCAGTGAGCTAGAATTGTGTCTGGTCTGTATAATTTTCTCTTCTTTGTATTCCTGTTTTATAGAAATGTGTGAGATTGTCAAAGATAAAGACCACCTTTGAAAGTCAGACTTGCTGAGGAGATGACTCAGTGGTTAGACCAGCTTGCTTGCAAAGCCGCAGGCCTTGGTTAAATTCCCAAGCACCTACATAAAACTGGCCACAAAAAAAAAAAAAAATGGTGCTTACATTTGGCAGTCATATATAGTGAGAGGGCTGGAAAGATGGTTTAGCGGTTAAGACACTTGCCTGAAAAGCCAAAGGACCCAGGTTTAATTCTCCAGGACCACATAAGCCAGATGCACAAGGTGCCGCATGCATCTACAGTTCACTTGCAGTGCTAGAGGCCCTGGCATCTTTTTGTTATTGTTTGGTTCTTTGAGGTAGGGTCTTGCTCTAGCCCAGGCTGACCTGGAATTCACTATATAATCTCAGGGTGGCCTCAAACGGCAATCCTCCTACCTCTGTCTCCTGAGTTCTGGGATTAAAGGTGTGCACCACCAAACCCCAGCTGAGAACCTACCTTGAAGGCCTTGCACAGTGGTGGTACATGACCAAAGATGATCATGCTCACAGCTCAGCCGGCTATGATTACAAACATATCTTAGACTTCAGAAACTTATGGTGTACTCCAAATTGTCATTGTCAGTATGCTAATTTTCATCCAAACAAAGTTATGCATGGTAGTTTGGTTAATAACGCATTCATTTCTCTGAAAAGTCTTAATTAGAAGTAAAATTCTAATCAGAGGGTTGCTTGGTGACATGGAACATGAGTCAGGGAATCTTGAGTGATTTATATAGAGAATAAGCATGGCATACCCATCTCCATTCACTAAAGGCAGACATCTGCCAAGTGGACCAGAGCATTCCACTAGTGGTCAGGCCACCCTTTCCATACACACTATATATATTTGAATTTTAAGGTTCACTTATTTTATTTTTTAAATAAAATTCTATGGAGAGTGTTCTCTTTCACTAATTACATTCTTTTTTTTGGGGGGGGGTGCTTTTCCATTTAAGGTCTCACTCTAGCCCAGGTTGACCTAGAATTCACTATGTAGTCTCAGGCTGGCCTTGAACTCATGGCAATCCTCCTACCTCTGCCTCCTGAGTGCTGAGATTAAAGGCATGCACCGTCACACCCTGCTCACATTTTTAAAAAATTTTATTTGCAAGCAGAGAGAGAAGAGAGACAGAGAGAATGGGTATGTGCACACACACACTCACGCACACACACACACACACACAACGTGCAGATAAAAAACTAAATAGGACTGAAGAGATGGCTCAGCTGTTAAGGTGCCTGCCTGAAAATCCTGATGATCTGAGTTCAATTCCCTAGTTCCCACATAAAGCCAGATGCCAAGGTGGCACATACACCTGGAGTTTGTTGCATGTGTTGCAAGCAGCTAGAGGCTGTGGCTCACCCATTCTCTCTCTGACTGTCTCTCTCTGCTTGTGAATAAATACATAAATAAATAAGTTTATTTATTTATTAAATTTATTAATGGCTTAGTGGTTAAGGCACTTGCCTGTGAAGCCTAAGGACCCAGGTTCAATTCCCCAGTACCCACATAAGCCAGATGCACAAGCTGGCGCATGGGTCTGGAGTTCATTTGCAGTGGCTAGAGGCCCCGGCGCACCCATTTCTCCCTCCCTTCCCCCTCCCCCCAGCCTCTCTTTCTAAGTAAATAAATTAATTTTAAATATATATATTTATTTAAAAATAAATCAAGCTGGGAATAGTGGCGCATGCCTTTAATCCCAGCACTTGGGAGGCAGAGGTAGGAGGATTGCAGAGAGTTCAAGGCCACCCTGAGACTACATAGTGAATTCCAGGTCAGCCTGAGCTACAGCAAGAACCTGCCTCGAAAAACGAAAAGAAAAAAATAAAATCAAAGGCTGGGCATGGTAGTTCACACCTTTAATCCCAGCACTTGGGAAGCAGAGTTCACCATGAGTTCAAGGCCACCCTGAGACTACAGAGTGAATTCCAGGTCATTTTGAACTAGAGTGAGTCCCCACCTTGAAAAAAAAAAAAAGTCAAAGCACTGAGTATAAATGACTGGGGAGTGCTCAGTGCTAAATGGACATCTGGGAATTGAGGAGATGGCTGAGTAGATAAAAGCATTTACTTGCAGGGCTGGAGAGATTGCTTAATAGTTAAGGAACTTGTCTGCAAAGCCTAACGATCCAGGTTCAATTCCCCAGTACCCACGGAAAGCCAGATGCACAAAGTGGCAAATGCATCTGGAGTGGTGCATGCATCTGGGGGCAGATTCTGACCAGATTTGTATAATATTTTTCTCTGAATTGAAACATTGCCTCCTGGCTGAAGGGATGCAAGCTCAGGAGACTTAAGAGGGTCAAGAAGTCTGGGAGAAAAGTTGCAAAACTCCTCCCTAAGATGTTATATAAAGGTTAAACAACTGCTTGTGGGAAGACCCTTCTATCAGACCAGTGGAGGTCCTGCAAGCACAAAGCTTCCCTGAGAGGTAACCTTTGATGAAGCTGGCTTTTCAGAGATACAACTGCCTTTGAGTCACCCATGCTTTCTTTTTTGAACAGCTTCCATAATTATAGACAATAAACCATGATAATGCTCTCCCCACTGCCACTTTCCCCCTCACAAATTCACCCTCCATCATATCGTCTTGCCCACTCAATAAGTCTCTTTTTTATTTTGATATCTTTTTTTCCTGTTATGAAAGTCCTGTGTAGGTAGTGTCATGCACTGCAAGGTCATGGATATCCAGGCCATTTTGTGTCTGGGAGATTGCATTGTAAGCAGTCCTACCCTTCCTTTGGCTCTTACATTCTTTCGGCCACCTCTTCCCCAATGGACCCTGAGCCTTGGAAGGAGTGATGGAGATGTCTCAGTGCTGAACACTGTACTGTCATTTTTTTTTTTTTTGAGAAGAATGATTTTTTTTATCCAATGGTAATGACCTCCCTCACCCCGCTTTCCCCTTTGAAACTCCATTCTCCATCATATTCCCTCCCCCTCTCAATCAGTCTCTCTTTTATTTTGATGTCATGATCTTTTCCTTCTATTATGATGGTCTTGTGTAGGTAGTGTCAGGCACTGTGAGGTCATGGATATCCAGGCCATTTTGTGTCTGGAGGAGCACGTTGTAAGGAGTCCTACCCTTCCTTTGGCTCTTACATTCTTTCTGCCACCTCTTCCGCAATGGACCCTGAGCATTGGAAGGTGTGATAGAGATATTGCAGTGCTGAGCACTCCTCTGTCACTTCTTCCCAGCACCATAATGCCTTCTGAGACATCCCAAGGTCACTATCATCTGAAAAGAGAAGGTTCTCTACCAAAAGTGAGAGTAGCATTAATATATGGGTATGAACATTAAGAGAAGTGCTTATGGGCAGTTTGATGAGCATAGTATATACATTTAGCCAGACAGCAGCAGACAGTACACCCCTAGGGCTCAAGACTACCCCTGTTGTAGGTTTTCAGTATCAGGGATGTATTCCCTCCCATGGAGCAGGCCTCCAGTCCAATTAGAGGGCAGTTGGTTTCCACCATAACAGATGTGCCACTATTGCACCTGTTGGCTCATTTGGCCTGGCTGGACAAATGTAAGGCTTGCAATGTCCACTGTTGAGTATCTCCACTGGTGATTTCTCTCTCTCCCATTGAACTGCAAGCAGAATACTTCTAGCTTTCTGTCAGCTGGTCTGCATGGAGGAGGTTATCAGCTCAGCTCCAGCAGGATTTCTCAGTGGCCTTGCAGCCCAAGTATGTGGAGACTTCAGCAATAGGGTCTTACCTTGGTGGGAAACCAAGGGCCTCAGCAATGGCCTATAATGTTTTGGGGGCATCAGGGACCTCTCTGGCCAACAACTCACTGGAAGGTATCCCATCCCTAGCACTGAAAATTTTCTAGTAACAATCTACAGCTCCTGAGTGTTCCATTGTCCAAAAAAGTAGGTGTTGCACTCCAGTTCACATTGCTGATAGAAATCACCCAACCAAGAGCAGCTTGTGGGAAAAAGAGATTTATTTTGGCATACAGGCTCAAGGGGAAGCTCCACAATGGCAAGGGGAAAACAATGGCATGAGCAGAGAGTGGACATCACCCCTGGCCAACATAAGGTGGACAATAGCAACAGGATAGTGTGCCAAACACTGGCATGGGGAAACTGGCTATAACACCCATAAGCCCGCCCCCAAAAATACACTCCCTCCAGGAGGCATTAATTCCCAAATATCCATCAGCTGGGAATCTAGCATTCAGAACACCTAAGTTTATGGGGGACACCTGAATCAAACCACCACAGTAGGTTTCCATATGATTTATTTATATCCTCTTAGATTTTGATTAGCCTTCCCTCCACCTTTCCTTTACCCAATCTCTTCCCCTGACCTCACTTGGGCCTTTTCACCTCCATTAATCTATTCTTCTACTTACATATATACAATGCCATCCTATTAAGTCCCCCCTCCCTTCCTTTCTCTTCCCTTTATAACTCTTTTCTAGCCTACTGGCCTTTGCTACTGAGTTTTCTTCCTACTCATACAGAAGTCCAGTCATCTGTAGCTAGGATCCACATATAAGAGAGAACATGTGATGCTTGGCTTTCTGGGCCTGGGTTACCTCACTTAGTATAATCCTTTCCAGATCCATCTATTTTCCTGCAAACTTCATAACTTCATTTTTCTTTACTGCTGAGTAGAACTCCATTGTATAAATGTGCCACGTCTTCATTATCCACTCATCAGTTGAGGGACATCTAGGCTGGTTCCATTTCCCAGCTATTGTGAATTGAGCAGCAATAAACATGGTTGAGCAAGTATCTCTAAGGTAATGAGATGAGTCCTTAGGTTATATGCCTAGGAGTGCTATAGCTGTGTCATATGGTAGATCTATTTTTAGCTGTCTTAGGAACCTCCACACTGATTTCCACAATGGCTGGACCAGATTGCATTCCCACCAACAGTGTAGAAGGGTTCCTCTTTTTCCACATCCTCGCCAGCATTTATGGTCATTTGTTTTCATGATGGTAGCCAATCTGCGTACTGTCATTTCTTTTCAGCACTATGGTACTGTTGGAGTACGGTTCACATTGCTGGTAGAAATCACCCAACCAAGAGCAGCTTCTGGGAAAAAGGTTTATTTTGGCTTACAGGCTTGAGGGGAAGCTCCACGATGGCAGGGAAAACGATGGCATGAGGTGAGGGTGGACATCACCCCCTGGCCAACATAAGGTGGACAATAGCAACAGGAGAGTGTGCCAAACACTGGCACGGGGAAACTGGCTATAACACCCATAAGCCTGCCCCCAACAATACACTGCCTCCAGGAGGCATTAATTCCCAAATATACATCAGCTGGGAATCTATCATTCAGAACACCTAAGTTTATGAGGGACACCTGAATCAAACCACCACAGGTACCTTCTGAGTCATCCCAGTGGTCACTGCCATCTGAAAAGAAAAGCTTCTGGGCTGGAAAGATGGCTTAGCAGTTAAGCCCTTGCCTTTGAAGCCAAAAAGGACCTTGGTTTGATTCCTCAGGACCCACATAAGCCAGATGCACAAGGTGGTGCAAGTATCTGGAGTTTGTTTGCAATGGCTGGAACCCCTGGTGTGCCCATTCTCTCTCTCTCTCTCTCTCTCTCCTCCCCCCCCCCCATTTCCCTCTGTAAAATAAATAAAAATAAAATATTTCTTTAAAAAGAGAGAAGCTTCTCCAACCAAAAGTATGAGCAGAATTAATATATGGGTATAAACATTAAGAAAAGTGCTTACAGGACAGTTTGATGGGCATAATAAATGCAGACGAATGCACCACCTTGTGCATCTGGCATACATGTATCCTGGGGAATCCAATCCGTATCCTTTGGGTTTGCAGGCAAGTGCCTTAAGTGCAAATCCATCTCTCCAGCCCTAAATTTCTTCTTTTTCTTTTTTTTCCTAAATTTCTTCTTAATTTTTTACTTGCATGCATATGCACACATCTGTGCAACACACACACACAATTCCAGTTTGTCCCAGTTTATTGGTTTGCAAAAGACTAAGGTTATTAACAATACCCTGTCCTTTCTTCTGGTACCAAATGTATTCACCTAAAGGCAGGAGTTGTGACTATCATATAACTAGTGTTTTTACCTTTGTCTGCCATTTGCAGTAATTGACAGTGGAAAATGGTCCATATCGTTATGTACAAACTTCTCTCACTGTGTTTACACCTTTGTGTTGCAATTTCTGTCTCTGTCCACTAAATGGTAAGCTTATTGAAAGCACAGATGTGTTTGTACATATCCAAATTTCTAATCTGGTCTAGTGATTAGTGCTCAGTGATTTGCCAAATGAGAAAATCATGGACAAATCATGCTCTGCTGGATTAGTTTTAGTTTCCTTGTGGTGCAGAGTGTTGAATGAACCCAGGGCTTCACACATGAAAGGCAGGTGCTCTACTGTTCAGTCATAGCCACAGTCCTCTCCTTTGAAGAATAGGGGCTATGGAACATGCTCATACCTGTATTCCCAGCACTTGGAAGGTGGAGACAGGAAGATCAAGAGTTCAAGGTCATATTCAGCTATACAGCAGATTTAGGAGAGCCTGGGTTTCACAAGACCTTCTTTAAAAAAAGAAAAGAAGAAAAAAAAAAAAAAGGAGAGCCAGGCTTAGTGGTGCACAATTTTAATTCCAGCACTCAAGAGGCAGAGGTAGGAAAGAAGATCGATGTAAGTCTGAGGCCAGCCTGGAACTAGAGTGAATTCAAGGTCAGCCTGGGTTACAGTGAGATCCAACTTAAAAAAGAAGGGGCTGGAGGGATTGCTTAGTGGGTAAGGAATTTGCTTGCAAAGCCAAAGGACTCAGGTTCAATTCCCCAGGACCCACGTTAGCCAGATGCACAAGGGGGCACACACATCTGGAGTTTGTAATGGCTAGAGGCCCTGACGCACCCATTCTCTCTCTCTCTCCCTCCTTCTCTGTCAAATAAATAAATTAAATAAATAAAATATTTTTAAAAGGAGAAGAAGCCTGGCATGGCAGGTAGATGCCTTTAAACCCAGCACTTGAGAGATAGCAGTAGGAGGACTGCCATGTGTTCGAGGATACCCTGAGACGACATAGTGAGTTCCAGTCAGCTTGGGCTAGAGTGAAACCCTATTTTGAAAAGAAAAAAAAGAAAAAGAAAAAGAAAAAGGAGGGCTAGAGAGATGGCCTAGTGGTTCAGGTACTTGCTTGCAAAACCTAACAACCTGAGTTCGATTCTCCAGTGCCCACATAAAACCAGATGCACAAGGTGTATGCATCTGGAGTTTTCCAGCAGCTGGCGCACCCATTCTCTGTCTCTCTCTCTCTCCCCTCTCTATTCTGTCTGCTTGCAAATAAATAAATATTAAAAAAGAAAAAGGAGGGCTGGAGAGATGGCTTAGCAGTTAAGGTGTATGCCTGCAAAGCCTAAGGACCCAGGTTCAATTCTCCAGGTCCCACATAAGCCAGATGCACATCATAGTGCATGCATCTGGAGTTCATTTGCAGTGGCTGGAAGCTCAGGTGTGTCCATTCTCACTCACTCTCTCTCTCCCTCTCTCTATCTCTAATAAATAAATAAAATGTTTAAAAAAAAAAAGAAAAGAAAAAGGAGGGCTGGAGAGATGGCTT
The DNA here is from genome assembly GCA_036346955.1 of Dipus sagitta. Classification (NCBI taxonomy): domain Eukaryota; kingdom Metazoa; phylum Chordata; class Mammalia; order Rodentia; family Dipodidae; genus Dipus; species Dipus sagitta. The sequence continues at coordinate 107,617,185 of CM070770.1, read as the reverse complement.
AGCAGTTAACGCATTTGCCTGCAAAGCCAAAGGATCCCAGTTCAATTCTCCAGAACCCATGTAAGTCAGATGCACAAGGGGGAGCATGCTTCTGGAGTTCATTTGCAATGGAGGCATGCCCATTCTCTCCCTCTCTCTGCCTCTTTCTCTCTCTCAAATAAATAAACTTTAAAATAAAAATAAATTAAAAAGAAAAAAGGAAATATAGTGTGAAAGGATTAACAGCTAAACATACTACCATTGCATCATGGCTGCCATTGAAACACTTAATACAGGGGCTGGGGAGATGGCACAGTGGTTAAAGGTGCTTACTTACAAAGCCTACCACAGAGTTCAATTCCTCAACCACTCACATAAAGCCAGGAGGGTATTCCGTTTGTGTGGTGGTTTGATTCAAGTGTCTTCCATAAACTGGGGTATTCTGAATGCTAGGTTCCCAGCTGATGGAGATTTGGGAATTAACGCCTCCTGGAGGGAGTGTATTGTTGGGGGCAGGCTATTGGCATTATAGCCAGTTTCCCGTTGCAAGTGTGTGGCACACTATCCTGTTGCTATTGTCCACCTTCATGTTGGCCAGGGGGTAATGTCCACCCTCTGCTCATGCCATCATTTTCCCTGCCATTGTGCAGCTGCCCCTCAATCCTGTGAGCCAAAATAAACCTCTTTTTCCCACAAGCTGCTCTTGGTTGGGTGATTTCTAACAGCAATGCAAACCTAACTGCAACAGTAAAGTGATACCATGGAGTGGGATTGCTGCCAGACACCTGACTGTGTGGCTTTGGCCTTTTGGAGCTGATTTTCAAGAGGAATGTGGAAGGATTTGAAACCTTGACCTAAGAGATGCTTTGCAGTGCTGTAACTACACCTTGATTGACTATTCTGGTCAGGGCTGCAAGACCTGAATGCAGTAATAACTATAAACTGTGAGGTTTGGCTCATGAGGGTGAAAAAGAGCTTTGCTTGAACTAGGCTAGAGACAGTTTATGTGAAAAGCTTGCAGTTATGCCCGTGTCTTGAGAAGTTGTGCAGGGTTACTTTGTATAGAAATGAACTGGTATGAACAGAGGGATATGACACACACGCAAAAAAAATCTTTGGGCCTAAACTGCTGCCCACTCACCTGCAAATTGTTTGAGACATTACAGACTTTGAGACTTGGCTAGCTAACCTGTACTGGGGCAACAAAAAGAAATGTAGACTCTTTTGAAGGGGCCTGAATACTCAAGGAGTGTCCAGTTCTTCAAAGTCGGCTTTATTCCTCCTGGATTAATAAATTGGCACCTACCTGATATTGTGGAGTATAAAAAGTGCTGGAAAGAGGGTCATTGAGTTTGCAACATGGTCTTGCGTTTTGGAAATGATCATGGGCAGTGTGAAGCAGGTTTGCTGGATGCCTGCATGGAGACCCCATGGAGCCATGAAGATGAACCATGGATTGCAGTGGAGACCCAGTGGAGATGCCGGGACCACGAGATGCCTGCTAAGGAGAGCTGCTGGCCTGGATAAAGTTTTCCAGGACTGTGAGTAGCCTAGCTGGAGGGGCGAAATTAAAATGCCAGAGACTTGTTGCTGGTTAAAATTATTAGACTTGGAGATTTGTCACTGGCTAGAGTTGTTGGACTTGAAGCTACAGAATTTGATGTTTGCCCTGGTTGTTTTAAATCTTGTATTGATTGACTATTTCTTTGCTATGCCCAATGCCATCTTTTGCAATGTGAATGTTTATTCTGTGCCATTATGGGTTTTTGAGGGATATTTTTTGGTATTATGGCTCAGTTAAAAGATCCTGGACTATGGGGATGTATAACCATCACTGGAGTTGATAAAAACTATGGGGACTTCTAAAATAGGACTGAATGCATTGTATTTTACCTCATGGATGTTTATCAGTTTATGGGTGCCAGGGGCAGAATGTGGTGTTTGATTCAGGTGTCCCCCATAAACTTAGATGTTCTGAATGCTAGGTTCCCAGCTGATGGAGATTTGGGAATTAATGCCTCCTGTATTGTTGGGGCAGGCTTATGGGTGTTATAGCCAGTTTCCCCTTGCCAGTGTGTGGCACACTCTCCTGTTGCTCTTGTCCACCTTATGTTGGCCAGGGGTGATGTCCACCCTCTGCTCATGCCATCATTTTCCCTTGCCATCGTGGAGCTGCCCCTTGAACCTGTGAGCCAAAATAAACTCCTTTTTCCCACAAGCTGCTCTTGGTTGGGTGATTCCTACCAGCAATGCAAACCTAACTGCAACAGTTTGCAATGCCAAAAGACCTTGGTCTGCCCATACAGGCAGGCACACAAATATGCAAATAAGTATTTTTTTAAAAGGGCTGGAAAGAAAGCCAGGCGTGTTGGCACACACCTTTAATCCCAGTACTTGGGAGGCAGAGGTAGGAGGATCACTGTGAGTTCGAGGCCAGCCTGAGACAACATAATGAATTCCAGGTCTGCCTGGGCCAGAGTGAGACCCTACCTCGAAAAACAAAAAAAAGAGGGGGCGGAGCTAGAGAGAAAACCAGGTGTGGTGGCACATGCCTTTATTTTTTATTTTTTTTTTAATTTTTTTTTTAATTTTTTTTTTGTTATTTTTATTTATTTATCTGAGAGCGACAGACAGAGAGAGAAAGAGGCAGATAGAGAGAGGGAGAGAGAATGGGCGCACCAGGGCCTCCAGCCACTGCAAACGAACTCCAGACACGTTCGCCCCCTTGTGCATCTGGCTAACGTGGGTCCTGGGGAATCGAGCCTCGAACCGGGGTCCTTAGGCTTCACAGGCAAGTGCTTAACCGCTAAGCCATTTCTCCAGCCTGCACATGCCTTTAATCCAAGCACTTGCGAGGCAGAGGAAGGGGGTGGCCATGTGTTTGAGGCCACCCTGAGACTACATAGTGAATTCCAGGTTAACCTGGGCTAGAGTGAAACCCTACCTAAAAAAAAAAAAAAAGAAAGAAAGAAAGAAAGAAAGAGAAAATATTAAAGCAGAAACCAAAAGATCCAGATGAGAAATCTTAAGAAGCAGAGTTATACCCTCGGTTACCTTGAGGTGAGAGACATTATACAGCTAACAGGCCTAGAGTTAGAAAAGGCACCATTGCCAGCCATGGTGGTGCACACCTTTAATGCCAGCACTTGGGAGGCAGAGGTAGGATTGCCGTGGGTTTGAGGCCACAAAAAAAAAAAAAAAAAAGGCATCCATGTAGTGTAACTGGTGTAAGGGAAATATCCACATGGTACATGCAGAGACAAGAGGAAAATTGTACGTGTAATTAAAGTGAGAAGATATCCCAAGTAATGAAACAGAGGCAAGCAGAGAATTACTCAGACCAAGGAACAATATTATGCTCCACCCCCCTCCAGCTAGCTGGGGGTGTGGGGGAGGCCAAGACTCCCCTGTATCCACGAAGCACAGAGTAAGACCAGGAGAATCATATAGAGAGAGGGGGAGAAGGCTGAACTCAGCCTTTATAGTGATTGATAATGTATTCTTTCATCAGATTCAGGTATGCAAGTGGAAGACCCAATTTATTCGTAGATTTGAAGGGAAGACCCCAGTGGGTACCCCACCTAGGTAGTATGTTAGACTGTGGGCAGCAGGGGGCACTGTAGCCACTTGTAGATGAGTTTTGATCAGACCCATTTCTGCCAAGGAGGGTTAACATGTGGAGTGACATCTGATTCTCTCTGGGCCTCAATTTGTTTTGAGTATAAAGCTTATTTTCTTGGACCTTTTTGGTTAAAATTGGTGTGTGTGTGGGGGGGGAAGCATAGGTGATGAATTAGTTCTCAGATGTTGTCCAGGCTGATCTTGACATGTGATGCTCTAGAGCCCAAAGTAGACAACACTGTATGTTGTGGTTTGATTCGGGTGTTCTGAATGCTAGGTTCCCCAGCTGATGGCAATTTGGAATTAAAGCCTCCTGGATACAGTGTAGTGTTGGGGGCAGGCTTCCTCTTGCCAGTGTTTGGCACAGTGTCCTGTTGCTGTAGTCCACCTGATGTTGATGAGGAGGTGATGTCCACCCTCTGCTCATGTCATCGTTTTCCCCTGCCATCATGGAGCTTCCTCTCTGGTCTGTAAGCCAGAATAAGCCCCTTTTCCCCACAAGCTGCTCTTGGTCAGGTGTTCTCAGCCAGCAATGCGACCTGACTGTAACACTGTCGTATCCGCCACCACAGCAAATAGCACATTAACAGTGGCTTCAGGCCATGTTTTGGCCCATGTTTTAGCTGCTCACAGTATAGGATCAGCACAACTTCCTTTTACCCGCATATTCTACAACAACCAAGACACTGGGCTTGCTCTTCATTTGTCACTGTCTCAAGATAAATGAAGACCAGAGGAGATCCCAAGACTGCAGGCCCTCAGATCAGTGCACCATGTTGGTGCAGGAGCACTGCCCAAGTGGACTTCAGAACTCAGTCTGTGCTCAAAAACACATCAGTGTCCAGCCTTTAATCCCAGCACTCAGGAGGCAGATGTAGGAGGGTCGCCACAAATTCAAGGTCACCCTGAGACTGCATAGTGAATTCCAGGTCAGCCTGGGCTACAGCGAGAACTTACCTCAAAACAAACAAACAAAAAAATCAGTGTACATCATAAATCCTCCATGTCTACGCAGACTCCAGCTGCCAAAGACCCAGTCTGGGGATGCCAGCAAGCCAGCGGAGATGACTGGGTCAGTAGGAGAGGATGCATCATGGATGGGCCTCAATTTCTAACTGAAACTGCCTAAAAGAAGCTGACTTTCTCCTTCAGGAGGATCACCATGAGTTCAAGACCAGTCTGGGGCTACAGAGTGTGCATGTAATATTTAAAATGAATGCTAGGGTTGAAACATGTAGAAAGAACAAAAGAGCTAGCAGCTGAGTGTGAGAAAGAAAAGCTGATGAGATACAAGGAAAGTCAGGGCTCTTCAAGCCAGTCTCCTCGGGCTGTGGCTGGCCCCTATGAATCCCCCATGATCCTTGTCCTTTGCTCTGTTTTGCTTCTCCCTTTCAAAGTTTGCAAGTGGATGATGAAAACTCTTTTGTCCAGTCACTGAGACAAAGAGGAATTGACCTGATCGCATAGGAGACACATGGACACCTGGTAGGGACTGGTAATTGGGCCAGATTTGTTTTTGTTTTTGTTTTCCAAGGTAGGGTCTCACTCTAGCTCAGGCTAACCTGGAATTCACTATATAGTCACCTCAAACTCACAGTGATCCTCCTACCTCAGCTTCCCAAGTGCTAGGATTGAAGATGTGTGCCCACCACGCCCAACACTTTTTTGGTTTTTTTGAGGTAGGGTCTCAGTCTAGGTCAGGCTAACCTGGAATTCACTGTGTAGTCTCAGGGTGGTCTCAAACTCAGGGATCCTCCTACATCTGCCTCCCAAATCAAATATGCTGGGATTAATGGCTCCTTCTTTATTTATTATTTTTTTTGTAGTTTTTCGAGGTAGGCTCTCACTCTAGCCCAGGCTGACCTGGAATTCACTATGTAGTCTCAGGGTGACCTCAAACTCACAGGGATCCTCCTACCTCTGCCTCCCAAGTGCTGGGATTAAAGGCATGCGCCACCACACTCGGCTTCCTTCTTTAACTTTTTCTCTCTCTTTTTTTCAATTTGAGAAAGAGAAAGAGACAGAGAGAGGAGGAGAGAAGGGGAGAGAGAGAATGGGTGCACCAGGGCATACAGCCGCTGTGAACAAACTCCAGATGCTTGTACCACCTTGTGCATCTGGCTTACATGGGTGCTGCGGAACTGAACCTGGGTCCTTTGCCATCTCTCCAGCCCCTTCTGTAACTTTTTTTTTTTTTTTTTTTTTTTTTTGGTTTTTCGAGGTAGGGTCTCGCTCTAGCCCAGGCTGACCTGGAATTCACTCTGTATTCTCAGGGTGGCCTTGAACTCACAGTAATCCTCCTACCTCTGCCTCCCATGTGCTGGGATTAAAGGCGTGGCTCTTTAACTTTTTAATGAATAAACTGCCTTTGGCTCCTCTCTTATATGGAATTCCTTATAAAGAGAGCGTTTTCTCTCTATCTATATTATAGAGAGAGGGAGAAAGAAGCACACTAGGGCCTCTAGCCACTGCAAATGAACTCCAGACACACAGGCTACCTTCTGCATCTGGCTTATGGGGGTACTGGAGAATGGAACCTGGGTCCTTAGGCTTCTTAAGCAAACATGGTAACTGCTAAACCATATGTCTGGTGTGTGTTTGTGTGTGTTTGGTTATTTCCCAGGTAGGATCTTACTCTGTAGTCCCAGGCTGGCCTCGAATTCACAGTGACCCTCCTACCTCTGCCTCCCCAGTACTGAGATTAAAGGTGTGTGCCACCCTGCTAGGATCCTCTCTAGTTGTTGTTTTAACTTTTACTTTTTTTTTATTTGAGAGAGAGAATGGATGCGCCAGGGACTCCAGCTGCAAGTGAACTCCAGATGCATGCACCCCTTTGTGCATCTGGTTTATGTGGGTCCTAGAGAATTGAACTAGGGTCCTTTGGCTTTGCAGGCAAACACTTTAACCGCCAAGCTATCTCTCCAGCCTGCAACAGAAGCTTTTTTATTTTTAATTTTTTTCCAAGGAAGGGTCTCACTCTATCCCAGGCTGACCTAGAATTTACTATGTAGTCTCAGGATAGGATGACCTCAAACTCATGGCAATCCCTCCTACCTCTGCCTCCCAAGTGCTGGGATTAAAGGCGTGTGCCACCACGTCCAGCCAGCAGAAGCCTTTTAATGGTAGACTTCAATTCAGCATATGCATCAGGGAAGTCTTTCTTAACCATTTCCTGCATTTTCAACTCTGATTTGTGTCCACAGTTAAGCTATCATCACCCTTATGTTGAAGTTGCTTAACGTTATGCAAATCACTGGTTAACTTCATTGCCACAACAGCTTGTTTGGTCTTCCTGATATCAATTTTTTTAGTCTTATTTTTATTTATTTAATAGAGTGAAAAAGGCTGGTGGGGAGGGGAAGAGAGGGAAGAATGGGCGCGCCAGGTCCTCCAGCCACTGCAATCAAACTCCAGACGCAGGAGCCACTTTGTGCATCTGGTTTACGTGGGTCCTGGGAAATCCAACCTGGGTCCTTGGGCTTTGCAGGCAAGTGCCTTAACTGTTAAGCCATCTCTCCAGCCCTCTGATATCAATTTTATAGCTGTTTTTTTAATTTAATTTTATTTATTCATGTGACAGAGAAAGAGGGAGAGAGAGAGAGAGAGAGAATGGGCATGCCAGGGCCTTCAGCCATTGCAAATGAACTCCAGATGCGTGCGCCCCCTTGTGCATCTGGCTAACATGGGTCCTGGGGAATAGAACCTGGGTCCTTTGGCTTTGCAGGCAAATGTCTTAACTGCTAAGCCATCCCTCCAGCCCTTATATCTGGTTTCTAACAGGTTATTTTTTGTATGCATTGGAGTCGCAGACCCTTCTTGCCCTGAACTGTAATCAGGGACATCTCCTCTTGGGCCGGCTACTCCGTGGTGGGACAGGAGGCCTGGCATTTGGGTTGCTCTTGGCAGAGGGGGAAGCTCGGCAGGACGCAGCTTCCCCTGAAGATGCAGTTTGCAGGGTTCCTCCAGAGCCGGGGTGGATCTCTGTTCTGTCTCGTCTCTCCAGTTCTCCACGCTCTCAGATCAGGAGATGGCAGCGGCCCAGAGACAGCTTCCCTGAGCCCCTCGCCTCCCTAGCATCCCGCTCACTCCCACCCGGAGCTTTCCACGCCCCCTCCCCTCAGCCCACCACCTGCCTCTGTAGCGCCCCCACCTCCTGCCACTCAAGGCCCAACTCGCACACAGGGAACCAATATGGACCGAGGATCGCCCCCTTGCCCGGTAGCCCGGTAGCCCGGTAGCCCGGTAGCCCGGTAGCCCGGTAGCCCGGTAGCCCGCGATTTCCAATGCTACTACTCACTCTACTCACTCACCTCTCACGTCCGCCCTTCAACCAATCAGGGACTACGCGCTTCCGTTTCATCCCATGCTTCAACCAATCAGGAAAAGGCTCCCTGGGTGGGAGAGAGTTTTCCTTCAAGGCACAACGTGCTCACTTAGACCCATGCATCTCACCACTATTGCAAACTGCCCTTTGCCCCTTCGGGTTCTGCGCCTGCTACTAGCAAGGGAGGTGGGTGGGAAGAAACACACGCCTTTAACCGCCCAGCCGCCTTCCTAGCTCCCGGGTGTGGGAAGAAAAAACGTGCCTTTCTGCACCCTGCGTGCACCTTCTGAGGATCTCCCTTTGCCACAAGGGTTCCTTCTGGGTCTCCTTAGGCCAAAGAATTAGTTACCTGGGTTACCTGGACATTACTCGGGTTCCATCCAGACCTCACTTTCCTGTCTGTCCTTTCTGTCCCCAGCCTCACCAGATCTTGTGGGAAGAAAGGGGACTTTTTTTTTTTTTTTTTTTTTTTTGGTTTTTCGAGGTAGGGTCTCACTCTAGCCCAGGCTGACCTGGAATTCACTATGGAGTCTCAGGGTGGCCTTGAACTCATGGCGATCCTCCTATCTCTGCCTCCCAAGTGCTGGGATTAAAGGCGTGCGCCACCACGCCCAGCTTTGGACTTTTTTTTTTTTTTTTTTTTTTTGAGCTGTTGCTTTTATTGAGGGGGAAAGTTTATATGTAGATATTTCTATTATATATATCCTGTCTGTGCAGGGTGGGGTGGTGCACACCTTTAATCCCAGCACTCACACTCAGGAGGCAGAGGCAGGAGGATTGCTGTGAGTTCCAGGCCAAGTACCAGGCTGCTGGGCTACAGTGACACACTACCTCAAAAAACAAACAAGGAAAGCCTCTGGTTAAGATGGCAGCGTAGGAACCACACCAAAGCAGGGTAGGGTAGAAACAAACAAACAAACAAACAAAAAAAAAAACCACTCTTTTACTAAAAAGTGATGTGTATAAGAAACTATAAATTATCAACTGCAGCAGAGAAGGAGAGATCCAGAGCATCTAGAGCCCACCCCACATAGGCAGGAAAAAGTGGCTCTAGCTGCTACACCAGGTCAGCGTCGCCACAGCCTCAAGTCTCTGCCTGAGCCCCAGGAAGAGCCAGGTAAAGGGATTTTCCACTCACACCAGCCTCCTCACAAACTCAAGAACCTTGAAGGGAGGACAGCAGGGCCCAAAGGAGCAGTTCATGAGGAAGAGGATGGTGAGGACCAGCTGGGGAACTTCACCCACCATCCATAGCCTCCCCTCCCCCACCAGCAGCACAAGCCCCGGCAAGCACCAGTAAGCACCAGAAGGAAGCTCACCTACACAGCACCCAGCACAGGCGATCAGAGGAGCCTTCCACTGACCCAGCCAGCCTACCTGAGCCCACAGCACAGCAAAGAGGGACCCAAGTGGGCATGCAGTATAGCTGAGACCAAAACCATCCCAAAAGGTAACTGAGATTATACCAGGTCAGTACCAGCCAAATAAGCCTGGTATATAGGCTTGAATTGGAAGTGCTAATTGTACCTTCCATGTCAGGGTAAATTATATGTTAAATCTGATGGATGGTCAGATTTCCCATTCTTAAATAAAGAAAAACCATTCAGAAATACTAGCAATGAAGAACACACTCAGTGAAAACAGAAATACTAGCAATGAAGAACAGTCAGTGAAGAAAAAAAAAAAAAAACTCGATAGAAAATCTCACCAGTAGAATGGATGAAAAAGAGGACAGGACATCTAAACTAGAAGACCAGGTGGCAGATCTAATACAGTCTAACAAAGAGAAAGACAAACTAATAGGAAAGTATGAATGGGAATTTCAAGACATTTGGGACACTATGAAAAGATCAAACATAAGAATTCAGGGTATAATAGAAGGAGAAGAATTTCACTCCAAAGGCATAATAGGAGTTTTCAACAAAATCATAGAAGAAAACTTCCCCCAAATTTGGAAAGAGATGCCAATACAGATACAGGAATCCTTTAGAACACCAAACAGACAAAAAACAGGAAAGAAACTCTCCTTGCCATATTATAATTAAACCACCAAATATACAAACCAAAGAAAAATATATTGAAGGTGGAGGGAGGGCTAATCAAAATCTAAGAGGATATAAATAAAACATATGTAATCCTACTTTTAGGATAATGGAACAATCAGGAGCCATAGGTTGTTGCTGGAAAATTTTCAGTGCCAGGGATGGGATACCTTTCAGTGAGTTGTTGGCCAAGGAGGTCCCTGATGCCCCCAAAACATTATAGGCCATTGCCGAGGCCCTTGGTTTCCCCCCAGGAATAGATGGTAAGACCCCATTGCTGAAGACTCCATATACTTGGGCTGCAAGGCCACTGAGAAATCCTGCTGGAACTGAGCTGATAACCTCCTCCATGTAGACCAGCTGACAGAAAGCTGGAAGAAGCCATTCTACATGCAGTTCAATGGGAGAGAGAGAAATCACCAGTGAAGATACTCAACAGTGGACACTGCAAACCTTATAATTGGCCAGCCAGGCCAAATGAGCCCACGGGTGCAATAGAGGCACATCTGTCATGGTGGAAACCAACTGCCCTCTAATTGGACTGGAGGTCTGCTACATGGGAGGGAACACATCCCTGATACTGAAAACTTAAAACAAGGGTAGTCATGAGCCCTAGGGGTATAACGTCTGATGTTGTCTGGCTAAATGTATATACTATGCTTATCAAACTGCCCAGTAAGCACTTCTGTTAATGTTCATACCCTTATATTAATGCTACTCTCACTTTTGGTAGAGAATCTTCTCTTTTCAGATGGCAGTGACCTTGGAACAACTCAGAAGGTATCATGGTGATGGAAAGAAAGAAAGAAAAAAAGAAAGAAAGAAAGGAAGGAAGGAAGAAAGAAAGAAAGAAAGAAAGGACTGCAGTGCTCAGTACTGCAATATCTCTATCACGCCTCCAAGGCTCAGGGTCTAATGCAGAAGAGGTGGCAGAAAGAATGTAAGAGCCAAAGGAAGGGTAGGACTACATACAACATGCTCCTTCCAGACACAAAATGGCCTGGATATCCATGGCTTCACAGTGCCTGACACTACCTGCACAAGACCATCATAAGAGGAGGAAAATATCATGACATCAAAATTAAAAGAGAGACTGATTGAGATGGGGAGGGGATATGATGGAGAATGGAGTTTCAAAGGGGAAAGTGGAGGGAGGGAGGGTATTACCATGAGATATTGTTTACAATCATGGAAGTTGTTAATAACAAAAATTAATTAATTAAAAAAAATATATATATATATATTGAAAGCAGTTAGAGAGAAAAATCAAGTCACATACAAAGGCAAGCCTATCAGGATCACAGCAGATTACTCAACACAAAGGTTAAAAGCCAGAGGGCTTGGAATGATGTATTCCAAGTTCTGAAAGATAACAACTGTCAACCAAGGCTACTTTATCCTGCAAAGCTATCCATTCAAATAGAGAAATAGGACATTCCACACAAAAGCAGGCTAAAAGAATATTTGAAGACAAAACCAGCTCTACAGAAAATACTTGAAAGTATCCTCCATGCTGAAGAGAAAGAAAAGCACATGTAAAAGGAATCTAGAAAAATAAACCATACTCAAATACTAGGTGACACAAGAGAGCAAAAATAAAACCAAAAGGACTACAAAACAAGAAAAAATGGCAAAAATAAATACACACTATGGTGGTTTAATTCAGGTGTCCTCATAAACTTAGGTGTTCTGAATGCTAGTTTCCCAGCTGATGGAGATTTGGGAATTAACACCTCCAGGGGGCAGTCTGATTGTTGGGGGCAAGCTTATGGTTATTATAGCCAGTCTCCCCTTGCCAGTGTTTGGCAGACTCTACTGTTCCTGTTGTCCACCTTATGTTGGCCAGGGGGTGATGTCCACCCTCTGCTCATGCCATTGTTTTCCCTGCCATCATGGAGCTGCCCCTCGAGCCTGTAAGCCAAAATAAATCTCTTTTTCCCACAAGCTTCTCTTGGCTGGCTGATTTCTACCAGCAATGTGAACCTGACTGCAACAGTAAAGTGGTACTAAGGAGTGGGATTGCCACTAGTCACCTGACTGCGTGGCTTTGGCCTTTGGAGCTTATTTTCAAGAGGAATGTGGAAGGATTTGAAACCTTGGCCTAAGAGATGCCTTGCAGTGCTGTGACTACAGCTTGATGGACTGTTCTGGTCAGAGTTGAAAGACCTGAATGCAGTAAGAACAATGGACTGTGAGGTTTGGCTTATGTGGGTAAGAAAGAGCATTGCTTGGACTGGGCTAGCAGTTTGTGTGAAAAGCTTGCTGTTATGCTCATGTCCTGAGAAGTTGTGTGGGGTTGCATTGCGTAGAAATGGGTTGGTGTGAGCAGAGGGATATGGCACAGAAAAAAAAAATGAAATTTTTGGGCCTAAACTGCTGCCTGTTCAACTGCAACTTGTTTGAGAGATTACAACCTTTGAGACTGGACCAGCTGACCTGCACTGGGGCAACAGGAAGAATGTAGACTCTTTTGAAGGGGCCTGAGTGCTCAAGGAGTATCCTGTTCTTCAAAGTCTGCTTTATTCCCCCCTGGATTAACAAACTGGCACCCTACCTGGTCTTGTGGAGTATAAGAAATGTGGGAAAGAGTGTCATTGAGTTTGCAACACGGTCTTGTGTTTTGGAAATGGCCATGGGCAGTGTGAAGCAGGTTTGCTGGATGCCTGCATAGAAACCCTATGGAGCCATGAGGATGAACCGTGCATTGCAGTGGAGAGCCAGTGGAGATACCAGGACCACGAGATGCCTGCTAAGGAGAGCTGCTGGCCCTGATGAAGTTTTCCAGGACTGTGAGTAGCCTACATGGAGGGGAAGAATTGGAACTCCAGAGACTTGTTGCTGGTTAGAACTGTTGGACTTGGAGATTTGTCACTGGCTAGAGTTGTTGGACTTGAAGCTACAGAATTTGATGTTTGCCCTGGTTGTTTTAAATCTTGTATTGGCTGAATGTTTCTTTGTTATGCCCAGTGGTGGCACATGCCTTTAATCCCAGCACTAGGGAGGCAGAGGTAGGAGAATTGCTATGAGTTCAAGGCCACCCTGAAACTAGAGAGTGACTTCCAGGTCAGCCTGGGCTAAAGGGAGACCCTACATTGAAAAGAAAGAAAGAAAGAAAGAAGGAAGGAAGAAATTAGAAAGGTTGCAAGTAAATAACTTAATGCTTCACCTTAAGGCCTTGGAAAAAGAAGAACAAAGCAAACTGAAAATCAGTAGATGGGAAGAAATAATAAAGATTAGGGCAGAAATTAATAAAATAGAAACCAAAAAACAATCCAAACAATTAATGAAACAAAGAGTTGTTTTTTTTTTTTTTTTGAAAGATAAACAAGATTGATAAACCCTTACCACAATAGCTAGGAATTGGAACCAGCTTAGATGTCCCTCAACTGATGAATGGATAATGAAGATATGGCACATTTATACAATGGAGTCCTACTCAGCAGTAAAGAACAATGAAGTTATGAAATTTGCAGAAAAATGGATGGATCTGGAAAATATTATACCTAGTGAGGTCACCCAGGCCCAGAAAGCCAAATGTCACATGTTCTCTCTTCATATGTTGATCCTAACTACAAATTATTGGACCTCTATGTGAGTAGGAAGAAAATTCAGTAGCAGAGGACAGTAAACTAGAAAGGAGATAAGAAGAGAATAGAAAGGGAAGGAGGGGGGACTTCATAGGATGGTATTATATATATGTAAGTAGAAGAATGCATTAATGGAGGTGAAAAGGCCTAAGTGAGGTCAAGGGAAGAGATTAAGTAAAGGAAAGGTAGAGGGAGGGCTAATCAAAATCTAAGAGGATATAAATAAGTTATATGGAAACCTATTTTTAGACAATGGAACACTCAGAAACCATAAATTGTTACTAGAAAATTTTCAGTGCCAGGGATGGGATACCTTCCTATTAGTTGTTGGCCAGGGAGGTCCATGATGCCTCCAAAACATGACAGGCCATTGCCAAGGCCCTTGGTTTCCCACCAGGAATAGATGGCAAGACCCTATTGCTGAACACTCCATATACTTGGGCTGAAAGGTCACTGAGAAACCCTGCTGGAACTGAACTGAAAACCTCCTCCATGTAGATCAGCTGACAGAAAGCTGGAAAAAGCCATGTTGCATGCAACTCAATGGAAGAGAGAAATCACCAGTGAAGATACTCAACAGTGAATACTGCAAGCCTTATAATTGGCCAGCCAGGCCAAATGAGCCAACGGGCACAATAGTGGCACACATCTGTTATAGGGGAAACCAACCACCCTCTAATTTGACTGGAGGCCCACTCCATGAGAGGGAATACATCCCTGATACTGAAAACCTATGACAGGGGTAGTCATGAGCCCTCAGGATGTAACATCAGTTGCTGTCTGGCTAAATGTATATACTATGCTCACCAAACTTCCCAGTAAGCACTTCTCTTAATGTTCATAACCATATATTAATATTACTCTCCCTTTTGGTTAGAGAAGCTTCTCTTTTCAGATGATAGTGACCTTGGGATGACTCAGAAGGCACCATGGTGCTAAGAAGTGACAGGGAAGTGCTCAATACTGTAATATCTCTATCACACCTTCCAAGGCTCAGGGTCCATTGTGGAGAGGTGGCACTAAGAATGTAAGAGCCAAAGGAAGGGTAGGATTTCTTACAGCATGCTCCTCCAGACACAAAATGGCCTGGATATCCATGACCTCACAGTGCCTGACACTACCTGCACAAGACCATCATAATAGGAGGAATAGATCATGACATCAAAATAAAAGAGAGACTGATTGAGAGGGGGAAGGAATATGATAGAGAGTGGAGTTTGAAATGAGAAAGTAGGAAGAGGGAGGTAATTACCATGGGATATTTCTTAGAATTATGGAAGTTGTCAATTAAATATAATAAAGTAAATGTTCATACTCATATATTAATGCTACTCTTCCTTTTTGTTAGAGAAGCTTCTCTTTTCAGATGGCAGTGACCTTGGGATGACTCAGAAGTCACCATGGTGCTGAGAAGTGACAGCAGAGTGCTCAGCACTGAAATATGTCTATCACATCTTACAAGGATCAGGTCCATTGCAGAAGAGGTGGTGCAAAGAATATAACAGCCAAAGGAAGGGTAGGACTCCTTACAACATGCTCCTCCAGACAAAAAATGGCCTGGATATCCAGGACCTTGCAGTGCCTGACACCATGTACAGAAGACCGTCATAATAAGAGGAAAAGATGAGGCCATCAAAATAAAAGAAAGATGGATTGAGAGGGGTAAGGGGTATGATGGAGAGTGGAGTGTCAGAGGGGAAATGGGGGAGGGAAGGAATTACCATGGATTATTTTCTATCATTATGGAAGGTGTCAATAAAAAATTAATTTAAAAAAATTTTTTTTGGTTTTTCGAGGTAGGGTTTCACTCTAGCTCAGGCTGACCTGGAATTCACTATGTAGTTTCAGGGTGTCCTTGAACTCATGGTAATCCTCCTACCTCTGCCTCCCAAGTGACCTCTGCCTCCTGAGTGCTGGGATTAAAGATGTGCTCCACCACACCCGGCTTAAAAAAAGTTTTTTTAATGTATATCTTAGGTTGGTATGAGCACTGAAGATGGAGTCACCATGATCCACAGAATGGTGACAGAGCCATAGGAAAGTGGATTATCCACATTTTTCAAGAAACTACCCAGTCCTTATCCCCTCCTTTCCTAACAATGCCCCAGGTCATGGTTTCTTGCCCCCTTATCTCCAAAGTCACATTGTCACTGTTGTAGTGTCACACCCTAGCTATTTTAAATGGTTAAGGTAATGATCCCCCTAAAGAAACTTTTCTATTCAACTTAACAAACAAATTCTTTTTGTTTGTTTGTTTGCTTGCTTTTGTTGTTGTTGTTTTGTTTTTCAAGGTATAGTCTCACTCTAGCCCAGGATGACCTGAAATTCACTATGTAGTCTTAGGGTAGTCTCGAACTCATGGCATTCTTCTTACCTCATCCTCCCAAGTGCTGGGATTAAAGGTGTGCACCACCACGCCTGGCCACAAATGAATTCTTTTTCCTTCCTCACCTTCCTCCAGCTGAAAAAGCCCTATAAAGCTTACTACCTGAAAACTCAGGTTGGCTGTGCTCCTCTCTTGTGATTCAGCTCGTGCTTTTCCTGAATAAAAGTTTTCATCTTTGCCTCAGAGTGGTTTGCATGGTCTTGGTCACTCCCGAACGTTACATCTGGTGCCGTGACTCAGATTGGAGGCTCCCAGTTGCCCTCTTGGGCGGCCAGACCTCCTTTCCCCTGACCAGACCACTGAGCTGCCACTGACACTCTGAAGGCCTTGGACCATCTTCCACTCACCATGATTTGGCCTCACTCTTCTCCCTTCATCTCCTCCTTCTGCCTCAATAAGTGTCCCTCTTCGGTTGGCCTGCTCTCGGGTTTAATCCCTCCTCGTGGAAGCCTTGCCAGCACACCAGGCTACACCCCTTGCCTGATTTTGGGCCCCATCCCCAGGTCTCGAGAAAGACACACTGTTGACAACTTGGGTCTCTTGTTCTCGGGTCTACCATACCCTAAAGAGAGCCTTTTGATTCAGTTCCACTGGTCTTGGAACATTTACTCCTCCTCCCTCTCCCTGCACCTCTTGAGGGCTCATCTTTCACTGCCAGCTGCTTACTCCTTTGGGAGCACAGATGCTCACCTTGCCCACTAACAGACTAAACAGCCAACAGTTGCTACCTGTACGGCCTCTTCCCACATGCATTGTGCAGGCCCCATTCACCCTAACAGACCAGGGGGTTATATTGGTGTTCTGTGTAAACCCAGATTAAGCCCTGGTTTCTTTCTACCAGCCTTGTTTTGTTCTTGCTCTGTCTTCTCTCACTATCCCTTTTACTACACTGTCACACTTCCATGGGAAATAGAACCTCTAAACCATTTTCTATTAGCCCCCTTGCCTGTCTCCTTAAGAACTTAAAGCCTCTACAACTCTTGGATGACATCACACCTCATCGTCTGATCTTTCTCTGCAACACAGCCTGGCCACAATATAAGCTGGTCAGTGGGTCCAAATGGCCTGAAAATGGAACTTTTGATTTCCAAATTCTACTGACTTAGAAAACTTCTGCCAACATACTGGCAGGTGGTCTGAAATATCCTATATTCAGGCACTTTTCACTCTGTATGCATAGCTCCCTCTCTCTGCTCTACCTGCTCTTCTAACCAGATCCTTCTAGCCAAAGTCTCAGGAATACCCTCTAACTCAACCCTTCCCCCATACTCATCCTCACCCTCTGCTTTTGACCCAGATGACATAGATGACCTGGTCCCAACAGCTTCGTCTATCTCCTGTTCCACCTCCATGCCCCCCACCACCACCATCTCCCATCTCCTCTCCTCCTCTATCCCTTCATGCCCAACTTACTCACTCTTGCAGGGACAAAATGTACCCTTTACATGAGGTCACAAGTGCTGAAGGAATCATTTGCATTCATGTTCCTTTTTCCATGCCTGATTTATCCAAGATTGAACATCTAGGGTTTTCTCCACTGATCCAACATGCTATTCCAAAAAATTTTGCTACCTCACGCAGGTCTATGATCTAACCTGGCATGATCACTTTGTAGTTTTTTCCACTACTCTCCTGATGAATATGTCTGGGTGGCTGCTCAGGCCCATGCTGATGAGGCTCATCTAACTCATAACACTTTCCCAGTGGGGATGCTTGCTGTCCCCAGAAAGGACTCTGACTGAAAATACCATGCTCTCACCAATTGCCCCAGATGGGTGGCCCATGATATGATGGTTCTTTGCCTCCTCCTAGCCTCCAAAAGGCATCCCATAAATTTGTTGATTTTGAGAAACTCCAAATGCTTACCCAGAGGCCTAATGAAAATCCAGCTGAGTTTATGGGATGCCTAATGAGACAGTCACCAATACACTCGCCTCAACCCTGCTTCCCAAGAGGACATGATAGTTCTTAATACCCATTTCCTGTCCCAATCTGCCCCTGACATCAGGAAAAAAAAAAAACTTAACACGCCTAGAAAAGGGCCCTCAAACCTGTCATGGAGATCTGCTTGACCTGACGTTTAAAGTTTTTAATAACAGAGGACCAGGAACAGACTGAGAGAGTGGCCAGAGACAGACAGCAGTTCCAGTTCCTGGCTGTGGCCCTGAGGCCTCCTCCAGAGAAGATGATGGGACCGCAGTGCTCACCACCAGGACCCTGCTTCAAGTGTGGCCACACCGGTCACTGGGCAGAAGCCTACCAAAACCCGTGCCCACCACCAGGACCCTGTCCCCACTGCAGACTTGCTAGACACTGGAAGGTCAACTGTCTTTCTTTACCGCGACAAGGTAGGCCAGCCCCTTCCCCTCGTCCCCCACGAGAGCTAATCGCTGATCTTCTGGGCCTGTTGGCTGAAGATTGATGGTGCCCTGAGACTTCAGCTCCCACCAACACTCTCCATGTCACAATGGAGGAGCACAAGGCCCCAGTCCAGCTGGCAGTAAGGCCTGTCTCTTTGTTATGGATATGAAGGGCCAGTTGGTCAGTCCTACCATCCTACTGCGGTTAGGCTTTTCCCTCACAGATCTCTGTGTCGGGTATTGATGGCCTATCCCACTCCCCATGCATCACCGCGCCCCCTTACCCTGTGTAGTTTGGTACACTCTCCTCTACCATTAATTTCTCCTAATGCCCTCTTGTCCTGCTCCCCTCCTGGGTCCAGATCTTTTGCAAAAACTCTCTCTCCCTCTGACTTACCACTCATACTCTTTCTCCTCATGTCAGCCTCCTCTCTTAAAAAGGATCCAAGTTTCCCCCTTCCTGTCTCCGAGGTTGATCACAGGGTGTGGGACTCTTCCTCGCAGGCACTAGCCTCTCACAACACACTGTCTTCATCAGACTCAAAGACCACACATCCTTTCCCTGCTGTCCTCAATACGCAATCTCACTTAAGCATTGCCAAGGTCTCAAGCCTATTATTTCTCCCTGGCTCCAAGACAGCCTCCTTCGCCCCACTCATTCTCCTTGCAATACTCTGATCATGCCTTTTATCAAACCTGATGCAACCTGCCACTTAGTACAAGACTTGTGCCTAATCAATGCCACGGTTTTGCCCATTCATCCAGTAGCCCCACAGAAACTCAAGCCACTCTGGACCGGACCTCATCTGGTGATCCTAATCATTCCTATGGCCACAAAGCTTCAGGACATCCCCATTTGGATCCACCTATCACAGCTCAAGAGAGTTAAGTCAGGGCCAGGCATAGTGGCACATGCCTTTAATCCGAGTACTCGGGAGGCAGAGGTAGGAGGATCACTGTTCAAGGTCACCCTGAGACTACATATTGAATTCCAGGTCAGCCTGGACTAGAGAAAGACCGTACCTCAAAAATAAAATAAAATAAAAACAGAGAGTCAAGTCACCTCCATCCCACCCTACCTGATCCAGGGATAAGTATAAGTACACCTCAACCCCAACAGGCTCTCTCAAACTTAAACACACTCATGTTCCTACTCTTCCCCTGATCCCAGAATGTTCCTCTCAAACACACTGATGCCCCTCTGCCTCCTCTCTTTTGCCCCCAGCCCTCTATCCTTCACCTCTGAGTGTTCATCCCCCTCCTTGCACCTGGTGTTTTTATGTCATAGCTGCTGATAAGGATAATAAGCTTCTTAATTCTTCCTTCTGTCCTCTCATGGGCTGTGTGGAGCCCATCTCCCTCACCTTCTCTGTAACAGATGTCACCAGCAACTGCCCCAAAGACAGCTCAATACTGGGATGGTACGAGAGAAGTCTCTGTTTCACTCAGGACCAAGTCGTACCAACATGCTACATTGACGCTGTCGGAGGGTGCTCACTATCAATCTCACCACTCTGTCGCCTCTAGCCTCCATGGAACTGCCTCCTCATCACCTGCCCTGAAGGGAAACCAATAGACCACATTATCTAGCCTTTATCATAAGAATTCATTGCCCCCATGGTCAGTATGAAGACATTACAGAAGAGAAATCACTGTCCCTTCTCATTAACAAAAGACTGGAATATTAGGTTGGGTCAGGCTCCCAAGATGGAGTCACCATGGCCAGCAGAATGGTGACAGAGGCATAGGAAAGTGGATTATCCACATTCTTCAAGAATCCAGTCCTTATCCCCTCCTTGCCTAACAATACCCCAGGTCATGGTTTCCTGCCACCTTGCCTCATAAGTTACATGGTTACTGTTCTGGTGTCATACCCTAGCTATTTTAAATGGTTAATATAATGATCTTCCCTAAATGAACTTTTCTATTCAACTTAACAAACGAATTCTTTTTCCTTCCTCACCTTCCCCCAAGTGAAAAAGCCCTATAAAGCCCACTACCTGAAAGCTCAGGTTGGCTGTGCTCCTCTCTTGTGAGTCAGTCCTGGAAGCTCATACTTTTCCCACTCAGAGGCTTCCTCTAAGATATAAGGCAAGAATATAAAGTGCATTATATTTTTTAAGGGTATTTTAAATTTAATCTTCTCTTCATGGGCACTAAGGCTTTTCTTCCACTCCCTCAGTATTTAGGAGAAATGGGGAAAATAAAATGGATTGACCGAACCTGCTCCATGTTAGTGCTGAAAGGCCTCTGACCAAATCAGTTACCAAGGGATCACTTATGCTGATTTCCTGCTAGGAGTATGATCCCATAGACACCTGGAGTTCATTTGTAGAAGCTAGAGGCTCTGGCATGCCTGCATGCATGCATGCATTCTCAACTCTCTTTCCTTGCAAATAAATACATGAAAAAGAACTTTTTAATTTATTTTTTGAGAGAGAGAATGAGAGAGAGAGAGAGAGAGAAAGAGAGAGAATGAGCATGCCAGGGCCTCCAGACACAGCAAACAAACTCCAGATGCATAGGCCCCCTTGTGCATCTGGCTTACATGGGTCCTGGAGAATCAAACCAGGATCATTTGGTTTTGCAGGCAAATGCCTTAACTACTAAGCCATCTCTCCAACCCCCAAAAACAAATTTTTTAAATGTGTATTAGACCCTTTTTAAAATCCAAATGAAGGTGGTGGCCATGGCTCAGTGGCCAAAGGCACTTTGTTTGCAAAGCCTTTAAGCCTGGTTAAATTCCCCAGTATCCACATAAAGGCAGACATGCTATATGGTGCATGAATCTAGAGTTTGCCTGACACCCATACACACACTCTCTCTCACAATCAGGTTTCTAGTAACAAAACCCTACTCCTGATACCAATTTTCCCATTGCAGTTACTTTCATGTTCCTGTAACAAAACATCAAACCAAGGCAGCTGGTGTGAGGAAAGGATTTATTTTGTCTCACAGTCTCAAGGGGAAGCTCCATAATGACAGGGAAATGGATGGCATGGGCACAGGCTATACAACTCTGCCACAGCAGGTGGTAAACAGCAGCAGGAGAATAAGCTTAGCTCTGGCAAGGAGGAACTGGATAAAACATTCCTAAGCCTGTACCCAACAACACACTTCCTCCAACAAAGCTCCACCACTCAAATTGCCATCAGCTGGGGATCAAGCATTCAAAATATATGAGTTAGGGCTGGAGAGATGGCTTAGTGGTGCGCTTGCCTGTGAAGCCTAAGGACCCTGGTTCGAGGCTCGATTCCCCAGGACCCATGTTAGCCAGATGCACAAGCAGGCGCATGCATCTGGAGTATGTTTGCAGTGGCTGGAGGCCCTAGCGTGCCCATTCTCTCTCTCTCTCTCTCTCTCTCTCTCCCTCACTCTCTCTCTGCCTCTTTCTCTGTCACTCTTAAATAAATAAATAAAAATAACAAAATAAAATTTAAAAAATACATGAGTTAGTTAGGAACTCAGGCCCAAAAGAACATAGATGACAACTTGCCCTGGACACACTAGAACACAACTCCAGCCTAAACCTACATCTGACTCATCAAAATGGTAATCGGGGACCTGGTTCTTCCTCCTATGAGAGCTTTCTGCTTTACTTTCTTTTTAAGTTTGTTTTGTTTTGTTTTTCAAGGTAGGGTCTCACTCTAGCCCAGGCTGACCTGGAATTCACTATGTAGCCTCAGGGTGGCCTTGAACTCACAGCAATCCTCCTACCTCTGCCTCCCGAGTGCTGGGATTGAAGGCATGTGCCACCACGCCCAGCTCTCTTTTTTAATTTTTAAAAAATATTTTTAATCTAATTTATTTATTTGAGAGAGAGGCAGGTGGCACATGCATCTGGAGTTTGTTTGCAGGGCTGGGGGTCCTAGTATGCCCATCCTCCCTCTCTCTTTCTCTCCCCTTCTTTCCCTCTCTTGCAAATAAATAAAAGTTATAAATATAGATATAGATATTTTGTGTCGGGGGGGTTGATTCTTTGAAGTAGGGTTTCACTGTAGTTCAGGCTGACCTGGAATTCACTATGGAGTCTCAGGCTGGCCTTCACTTCACAGCAATCCTCCTACCTCTGCCTCCCGAGTGCTGGGATTGAAGGCATGCACTTCCATGCTGGGCTTATATATGTTTTTCGAGGTAGGGTCTTGCTCTAGACCAGACTTACCTGGAATTCACTATGTAGTCTTAGGGTGGCCTCAAACTCATGACAATCCTCCTACCTCTGCCTCCCAAGTGCTGGGATTAAAGGCATGTGCCACCATAACCAGCTAAAAAAAATTTTTGGTAGTTTTGAGGTTGGGACTCACTCTAGCTCAGGCTGACCTAGAATTCACTATGCAGTCTCAGGGTGGCCTCGAACTCACAGCAATCCTCCTACCTCTGCCTCCCAAGTGCTGGGATTAAAGGTGTGTGCCACCATGCCTGGCAAAATATATTGTTTTAAAAACCCTGTAATATTATTAGCTCTGGTATTAACTTACCATGTGACTTTAGGTACTACCCTTCCTGCCCCAGTTCTTCATTTTATAAAAGTAGTTTTATTATGAATCTTTGAGGTTTTCCAGTTGTAAAAGTCCCTCTCTCTCTCTTGTTTGTTGAGGCAGGTTTTCACTCTAATCCAAGCTCACCTGGAATTCACTCTGTAACCCAGGCTGGCTTTGAACTCAGCCCAAGTGCTGGGACTAAAGACATGTACAACCATGCCTAGCTCAAGCTTTAAAAGTCTTCATGTTATGGGACACAGATGGTGATCAGAGATAGAGTGGAGAATCAGAACATTTATTTATGTCTACATGGACTCAGGGGAATAACTTCCAAAGCCTGAGTCCTGAGCTCTTATATAAAATCAGAAATTTTATAAACAAATACAGCAGGCAGTCTGACATCATCTTGAATACTTTATGTTACTGGTCAATTATGGAAAATGCAATGTGAAAGGAATGGGATGATCCCTCGGTGCAATGCAGGTGTTTACTGTTGCCTAAGGAATGGGATGATCCCTCGGTGCAATGTGCCATGACCTCTCTGTATCTCTTTGTTTCTAAATATCTTTGTGATTACATAGAATAGAATGTTTCTTGCCTCCATTCCCCCTATGTGACTTATGTAATTTTGTAACTTCTTGTAATTACCCCCCACACACACTTGTTTAACAGTATATAATTTTGTGGTTTAATTCTGGATCCTGTTTTTACTATAAACAAACATCATGTGGTTATTTCCAATAAAAGCTGACAGATCAGGGTTGCATCTTGAGATCCCAAACTCTGGGATGCAGACTTGGTGCACCAGCTTTCTTCTTTTTCTCTCTTTTTACCCAATAAAACTTTGCCTCACATTCTGTGAGTCAATGGTCTTACTTGTGTGACACCAGACCCCATAACATCTTGGGGGCTCATCCCAGATCCACATTTCAAGAACTCCTCCTCGGTGCTGGGGCGATCGAACTGGAGAAGGACCTCTAATCTTGGCCAGAGAACCATATCTCCATCTGTCTGCATGTTCCTGGTTTTGGAGTTGGTGGCAAGCCATTTACAGGGAACTATTGCCCAGGACTGCTGGTCCCCTCCTTTATTGGGTAAGAAACCTCCAGAGGTGCTTTTGTCACTCTTTTTATTTTTATTTTCTTTTCTATTATTTTCTGGTTTTGCACACTTTTCTGGGGCCAAGAGGGAACTGAACACAGCATTAATTCCCCTGGACGAGGGATCAAGGGGCTGCCCTTGGCCCTCTCTGGCTCCATTAGGAGATTTCAAACAGAGGTCTGTTTCTGGTTCAGTTTCGGTTTGACAGCTACGTGGCAGTGTCAGGAGAGCCGTTATTGCTAGCATGTTTGTGTTTGGTATTGTGTTAGTTTGTCTTGTGTCTTTGAAGATATGGGTCAAAATCATTCTGTTGAAAAATCTCCTTTAAAACTGGTTGAAAAACATTTTGAAGATCTTCAGAATAAAAAGATAAACATTAAAATGTGCTAGGCCTATTATCCTAGGTACTTGGGAAGCTGAGACAGGAGTATTTCCAATTCAAGGTTCCAATGTGATAGCCTGACTCCACATTTTA
The DNA here is from genome assembly GCA_036346955.1 of Dipus sagitta. Taxonomy (NCBI): domain Eukaryota; kingdom Metazoa; phylum Chordata; class Mammalia; order Rodentia; family Dipodidae; genus Dipus; species Dipus sagitta. The sequence continues at coordinate 107,592,829 of CM070770.1, read as the reverse complement.
AACCTTGTGACTTTTAAATTGCTTGATAAAAATAAGTAAATAATTTTAATTTGAACTGTGCCTGATATTTCCTCTTTTGTTTGGGCTTTAAACAAATAAGACATTGTTTATAGACACCTTTTGGTTTCTTTATTAATCCAAAGAGTCCAACAGGTCTTTCCTAAAGCTTTTGTTGGTATTTAATTTATTTCAAGGTTTTTTGGTTTTTGTCTTTAAAAGTCAGATTTAACTAAAGCTTGTGGTGAGCTAAAATTTTATGTAAACAAAGCCATGTTATGTTACATGATCTCATAAATATAATTACTGAGTTTATGTTCTAGGTCAACTTCAACTTACATAGAGGATTATTAAAAACATCAAAATTCTCTGTGAGGTGGCGACTCATAATTTTCCAGGTATTTTAAAAGATTGTAATGTACCGTTACTTAAAAGGAGGAGGCAACTGGCCTGAGTTCTAGGCCAGCCTGCCTCAAGATAGAAACAAAATTTGCCATAGTTACTTCTAA